>CP136866.1:11081354-12315104 GCA_033000465.1 Sciaenops ocellatus | reverse complement strand
AGGAAGGGATCAAAGCCGATCTCGCCGCCTGGTGGAACCTCAGAGATGAGCCACTCTGCTATACTTCTGATGGACACTGGAGAACATCACACATGACAGACTGTAGTCAGGTTGTTGTTGACACAAGAGGATGTGACAGAATAAAAAAAGTTGGCCTACCTGTGGGGGAAATTCTGATACACCATTGCAATATTCAAAATCTTCATCATGCGTCAACATGTTAAACTACAATAGTACTGTTCTATTGATGTAATGTTTTAGAGAACATAAATACATTCTGAAATAAACAATTATAAGATTTCAGGTTGAAAAGGTGCAATAAACCATTTCATCACATCCAAATATATCAATTATCACATTTACAAGCAATTAAAGGTCATTTCTGGTCCATATTCTGTGACAAGATTATATGAATGAGGGACAAATGTTGCCAGAGTAATTACAGTGAAGTATAGCTGTGAACATCACAAAACTACACACTCCCAAAGAGTTCAATGCAGTCCAACTTAAAGAAAAAGACTGCTTATTATTGTCAATAAATCCCATGAAAAGACCAAAATCAACGACGTGCTAGTCTGTCTCTCAAAACTTCACTACCCTGTCAGTGGCAAAGATAAAGATTCCTCTTTTTATTCCTATTTATACACATCAGGTTCATTCTGGTGTAATTTTCACTGTGATATGTTTGGAAGACATTAATCAATTAAGCTTTGAGAGGATACACTTTATCTATCAAGAATAAATCACACTGTCACCATCATTTCATTAGAAGAACTTTATAGGCAACAGTGTATTAATACATTTTTGGTGTTCTTGCAGTATTTACAGCAGATTGACTCAAAATAAACACGTGCTGTGTTCATCGTAATAAAGGACTCTGTCACCCTGCGAAGCAGTGTTGCTCATTGTTGTGATTTTAATAGTTTTTAGACAACAATAGCAGCACTAAAAGCACTAACCACAACGTCACCAGTTCATTTTAGGCCAGGGATCATTGTTGTGTGTTATCTCCCTTTTATGTCTCCTATCATTTTTTTTGTCATCTCTGCATTGCATCATAAGTGTTGTCAAATTGGCAGAGCAAGCTGCAGCTCCCTTTGTCAGGATGACAGGCGTCAACACAAGTTAGACACTGCAAAAATTCCCTATAACAAACAATGCTATGTCTTGTGCTTTACCGATGTGTGAACATCAGCATTATATGTTCAGTGTTATAAGTGTAATTGCAAGACAAAACACGCAGGGACTTTAGCTATTTTTATCATGTGGATCCTGTAACAACACCATTTGTCAGGGTATTTTTAGACTGGATCATCAAAACCACAAGGATCTGACTGGAATCCATGTGTCCTGCGTTGTCATAACAAATAATCACAATATGATCACCCCCACCATCTTTTTCCAGTTCCCAGTTGCAGTCCATCTGTCTCTCAGCTTGAACCCAGTAGCGGCTGTCTGTCCACAGTGTGGCCTTGGTCTGAGTAACTACGGCGGTGCCTGGGGAGAGGCAGGAGACAGCAGCTGTGTTATGGAGCGAGCAGCAGTGACAGTGAATTACAAACAACTATAAATGTCAGAGTTGACTCAGTGTCTCAGTGATGGGCCGGTTAATACTGAAAAATGTATGTGTGTGTGTGTGTGTGTGTGTGTGTGTGTGTGTGTGTGTGTGTGTGAGGAGAAACAGGAAGGTTAAGAAAGAAACTGTCTGGTGATGTGTGGTGGATGTATAATCAGGGCCTACATTATCATTCCACTGTTGTACCCTCACATGAGCCACTTAAGTAGCAACAGCTGAGTGGATCCCTGAATCTAAATTTTGATTCTTAATAGAGGATATAAATGTGACTTTTGGCTCAGGTTTGGCCTGGTGTAAACAGCACTTTACTGAAAATGTCAACTGTCTTCTTATCCTCATCCGTGCAACAGCTGAGTACCGAAGTACTGTATGTATGATCATTAATTTCGTTCATCATTGTTGCGTGAAACTAAACCCCATGATTTAATGTTGCTCTGCGAAGGAGAACAGCGATGAATGAAAAGATGCAATGATGCAGTGACTGACAAAGATGAAACTAAATGAGCGAGGAGCAGGCTGTATGGTGAGGATGTGGGATGAAAGTAGAGGAGCCGCATGGCCGGGGCACTCAGACGTGGGGAGTTGAGTCATGGGGAGGAGGAGGGGGATAAAGAAGACGAGGAGGAGGCAGAAAATGGATTGTACCTGCGGAGCCTGTAAAGCCGGTCATAAAGGCCACCCTGTTATCACGTGGTGCGATGTACTCACTCTGACAGAGAAACAGAGTATTTTAGCATCTCAAACACACAAGGTTTAAATCCAGTTGAATTAGTAATGACGGACAGCAGATGTACCAGGTGAGCGTCAGTGCCAGGGATAATGTAGGCAGTAATATTCCTGGGAAGCATCTGCTTTCGTAACTCCTGCAGCTGGAGAGTGGTATTTACTGCTGTGCTGGGGAGGTACTGTAACATAAAAACACACACACACAGATGCAAAGGGAGTGAGAGACAGACAGAGTGTGAAAAGTTGTCAGATTTAATTGAAACCTAAAGAACTGCTGATTCATCCCTTTCTGTATCTCCTACTGTAATCATTGACTGTAGTGCATGAGCTGTAATCATTAACTGTAACTTCATAAAACTAATGCAACATATTTCAGGATTATATGAATATGAAAATATTATGTGACAGTGTTTCTCTTCAAACTTACCGGCGGGGACAGAGAGCAGTTCCTCTCAGTTTGCTCCAATGCAGCGGCACCAACAGTGTTTCCTGAAATGAGAAGCGCACGGTGACAGGAGGCTTTGGGAAGTGACAGTCAGCTGTGACTGAGCTGAGCTACATCAGCACATTTTCAGATCTGTGTCTTTTTTTTTTGGTATCTTATCGTGTTGAATCTTTTCAGATCGAGCAGCTGTCAAAGCAATCTGTGGAATCGATGCAACTCAAAGCCGAGGATTTAAAAGGACAAAAACTCAGTCAAAGTAAAGGGCACCTGGCAAGCTCAGAGACCAAATAAGGCAGCATTAACCACAGCTTGTCATCCAATCAATTGAGATAGTGCAATTCAATCATATGCAAGTTCACAGATCATCTGTTAAACGTGAAAAAGGAGAATGAGACAGAGCCGTTATCTCCTTTTATGTAAAGAAATCCTGACGAGTACACCAACAGTTCTTATACCCCCCATTGCAAGCTATGAGTGTATTTATACTAACTGCTACATGTGATCTATTTGTACATTTTAAACCACTTCACAGCTTCTGTCATCATCATAAACAAGCAGAAATATTGATCGTCATAGTCATAAAAGTCTTCACTCGGAGAGCAGAGATTTGACACTTCACATACAGATCGCTGAGGATTAAGAGGAACTTTTTACCTGATAGTGCCGCCACAAACAGCGCCAAAATCCAGCCACAGGAAAGCATCTTGGCACTACAAACCCGTCACAAAGAGATCCACTCACACAGTGGCTACAAAGCAGGTGCTCCGATGTGCATGCAGCGTATGTGAGAGAGTGTGTGTTGGTGTCTGGTGAGAAATTGTGTGTGGGTGTCTGCTAGTAAGTGCATGACTGTCCTCTTTCTCTCTTCCTCTCTCTCTCTCTCTCTCTCTCCTCCTCCTCCTCCTCCTCCTCCTCCTCCTCTGCTTCCACCACTATCTCTTCTCCCTGCAGACCTCTGTTAAGAATCATGTGCAGTTACTTTGAGGGTGGCTCTTGGTTCTCAGAAACATTTCTTTACTTTATGACCTAAAATTCAGTGTGCCAAACCACAATGACCACCCGTCTTTTTTTCCCAGCATCTCACCCACTTGCTCAATTTTTTTTCATTGTATCATGATACAACTCAATGTCCCACAAAGATGCACGGTCATCTAGCACGTGTTTTTGATCAGATGAAAATATACAGTTTTTATCTTAATTGTCTTTGTCTGTGAAAGTGTAGATGTAGTTTTTCATGTTTAACACATGAATGCATGGATCTGCAGCCCTGCAGAGATTTCCATGGAAAATGTTTGTGCTTTCGGTATTTTTAAATCCTTGTCTTCAAGCCAAATGTGTAATACCACTTAGCGAAAAGATGGAGGAGGAGAGAGGTGGGTGAAGGCACCAGGAGATGGAGCCTCAGAGTGGTCTGTTATTGCTGGTTTGTGAAAGTTCTCGGTCATTAGTTATCATCTTTCTTTGAGAAGGGGGATAGATTGTGAAGACATTTCACCGCTCATCCAAGTTCTGACTAACTGGTGGGGAGATACATACAGGTATATAGATTAGGTGGGATCATTAACCAGCAATTGTTAGTGCTCCTTGTTGTTGTGACAACTGTCATCCAAGTCGTTCAGGTCAACTGAGCTCCAGTGTGGACGACGGTTGGTGTAGTTACAGGATCATGGCGTGTCCTTTTCTGTCCTTCTCTGTTGAGGGTATACCAGTTTGTGTTGTAGTGTCTTGCTGGGTTTGAAGAAAACCAGAAGTCTATGCTTGTTGAAAATCCTCTCTTTTACAGATATACTGGATACTTCAGGGATGACAATGTTGTTGCATCCATCATCCTTTCTGTTGGTATCCTGCCTGGAACTTGTGGGCACTTTAACAGCTGGGGTTTCTACAAACTTTGAGTGCGTCCCTCAAATGTTGGGCTTGGGCATTTGTTGGCACTTTATCAACCCTTATTGCATCATTCTGATAACACCTAGCTTGTGTTCTAGTGGGTGGTGAGAATTGAAGAGTAGGTGTGTGTGGGTTTCCTGTAAGCCCCACACCACTTATCCCCCGTCTACAATGCTGTCCTTTCATCCCTTCCCAGGAGACTCAACAACATTTCACACTCGGCCTCATGTGGCTCAAACAAACATTGTCCACATCAAACTTCAGGTCACTTTAAGGACTCGGACAACTCGTCATCACAACAACAAGAAGCACTAATAAACCAAGTGAAAGCTCACCTGGTTAATGATCCCACTTAGGTTATACCTCAGTTATATCTTTACGACGCTCCAGATTTATGCACATACAGCTTGTGATTTACAGACATTGCAACTACCTGATGTGAATACATTTCCATTGGGTAACACCTCTATGGTTCACTGGGATCCACTGGCTTTGATCATGACTTCAAAACCTGGCCGACCTTCAGACCACAGTGCTGAAGTGCTGAAGTGAGATGTTGGTAATATTCAGTGATCATACAACTGTGTCTCTTAAAAGTCTTTTTTCATGAAGGGTAGATTGCAAAGTATCTTAGCAAATGTGTCTGTGAGCTTTAAAATCTATAAATATGAAAGGAAATTAGGCATCAAACTTCATTAAATTTTAATAAATGGTCCCTTGATTTAAAATAGCCCCATTTTCACCCTGTGATATGAGCTTGGCTGACTATTTAAAAACAAGGTATAACAGATTCCAGTGTTTTATGAAAAATTAGATGGTTTTACTTGCCTACATTTAATAACAATAATAATAACTTAAACTACAGCACCATAATAAGACTGTACTGTACTGTAAGGTATACTTAGGCACAGTAGTGCTAACACCAGCATGCTAACATGGTTATGCTTAGCAGGTTTTATGTTTACCTGCTTCACCATCTTAGTTTAATGCATAAGCATGCTAACATTAGCTAATTAGCACCAGAAACAAAGTGCAGCTGAGGCTGATGGGATTATAGCTATAGCAATGATGAAGGCAGATGAAAAGGTAAAGGATCACCAAAAGGTTACAATTTATCCTGAGGGGAACATAAATGTCTGCATAAAATTTAATGCCAATACACCTAAGATTGAGATATTTCACACAAAACCACAAATGTCAACCTGCTGGTGGTGTTAGAAGAAATCAGAAGCAAGCGACAACCTCTGTGGCAACTTCTTGTCAAGTGAAGCCAACGCTGAAGTGCTAAAAAGTGCAGTTCCTCAAATGTCCACTTGAGGCTGGTTACAGAACAAGTCAATCTCCATAAGTCCCCATATTAAAATGTCCAACTTCACAGCAGAAATAAACATGTTTACAGCCTGGTACAAAAAACAGTTTTGGTCTCTATAGCTAATTTCCCCGTTCATGAGAATTGTACTAGGGGTGGATTTTTTTTAACTCACCCATTCGAATGATATCAAGGCTTAAAGTTATGCATATTTATCAGCGTGGCTGCTTTAATTGATAGGTAAGTGCCGTTACGGATGGCTTGTATGAGCCCCCAGGCACCGTTCGTTCATGGTCATGAGATCACTAAAGTCAGTAAGCTTCATCCTCAGAATGAATAAATAAATAAATTCATGGTAATCCATGTTGGAGTAAATGAGACATTTTAGTCGACACCAAAGTGGTACACTGACTAACAGTGCTATCAATAGAGCCAAATATAAATAGCTTAAAACACCATGAAGAAATGCATGTCTTTAAAAAAAGAAATACAGTACCATAAATATGTGTTACTTAAAAATTATGTGTACTACAGTATATGAAGACATGTTTTTATTTTATTTTATATCAAAATAATGCTGCATGCATACATCATTGTGAGTCTACAGTGTCAACTTCCATGTATAACCTGCTTTGTTACTGCTCTCAACAGTATTTTTAGATATAAAGTGACCCAGATATTAAGCTGGGCATTGTATTATCACATTCAGTAAAAGGCCATGGATATTCTGCAACCCATATGATAATTTCTCATGAGTGTGAAAACCATATAGTAAAAAAACACCTATTTAAAATCTATTGTTGTTGACCTTGTTTGATGTTTCGCTGTTAGCAAAGTTGCTGACTTGCTATTTTTTCATCATAAGTAATAGAACCATACCAAATACACATAAACAACTGTTCATATTTACAACTCTGGTATTGCACTCTGAAACTGAGGGCACTAAATAGCAAC
Organism: Sciaenops ocellatus; assembly: GCA_033000465.1. Taxonomy (NCBI): domain Eukaryota; kingdom Metazoa; phylum Chordata; class Actinopteri; family Sciaenidae; genus Sciaenops; species Sciaenops ocellatus. The sequence continues at coordinate 12,308,207 of CP136866.1, read as the reverse complement.
AATGCCAATTTCTACTCAGTGCTGCTTTAAGAAATCCAAACAGTCTAATCGCAAAAGCAAAAAGGATTCACTTTCATCTTAAGAAGATGCTGGCTATTTACTCGGTTTACATTTTGACACAAGTGTGATTGACTTTGATGGTGGCCTGAGATAGATTTGCCCAACAGCTCCTTTGAAAAAGAGGAATCACAGACTGCAAAGAAGGATTGGAGGAAAGGTGTAGCACAACTTCCTTGTTCCATGACACACAACTTCCTTGTTACATGACACATTTGTGAACGCCTGTAGTCGGTTAAATAATTTCTACAAACTTCTAAGCTGCAGCAGCTCTAGTGGATTGACAGACTGAGATACTTGACACAAGCCTGACTGAGTTTAGACAACCATAAGAATAATTCGTCTTTCTTGGAAAAACATAGCATAGGTGAACACTGAAGAACTCAAGCATAACCATGTTATATTTCATATCTCAGTGTATTTTGACCAGTACTGCACATAATAAATACAGTTTTCACCCATTTATCTTTCGTCCCAGAGCCAAACACAGTTATGATGAAGGGGGCAGGTGATGAATATGACACACTACACATCTTATCCGCACGTTCCACTGAACAAGACTGCTGATCCTGCAACATTTTAAGTAGAGTGCACGCCTGAACATAACCCTGTGATATGAAAGTACATATCAGATCAGCAAATTGAAGTCCCTGCTCAGACAAGCGCTTGTGAAAATAACCCTAAAGTCATCCTCGACCTACTGTATGTTTTAAAGGGATAGTTTGGATATTTTGAAGTGAGGTTGTACAAGGTAATTATCCATAGTCAGTGTTTGGGTCAGAAAGTTACCAGTGAAACCTCACATTTTAGTAAAGATGTTAAAGAGGGGGTGTGCTTGTGTTTTTCTTGATGTGGTGGCACAGTGGTGTATCTTTGATCCAAGCAGCTGATCTGCGGCATAATACAGTATGTGGTTCAGGTGGGCTCACACATGGGTTAGTGCCAAAGACTGATGCAAGGTGAAGCAACAAAAATGTAAGAGCGTGCAATCAAACAGATATTGATTTTTTGGGGGCCTTTTTTTATGTGACTAAAATACAGTACCTTTTTCTGCTTCATCAAACTAGAGGTGTGCTGACCGTTGTCTACTGTAGGTATGACACTGACTATGCATAAGTACCTCAACCACATCCTTACTTCAGAATACCTGAACTATCATTTTAAGGCATGAAGGAATTGAGAGTCTTGGTAGTTAGTAATAATATCTGGGATTGTCAAGTAGTGTGCCTAAGTGTATAATGACTGTTTTGTGCGCCTTACTTGTCTTGCTATTACCTGTATGTGTATATATAATTTGTTCTCAGGTTTTACTTGCAAAATAGATTGTGATCTCAGTGAGATGTCCTAAATTATTAAAGCCCAACTAATTAACTAACCAAAAGCAAACAGGCAAAAATGTTATCTTAATTGACGGTGATCCGAGAGAGATTTTAGATCCAAATGCATTATTGGACTTGGAAAATTTGTATAGACATTCATGGTGCCCACAGGGTGAATTAGAGCATCTAGGGTTTCTATAAGGACACATGTTCCACCTTCGGGATCCTGCAAAGTGATTTTAGTACACCCTGTACTTGGATCAAAAACAGTAAAATAGAAACACCTAGAAACAATAGAAGAGAAAATCAGTGGAAATGTACTTTATACTGAATTCATTAAGACATCGAGTAAGCATAACAAATCAGAAGAGGAGCAGCTCAAGGAGACTTCTTCTTAAAATATGGTTAGCATAAAACAGGGTTAGCTATAAAAAAAGGCTTGTCACTTACATAAACCTGTAAAAGCCCAGTTCTCTATGCAGTCAGGGTAAATTAAGATCTCAGACAGTATTTGGGTTTTTATGGTATTCACTGGAAATTCAGCTTGGCTTGTTTCATATCACACATTTTAAATTAGTTTGCCCCCAGTACAGCACAAACATAAGCCTTGGTTACTGCAACAAAATAAGTATGTTCCATGTGGTCAATACTCAGTGAACAGTGACAACATGCCTTATAATGAGTCACCAATCTCTCTTGCTTTAACCTTGGACCAAAACGTGCATTTACAATGGGGAAAGAGAATTACAATATACAGTTGTTAATGTTTGGCTACCGCCAATATTGTATTGGTCCCGTATTGGTCATAAAGCTCTTTTAGTTTAGATAATTCCTTGATAACACAGAGAACACAGTAAGACAAATTGACAAGTAGTAAAAGTTATTGTGCAACTTTAATTCAAATTCGAGTTGTTGATGGGAAATGATTGTTGAGAGAATTATAATATACAGCTGTCAGCGTTTGGTCACTGCCTGTGATTGTGCATTAAATGGTAAATGTGGGTCAATAAATCCCAGTATTGGTCATAAAGCTCATTTAGATTGGATAATTCCTTGATAACACAGCGAACACAGTAAGACAGATGGCAAGCAGTAAGAGTTATTATGCAACGTTAACTCGTCTTCAGGCAGGGATTTGCACGCACAGACACACACACACACACACACACACACACACACACACACACACTTGATCTATTTAAAGCAGCTACAATAAACTCCCATTTTGTATTGATTCTGGCACCCCCTGTAGACTAAAGCTGTACTATTTACTATTTACTGTATTAGTACTACTGCCTTGTTTTATTCATTTCAAGGGGAATGGGACAGGAATTAAGAATAATTATATAGACATAGCTAATGTGGTCGCTGATGGTCTTGGTCTTGTTTATGTAGGTCATATAGATATATCAGTATTAAACTGATTGAAAATCATAACCAGTTAAAAAAAGAGCAGGTGACTGTCAAAAGTTTTGCTCCTTGAATGCTGTAGTCAGTTTGGGCAGTGCACTTACCAACCAGGCATTATGGTGGATGATGCAGTCATCTATACAGATCCCTCTCACACCTGGAAAGCACTGGAAGCACTGTGAGGGTCATGTTTTTTTTTTTACTTTCCCAGTGCGTTCAACACAGTACAGTCATCACTGCTGAGGAGAAAGCTAGAAGGGGTTGGAGTTGATCGCCACCTGGCTGTGTGGACTCTCAACTACCTCACCAACAGACAACAGTATGTAAGGCTTCATGACTGCGTGTCTGATGTGGTGAGGTTCAGGCGGAACACACCTCAGACCACACCAGTGAACAGCCAGCGATTGGATAGAGATGGTCAGAGCATACAAATACTTTGGTGTTCACCTCAAAAATAAACTGGACTTTTTACTTATCCACCTTGTGTCTTGTGAGATGCTGTAACAAGTGAATTTCCCTGATGTGGGATGAATAAAGTCTATCTTATCTGATTCATAGTGCTCAAAATGGATTGCAAAGGCGACCCAGATGGACGGCGGAAATAAAAAAGTATTAAAGCTTCAACTGAAAATTCTCCACTTCTGCAGTATAATATTCTTCTCAGTTGTCCATCGTGTTTAATATGTTCTGAACACTCATGCACTAGTTGCTGTGATTCCAGGCTGACTACAGTGAGGCTTTGCTATCTTGCCAACATAGGACCACTGTGACTCCTGAAGTACTATCTGCTGAGATACCAGGGATTACTGTTTCACTTCACCACACTAAGCTGCTGGCTGTGTTAACATTCATATCATAAATAGATGTCTTGGTAGTTCTTCTTTCTCTTGTTAACTCACTGCATGCAGATCTGCTTATGATAGATTTCTGCTAAATTTTCATGATTTGTAATGAATTTCTTATATTTTTCTTTGAGGTTTCACATGTGCATAAAACATAAAGTGCTTAACTAACATGCAAGCCTATGACTGTTGTAATGTTATTTACTCTCATACAAAACATACACTACTTGCTGCAACATACTGTATATCTGTAGCACCCAATCCAATAATACAGTCTGCTGTCAATTCGATTTGCTGCCATGTCAAATACTCATTTGACACTGTAACCCTTGCTAACACAACCCTTTCTCATGATCATAAACATTTCAAAAACACCACCTCCAAACCAAAATCCACCTACAGGCTGTAAATCTAAATTCAGGTAGAGGGAAGTTAATAGTGTCAGTTCTCAAACTTTTAGGCACAACAGTGTAACTGTGTACTAAAGATCACACTAAAGGTCACATCAGGTTTGTTATGGAATTTTCTATCCTTAGGTTACACGAGGTCACGTGTGGGCCTTGAGGTCCTTGGCAGTATTAATTGTTTGGCTTTGATTGGGAACAGGAGGTGCCAGTCTATCTCAACACTGTGGTGGCCAGGGTCGAAGAGACCTATTGCTGCCTTCTTAGACATAATAGAAAGCTTGCCGTTGACGTTTCATTAACATAAACAGACAACAATGTCTCCAGATTAGAATGTGCTGACAGCAACACTAACATGGGTAAAGACATTCTCTTTGACTAATTCTGGGCGTATAGTATTTGTGGTGTTATCTGTAGGGATTTAAAGTCTATCCACCAGGATGAGTTGGGCAGAATGTGAGACCGACTCAGGCACTTCTGATGTACTTTGAGAGTGTCTCTAATTCTCCTTGGCCAAGCGTCAATAAATATTACAGCATAAGACATCAGAGGCTCCTGAATACTTTCTTCCCTCCTGACCTCACCATTGACCTTTGACTTCAGCAATTTCTCCACAACTAGGTTTCAGAAGTATTATGTCTTACGTTAATAAGAAGGCTCTGTGGTCTACAGTACACATGATTAATGGGATCCTTGATATAAAAACAACATATAACACAGCAGTATACTGCATACTATATGACCACAAAGTGTTTACACAGTTAGTAACACCATTTAACCAGTTGGGGGTGGAAGTGCACCACTTGCACCAACAGAGAAATTCATGTTGTGAGGGAACGTGATGGATCTATATCTGTTTGTGTACAAATGAACTGAACTTCAATGCTACAGCACTTTATATTATACCTCACAGTGCAAAATAAATAAAAACATGTTTTTTTTTCTAGGTAACTGAACTGTCTCTCAAGTTCACCCTGTATAACAATATCATACAGTATGTGCTCTGCAATAATTCAGAATAAAGCACACTTTGTTTGTTTTCTGGAGATTTAAAGGGTCCCACAAGTGTTTTAAATATTTAGCCGATTAGACCTCAGCTCAGGTTGAAGGTGGGAAGAGCTGTGATGTGAATTAGGGGAGGTCACCAAACTCATTGTACTAATAAGAATGAAAAAGTTGTCCTGTGAGGGCGACGTCAGTCAAGCACATTCTGCAGACACCCAACGCAATCCTGAGAAAAGATCTAATCAGCTAAAACAAACTAAACTAAACGTGTGGGTTTACCATGCAGAGCTGGGAGTGTTTTTTGTTTTGTTTGTTTCATGACTCGCGTGTGTGCGTATGTGGTGCGAATATGATCATTAAATCACTGAAGAATCCTACTGTTTGAGTTTTGTTAATAAGAAACTCATTTTGAATTCTTCAGTTAAACCTCAGTAGCTACAAGTTTGTTTTGTAGGATGATGCCTTCCTGCACTTTGCAGGGCAAAACATATGCAAGTAATGGTGAAGTAATCACTGTGTTATAATTACTTAATTTAAGGGAAAAGAATAACTAAAGTTGAATTACTAATTCAGTGTTAATGAGGAATAAATCATGACAAAAGTGCATTGATTGAAAGATATCTGTGAAGTAACTGATACATAATGATTCCTTAATACAGTATCTCAAAGACTGTTTTCCAGTTATTAATCATAGACTACTCTATTATTTCATATTTATTCAGGAACTATTTATTAGTAATTCATCGAATATCAAAGGTAATTTCTGATTAGTTTCTCACCGTTAACTACTACTACTACTACTACTACTACTTAGCACCTCAATGTAAATGTTCTTTATATTTGTCACTTTTCCAGACTCACCTAATCAGAGTGAGCATGTGGTGCAGATTTAAACACAGGGCACACAAAGTGCTGAATGTGCCAGTGACAAACCAACGAGAGAATAAGTCATGACCACAAGGGGTCGCTAGTGTCCAACGTATTTCACTTCCAGGTCTCTCTCCAGTGTCAGTGAACACCCTGTTCTTCAGAAACCTCGCTCCATTATAGGTGCTCTCATACATCAGTTGGACACAAAGCCATGTGTATGTGTGTGTTTGCATGTATCTGTTTTTTGAGAGTGTGCATGTGTGAGTGTGTGTGTGTGTGTCAGGAGATTCAGTGCCTGTGTCAGCCATCGGCCATGCTGTAACCTGGTGATGAGGCTGAAAGTTATAGACTAATATTAATAAATGGTAGCCCTGGCAACAGTGTTCAGTGCGTGAGTCAGAGGCACTCAGGCAGAGGGGAAGGCAGGGCACTGTGGCCGAACATGGATGCTCTCTGAAAACCACCTCACAGGCTGGCTGTGAACCAGTGTCACATCTGTGATGAACAAGAGTTAGAGGATGGGCTGAATTATAATCAAATCAACATGAAATAATTACATTGGTGAGCTCTTACAGTAGAGGACTCATTTATTTTTGGTGCTGAGAGATTTGGAGATTTGTTTACTTTTTTGTCATTTCTGTCAACACATTACAAACACACAGCACTGCAAACCAAAGCAATTACATTTAATGACTTGTTCAGCAGTGTTTGAATGGCTTGAACAACATGAAGGATTACAATACAGTAAACAGTTGAGGGAATACAGCATGGGTGTTCCCCCCTACTGCCCTGGGATTGTTGGGATGCACTGTGGTTGTGATGCACATTCTCCTGTATCTCTAAGGAGTGCATGATATTTTTAAAGTGACTATAATGGTTGTGTGGATTTGTAGGGGTTATTAACTGGGTATAAATCAGTTAAACTGCTGCAGACAGTGGACGCCAGCCTCCAGAGTCCAACTAGTTCTTCTAATGTGGTCTACAGAGGGACAAAAGGAGAGTGAAAGATAATGAGGAAACTTGAAGACAAATTGAGAAAGACAAAGGCTGTAAATATGCAGAAGAAGAAAAAAAACCCTCTTAATTAGTTGCAGTCCTGTCTTGTTATGCAGTAGTATCGTGGGTTTCTGACTTCAGTCACGTATACACAGTGCAGTCCTGTATGCAGCCATCAGTCTCTGTGCAAAGTAAACAACAACTGGCCATGTTGGGGTCACTCACTTCCAATCTTCGAGCTGCCTTTGTTTGCTGTGCCACTGCAGAGGCCAAGGGAAGCTGATTACAAATCTTGCCACTTCCCCAAGATTACAGCTACATAACACAGAAACATTTTTTCACTGCTCGAGGCAGATTTTGTAACTTCATATTTGCTCAAAAAGGCTGGGAGTACAAAGTGCTACTTTTTAGACCTTCTTATTGTTCCACGATGACCTCTCTAAGAGATGTATGGACAATAAAGAATATAACAATAAATAATGAAGCATTAAGACACACATGAGGAAAACAAACTATAACTATAACTATTATATAACTATAACAAATATAGTGCTAACTAAGTTTTCAAATGTAACATCATTTTATATTATTGTTTAAATCCTACAATAACAGATTTTCAGGCAGGGGAAACAGCATTAACACAACACTGACATAATATCACCTTACAAAGTTACTGTGTTCAACTACTGTTGGTTTCGTACAGTTATTACACATCCAGGTCTGTTCTGGTCACCTTGAGGAAAATATCGAACTCTTTAGATGCCAAATGCTCGAAATATGTCAATCACTAACTGTGTCTGTTTGACACGAGCTGCTTCAGTGGGTTTATCAAAGCTTTTTCACTGAAAACATCTGCATGCTGCGACTGAAAACGACTCTTATGGGAGCAGTGAGAATGAACCAAACTGAGCCAAGTTGAGCGATAATGGTGAGATCTCTTTCACGTGTTGATGAGAGTCTCTTTAATTAATTTCTTGCTCCCGCTATTGATACTTGTGTCCTTAATCTCCTGTCAAACATACACTACATGGTATGAAAATACAGCCACTCTTAGAAATTAGCAGATTATAACCAGCTCTCCTAAAGGTGGCGATAAATTCACAGCGCTAAGCAAAAACATACAAACAGAATACAACAAATTCAGTCTTAAAAAGCCCACAGTTATCACACTGAGGGTTAACATAACCATCATTAACCCTCCAAAAGATCCAGATCTTTAAACATGATATTTAAAGTATTTTGGATTGATTGTGTTATTAATATCATAACCCAAATTTGTCAAGAATATTTCCATTTTGACAGATATTTACTAGTGTTATTGTACAGTTTCTGGATCCAGTTAAACACAGTGCATGTTGGAGCAGTGATCACAAATATATGCTGCGTTTGGAAAAATATAACCTCTTTTCATCTGTCCCAGAAAGAATTCCAACATCTTGAAGAAATTAGGAGATTTCAACACCAGCTATATATTCCTCTTTTTTCTTTACAACACAATACATAATTTTGGGTGCTTTGGCAGGGAGGAATATCTCCTCCTCTCATTGTGATGACAAAGTGCTCTTAAATAGAGCTGGGAGCCCAAGTGAAACCAGATTGTTCAGAGAGATAGAGGAAGCAGAAGATAACAGGCGGTAAATCAGATGCAGTTGGGAGACAGAGGTTTGTAGCCAGAGATTCACATATAGAACAGGAGTAACACCTTTGAGCAGTAGCAACAACCAGGAGAGTTATAGCTCCTGTAAAAACTCTGCTCCGTATAATGTTGTGCTGACGTTTTCATTGCATCGCCATATACCACTTTCAGGATAAGTTTCTGAATGTAAGCTACACTCATCACGACATTCACAGCAGACCAACATGAGTCTACAGCCACTCTTAGCAGCTCCACGAGGCTGTACTTAGAAACAGTGGTGCTAAATGCTAATGTCAGAATGCTAACATGCTCACAACGCCAACATTACAATACAGATGTTTAGCAGATGTTTAATGGTTACCATGTTTACCATCTTAGTTCGACATGTTACTAACATACTAACATTGGCTAATTAGGACTAAGCACAAAGTACATAGCATTTATCTCTCACTAAACGAAGTGTTACTGGAAGGTGATGCAAGCATTTGACAAAGCATTTGATGTATTACAATTAAATTTATTGAAATTATTACAGTTCACCCTGATGCCATGATGCCAACAATGTAACAATTTTCAAGACATTTCACTAAAACGCACAAATGTAAACCTCACGCTGCACGCTTAATCACAACAGAAGTAGATGTTGAGATCATTCAGAGCTCAACGGTAAAGGTAGCCATGCTGCCACTGGCAACCATTTTGAGAAACTGGCAATAGGGCTGTCACAATAACAGAATTTCACTAAACGATTATCGTGGTCAAAACAATTCATGATATCATCATCATGATATTATTATGATATCTAAATACTTTTTTTAAAATCTATCACTTTAAATTAATCTTTGTTTTTGTGTGTGTTTTGTCTCTTTTTTTGGGCAAATTAATTCTCAGTCATTCAAAATGAGAGTGTATGGAGGTCGAGAGAAAATCTGTGACCATAACTCTACAAAAGCAAGAATGTAAAGAAATGGAAATGATTTTTAAAGGCACTAGATTATTTAAATAATTTTATTGTATGTATATTATTATTATATCAATATGTCATTTTTTAAATATCACAGATATCATTCATTCGTGATATTTAAATATTGCTATTACATTTACAGCTGGAACCAATGCTACATGTGTGTTGGTACGCATTGGTGGTAAACAATTCATTTTTGAGGGCTTTGTGAAGAACACGACAACAGCCGCATTACTGGTATTTTGTATTTATATTATATGTTGAAAGTGGACAGGTTAACTGATAACAATTAAGACTGAAATTCTGTAAAGTATCAGATGAAACTCAAACTACAAATTTTGTTTGCTTAGTGTAATAAAGTTTATTAAGCTGACATAACTGAATAGTATCTTAATTACTCAAAATATAAGTTGGAAGAAAATGCTCATGCTTGATTGCCACCCTGGCAACCACTTTTAATACCTAGTGTTGAGCCCTGATAAATGAAAACCTGTACCTGCTGGGGGCACTGGAATACAAAAATCATCAGGGCTTGTTCTAGGGGCAACATGAATGTCTGCACAAAATAGCAACAATCCTTCCAAGGTTTGTGGACATATAATATCTGCAACATGACAAACAGACCAACAGCAAGCTCCGCCGCTAGCATGGCCCATAAAAAGGAAAATCACTGCAGAAATTTTACCCAACATGCAATCATAGTAGAGTCTCTCATTCTTTCAGCGACTGAAGAAAAATGAAATTCCACTCCAAATCAGGCTGCAGCGATGATACAACGTGGACTCTGAACTTAAAAGCAGGAATGCAGATAGAATGACAACAGATTCTGGCCAGTAGCTGATGATGGAGTCCTGAGTGCGACTGCCTGTCGATTCAGCTGCAGATGAATGAGCTGGCTGGCTTTGATGCTGCGGCAGGTCACATGCCTGCCGTCCCTGTGTATGTGTATGTATGTGTGAGGTAATGGGGAGTGAGATAGTGAGAATCACTGGGATTACTGGAAGGTCGTGAGCTGTCAGATGAGATGGATGCAAGACTTCTCCTTCGGTGCTCAAATCACACACACATATACTCACTCAGAGGTGGAGGGGTTTGAGTCTCAAGGCGCCAATGCTTCACTTACGACGCACAGACGCACACGTGTGTTTAGATGTAAATGCACATGCACACTTGCTCACAATACAACAGATGTGTACGTACAAGTGTGCATGCCCTTACACACAAACTTCAGCCATGCAGTTCACTTGCAAAGTGTATACATACTACTGGGCTCCCCTGCAATCAGCAGGATTAATGAAGAGGTATCGCATTTTACAGTAAAGCAGCATGTGGGGCTCTGGGGAACAAATGGCTGGAGTCTGCAATTTCTCAAGTCTGTCTTCAATAATGTAATCGACTTTTAGGTTATGAGATAGCATAGTTAAAGCAATTTGCAGAACTTTGTGGCACGGTTGAGTTATGTTCCTTAACAAGACCATCACATGCAATCTGCTACGTTCCACAGACCATAGACTCTCATGAATACCTGCTGTGTAAACTGTACTGTTGAGAAGAAGCATGCTGGTGCAATATGTCAAAACGTGTTTAGTGAAAGAATCCATGATCCTTTAAGAGGTTTTGTAAAAAGACTGAATAACTTAAAATTGAACACCATCATTTGGTGACAACACCTCACGTCACTGAAGCCTGAGATAACCTTGAGAAGACTAAAACAAGTCTGCAATGACTGCACAATTGCATCCAACTAACAGCTCAGCTTCAGCTCTGAAATATCAAAGGAATACTGACCACAGACACCATTTCAGCTCAAGGCATGAATGTGGTAAATCACATGCTTAAATGAGGTTGAAAACACAATATTTTAGGTTTGTTTGGTAGTCATCACGCCCACATTCACAATGCTGATTTTGGGAAATGGGATCAACTTTGACTGAAACTGAGGTCAGTGTACAGTTACCAGAAGTAATGGCAAAACTTTCGACAAGCTAGTGGCTCATGCAGTGGTTTTGTCAAGGGCACAGGCTGCTGTCATTTTGAGAGGCTAAAAAACATTGGCTGGTCCAAGTGCAGCTGGTGAGGTGGTGGTATGTTTGGCAGAGTGCTGCATGATAACAGTGTATGCACGGTGTGAGGTGACAGAGTCTTGTTCCAATACTCAAGGGCTCTGGACCCTCACCAGGGAGACTTGTTACGCTTCCATTTGTCTCTCACAGTGTCAAATTCCAAACCGCTGAGGGAATAACCAGACTTGTTGCAGGCAAGGGGAGGAACATATAAGTGGAGAGTACAGTAGATGAGTGTTAGAGTAGCAGGTTTCAATTGATAAACGCCCGATAAAGGCTGGAGTGAGTGTGTGATATGTTGAGTCAGCCGAACATTTCAGAACAAGTCTGTCTAATCCCTCATTATCAGAGTGTTTGTCTTGGGTCAGGATGAAAGCAGCAAAGGGTTTGGGGTGTGTAAGCAAACACAGCCGAGTTGTGTGTATTTGTGTGTGTGTAGGCATGTGATTTGTGCAGTCTGGGGTCTATGTGTGTGTGTCTGATAACAAAAAGAAAGGTCACACTAAGAACACCCGATCATTGTCCCTCATACTGGGAACTAAATCTAAGGAAATCACAACCTTAGGTCAAGAAAGCCATCAGCTTATATTAGAATATTTGGAGGATTTGTTGCACTGAGGATGGACGTATCATGACAAGACTAAACAGGTATTCAGGCCAAAAACTGCACCGTGTTAAAACTGTACAAGGGCCCCAACATTGGGCGTGTTGCTTCAGGTACTGGTGTAATATGAAATGGGATCCAGAAAGTCCAGTTTATGTAATAGATCCATGAATTTAAAGGCTTCTTGGGTGCAAAAAACACTGCACAACACTTTATAACACTGAGACAGGATTTTATAACTCTGGAATCTTGGCTGAATTTTATCTTTGGATGCAACGGTAGCTGCATAAACAGCAGAAATACCACATTCTCATTACAAAGTAATCTACTTAGAATGTGCCCAACCCTGTGTTTTTGTGAATGAGGGCGCTGCATTTTTGCACATAGGGCTTAAGGCCATGTTCAGACCAAATCAGGTATTGCACCGCTAAGCCAAAGAGTTGAGTGGTGGTGTAGGTGTTTATTTGTGTTAACGTAACTGCTAGGAAACAGAAACTAACTTTTTATTTCTCTGATTCACCAGCTTTCTACCAGCATTCCCTTTCTCTCATTCACTGTCTATGTCGCTTGACCTCCGCCGTCTGTCTCTCTCTCTCTCAAAATGAGCAGACACAAACCAAAGGAAGCTTCTTGGTATCATTGTTTTTGCAGCGTAGACTGCAAGTCACACACAAACGTCGAAGCTGGGCACACATAATCAACCAAGGGAAGACAAGTAGGAGTGTATCATTGGATGGTCCATGAGCTCCACTGGATAGCACCCGGTTTCAGGTTTTCAGACTGTGGAGCAGTTTCATTCATTCACTGGATCACTGGATTGGCTACCCCAGCGTGGCGTCAGGTTGTGATTCTCCAAAAGTCGATTCTGTTTCAACTTCTCCAACACTGCGACAGCGGAAACCTACGACCCACATTCAAAGGAACGGGTGGACCGACTTTTTCACCATAGTGCCTAATTTGGTCTGAATCAGCCCTAAGTCAATCTAAGAGTCAGCCATGTTGGTGACTCTGTGAGGCTGTAAGTACACACAGTTGTACTTTGTGCTATCAACAACACAATATCACGCTCATAATGACTGATGCAAATGTCGTAACTTTACTGTAGTATACTGAACAATACTTTTTAGTTTCATAGTATTGAACAAAGAACATTTCAATCCAATGGAGGCGCTTGATGACCAAACTATTTACTTATTTATCCTGCGGGGGACATGAACGTCTATACCAAAATTCATGGCAATGCGTCCAATAGCTGTTCTGACATTTCACTAAAAGACTAAAACGTCAACCTCATGGTGCCACTAGAGGAAAAGTCACAAAGTTATTATTGCTTGTACAAAATTTCAAAGCAAGATATTTATTTAGCCATTCTCGCTCTGATGAAATTGTTTATTTGGCAGAATAAAACAAGAACGGGTTCAATAAGTTTGAAAACCAACAAATCAGAACTAAATCTAACTATTTCACACAAGGGTTTAGAAAACATTCCAGTGTTTGAGTCACTGATAAAGTTAGCATTCCAGAGGGAGGAAATAAATCCATACTTGAAGGAAGTCCTTGGAAATGGCATTGTTTTATTTGGCAATGAAGGTGTAGGTGGAAAATAACTACTTCTTACAGTTGAATACAGTTGATGTGCAGGAGGCAGCTCTGTGCCTCTAGAAATAGCTAGCCCATACCAGCATGGATTCAAAACAATGCACCGCACACTGGACTCCATCAGACTTCCTTTGGCTGATATTCTGAGCCTTTTTAATGACGTCCGGTGGCCAGAAAAGAGAAATGAAGTCAGAAGTCAAAAGCTACACAGTCTACAGGAAGGTATTGACTTAAGGGACTGAAAGAAAACACCCAAACAAGCAAGCAGGCGAGTCAGTAAACAGGAAAATACACAAAGGAAAGCACCTGGTTCAAGTGCACGGTGCCTTCAGGGACACGGGACACACTCCGGCTCACGCTGTGTTGTTTCCTATTGACACACAGTGTTTCCTTACTTTCGGATATCCTGCGTGAGTGTATGTGACCGTGTGTGTGTGTGTGTGTGTGAGTCAGTGTATCTGTCATTATGTCAAGTTGTTTGTTTAACAATATCTATAATTGGTATCATTAATTGCACTTTGGAATTTGCTCCAGTTTAATCATTTAGGATGTTACTGTATGTGAAGGAATGCCATTGTGTTCACCACTCCGTGGATGACCAACTGATCTTACACAAACACGTGCGCTGAGCCCTCACAGACAGTATGTGGCTCAATTCCTGCAGCTTGATTAGATGTGGACATTCTTCTTTTCCACTAATCCCTAATCATGGATACGTTAGTAAGTAAATTAGAGACAGCAGGTTGCAAATGAAGAAAAATCCAATGAGAAATCATTGGAAGCATTTGCTGACTGCCAGGTTAATGAGCCACAGTTCTGCTTAAAGCAGCTTAATCAATATCTTTAGAATAACAATGGATCAAATGACCGTGTTCAAAAGTGAAGAACCTACCGATTTATTCCCTGGCTGTATGGAGTTTTTCAGCATCTTTTAGCTCATTGTTCTGGTGTTGTGGCCTTTAGCTTTACTGTTTTGGTTCATGTCATATCAGTCCTAGCAGGCTGAAGTGTTCCACTAAGGAGCATTTTACGGCTAAAGAGGCAAATATTTCCCTCATCAGCATGCTAACATGCTAATGTGGACAGCAGGTATAATTTTCTGCCTTGTTCACCATCTTAGCTTAATGTGTTAGCATACTAATATTTGCTAATTGTAGCTCTTAAGTAACAACAATTTGTAAACATATTTGTTTAGTTTTTTAGAAAATGTTAACCTGATGATGGAGCAAGATGAAAAGTGAGAGGATCAACAAATTTATTACATTTCACCTTTGGGGGGTCCATGACTGTTTGTACTCACATTTCCATCTCTATAGCCATAATTTTTTATTTGGCTCCGCCAACACAAATAGTACCGAAACAGGACTGGGACTGCACTGTTGCCAAGCAACACATCAACATTTTCCTGAACAGTATCTTGCTAGCTTTGTTCTATAAGTCTACATATTATTACAGCCAAGTTGACGTTAATATTTTTGACTCAGCCACGTCTAAAAGCAGTTCAAAGCCCATGTTGCCAATTTGTCTACGTCGGCTGATGTTATATGAGCACACCTGGAGGTTTGTGCTGAAGTATCCAGACTTATTTAATTCCCTTTGTCCTCTACTGACGACTATTCAGAGTCAAAGTCAAATGTTATTTGTGGAAAAATGTTCATCTTAGCAAAGTTCGTCACAATTTACAATCGATAAATAGAAGATGCCTCTTATCCAACCAAATTACTTGGTTGAAACTAATGTCGTATAAATATGTATATGTACATGTATAGTATAATGTAGATGATTAAATACAAAGAACTCGGCTTAATTAAACAGAACACTTTGAGTATATGGCCACTGAAACAGGCAGAGTATAACAAGAGTTTTGGTTCGACTTTCGTCAATTGAACTGCTGAGGTCCGCACACTCAAGAGCTCATAATAAGCTTGTGAAGGGATTAGCTCTGTGCCTAACTTGACCTCGTGACACTTCAGAAAAAGGCCTTTGCTCTACTGTGAACAGACAGCAGCTGAAGAAAAAAAAACGCCACCTCTCAGTTGCAGAAGCTTTTGTCTTGTCCCCACAAATTCCACTTCCCCTCTTCCCCTTGTAAACTTCTCCACCATAACAGGCTCTGACCCCATTACAAAGGGAGGACTGCATGTCAAACTTGGCCAGTCAAGTTGGCCCATTATATGTATGTGCTCGGGGGTTAAGCTGTACTCTGACTAACACTGAAACAGAGCCGAGGCTGCTGTCACTGGGAGCTTTAAGCCCATGAGCCGCTTTTTTGATGCAGATGCGGCATATTTGAAAAGCAGAGGAAGACTTGAGGAGAAAAACACTGTAAGTTAGTATTTTTGTGCTTGTTAAGTGTAAAATCTCATCATTATCCTCCATGGAAACTGCCATGTAACATAATGAGGAAACTTGGAGACAAACTTGGTGAAGAACTCATATCACTGTAGATGAGGATGAAATGTTGATATTAGTGATGAGTCATTGTTTCATAGAGGGAAAAAACACCTCTGTTATTTATTTATGGATAAAATGGAGACAGAAAAGAACAGAAACATTCACGTGTTGAATGTTTAATATGAATGTGAATGCTATAAATCATCCACCCATCTGATACTGAATGGCATATAATGTAAACTATTAAAACTACAGTCAAAAAGAACACTTTTAGTTGGCTAAACTTGTCACTTCAGTCTGAGAGAACAATACAGTTTATGTGAAATTCTGCTGGAGGCAATGACTTTAAAGTGTCTCTTGGAAGTAGTATAAAAACAAACCTCTGGACGACCCTGCTGCTGCAACCCTGTCATGCGCAGGACTTTTATGGGTGTCAGCAGTGACCAATGGAAAAAACGGAGCCGCTCCAGTCGGCACGCACACGCTGACCTCAGTCGACATATCATCCAGCCAGCCTGGTAGCTCAAACACCTTCTTCTCTCAGCTCTGATGACAAATGCTATTTATAGTACATTTTAGCTGTGTTATTGCTAAGCTATACCTTTCAGTCTACCCTTATCTGCAATCTAAAGTGAATAAAACAGCCCCCATTTCCAGGCTCTATCAATGTGAACAAATGTTATTTTAGCCTTTAAAAACTGCCAACCCCTGACGGTCTGACAAACCAAGCATATCATTGAACATATCATTGACAAAGAAAGAACAGGGGAAGCATTGTGGTCATGATACATTTCATTGATGCTGCAGCAACAGGATTTCAGAGGTTGAGGTGAAAAATGTGATGCTATGGTGGTGCATTGAGCCATTGTTGTACAGGCTGTAACCGTGCTGTATTTTCAATGTGTCAAGTCAATGTGTTTTTGATTAAACATAACTGACATCGCATAACCAGTGTAATTCCCACAGTACATAATGTATCAGTATGTATTAACACTCAGTTTGGCACAATGTAGTTTTGTGTCCAATACGGTTATATTAAAGACTGATGAGCCGCTATGTTTTTAACTTCATGTTCCAGTCAGGTACAAGCTCAAGAAATTTGTTTCTTTCTCCTCTCTGTCTGTTCCAATCATCAGCGTCCATGCATGTTGTGTTGTAAGTGCATATGCTATGCCGATGTGAAAAGCAAAATGTAATGCAAAAATGAAATTTGAGTCAGCTTTCAATTTTGGCAGCTCACTTTTAACCAGAGTCAAGACAAAGAGTCTACAACCATGTCATCAACTCTGTGAGGCTGAACACAATGCAGTGATGCTTGAGCTTAAAATCTAAAATCTGCTTATTAAAATGGCAATGCTAACATACCGATTTTTTAGTTGAGCATGTTACATGCTAACGTTTACATGAATGTCTAAGTCAAGTTCCAATGCAATTAATCCAATAGTTGTCAAGACATTTCACTCAAAGTGAACCTTTTTTGTGGTGGCACAAGAAAGAAACAGAAAATTACCACCATTGGGATTCATCCTCCGGAGATCATGAATGTCTGTACAAATGTAATAGCTTATATTTCATTCATAGTCTAATTTTTCATTTTGAATGAAATTGGTGAACCAGCCACATTGATTTGGCATGAAGCTAACAAGGCTAAAAACCGAGAGAACCTTGTGTGAAACCTAGTGTGAAAGCAAATGTATGGAGATGACACAAAAATGAAACCATATAGCTCACACTGGTTGCAAATTCTGAATGCAAAAGTAATCATTTCTGAAGTGAATGTATGAACATGAATGAATCTAGAGGTGCTGTTGAATCCAGACAGATTAATAAATTAAAAGGAAATGACAACAACAACCACAACCGAGCAAAATGGTCAAACCAGGTGTCCAGTAAGGAGCAGCTCTCTATGGATCCATAACCTCTGTTCCTGTCTGTTGATTCATTATCTCAACATGTAGTCTCTAACAGTGAAACAAAAATAAGCAGGACGTCTTGGCTAAACAAAAGCATGGTGCTCATAAATCCACCAGAGGCCCCTTTGAGATCCTGCAGGCCATCACTGCAACACAGCAGTGTGGTACCTATTGGGTTGAGGGGTCATAGAGGAAAGGGAAAGGCATGACACACTGTAACAGCGGGGAATCTGCACTCCTGCTGAGCTGCTGCAACCCATCATTGAGAATTTCCTGATTGTATGTCTAACCTTTCAGCAATTTTAGCGGCAGCCTGCAGTGCATAACATGCGTTTTGCCCAGGGAGTGCATGTTGCAGACAGTGCAGTTCAAAGTGAAGAAAAGATATGAGCTCATAGAAAGTGATACCATTTTATTTTGAATAACCCATGACCCTAACAAATCAACTATGTCTGTCTTATGCATGTGATAAAACACATATTTCTGTCTGTCTATCCAAGGGCACTGTTTTCAGGGACTAGCCTTGTCCTGAGCTTAGCAGAGCTGTCAAAGAGAGGCTTATGTGTCTGTTAGGAGTCGTAACATAAACCGGCTCCAGATACACAGAACACACGGTGTCTGCGGAGCTGTTACAACCATTTAAACCTTAAATTTCTTATACGTTGGTGTGGGGACCTGCAGTTTTGCAGTCATATTACTCCTCCTTTGACAGATTTAAACGCTGATAGCTCTATATTTGATGCTTCACATTACTTAAAGCTTGTTCCACTGGGACAAAGAAGATCAGTAACAGTGATGATTATACAGCAGAGCTTTTATAGATCTGATAAAATACTAACTGTGATGCAGGGCTCGGGAAATGTGCCATCAAGTATCAAAGTCAAATTCAGTTGGGTATCATCTGGCTGTCATTGTCACAGATGCTCAAAGGCATATTACAGGGCTGAAGCAGAGAGTGGTACGCTATCTCTACTAGCTCTACTTAAGACACAGGTCAGCCCTGATGTGACCACTTATGTGTGTGATTGTTTATTAGCAAACATTCAAACAACCTCAGTGACTTTTCTCGTTCATTTTTTAGATCATTCTCTTCTGAGTCACCCAAATTTCTAAATTTACGAAGCACCCTTTTCGGCTTTTGGGAATAATATACTATATGGTCAAGACCACTTTCGATTAACTCTCAGGTGTCATCACATGCAGCTAAGGGCTCTGAATCATTAGTAAGTCGACCTTTGAGCTTCTCTCCACCAATTTTAGCGATGGTTAGCTGGGTGACTATCTTTGACTGAAAAGTTTGAATGATGGTTTGATTGTGATTTAAAAAGAAAAGTTAGACAAGTTGGTTCACAGTTTATGGATTGTCCCCTGAGCTGAAAATAAACCTGTATGCTCATCCATCACTGTGACTTCCACCTCCTGATGTTCCAATACATCAGGTTACTATATAGCAAGGACTACTAAAGGACTAGTTTGTTGCTAAGGGAAATGTGTTTTCCTGCATTAGATCGATCCCACTCTTATGTCTGTAAATATGAAGCTACATCCAGCAATAGCTCAGCTTAGCATAAAGACTGGAAACAGAAGAAAAACAGCAGTATCAAAATCAATCTACCAACAAATTAACTCAATGTTTGTTTAATCCATAGAAAAACTGAAAGCTGTTAAAGAGAGAAAGGGAATTTCCAAAGACATAATAAACAAAACTAATTATGTGCATTTGTTTTGTAGCCATTGTGCATATCTCAAACTTGTCTATAGATGTTTGTGTTGGCAAACTGCCAATGCATAATGTTTCATTGTGTTAATAAACATCTATAATAAATCAAATTGCAGCCGTAACCCTCTTCACCTTTGTCAAAACAAAAACAACATTAACACAATGGTGCTTAAAAGTATATTAAGTCTACAGGTGCTTAATATCAATGATGAAGAGCATGTTTTCATTAAAACAATGGCTGCATTCTTGGCTGTCCTTGTAGACGTGAAGGCGATGTCCAGGTTGACATTCTTTCGTTTCCTCGACGCATGCTGCGCTACCTTGAGGGCCTTGAGCAGCCCGCATATTTTCCAGGCTGAACATCCTCAGCAGTGATGGAGAAGAGATTCCAGCGGCTTATAGGCAGCAGGTGTGAGGCCAAGGCGGACTTTCCAAGGATGTTAAGTCAATGGAAGACTCATTAATGTCCTTCCCTCTACCTCTGCAAACAAAAGGACTGGAATGCAGGAGGATGCCTGTCGACATGCCGCAGATGGAGGAGATACGGTCGTCTGAATAGGATCCTGATCACTGGTCAAAGATAGTTTACACACTAGGGGCTCACTGGGACTTTTTCAGCTGGGCTCTAATACAAATAAAACCTGAAAACAGCAGGAATAACACCCCTCAAGAGGGCTTTGGGGATTCAATGTTTGTCCCAAGCAGACAATGCAATAATTTAAAGCCATCCGGTCATAACCATCTCTCAATTTATGTGGTGAAAATTTCGTTTAAACCAGTGGAGAGGATTTGAAGAAGGATTTATTTGTTTATAAATTGGTTAAACTTCAAAAGGACAAAGAGCAGTCAACAGAAAAGGGAACATATTACCACTTTCTCTGTCTGCCTTCTGACTAACCACATTTTAAATATCTCCATGGTGATTGCTGCAGATGGGCTTAAGAGCTGAAATTGCACATAATTGCTCTATCTCAGCTTGAGTGAATTTTCAGAGGACTTAAAGTGCAGGGAACAAACAACGAAGCTTTTAAACAGCAAAACAAGGACAGAAAAAAAACATTTTGACCAACAACATGTGAGTTCATAAAATATAATCAGGATTGTTGACCTGTTGGTCTGTAACTACAGACTAAATATCTCAAGGTCCAACAGTATAGACAGTTCCTTAACAAAAGGAAATTGTATAAATTGGACAAATATAGTATATTGTATAATAACCAAATAATACATATATTGTATAATAACAAAACCCACAGGCAGCTGCTCCATACTCACAAGTTAATATAACTGAGAAAGTAAACAAGTAGCTGGTGTGGAAAGCTGTACTTAGCAAACTAAAAGACCAAGTGTTAACCAAACCAGAGCTAAAAGGTGAATGAATATTTAAATGACATTCAGTGAGCCAAAGGCACGAAGAAGATGTCCATGATCTATTATATTATTTATTTAAATGTTGCTTTAACTAGGAAAGGTATTGATGTCACAGCATAACAGCACATTAGTTTGCAGTTGAGGTGGCAGACGATAAAACTGTAGTGAGACGATGTTTAGAACAATCAAAACAAACATGACTACACCTGCATGCCACCACAACCGCTATGCAACCCTCCCATTCATTCTACCTGTTCTAGAAATGACTGTAGATCTAAGTAATAAGAAAGTAAAATAAGAAAGACCAATTAAATTGCTTTTTTCTGCAAGCTGAAAGTTTGTGATTCCCTCATGGAGAAACAGAAAGTAAGGCTGTGTAGCTGATCAATAATGACAGTGGATTATTAGCTTAGTCTTGGTAATAAAGTCATGTCTATAAAATGAAATTATCTGCAAGCTCTCCACTCACATGATAAATTACTTTACACTTTTTCATTTGCTTATACTGCAGCTACCTAAGCGGATTAACTCGTGAACAAATTCAAATATAAACACGATAATATATAATATTAAATACTGCAAATAAATGAACAGATCCATGTCGGTGGTGTTGTCTTTACACCGAGTATTTCTGCAGCCAATGTTTGAGAACAAATATCAACCTTTAGAATGGTCACCATGGCCACTGGAGTGGCCTCAGCTGGCTTGTCAAGGTGTTTTAATGGGGCCTGTTGATGGATGACTCCATTACTGTACTACAGCATGCTGTGTCACCTCCAGCTGCACACAGCACTGGCACACTCCCCTCCCCATCAGAGGATGTTGTCTTATTGTTTGCACCGGAGGAAATAAATATGTTTAAAAATAACAAACAAACAAAAAAATATCTCCTGCAGAAATACTTCCTCATGATAAGAGAAGCGCTTGATTGCGGCGAGCAGCCGGGAGATGAGGCAAGTGTTGTTCACCGCAGTGACGACAAGGTCTACATCCTGTTGGAGATGGCCTCGACATGACGCTCTGTCCTGAGGATCCAGACCACAGCAACCAGGCTGAAAAGAGGTCAGGCAGCTGTTCTTTCATTTGACTGAGTCGCTGAGGCAGAGCAACAGTGAAGAGCAAAAAAGGAGAGTAGAATTGGCTAAAGTAAAGCCGCCACAACAAACAAGGTATGGCCCAGATCAAGGTGCTCCCCCATCGCCATCCTGCACGCTATCTGAACCACATTAGTCAAGCTTGAAAAGACTCCCCCTGCTCCCCACAAGACCACTGAAGATGGACGAGCAGCAGGGAGGCACATGAAATGCAGGTATAGCAGAAAAAAAGGGAACAGACTGAAAGTTACAACTTTTCTCCTCTGTTTGAGACAAAGGCCAAGACTTTTTCTCTGCATGCAGCCACATGGGCTCAATCACTAATAAATCCCAGGTGTTCGTGTCTGTTAGGTGTTAAATCTGAAGGGTCCTGCCCTCTGTGGCCTCAGGGCAGTGTTGAGCTGTACAGGGTGGAGGACCCAAGAGACCTGACTGCACTGTCACACAAGATCAGATGTTGCATTTATTCTGTTGCTTGAAATTCAAAGGCTCATTTGTTTTACCATAAGATACGATTGAATGGTACACAAGATGCTGGGCTTTGTAGCGCCTTTAATCTTGTGAAGTGTGTAAGTTCAGTGTGTGCCTGAGATGCATGCCCATGAAAATGCTGAGGGGCATTCACTCTCAGATTGATACAGCTCCACAGCCTACCATCAGGGGTCCTGTGAAAAGGGATGATAAAAAATTTACTGCTTTACAATAAATTTTTCACTGACAAAAAAACTTGGTCTGAGCCAGTTAGTAAGGTCTAGCAAAGGAGAAGAAGTTCTGGTCAAGAGGATTTATGAAAGCTCAAAACCAGTTACCTCATTACCTTATAAAAAAAACATTTGTTGATGCTTAAATTAATATCTGCTAAATAAACTGTTAATTTTATGTTGATTGATGAGCTGCTATTGTGTGAATATGGTGCATTTTTAGAGCAAGAACAAAATAGAACATGACTAGAGGGAGCAAATATCATTCAACTTGCTGATTAGATCCGCAGTGAACCAGGATATGAAGCTTGAATGAATGTGGTCAGGAGACTCCTAAATTACCTCTCCATTCGGCTGTGAGACTTACAATAACACACTTTAAATTCATTCCTTTAGGCGAATTCTACAATGCAAACATGTAAATTGAGATGAGAAGCCAATTTCCTTTTCTAATTATGCCTTTCATTTAGTTTTATTCCACTTTGTTGCATTTGCCAAAAAACTGCCACTGCAATCCAAACAGAAATCAAACAGAAATAAATCAAACGCACCTCGGCAACTGCGAAACAGGAAACACACATTTGCTGCAGACTACAAACTGTTTAAATTCCAAGGCGAAGGAATGTGTCACTTATATTTACAGTTTGTTACAGGCTTATGGGAAACAAGTAAGTGGGAGCATTGCAGTTTTAGCCGTGTATAGGGTATTTGTTGCAAGCAGAAACGTGAGAAACTGTGCCCGACTAAACCCAGCTGAACCCCACTGAGCTGTCGGGCACCTGTTTTCTGCAAACGCCAGCTAGATTTTGCACCTCACAATAACACCCTCTGCTTGCAACCCATTCCTCCTCCCCTCCCCCAACGCTGAAATCTTGTCCTCAAGAGATTCAGACTCCTCTTATCACAATTCCTCTGTCCTGGATTATTCCCATCCTGCGCAGTGACTAGTGGGTGCCAGCAGGCCACGACTGCCGACACAGATGGGAGTTCAGGCCTGTGATGGCTTCCATATGTCACATAGCTCTTGCGAGTCTGCTTTTTTTTAAAATGTTTTTCTTTCCATCTCTCATCTCTTTCTCTGTTTTGCTCTTTAAAATGGCCTGAGCAGGGAGGGAGAGGTGAGTGCCGTTGAGGTTGGAGAGGGTCAAACGTGATGCCCATTAATACATTTCAGCACAAAGCAGGGATCCAGTCCCAGCTTGAGGTCTACCTTTCGCTGAATGATTATTGAGAGGTTAAAGACTGCAAGGTTAAAATGACCACATTTTACTGCCAAAAAGCCGACAGGAGATAATTTGTACATTTTGGAGTGCCCTCGGTGCCCACTGGGGCCTTGGAATGGGACCCATGGTGAGATTTCCCACCATAACTCCTTCCCCCATTAACTGTCATAGGCTTGAGACGCATTAAAGCTGCCCTGGGGATACATGACATGGGTCTATGTTGTTGTATGGTAAACATGAACCAATCGGAAGCTGAAAATCCCACTTTGACATTGCAACACTGGGGGGTTTTCCCAGCTTGACTGACACATGAGAATGCTAATATTCCCTGTCTGATTATAATCCCTGTAGTCGACCTCATTAGCCAGGCATCCGCATTGAACCCTGGCTGAGTAGGGTCCAGGAGCTCAGCTGTCAGTCAACACCTTTTTCTTCAAACAAAGGGCATCAGGGAGAAATAATCCAGCTCTCCTTCTCTCTGGAGCTTATGAACAGCCTGTTTTGGGATTTGCGCAGACTTATACATGCAACCATGAACACAGTTATGACACGTCACATTGGTGTCTAAATGTTTTGGGACAAAATCAAACAGAAAAACTTCACATGCACATATGAAAGAAATAGAGAAAAGTGATATAGATCTCTGGAGCTGAGAATCCTGTTTTACTCAAAGTGAGGTAATCATTTCAGTTTCTTTATCATTGCACTTTGATACCAGGAACATGGTCCAAACCAAAAACCCTCTGGTTTCCTCTCTAAACCTCTCCCATGAGCCCTCACACAAAGTAATTCATTGTATATAAAGCGCACGTTAATGCAAGTTAACACTTAAACGTTCAGGTTCACATCCTCAAAGAATGCAATAAAGCCTCCACTTTCCATACTAAAAGAATTAGCTGAATTCCTTGAGGTTCAGATTCTGGACAAAGGTTGGATTGAGGTTCCCCTGCGAACTTTGGGCCCTCTTTTTGTGGATGTCCCTCCATTGATCCCTACTTTGATTCACCAGTTCACAAGCAAACACATCAGCATTTAAGGCAACATAATTTTAGCGCCGTTTTCTCAACAACATGGAGTGAAATAACAACCCATAAAATGACACTGGCTACAGGCAGTCTGCCGCTTCAAAACACAGAGCTGCCAAGGTGATTTACGGC
Source organism: Sciaenops ocellatus (assembly GCA_033000465.1). Lineage (NCBI taxonomy): Eukaryota > Metazoa > Chordata > Actinopteri > Sciaenidae > Sciaenops > Sciaenops ocellatus. Next base: position 12,282,865 of record CP136866.1, on the reverse strand, counting down.
GTGCTCACTTTTCCTGAGGGTGACAGCAGAGACAGAGAGGAAGAGTGATTCGGGCCTTTTGTGAGTCCTCCTCATAAAAGGTTGAGCGATGAGACCCCACTGCTCTCATAACATTCCTTTGTTGTTTGGGTAACATACCCAAACAGAAAATGATATGCCATTTACGGCATTCGTCATGTCACCAAACACTGACGCCACTTACCGTCCTGCTCGTCTTCATAAAGGAAACTAGAAGTGGCTTTTCATGGGAAATTCACACGGACCGACAGCTTTAAGGTGAAATGGAGAGAGAAAACAAACAGTTGTACTTGCGCTAATTCAATAATCTCTTTTCTGTGTTCTCTGTCTGCATTTTGTAACTTTATAGCTCAATAATGTGGAGAAAATTGTAACGGTGCCAGTCCTTTTTCTTTGAGTTGAGAGAGTGCCACAGACATGAAAAACAGACAGACGATAGACAGATGGGCAGTCTGAGTATAAGAGAGCTTTTTTTAATATATCTGTGTGTAGCCTGAACCGAACCCATTCGCCCCTACAAACAGGCGCAGGAGGCCGGCCACGCTGCTATGTTAATATGAAACGCTGCAATGCCAATAGTGTTGCATGGTGGGCTGCTCCTTACTCCCTCATGCCTGTGCATTCAACATAGCACTGCTGGACCGCCGCCTGGGAAACAGATGGCAGGGAATAACACTGTTACCCACCCTGAACACTGACATCCTGGGCCAGGCCTCCGCCACGCACTTTGCTATCTGTCTGTTTGTATCGCCTCCGAAATCCCCCCCTTATCCTCGCAGAGCCACCACCAGATTAGGAGATATACATGAGTGAAACTGACTGGACAGCTGAGCCCCATTAGCCAAGCATACGTTTCCATTTTACAATGAGTCTGTTTGCTCGAGGTTGTTTAAGCGGCCCAGGCGGGTCTGATGGGAGGATGTTGTTTTGGGTTTAGGACAACAGGACAGATGACCAATGAGCCCAACCCTGCATGATCTCTTCAAGAGCTTGAATACGATGACAGGGGTCTTTATTCGGTGTGTGGATTTAAACAATTAGACAATTAACTAGTTAAGAGGGATCAATTATTCTTAGGATTAAGACCAATTGGAAACGTTGAAATACTTTAGATTAGAAAAAGATTACAAGGAGAACATAATGTTCTAATACTGATTTAAAGTGAAATAAGCCTCCTCACGCCAACATAAATCTGACATTTCATAATGAAGCTGCAGTTCAGGGTCAGGTTGACCAAAACACTAGTATAGGTTTCTTACATATTAGCATTTTTATATGTGACATATTGTAATGTTATCTATAATACATTTAATATATGTGTTGGATTTAAAATATTTGAATTAAACGTTCACAATTTTACCAGCTGATTACATGATTGTTTAAAACAAAGTCATTGCTCTATGGAGCTTTGTAGCTTCTTTAGCTCATTGTTTTGGTTTTACATCCAGAAACACAGCCACAAATGCTTCTGCTAATATTACAGAAACCAGATTTAAAAACTCTGGTTTACTATAAAATAAGGAGAGATGGTGGTGATAGGCGGAATCAGCATTGTGCAAACTGAATGAAATAGACATTAATTTAAATGTAAAAATAAAAATGTGTCAGTGTTGTGTTTAGAGCTTGTTTGCCATGTCCTCAAGTGGCAACTAATACAAATTTAAAGAATATGATTTGATGAAAATGAAATAGGAAATTTAGAAAAATAAAAATAAGGCCAAAATGAGGTTTTTGGGGAGAAATGTTTTAGGCAGTTTGATTAATGACTCGATGCTGCAGCATTTCTCACACCAGGAAATAAAATGCAATAAAGAAATGTAATTAATCTGGATACACTGCTTCTAAGATTAAATGACAAACCCGGATTCTGATTCATGTATTTTCAGGTGAAATCGTATTATATCAAACCAGCCCTCTCAAAAACATTATATTATATATATTATATTTTAAAGCTCTTCATGTATAATCAAAGCCATCTAAACTGCAGACTAAGGCTAGCTAAACTGTAGTTATATTCAGGTTAAAACTTTGTCAGTTATTGGCTGTAAGGCAGAAACTTCTCTAATGTGACTACAAACTTTGACATTGAGTGGACCACAGAATGTTAAAATGACTTCAGACACGTGAACATCAATCAAACAACAAGGAGAAACACCACAGACTTTAGCTGAAGTCACAAGGACAATTTCTGATCAGATTTTCCTCAGGGCAGGTTTTCGAGAACAATCTCTCTTGCATGTGTAGCTCGATCCTGTTCAAAGACTTGTCAGCAGCATGGGTCCTTTTTAATATCAGCCCACTAGCCCTCTCCTCGCCCCCCACCAGCACTTCTAATCTGGTTGGTAGGAAGCGATTTGATCTTGGTGAAAAGCAGAGTATCTGAAAATCTAATAGATTGGGACGTGAAGTGCCGCTATTTGACCTTGTGTATTCATGCTGGGTTTGAGAGTGGGAGTGGGTGACGGCAGGTGTTTTGCCTCCTTGATGTTGTATGGCAGCACTTTCATCTGTGATTTCTGTCTGAGGCCACAGAAGCAACAGACAAACACAGAATAAGAAAGAAAGTGACAGGGTATTGTCCTGGAAGTCAGGTTTATTGACAGGACAACCTCAAGCTATACAGTAGCTAACAGGTTCATTAAGAGATAACTGCAGTTTATCGCAACTAGGGTCATAGTCTGTTGATTATTTCTATAAGTAATGATAACACTGTACTCATCAAAGTAATTCCTGAGGATAGACTTAAGTTGCATATAAACCTGTAGTGTGTTACCTGGACAGTTAACCCTACTTTCTACCAAATAAACGGGCAATAAAAACTCTTCAGTTATTTTCTGGATCCAACTCAAGGCTGCCTTACTGAACTTTTACAGAAATCATATCACATATATATCATATCATGGCCTTCATCAATGGACTGAATTTGTTATGGTGGAAGTTGCCAAGGAGATTCATCTGTTGACATGCAAGCTCAGGTTGCTTAAAGCAAAAAGCAAATTTTGTACCCCCCGTTTCAGGGTGCAGGCCCACTGTCACAAATATGGACAGCTGCACACATGAATTTGTTATCATTATATTACTTATGTTCAAACCTTATGAGTCAACTAAACACCAGTCCCAGATTCCACCCCTCAGCATCCCCCACGCCCCAGGCCTGAAAACCTCCACTCCAAAATGCTTGTGGTACAAATACAAACACTTCACCATTGCTCTGAGCTCACAGTCCAGGCAGCCTGGCTAACAAACTGAGCTAAGACACACATACAGCGCATGCAGCAGCTACATTTTGCAGCAGTTTACTTAACTGTCCATCAGGATTCTCTGTAAATCACAGAGAGTTGAGGCAGAGCAGCCAGAAGACATCAGAGGGAAAATCGAAAAACAGTTACTTTCCATATCCACTTATCCCTATCAAGGTCACGGGGGGCTGGAGCCATTGGAGACATTGGGCGAGAGGCAGTGTAAACCCTGAATGGGTCAGCAGTTCATCACAAGGCTGACACATAGAGACAAACAATCATTCACACCTACAGACAATTTAGATTCACCATATACACAGAGCCCAATGTTACAGAGTGTGAGAACAGGCGCATACGGTGTTGAGTGGGAATGACACCATTCAGCCGTAAGATCAGTGTAAGATCAAAATCTTATTTATTTTCTTGTTATTTTATGGTAAAAAGGTTACACAGTGTTGGGGCGTCGATTAGCTCAGTTGGTAGAGCATCCGCCCCATGTATGAAGGCTCAGCAGAGGTCCAGGGTTCAAAACCGACCTGTGGCCCTTTGCTGCATGTTGTTCCCCATCTCTCTCTCTCTACATTCCTGTCACTCTTCAGCTGTCTCTATCAAAAATAAAGATTGAAAAAGGCCAAAAAATATATATTAAAAAAATCAGAAAGAAAAGTTACACAGTGTTGTCTTAAGCAAACAATGAGTGTAGAAACAGAAAAACTGGACTTAAAGCTGAGATTGTTAACAATAAGGTCAGGAATGCTGTTCATTGCCTTTGACTTTTTTTCAAAGGTCATTTTCAAAACTTTGAGAAGTGGAAGCTTTTACTTATCACGATGAGTAAGTAGGAACATTCGTTTTTTTATGATTTGGCTGAAGTGACCTTTTAAAGACAACACAAAGAATTTTAAGCATGGCTCATACGTTCTCTGATAAATGAGTAGATATCATACGCGCCATGTGGGCACATTGACTCACATTATGAAATGAGGGACTTTCCACAAAAAATTCCTTCATCAAAATCAGACAAACCACACAGGACTCATAAATATAAACACATTTTTTCAAAAAAACATCACTCTCCATCACCAGCCAAGATCATTTTATTCCATCAGATAAAATAAATACTCGACACTCAAACTTGTAAAATGCAAACTGGCTCTTAAATTAGTTTCCATGCATATATTAACACCTCTGAAGTAGTGAACTGGTAAAAAGAGTGTAACATGTCTCCTCATGCAGGTGACTCATATTCATAGCTGCCACCTTTACTTCTCAGTTGGTGTTTGAACCTTTTCAGACTCCCTCAAAGTGCAAAATGTCAGAATATCGCAGTGACATTTTCCACATTTAATTTTCCTCTGGACCTTGACTGGAGTCCCTGCAGTGTCTTATATCTTCCGCCTCCCTAGCCACAGTGTAAACTGTCACGCCACCAGTGACGCCGTCCTCACCTGAAAACCATCTCCAACTCAGACCACCAAAGGTGCCCTTGAATCAAAAATGTTATTCCCTGTACACAAAACATCAGGGGAGTGTCAAGTTGAGAGTCATTCTTTAAGATGAATCTTCTCTGCCTCTGTGGCAGGAAATCAGTCCCCTTTATCCACAGGTGGCTCCACATCTGGAAGCTCCAGCTGCAGGAAAGCGTGGATCCGGAAAGGCAGATGGATGGATGCACTGTAGCTGGTGGAAGTCCTTATTACCCGTCCACATCCTTCTAGAGGAGCTCACCTATTGATGCCATTAATCCTCGGCTGCTTCAGGGGTCGTATGTCACATCCAGTCCATCACTCCCTCGTCTGCCACGCCATTTTACTCACACCAACACACACGCGCGCACACACACACACACACACACACACACACACACACACACACACACAATGTCTGGCAGGCCTAGAGAGAAAGATGTGTTGTGATGGGTCTGAGCTAGCCATGCGTGAGGAGCCAATAGGATGTTTTCATCTCTACGAGAGGTGCAATGACAATAGACAGAGTGGTAACCTCAACAGGTCAGTCAAACTATTCTGCTATACCTGCAGTGTCTCCTCAAATCAGGCTCTGAATATGTTACAAACCATGGAGAATTTTTTACAGCATATTCTGAACCCATGCTAGCATATTCTGCCAAGGATGCAGACATCCAGGAAAATATAACAATTTACTTTACTCCTTTAACCTCATAAAAGCAAAGCCGTTCTTCCTCACTTATCATTCCCACGAAAAAGAAAAACATGTGAATGGTTGACCTTCCTGCAACAGAAAAGGTAAACACCACTTTGAACCTTTTAAGGAGAGCGAAATATATACGGCAAGATGACAAAAGATTCATCAAAGTGTCACCAAATCATGTGGGAAAGAAAAACTACAGCTCTCGTATTATGTAAAGTGCGGATGTGGACTGAGCAAAGATAAGCGAGCAAGAATCCAGTCGGAACAGGAGAAAGTATGTCATCCTTCCCACAAATAGCTCAGACTCACTGCTTTTTCTGAGATAGCATTGCTTACGTGAAACTTAACCTGCTGATTAATCAGACGTGAATGCCAAGGACAGAAGAAAAAGCTGATATGTGAATGTAACATTATGTGCTTTTTGGCAAATTTATATTCACAGGACAAAATACAAATTATGGTGTTAACACATTATTTTATTACGCCTGTCAATTAAGCCGTGGTCTGTACGTGCTTGTTATTGTAGTATCTGACCGTTTACAGCAGGTTGCAGGCAATAAAAATGCTTCATTTTTGTATAAGTTTGTAATTGACAGAATTAACTAAATCCCTCCCCCGAAAAGTGATTGTCCAATCATAGCTTAGCAACTGTTATAAAGAGTTCAGAGTGGTGTTGTTTTTGCCTTTCCAAAAACCAATAATACTTATTATTATTATTACTATTATTATTATCATTATCATTATTATTATTATTATTAGTAGTAGTAGTATTTATTGCTGCTTTTTACAAAGCATTTTTTATTTTTGATGATTAACCAGTATCTTCATTTTCTCTAATGTCTAATCAGCATGCCAGTTGTAACCTAAGCTTTGCTTACAAGGCTGAGAAACATTTATTGAAATAACTACACTGTATTGTTGGCTTACAGATAAAAAAGCCCGCTCACATCAATAGTGTGGAAGTCTGGATGTTATCAAAGTATAGAGAGATGTTAGCAGCTCCATCCTGCTCTGTATCAGATTTGTAGATGTTTATACTTAGGTAAACCCAGCCGATGTCAGCTACAACGTAACCCAACAACGCTCTAACACAATGTTTAAAAAATATGGAAAAGTATGTGTTGTGTAAGCTGTGCAGCCAAACAGGGTTATGACACTGGGACTAACTAGCTGTACACTAAAATACAAGAACAACTTGATTTCCCATGTCTTCCACATGGCTCATCAGCTGACACGTAGCTTTAGCTTCAACCTTTTAAACAAGTCAGTTGTATCGTCCACTGAGACTGCAGTTTGAGCCAACTGATGGCACTAATGTTAGCTTAAGTGGCTAGCTAGCACTAAGAGATACAATTAATTTATCATAAAAGCAACACTAAATGTTTGCCGATTAGCTATTCTACCTCTGCCTGAAATTGAGCGGCCATTGTTTCAAAAGAAACTGAAATTTGAGCAGAAAATCTGCCAGAAGAACGGAAAGCTCGACAGGAAATAACTATATATATAAAACATTTTTTGTAAATAACTCACAAATATCACAAAGACCACAACAAAATGGCTATCCCCAGCTATGGTCCACAGAGTAATTAGCCCCTTATTTTTAGGTTAATGTCATGTTTACACCATTATGGCATAAAAATAGAAAACACCTTGAGCTACATTAGAAAATCCTGTTGTCCATTTTCAACCAGTTATTGTACACCCCACGTCAGCTCTCCAGAAGAAACAATCTGTCCCTGGGGATTTTGAAAGCCCAGGACACATGCAGCAAAGTAGTGATGACTGAACCAGCTGTCCTTTCTGCCTCTTAAGCCCCATGTGGAAGTGCACACACGCACAGCTACCTCTCATCTGCCTTTCTGCTTCCCTGATCTCCCACTTGTTTAATGTGTGTCTGCTTGGAGGGAACAGAGTAATCTTACTTCAGTGTCAAAACGTGACACATCCACTCTTATCCCTCTACCCTCACGAGCATACAAGCTCCTGTCTTGGGAAACACGATATCACGTCAAAACAGTCACTGGCTAAAAAATGCCTGGGATCCCTTGAAAATGTGCTCAGCGACACACACACACACACACACAAAGATGACGGTCTTCTGTTTTCTTTTACAACAGGCAGCAGCTCTTGGCCTGTGAACCTTGAGATAATTGGTTTTGTTTGCAGGCGGTGAATCATTTTTTCATCCAGTTTTCATCAGAACTGTGGTTTAATGCCTTACTACAACACTGTGACTCTTACATGTTGCAAGCATATGAAGTGACGGGAAGTATTATCTCACCAACTTACCACTTCTGGCCCAACACTACACTATGCACTTATCTGCACGTACTCTGTGAGTGAAATCTTACACTGACCTCTTGCCTTTATTGCTACTGAAGACCGCAGCAGTCATTTGAACTCTCTTAAATTTATTCTTCTTGCGTTTTGACCAGTACTAATGCAAAACAAACACCATTCATATATACAGATTTATCAGGAGAAGTTTGACTTTAATGCCACTGGTGTTACTAAAAATACTCACACATTTCCCATTCACATGTCCTTTCAAGAAAATGTCATTTATTCTCTTGTTACATGTTATTTCTCCTCTTCTTCACGTGCCTTGGTTATAGTTAAAGATTCTGTTCAGGAAGTTCAGTCAGAACGTTAATGCAGGTCATAAATCAGCCTCTCACTGCTGGATTATCGAAGAACATCCCATGAAGCAGGCATTTGGAGAGTGTCCAATTCATGAACAAAGAGCTGCCTATCTCTCCCTCTGCTCGGGCAATGCACTTGTTAAACTCTGCTTGACGTTTGTCTTTTTTGGCTTCCTGTAGGCCAGTATCACACTGCAACCAAAACTTTTGTCTTGCCTTTTAAATGCTTTTTCTGCCTCTTCCTCTCTCCCACTCTTCTCTCTCTCTCTTTCTAATTTGCTGGTCACAGTTAGAAGCCAGCCAAGTGGGACTTGGTCAGTAATTGGAGTCTCTGCAGTGACTGCCTACAGCACAGTTCCAAACGATGCACTGGGGAGACTTCCTAGGGAAAACTCAATAAGCTCTTCACACTTAAGTGTAGTCATCATTAGGATTTTTCCACTGTAGTGAACAGTACACTACTTGTTGGCAACGCCTTCAAATAGGCAAAAGCAAGAAAATACGAGCATTGTTTGCTTTTGGGTGTATTTCTTTCATCTCACCTCTATTTTAAATTATCCTTCATCCATTTCCCATGGCGCGACTTTGTTGTTTAAAGTGGGTCAAGGTCCTTTCCTTTCACAACATTGTCTTTTCCCAGTCTATCAACAGTTACAGACATTCAAAGTACATCACAGAATAGGACACAAACATTTTCGACACAAAACACAGTACTCCTACTGGTCTGTTTAATTCCATTTTCAAGATTAAAATGAACTTGTCTTGAAGGAAGACAAATTTCTATTGATTATTTTTATGTCAACACAAGATTGAGTTTCAAATGTAACTGTAGGATCCTAAGAGTGGAAAATAAGGTGCATGTCTTATAAATATACACTGAATGAAATTTGTCTTTTGAAGAACTGAAAACAAGACCAGGGTTTCCTGCAGCATTTTATAGTGGAAGTACACCACCAGAAGATATTATTACATATGAATGCAACATAATATTAGCTTCATTTAGCTACAGGGAAAACTAATGTGTACAAAGCGTATATGTAAGTACTGTACAAGAGAACAAGATGTGAAGCCAGGGAATAAGGTGGATCAGGATGAGTCCTATTCAGCTCTAGCAGGTGATTGATTGATGACATCGTAGATTCACTTCACAGTAATTAATCACAGCAGAGCAAGAGCAGGAGCAGGAGCAGGGGGGTAACGATTAACTAACGTAAAACTGATTCACTGAGTCAGCATCGATACACAACCTGAGCTCTAACCCAAACTCTGCATGGATGCCCCTCAGTGGGGCATGTGCTGTTTATAAAGGTAAACATCTACCAGCCACTGACAGATAACTGTTCAAATTCACCAGCCACTCTATAGTAAAACATTATTTTGTCTGAGCTAGCTTGCTTTGTTCCACAATTACATATCTTCTTTAATCCTTTCAATATGCAGACATTGAAAGAGATGATTCCTGAGAGATTCATGTTGCATTTTCAGTCTTCAGAACACAAAATTACATAATAAAATATGCCAGTGGCAAAGTGGGAAGTGGGAAATATGCTCTCACAGTTGAAGTTATCCAAGACGATCGCAATCAATGCAAGGAAAGCAACACTAGCAGTTAAAGGTACAGTGTGTAAGACTTGGGGCCTCTATTTTCAGAATAAGGCCAACATGGAATATAATATTCATAACTATGTTTTGATGCATGTATAATCACCTGAAAATAAGAATCTTTTTATGTTTGTTACTTAAAAAATATCCTTTTATGTCTACAGTGGGAGAGGGTCCCCTTTCATGGAGGCTGCCATGTTGAAACACCTTATTTATACAGTAGTCCAGAACAGACAAACTAAATACTGACTCTAAACAGGGTCCTTAAAGTGTTGTTTCTCCTTTACATTAGGAAGGTGAGGGTGATGTGAGGAGATTGCAATGCAGTGATTGGACCACTAAATGCAACTAAATTCTACACACTGTACCTTTAATGCTCCTTCTAGCTGGACCCATCTCCTCCTGGTTACCGAACCTATGTGCTGTTTGCTCCAATATAGTGTTTTTGAAAATACCAGAGAGCACTAACCATTTTCCTGAGGTAAACCCTACAGAAACATGCCTGGAAACCACCCTTGAGCGATCATTATCCCCAAAGCATTAAATCTTAGTCTGTTTTTTTTATGAAGATGTTGTTGACAGCAAATAAAACTCCACATTTTGAACTAAAACTATATCAGATATGACAGAACAATTTAGCTAAACATCTAGTTGGTTTCAGTGGTAACAGTCTATGGTTGACATTGAGTTAAGCCTGGAATCTGTTTAAGGCCTTACTTGAACACACTGACTGCATATCTGTCTAACATCCTCTGCTTTGACAAGAGATATTGACTGAGCTGCACTTGAGTAATAAAGGGCATTAAAAAGTGATGCCCCCTCCCTGTTTAAAGATTATGTGCTTACCTCAGAGCCCACTGGGCACCAAAGTGAGAGCATAAACAAAGTGTTAATTGCAAAAAATGGATTCACTGCCAAGTCAGCGGTATGGCGGTACTGCTGCTACTCCACAAAGGTCTAACCCCCTCTGGCTGACACAGAAAACAGTCTGCAGATTTCGTGTGAAGGAAAAAAGATGAAAGGGAATTGTGTCCAAAATGCCTTTTAAACATTTATATTGTTCTGCCTCTTGAGATCTGTCAAAACTCTGGAAAGTGAGCTCAGGCCTCCACTCTGCCGAGGAAATAGATCCCATCGGTGCAGGTACAGCTCTCAGGAGTGGGAGTATAAATTTCATTCTTAAGATGCTGCTTCTGGAACTCAACATATAGAGTATGACAACCAGACCACACCATGAATCATGGCTGGTTGGGATCATTTCCTGATTAAGAGTGCCAAAAATTCAGACCCCTCTCACACCTGGTAAAGCACGCTGAGAGTCCTGACACGCAGGCACTTGGGTGACACTGTGATGAATGGGTAAGTGATGAAACACAGAGGCTCCGTGACCCCCCAACAAACAGTGCCGCCGCCCCTCAGGAGGACAGAATGTATTACATTCACCGCCTCCGGCCTTGGTAGGATGTCAACATGATGTAGCAAAACTGCAGAGAGTGCAGCACGTTGTTCGATTAAGCCTCGTTTGCGTCACCAGTGCTGACAGTTTCATGTTCGTCATTAAGCAAGGAAGGTTGAATAAGATATTGAAACCTCCTGCAAGAAAATGCAATTGTTCTGCTGAAATTCAAGACACTTTCACCATCTAACGAACGCAACTGTCTGTAGTCAATGGAGGGAAGGAAGCAGATGAGATGATTGGCTGCTGGAGGGCCCATGTTGCCTAATTAAAACAGGAAGAGTGATGACACAGCTCATCCTCAACGAGTTATCGTTTTCTGGGCGTCTCACTACGCTGTGACTCAGCTCTCTGTGTCTTCCTCTAGATAGTGAGCTCGTGGCTCAGGCTTCCTGACAGGACAGTTCCTGGCATGTTCAGTATGAAGCCACCTCTACAACGCACGCCACCCACCCCACATCATCAAGACAAATTGTTATGAAACAGTCACGATGATGCAACAGTAGGAGCAATGCTGCTTTAAAGAGTATAAACAAAACATTTGGCTGTGGAATGGCAGATAACTCCCCTCAGCTGAAGATTTAGTGCTCTGTGATTGAATCTTAGCCTGTGCAGGAAGTGGTGGGCGATTTTTGAGATTTTTGAGGTGTAAAAAGAATTCTGCTTGTACAAAATGTCCATAATTCATGGGCTATTTAAGGGCTGCTCTTGGTCTACATAATGCTTAATGAGTTGGGGTGTATTTAAACAAGAGGGTCAACCCAGTCACATTAATGCAGTCCACTGCTGGTAGCATTGAACCGCGAAACCTGACATTAATCCTGAGGGTAATGTGGCCCTTCCTGTGGCTAATGAAATCTGAAGCTTTTAAATGGCTGCACCTAATGACACTCTCTGACAGTTTTTGAATTAAGCAGCCATGACTGCTGGGACTGGACTAAATAGCACACAGATGGCCCACACCAAAGTTTTGTCCACCCACCCCCATCGTTGTTTGCCCTTGGGCTGTTGCATGTGATGCCGAACCTTCTTGAGCATTAGAGCAAAAGATTTGAAATTAGACAACAGGAACCTCTACTTAGCTTTGATGAACAGTAATAGATGTGAGGTAAAATTGAACTTTTAGATGGATGGATGATTTTACGTAGCAGTGATGACCAAAGTTGTAATCAATATGCACATTAAACTATTATTATTGTAAGATTGAACACAGGTTTATGTTGGCTTATATCTTCCTTTTCGTCACTGTCTTTGGCTGGAACATTTCTATGTTTCTTGGAGCATTACCACAACAAGTTGTCAATACGTTTAATAGTTTGAAACTTCACCATATAGCCCCCCTTACATTTGATAGCTAGTTTTTGGGGTAAATGGCAGTCATGCTTACCATTATAACAGACAATTGGACAAGCAGGTCTAGCAACCAATATTTTTCCAACTTTCAAGATAAGATGTTCTAAAAACATTAGCTAACTCTACTCTGGATCATGTTCACGGATGTATTATGAGTTCTGGAAACAGGTTTTCCAATTTGGCACACATTTGTTCCAATGAAAACAGCTTACTCAGCATATATGCCAAAAAGTCCTTACATTGAGGTGATGTCATGCACATAGAAATAGCTTTGTATTTACAGTTTGAGGTGTCCTGTCAACAGCTTCACAGATGTCTCTTTTTTTATGGTGATCCATAGGAAAATACTGAGAGTTTTTTATTTATAGTACCCTGGTCGACTGCTGACTTTCCACATTAAATCCAGCATACATGATCTTATTTCACCTCTCTGTTTTGTTTTTCTTCATGGCTTGCATGCACTACACATTTGTACGCCGTTCGAGTACGTGTGTATCCTCTTTCATGTGCTGGTGTAGCACAGGAAACAAAAAGGTCATGATCATGATCAAAAAAGTTGCTCCATGGCACCACTAGTGGTCAAATATTTGACAGGTTACCTTTAACGTTATATATTAAACTTTCTTCCCAGCAGTAAAAATAGACAACAGAAAAAGAGATTCCTTTTAATGATTTAGTCATTCCTGTTCTCAGCAAACGTTCATGTGTCTGATGTTTTGAGGAAAAATTGGACATGTTGTGAAGTAAAGAAAATATACAATACCTGTTTCTTATGTAATCTAATACAGAATATATTACATCTCCTGCTATCTTGTTGATTTGTTTCTCACTGGTGCGTCAATGTTTTCCCCAAAGTGTACATTCTTGACTCCAGTTGGAAGGGGAGGGAAGGGAGTATGAGACATTCTCCATTTAATTGCCAGGATCTTAAGTAATGACATTATCGTGACATTAAGTGATAAAAGATGTGAATTTTATCATAAAATAAGTGAAAGATTATACTATATTTTGATAATAACAGCATGCGTTTCTGTCGTGTCAATGAATGATTGATTTGCATTATCTTTAGTCATGATGCCAGGCAATCAGCCTTTTTCAACAGACATTAAATCCAGACTGACTTCTCTGAGGACAGTTGTGCTTGTCACAGCTGGACGCAAACATGAAATTTGAAACCACATAATTGCTGATTTGATTGCTTGAAATATGTGACGTGTGCAATCTTCCCAGACCAAATAAATCAATTAATTTACAAACTGCCAACCGCAGAGAGAGGAGTCTCTGTTGGACTTTTTCTGAGGCAGTGCCACGGTGAATAAACATCTGCAGAAAGCAGCTCAGACCCATTTCTTTCATGTGTAACAAACAAACCATTCCAGCAACCCACAGAGGCACACTGCAACTGCTGCCAAGGGAGACGGAGTGTGAAAACGACTTTATATGGGTTGAAAATGTGTCACAAAACCAGAAAATGGAGCTTATTTCACACACTTGAATGATATTGAATAGGGATGTTTTTTCCAGAAATCTCAAGATGATGCTTTTTATTCTTTCGCTAACAAAGCTGATTCTTTAAAAAAAAAAAATAGTCTGTGCCGATTAGAAACAACTCAAAGATATGGCATTTATCTCCAAAATGTTGACTTTTCATCACCAATAAGTGGATAAACGAGGGTTTCATTGCACTGTATGCTTTCAAGTGACACAAACCATGGTACATACCAGTCTTATCTAAGCTGAAGAACCTCCCACAGTGGAGAACAAGCTCAGTGTCCAGATAATGAGTGAGCACCAAGGGGCCTGACCACTCATTTGATCACAAACATATCAGGACAAGCAGGGCAAAACGCTGCGCCACCTGCTGTCATTTAGTGGTGATCAGAGAGGGGAATGTGCTGTTGAACACCTCGGCCCACTAAGCATCATCCTCTGTTTTCCCAGGGTGGCTGAGTCACCTTGCCATCTCCTCTGGAGCTGATTGTTCAGGCGGAGCTGTCAGAAAGCTCTGGTGCTGGTGCTGAAATCCAGACATGAAGTTATTGAACCACTCAGCAGGGCACCAAAGGAAATAAGCTACACAATAAGGGCAAACATATGGGGATCAAATTGCAATTAAACCAAACATCTCAGATTTTTTGCTAATTTGTTTGTCTTTTAGAGAATTCTTGACTGAATGCACTGAAAAAAGTACTGCGTGTCCTCTGAGTGTTTACTTAATGTATGACACATTTCACACAAACGCAAGATCTGATGTTTCATGTGTGGCAGTTTCTTTTGGAGTCAGCAGAAATATTTAAATGAAAACAGGCAATCTGCATCTGTTACCTAAACATAACATTAAACACAAACCCTAAACAATTTCATATGAACATACAAAAAATGAGTCACAAGAAAGAAAGTTAACAACACATGATGAAATCATATTCAGTCCTACTCTATCAAACCTTATCATGAGTCAAAAACATCTTAGCTTCATCCTCTTTGGCCTTTTTACCATTATCTCCATAGAAGCTTTTAAGCCTGGTTAAATTGCTCTCTTGCCCAGCTCCGGTTCTGGCATGACACTGGCTCCAAAACCCCAGTGCTATAACCACCAGACACAGGTAACAAGTTCGCTAACAAACTGCGATAACATTAGCTAACAGCAGCTATAGTTTGCAGCAGTTTACTTTACTGTCCATCAGGAAACTCTGTAAATCACAATGAATTGATGCACAGCAGCTGGAGGGCGTCAGAGAGAAGGCAGAAAACATTTTCTCTATAAAATATGATCCAGCTTCACCAAAATCAGTGAAATATTGGTGGTGTGCGACTTAGTGCCATATCACATTACAAAAATCTATCACAAAATTAATCTGAAGCCGATACGAGGCTTTTGGTGATCCGTTTTAGACAAATTAAGTGCACATCCTCTGAAGTTACAGTGTTTTTAACACAAATTCCCTCTTTGTGTCTCCTCTAACAGTGATTCTTTGTTGAGCTGCGTAGGATAACAACAGATAGTGAAGGAAAGCTTAACTTTGGATGATACCCTCTCAATTTGACAAGGTCAGACTACTGATGTCTCATATTAACTTCAGATAAATGTTGTGGATTTTGTTCCCCCATCATTTACACTATAAACACATTAGAAACAGATCTCTTCATGGCCAGACCTGCAAGATAATATTGCAGGTCTGTTGGCATGCAAACTCTTGTCTGCTGAACAAAAGTCAGACATGCTACACACCCATCCACCACCGCAACCTCCACATCATTACTTTCCACCTCACTACATGTGGGGTACACTGCTTCTTGCAGTGGCACTGAACATTGGCATTGGAGGTAAATTGTGGTGTGCAGAAACATCAAATATAGACATAATTTCTAGGTACATGGCTGCACAACCAGACTGCAGACCCAAATGACTGTGATCAGGGTGGCGAGGTAGGTGTCTTTGGGTTCATCTGTTGACTTCGTAGTGCACTTAAATGGTTTGACGGGAATGTTAAATGTCTCCAAGAACTGAAACTTGAAGCACGAGAAACAGATGCCAACATACAGCACAGCCAGATCCATAACACATCTTGGAGAAGTATGAATACTAGCCTGGTCATCTGTGTCACACTCATAACTTTATAACATCAAAGAGCTGAATGATGTGAAGAAGTGGTGTGCTTTGATTTAAGTGCACTGATTTCTTTTGTTTCTAGATCTCTAATCACCAAACATGACTAAACAACTTTAATGTGTTCTTAAAAGTACATTCCTCGTCCTTTTTTTATTTGTACTTTTTCTTATCAAACTTTACCTTGCAAAATGTTGATTGTTGGCTGTTTGGAGTGGAGCGCTTGATTACTGAAATATCTGAACACAGGGAATCTAAAGCTGGTCGAATCTGTGGGGAGGCAGAAATGTCCTGCGCAACAACCACAAAACATTTTCTCATAATTACTAAGGACATTCCTATGCAGGCGTTTGTAGACTTTTCAGATGCTCTCTCAAAATAAAGCATCAGCAAATGTTTGAGTGAATTTGTTACAGTGAAAATGTGATCACTGTATGTAGCTATGTGTTGACATCACAGCACTAAAAGGCTTGGCTCTGGTGTGAAAGCCTCCAAGTGTTGATATGCTAGAGTGGTTGTGTTTGTACATGTGTTTTCTGGGTTGGTCGGGAGAGTTTAAAAAGAGACATTCACCATTTGTTGGGCTGTATCAGATCTAATGCCAGGAAAACAACGTCTGGCAGTTAGTGAAACCAAATAGCAGGAACTGTCCAATTGACCCCAAACATAAGCTGTAGAGTTAAGAGAGAAAGAGTTAAGAAAACGTTATCCTTCTTCTTTAATGGAACACACGTCTGCGTTAGATTTATGGCTGTGTGCATTCATAGATAAAAATGATGTGAAATACAATTCCTAACACCAAACGTCTAGTTGCTACGTAACTGAGAGAGGTCAGGCGTTTTCTGTGAGGAGACGCGGTTCCTTCAGAGGCGTCCATTTATCAAGTGCTGCCAACATGCCAAAAGTACAAAGGACAGCATATCCTTCGCTGGCTCCATTTCCCTTTTTGTTCGTCTTTCTTGTCTCTTTTCTTCCTTTAAACTCTCTTTTCACAGTCGTATTTAACATCTTTAAAATGTTCACAGCACAAAGAAACAACCGTATTTCTTTATTTTGAATGGCAAGTAGACTTTGTTGAAGCATAACTCTTAAACTTTTCCAATCTATTTTTCGATGACACCCATAAATATTGTGTCCCTCTATTTGTCAAGTAAGCAAACCAAATAGTAGAGAAAAGAATTGAAGGAATATGAGCTTTCATTCAACTGTCAGGTGCTCACCGTCTGCGTTTCATTGAGGTACATATAAAAGCCTGTTTAATGGGTCTCAAAGCTCATGTTGAGAAATGCCCTTCATCTACCCCAGCCGAGGCAGGTGGGGACCGGGGTGGCTCACATAAAACAGAAACAAATTATGCTCAGGATATACTTGAAGTTCCAAGTACACCATAAAACATAATGTGTCATTAATGAAGTTGTCTTTTCTTGCCCCTTTCCTCTTTTTGTTCATAACAATAGCAGCTGGAGAAATAGTCACCAGATCTGTTTAAACTTTATAGTCTGTGCGGCCATGAATAATTTATTTTGATTGCACGTATTGCACGAAAAATAAAAAGGGAAATTTTGATCTGGAGGTTTTCTTCCCGGAAAGAGTAAAGAGAATTCATAATGGGGGGAAGGTGACATGACATCAAAGAGAAATTTTACAGATAGATAAGACACAAAAGAACAGCGACTTCAAAACATTTCCAGTTTCCCCACTTTGTTCTTTAAGTAACCGTCACTTTTCTTAACTCGCTCACGATCAACTGAGAGAGTCACGAGTTCTTTTTCCTCCATTTATTTAAAATGGTTCCTTCCAACCTTAAGAAGCAGTACACTGTCTACAAGTATGAAATAATCAGTCACAACAGGAACAAGAGGCATTTGAGCGGCTTAATGTCTCACCATAATCACCATAACTAATGAAATAAATAATTAAGCTGTTTCATGTTTCATTAATCAGATATTCCCATGCCAACACGCTGTAGTCGTCTTGTCTGAGCATATCGGCAGTATTATGATTACTTCTGTTTCTTGCATGACACGAGAAGGTGGAGCGGTGAGGAGGACAAAGAGGAAGAGGAGAGGGGCAAAAAGCTAACAGGACAGTACATTAATACACAATGCACAATATTCTAAATTATCTGCAAACTATTCTTTTTTGGATGGTTTTGGATGGTGAACTACAGCTAATAACCTTCTTTTATTTTTTGAGAGCAGCACTACCAAGACTGCTCGCTATTGGTTGAACTCTTCTCCTTCGGCCTGGTGAGATTCTATATTTTCTCATTGTAAACAAATCTCATTAAAAATAGCCTGGGAACCAGATGAATCTGCCAAGCTCATGTTTCATTTGCTCCGGCAAATGCATCTGGCTACCCTTCCGTTCAAACTGAATTACACCCATACTGGATCTGGTCGGGCCAGTCACAACAGTTTATATAATATGGCTTGGGTTTTATACAGTGATTGAGAACCAGTGACAGAGGAGCATCCACTCTGCAGGTCTGTCCATGCAACGCACCAGACTCACAAAGCTCAGATCAAACTGTCAAACTGGACAGCGTTGATCAAATAGGGATAAAAATTCTGTTGCTGTATCGCATATTTCTTGCCTCAAATGTTTTCAGAAACACATTTTAGTCAGAAGTTTAGCTGTAATTTGAAATTATGACTGGCTGCCATTTTTTTCCCCGCTTAAAAACAGACCAATCACCTCTCTTGACACTCAACTTGCGTGTGTCACTCAGTGATAGAGTCACAGGTTTCGTTGCTGTGATTGGTTTTAGGTCATGTTTGTTGCTCTGAATGGTTGACAGTCCATCCACCTTAGCATTTGGTCTATGCCTGTTTATAATAGCCCTTAGCAGTAAAAAATTAACTATGAGGCTCCAGACGAATTCTCATTTGCTAATAAGTCTAGGCTAGGCTAATGAAGAGCCTAAAACCAACAATGAGCTGATCGTACAACTGTAAAGATTATTTCCTAAAATGCACTATTTACTCATATTTGAACTGTTTTAGCCTTTTTACAAAAAAGTAAAATATATAACTGTTGACCCGTATTTTTTAAAGGTTTATGTCTTCTGTAAGCTTGGGGCTGAGAGCCAGAGATAAGCTGGAGGAGTTGAAAAGCTTATGAAGTAATGCACTGCTTGTTTTGGTCTTTTCACAAGATTTACTGGCAATAAAAAAAAATACTTTTCTCCAATAGTTTTCTCCATTAATATTCAAAGCACAACATTGTACTCCAAAATATAATCAGATCATGTTCTCTAAAGGTGGAAGTCAGGGTTTAAGTGTATTTTGGAGTTATTGTGTTGTAACATACGCACATAGAATAATCAAGAGGAACAATTAAAACATTTCTATAGCAAAGGGGTTTAAGAGTTCAGGGTCTTCTTCTACAGGTAAAAACTGTTTTTACAACAACTGTGAACCTGTTTTCAAAAGAGCACTTCTCCTGCTCCTTAAAACATCCCACAACTTGTATCAAGGCGGAAGAAATTATTGAATTTAGTGAATGGTTCAGCGAGTTGGGTTCCGGCAGACGTTGATCTTCAGCTCTGTCACTTTGCAGTACACACTCAGGCTTTGTGAGCTTTCAAAGACACCTCACGTCTGTTTTCGGAGTCTGACTACTCCCCCAGAAAAACATTTCCTTATCTCTCATCTGTCAAGTCACATTTCTGTCTCACTGTATGTCAGCGAGACCAAGCCATGGCATGCTCAGTCCCAAGCACTTCAAAAATAAAAAGAAAAAAAAGAAAAACTGCATCTATAAGAAACAAATCAGCCATTTCCAAACTACATGCCTCTGTTCAGACAGATTCATCTTCTGATAACTGCAACAATATTAGAAAGCACAAGAGCAGTTACCCACTCTGAGTACAACACCTCCTCCTTTAAGCCTGTTTTGACTCTGTTTGATCCTCTGTTACAATGAAGGAAGGGTGGATGATCATCATATCTTCTGAATGCAGAGAAAACAAACACTCCTGAAGAATAGTGCACTCAGGGATGAGAAGATTGGTATTTTTAAGTGCACAAGAGCGTGTGAAAAGTTGGCATGCCGCAACCAATCCCCATCTCTGCAGCACATACCAGTACACATCAACAAGTACAGCAAAGTTAAAGGTGTCAAACTTTTGAGCTTCTGAGTATTGAGGAGGCATTCAACACCAGCAGTGAAACATAGAGCTCTGAGGGTGATGTCAGGAGCTGGGTTGGTATCACCTGCCACCTGGAGAAAACCCTGAGTAGATTCTTATTGCTGATTAGACGGCGGAGAGCGCAGACCGATTCAAAAGACTTCCCTTATTTGTTGTTGTACAATATCTATGGAGAATCTGGGTTTGACAGGCTTATGAGGGTCCGAAGCGTGTTTTCTGCATGCTCTTTGAGTTTGATCCTGCCCTTGCTGTAAACCAGAGTGATAAATGTACGGTAAAATACAAGACCATTTCATGATTTTGAGACCTACTCTGTGATGTGAATAGAGTTTTTAAAATCGCATGTCGAGCAGGTGCAACATCACAGGCCTGCAAATCCGTGAAGATGGAAGTCAACTGACAAGCCTATTGTGATTAATAAAACTGCTGGTGAAAGGAGTTCGCTGGAAATAAAAAGTTGCCTTTTTTATCTCTGCGGTTACAATAAATTGTCATCTCACAACGCATCTTTCCCAGATCTGCGGGCTCCTTTGTTTCCAAAGACAGATGAGCCATATTGGACTGATTATACAGACAACTGTATGAGAGTCACGCAAGACCACAGCATTTAGTCCCAGGGGATAATTTGTCTGGTCGATTTAGGAAAAGAGCAGCAGTGGAAACGATTTGGAAGCTGATGAAAAATGTAATAATTTGGTTAGTTTGGATTTTAAATCACACTACTGAGGAGGAATCTGTCAAAGACGAACGAGGAAGAGCAGGAAGATGAGAAGTTAATTTGTATTTATACAATTACTGTTGCGTTTGTGATTATTCTCAGCTCATAACTGAGTTCAGAGCCTGTCCAACATTAGAGGAGATAAACTCCAGCTGGTGTTCAAATTTAGGGATAAACAGACCCCCCATCTGTCATAATTTCTCCCCAAAAAGACAGCAACTTAATAAGTCACTATGTTATCTACATGAAAAAAAAAAGTGTTTTGCAGAAACTGTTTAAGATAATTGTTAACTGCTGCATTTCAGGGCAACAGCAGTTCTCTATAGTCTTTTAATGATTACTAGGAACTCTATTCATGCAAGTATGAAATTACAGAAAATGTGTGTATGTGTGTGGTTGCTCTGAGGCAACACGACAAAATGAGAACCACAGACTGGCAGAAAATTGCTGCCCTATCTTCCAGGGGGTTTTGGCGAGCCCAGAACATTTCTCAGCTGAATTTGCAGTGCTGCTGATAATGTCACAATTAAAGGCAGATAAGTTAATCCACCAAGCCTCTGATTCTTGACATTTCATGATATGAAGCACAGGCCGCCTGAGGGTAGAATCACATTTGTTTAAAGCCTCAGACGAGCAAAAAACACAGCTCGTGCTCTCTCATATCTTCAAAAAATAAAAAGACTTTAAAATGTCCTAATGTAGATGTCACACTTTCTTCTCTCATTGCTGATCTCTCTCCGGAGAAGCTAATTAGCAACCACCACCAGATCTCACGTTGACATTTTGCGTTCACTCGAGCTGTTGACGCTTATCTTGATGGAGGTTTGATTTGTTTTTTCCATTTTAATAAAGGTGCGCTGTATCTGATGGAAGCTCTGGAAATGGAAGCGGACGTGGAAGTGTGGAGTTCACTTTTGCACAACAATAACAACAACACAAGGGGCCTGCCACTGTTGATTCATTCATCAAAACAACAATACAAACAAACATCCGCATACTTCATTAGCATTTTTGAAATCAGAGGCTTTATATAGATGCGGATGATAAACAGGAAACACATTAATTGTGAATGCAGTAAATAATGCAGCAAATCTGTCCTGAGATCAGGGGACTAATTTAGCCACAGCTTAGAGGCCACCTGTTGACAGTTTCTGCGGTACAGTATGACTGATATTTGAAAAGAAACTGTTGCTCAGAGGAAATGCGATGATACCTTTTCCATCATCTGTGTTACATGTATCTGTGGAATGCCTGCCTGTTATTAAAAACTCAGGAATCAGGAAAAGTCGTCATCAGTGACCAAATCCAGACATACGCTGCATTCCTGCATCAAGCACTTCCTGTAAACAGCCAAGTGTTTCCTGTGTTGAGGTGCATGTGGCTGTATTACTGCCCTCTGACTGTTGCTGCCTGTGTCGCGTTGCCAGGTCTCGCTCCACATCCCTGGATGTAAAAAGGCAATCCTCCACTGGCTTACACTCACGTCATGGCACACAGTCCACTAATACACTCTGAGGAAACACCATCTGTTACATTTTCATTGCAGGCTCTGCTTCAAGCTAAGACAATTAAAGCTAATAGAGTGCAAATGTTTGAGCCCGTACTGCCAACTTTACAATGTCTCACACATTCGTATCCATATCCATAGGACATTTTAATGACTATAAATAAATTATAATGATGGTAAATCCTCCGTCATAAGTTATCATGGGTAGCACCTGGATTCAGCAGGCTCTGGATATTTGCCTCAGTTCTTAATATCCACATTAACTGTTAATTTGAAATAACTCGGCAGCAGTTATCCCACATTGCTTTAAAATTATGCCTGAATGTTGATTTAAATTGAATTTTGAATTACTCCTAAGTACTAAGTGGGCTGGTAATGGCACTATAATCCCCTCTATCTCTCATTACGTACAATTGGAAAGAATTGGTCATGCTTTCTGTCAGTGATCAGTGTGCACCTTTGAGAAAATGCTGTGAACAGATTCTTTTAAAGGCACTTGGGAGAATTATCTTTCAGCTAAAAAAAGGACAGGCTTGGATAAGCATCTTTAGCCCCCGGGGCTTGGCCACCCCTGAGGTGAGAGGATTGCTTCACATGAAGTGAAGGCTTCAAGTGCTGCATGTAAAAATGGAAGGTGCTCTTGTTGTTGGATCTCAAGTGGGTGGCACAGACATGTTGCCCTCTGGGACACAGGGCCTTAGGGAGACAATGGCCGGGCTGTGTGAAGCAGGAGCTGCAGAGTCGAAGGTCACAGGGGCCCTCTTCTCAGGTCTACACCACTAAAGTGACTGTTTAGTGACAACACAGAGAAAAAGGGCTGTGTGGAAGACTACGGTTGGGGGTTTGTGTCTCGAGGTTGTGACCAAAGGCGGCCCATATATCATGTGTCACTTCAGCCCTTTGGGGACTAAGATCTATGGGCCCAAAGTGGACTGAATACATCATAAAACACCTATATTTAAGATTATGAAATGATTGGTTCCCTATAGTGTATTTAACCACTGTGGTGATTAATTTTCTTCTCATTTATTAGTTCTACTGATGGTTGTTGAACCAGATCGGAGTATAACATGTTGTAATAGGGTGGAGTTCGATGTTTCTTTGCCATATTTTGTATGCTTAGTTTAACGTACAAAATTTATGGCCAGCACAGGACGATTTTCTTCTCAAGTGGGGATGTAGAAACGTTTAGCACTGATGTTGCTCTATGGCTAGACGCGATAAGAAAACTTCTTGTACTTCTAGTGCCTGCTTACAGTTCTCACAATTCACAGCAAGAAATGCAACCTTTCCTGTTTATTGTGTGATAAACAAATGAAAAAAAAAATAAGTTGATTTATTTTATAGCCATGCGGGGTGGTGGTTTTCTTGCTGCTTTTGTTCATGCAAAGAATATAATCTGTGTAACAAAATAAAACAAATGACTTCAGGGGCAGTGGAACAAATAGTGCGGGCGATGGGATCAGTCAGAGTCTGATAAGTTTTTTCCTGCGGTTACTCCCCGTGTCACGGACACTAACTTCAAACAGCGTGAATGATTTAAGTCATACCTTCCTTCGTGACGGTGGTGCCAGCGCCACTGTTGGTAAAGAATAGTGTGAGGAAGAAAGGTCCATACAGCTGGCGTAGATACAAAAGCAGGAAAGCATGAACCTCATCTCACACCTTCCCTTCTTTCATCTACTTCCCCTAATAAGCTGGTATTTTGATTCCTGGATTCCTGGCAAGCTGCCCTGTTTGCAATTCAAAGAGTTTTCAACAAGAGCATCTGTTTGGGTATTATCATAAACCTGCATGCACCCCCACCCTTCTCCTCCCAACGCCCCCTTTTCCTCCCACCCTTTGCTACCTCTCTCCTTTTCTTTCAGTGCGTGTGCACTTGCATGTTTGTGGAAAAGGGGTGGAGAGGTTGGGTGATGGTGGGGCGGGGGGTGGTGGAGGGAGGCTTTTCCGTGACCCACAGAGTCAATGATACATAAGCCACATGACCGACTAGGCTCACACACACGTAGAGACACACACGCAGACAGACAGACCTGCAAGCGGACTTCCAGCACATTCACAGCTCCACTGAACTTGGCTCATGCTGCCATTTCTCTGACAGAAGAAAAGAAGACACACACACACACACACCTCCGTGGGAGAGCTCGATAAAGACGTGCCTTCAGTCTTGGAGTGGCGCTGTCACACACTGATATACAAATACGCATTTAGACAAAAACACAGGCACAATCAGGGAGCCACCACACACACACAGACACGCACACATTCCCACAAATTGACACACTCACTTCTCACATACACACACACACAGGGGAGCAAACAGTCTCTCTCTCTCTCTCTCTCTCTCTCTCTTTCTCTCTCTTGCTCGCTCAGCTGCTCTCTCTCTCCCTCCCATCCACACACACACATACACACACATATACACACACACACACACACACACACCACTACAGTATATCAGCGAGTGACTAGCGGAGAGCCAGAGGGGAGTGCAGAAATGAATGTGAAGATCCTGACGCTGGTGATTGTGCTCTTGGTGTCTCTGCTGTGTTCTGCCAGTGCTGGTGAGTACAGGAGCGGCCAGCCTCGTCGCCGGTCGTCTCCCTCTGCTTTCTGTTTCTCTCTCTGTTTGCCTTGAGCTCGTGCAGGCAGCTGTAGTTGATCAGTTACCCAGCATGGTTAGCCTTGTGTGGGCTCTAAAAGGCAGGAATATCAGCACCTGGCTGTATACAGTACTGCACTGCAGTGGTTATACTGTCTGCTATTGTACTGCCATGGCTTTTATGGTAAACTTGAATGTGGTTTTCAAGCTTTTCATTCTTATTTTTCTCCCTGCCTCACCTTGATGTAAGCTTGTAAGACTTGGAGATGAAATATTAAGTGGTTTTTGTTGATGGACATTCATGTGTGGAGCTATTCCTGAGTGATAGATATGCTGGATGTATGGGTGACTGTTATGGCTGTTATGAAATGTAAGATATACATTGTGGCTTGATGTATTCCATCTGACCAAAGTGCTATATGACTGTCATTGTGCAGCAGGGGCAATACAGCACCTATATATGCGTGCGTTCATCCTGTGGTGATAATAATGAGGACTGTAATTGTTGTACGCATCGATGAGGGGAACACAGATCCCAGATGCATGGATCGTCTCCTGAGGGGCTCAGTCTTGATGCCTTGTCACAGTAAATTTCCGTAAAGTGCTGCTGCATCTCTGGAGCCATTGTTGGACTAGATATCAATTCAAGTGTGGACCTAAAATGTCTAGTATTTGGAACAAAAACATTGACTTGGGACAATTATACAGGGGCAGGGCATTTTGTCTCTGATGGCTCATTGGAGTAAATGGGTTGTGTGAAATGTGGCTTGGGGGTTAGTTTGGAGACCGATGGCAAGTCTGCAGATGTGATGCAGGTAACATTGTGGTGTGAAAAAACAACAGTTAGGCCTGTGTAAATGTCTGGACCATTCTTGGGATTATCACCAACCCACCAACAGTGGCTTAGAAGACACACAGACAGAAGCTGTGTTTAGATTGAATACATGTGGATAATGTAGCATAGACTGGGATTCTAAGATGCTTTACACAGTACATCTTGGAAGATAATAAGCCTAGGAATATATATAGTAAGATGCTGTATAGGTTATATGTTGCTAGGTGCTGTACAGACTGTGGTTGTAAGATGCTGTGTAGACTTTATGCTTGCAAGATGCTGTCCACTCTGTGTATCGATCCATGGCCACAGCACTCACAGTTCCCATGCTTCCCAGCACATTCGTTACAGCGACATGCTATTTTTGTCAGCGGTTCTCAGCACATGAGTAAATGGGAAGCAATTATCTAGCATCATGGTCAGTGTCGTTTTTCACGCCCTGCGTGTGGCTAAGCATGTTCCACGCCTGAGAGCCCACCGTGCTACATAAGCGACGGAGAAAACAAGGCTGCTGTGCCTCGGGCTTTCGTGGGAGCTTATCCTTCTCAACGTTGTACAAGTCATGCCGCTTATGTGCCTCTCTATCCCCTGGCTGCTACTGTAGTATCAGAGCTCCATTGACAGAGAGGAGGAAGAGAGAGAAAGGGAGTGAAAGAGAGGAGGGGATGCAAGTGTGTTGCGGCGCTGATGGGTGTGGGGAGGGATGCTAGCTGGAGTGTGTCTGCGTAGCACAAGCCTCTGCTACAGTATGCGCTGTCGCGGGAAGGTGTCGGAAGAGGCTCTGCATGTAGGCAGTGGGTGTGAAGCCTTTCATCTTGAGACAAACGCTTTTCCAGTTCAGTGGGCTTTCTCTCTCTCTCTCTCAGGCATCTGTGTGTGTACATGTGTGTCTGAGAAAGAAGAGAGATATACACAGAGAGTGAGACAGAGAGAGCGTGTGTGTGTGCACAGGAAGCTTTGAATATAGACTGATTTACAGTCTTGACTGTATTTATGGATGTATTTGCATATTAGCAAGAACTCCTAGTGCAACAGGCAATTCACCTCATCAACCTAATGCTGCTTACAATATTCATTCAGTACACTAAAAGAGCTACTGTGGCTTTCTCTATGTAATATTAGCATCCTTTAGCAGCACACTTCAATTACCCATCCTTGAAAAGCACTCTGGCTCAAGAGTGGGCTCCAGCTTTAGACATGTGGTATCCATAATTCATCCCGAGGACGATCACTCTTCCTCCCCATGTAACTCTTCAGACTGCTATATAAACAGTCCTTATTCTCAAAACATTCTCGTGTCTGTCACAGACTGTTAAAGAATATCAAAGCTTCAATTTTCTCCGCCGTGGAAACACCCTGCCAATCTTCACCTAGGGACGCACAGAATAAAAACAATAGCAGCTGGCTCTGACATTCACATACACCTACCCCTATGCACATACACACAGAAGGTGTACTTGTGAGGCCTGGGTTGAACAGGTGAGCCAGTCGTATGTGTGTGTGTTTGTGTGTGTGTGTGTGCGTGTGTGAGAGCAGGGCACAAAGCCCAGATTAGAGCCATTATCTGACAGAGAAATCGTCTGCTTGCAAAGGGGGGGCCGATTTTATGAGAGCTGTCAGCAGTGCTATTATTCCATATTAAACTTTGATGTATTGTTGGGGCTAGCTGCTCTGTGGCACCATCATGCATACATACTGTACCGCAGCCCGCCTCGCTCAGATGCTCAACCAAGTGTTACGGGTCAAAGTACAGCCAAAAAGCGGAGGGCTTCAGCACATGCAGCCACTCATTACGGCATCCAGAGGCGATAAAACGCTGACTAGCTAGGTCTGATTATTTTGTTAAAAACATCTAAACCAACCGCAGCCAGGAAGCTTTAAATCATAATCCTACGTTTTCTAATGTGAAGAAGGTGTTTGTGCCTGTGGACGTGATTATGGTGAACGTGGAGAGAACAAAAGCAGCTAAACTTTTCCAGATGTCCAGGCATAACATACTAACAGTGGGCAAACATTTGTGTCAAAGGGGGAGCAGTGAAAAGGTTATTACGGGATTATGGAGAATCACAGGGCCTTTTCCTTTTTTCTGTTTTTTCTTTTTTTTTTTTTTTTTTTGAGGCACAGGAGCTTGTAAGCACCAGCTGGGTTTATGTCACACACATACCACAAAGCACACACACACACACACACACACACACACAGGGTCAGATGAAATCCGTTTCACGAAGAACCTGGATTTCCTCTTCATGCAGCATTATGAGGAAATAGAGCCAGCAGCCTGCAGCATCAGTGTAGTTTATCTGCTGCAGACAACACACATACACGCACGCACACACACACACACACACACACACACACACACACACACACTAAGCACTCCATGAGTTGTGTTTTGGATGTGAGTAAAGAGTGATTTGTTATTCTCTTGCTGATTTGGCTCTTGTTTGGCCTCTGTGTGCTTAAATAGTAGCAGTAGAACAATGTTGTTGTGATCCAGACAGTATATATCCATGTTGCATGGGTTAGCGGTGTGAGTTTGACAGTATATAATGTGAGATGATATAAATTTGTCAGCTTGCCATATTATTTATAATGTGCTAGCTTACCCTTTAATATTTCTGGATGTATTATGCCATATTCAGACATTTCTGACAGCGACGATATATCTTGCTGGGTAAAAAGAAATACAGAAGTGTCAACAGACTGCTTGCAAAATAGGTTTAAATGGCAGTACATCTAAATGATATCCCATATCTACTGTAATACAATCAATTTAGTTACTTTAAATGGTGCGACCACGAGGTTTGCGGTGGGGTAACCATACTGGAATGATATCTCAACACTCCCAAGTTAGAATAACGGGAGATTTTTCAGTTCTTCAATTGTTGGATTACTCAAAAAACAGACATTCCTGTGCAGTTATTTTATATATTAACAATATATCAAAGTTATATGCCACAATTTTAACCATACTGCCCACCCCTATAGGGCTCATAATATACAACTCAGTGTAGCTGTAGATTTCAAGAAAAAAAGGCTTTCTGTGATAGACCACTCTGCATCTGTA
This sequence comes from Sciaenops ocellatus, assembly GCA_033000465.1. NCBI lineage: Eukaryota > Metazoa > Chordata > Actinopteri > Sciaenidae > Sciaenops > Sciaenops ocellatus. The sequence continues at coordinate 12,253,894 of CP136866.1, read as the reverse complement.
TAATATCACCCAACGTGAGGTTGGTGAATGGCACTCAAAATTGCTCTGGAGTGGGTGGGAGTTGAGGAAGAGATTTAGTGAAAAATCATAACTCATTTGGTAGGGATATAAGGCTAACCTTTGGGCTAACACCCCCCTGAGAGCTCAGCCATTGAAGACTTTGGCATACGTGACTGCTGGGCTGCTGTAATGTAATTCAGAACTCTTTGAATGAATAAATCTACTCACTTAGATCTCCCTTGAGAGCAAATTCAACGAAGGGGAAAAAAAGCAAAGGGGGAGTAAAAGTCGGGCCAAGGGACAGAAAAATAAAAGGGCGGACAGGAAGAGAGGCTATCTGGGAGCTGAGGGGTTGTGTAAGCTTTCTGTGGTTAAGGAAGTCACAGCTAGATCTAAAAACTCCCAGCTGGAGATCTAGTCAGTTTTAACAAATGTCATATGTGGGATAATGATACGTCTTGGCTGTAAAGAAGAAATCTGTTCAGCTAAACATACTAACACCTCTGATTCCACATGTATATGTCTGTTGCAGACCCCCCTTTAAGTTTTGAGGGCACAACCGGGAGGCTTAGACAAGGGGTGGTGGGTGTGTGTAGGGGGGGTCCCGTGTTAACCAGACCTCATGTGATCACCAGACCCTATCCTCAGGCCCGGGGCGCTCCTTACAACTTAATTAGAGCCAGATATTTTCAAAAACCGCTGTTTTCCACCAGTGTCCAATATTAAAGTGATTTATGAGTCTCTTTTTGAACATTAAGTGTTACATTTATTGTGGTAGTCCAGGCAGATCAGATTCCTGATCAAGATCTAAGTGGACATTTTTATTAACGGGCTGCCAGACCGCAGAATAAATATTGTGGTCTTTAGGAATTCAGGTGCTTTAATTACTCTCATGCTCAATTTGTAGGAGCCCAGAATTGAAAAAATATGACTCCTGTATATTGCTTTAGAGATGTCATTTGTGGTAGAAATTCATACTTGGCCAGCTAAAAGGGCACGTTGGAGTAGAAGTGAATTACTCTGGAGAATCAAATAAATATGGTTTAGGGTACTGTCACTATTAACATCAAACCTCTATAGGCACCATCGTGGATCAGTGAGATTTCATATAATATACGACTAAAAGCTCTGCACAGCTGGCTGTTGTTAGGCAGTTCGAAGTCAGACGAGGGATTTCATTGCTGTGAAGATGAACAGTGTGGATTGGGGCTATGAATGGTGTAGCGGGACTGTGGGAGAGATTTTGGGTTCATTTAGTGACGCCCCCATTGGGATCTGCCTAAACTCAAAGCCTCAGGCAAAAGGATGTGCATGTCACTTTATTCACAGAGAATTGGAGGATGTTGTGGTGCGCCTCACGCAGTCTCAAACTGTCATGCACCTTATGTTCTCGGCTTAAATGAAATGCTTGAAAATGGTAATTGTAAGATCTCCTCCGTCTTCCACAGAACTGGGGGCCCTTCTGTGACAACACAGAAATCATTCATTTATGAAATTATGCATTATTCATCACAATAGCTTTGTCTTTGATCACAAATGTTATTTTCCCTGGGAGACTATTTCACACATACAGGTCTACATTTAAACGCTGGTCAATCAAATTATCTGCCACTGACTAATAGCATGGATCCCCACAGACTGCTTCCTGGTTCAACACGGGGCCCCTCGCTGAGTCCCTCTGTCCCGCTGCTCGCAGGGCCCCTGAACATGAACAGATGTTTGTAAAAGTAGAAGAGCAAAACAAAATATGGAATTCATAAACATGCATCCACATGTATCAGCAGTTCAACAGCTGATGAAAACTTTGCAGCCTGAGGGCCAATAAACACTTAGCTTTAGCTCACCTGCAGCACGGAGCGGCTGAACCTGTCAGTAAAAATCCTCATAAATTTTATTTCCTCACTAAATATATCAACTTACATGTAACATACATATGACATAACATATATCATCTTTCATGCACACCATAGGCTCGTTATATTAACAATAAAACTGAGACATCTTTACACTTTCAAATATAATGAAAAAAAAAATTCATCTGCGCTGAATTCAATGTGTTCTTTATTTTATGTCTGTTTTTGTTTGTGCTACAAAGCATTTAACCTCTCTATTATCAGTTTTACATGAGCCATAATTCAACTATTACTTTCAGAGGTATCATGTTCAGTTTCGTCTGATGCAATGCGTAACCACAGAACACAACTTATTTCATTCATGTACTATATATTTGCTATATATCTCAAATACTGATTGCAGGTGACTGATCTATCCAGTCAGGCTTTAGGTGTCAGAGCCATTGTTTTGTATTCTTTAGTGTGGAGGAGACCTAACGCGGTCTGATGCAATGTTGCTGCTATTTTCCCTTAATAGTACTGTATGTGCTATGGGAAGAAGCGATGAGTCCCCTCAGGCTTTAAAAGCTGCAGTGAACCCTGCGCAGTGACGTTTCTCTCCCTCTTTCTGTGTCTCTCTTTCTCCCACATCTCAAATGGGAGAAGACATGCAGGTTCACAGCATGGGGGGAGTGATGACACAGGAGAGGGAGGGGCTGTGCTTCACATCTGATTAGCGTGCCCATGGAAACGGATGGTTGGAGGATCTCTTTGCCCTTGACATGCAATCTCTGGAGATTAGGGCAACGGTTGGTAGCCTTACCTACCTACTGTACCTGCCATGCGCAAAGATTTAGCCCACTGCTGGTAACGGAAACAGCAACACCAGCATCTCTCCTGCCCCTGCTCTCAGCTGTTTTGACACTCCTCTTGTGAAAAGAAAATCTCCCTTTGGAAATATTTTATGTTTGCTTCTCTGACTGCTCGCGAACAGTAGGTTTCAACCTGCAATAACCTTGTAGCCACAAATTCACCCCTTTAACTGGAGTGGGATTGTGAATAAACCAACAGGCAGTCAAGTGGTGAGGGGAGTCAGTGGCTTCATTAGCTGGCTCAATGCTGCTGCCGGCCCTTTGAACTCACAGCGCTCTGATCATAGCAGAGTACGCAGTCTCACACCTCATCATTTCATACACTCCCTAATTCAGGAGCATATATAGCACCTCACTTCACAGGCGACTGACTGACTCAAAGGGACATCTGCAGAAAGCCAGAAACTAGCAGGCTGCACAGTTTGTTTTTAATTTGTTCTGAACCTTCAGCGAAAGGGGGGTTGCTTTAAGAGTGGGGTAGACGAGGGGTTAAGTTTAAAAGCTGCAGTAATGGGAGCAACTTTTCATGCACTTTGGTTTCCTCAACAGACAAAGCTAGCCTTCAACTCAGCCACAAGCCTAGCATTATCACAGTGCAACAATGCTGCATATCAAACAGTCTCCGACAGAAATAAAAGAAAGTGCTCACGACCAAAACAAACCCCTCCCCGAGAGGAACACTCAGAGGCCAAGTGCGGTGGCCCGTAGAGGACTTTAAAAACACCACAGACACAGTCAGAGGCCTGATCATAGATTCGATTGTGTGCAGTGAAATTTGTAAATTGAGAACCTGGTCGATTTCAGCTGACAATGTCATTCTTTTTACTCCAAACTGAGTGCCTTTCATGGTGGCTGCCATGGTAACGTGGTCTGAAAGTCGGCAAGCAATTGGTACCAGTTTCTGCCAAGGCCCAGACTTACTGGTAGGCATGCGATAAGCAGCATTTCCGACACTAAATATTGGATTGTGAAATCTGAACAACAATGGACCTCCTCTTTAGGCACATTTCCATATGTATAGGATGGATGTGTGTGGAGGTTTTCTCGGGCAGCTAGCAAATTTCCAGTGTGATGCTGTAGCAGTGTTGAGGCTTATTCGAGGTTAAAAGAATGTTTGGCTTGTATCTGGCACAATTAACACATCTCATCCTTGGCTAAATAATCCTGATCCCCTAATGTTCTTATGCAGTGGGAAGCATCTCTGCTCATGACATGTCTCTGTCTGGCTTGTGTGGGTTAGTATGTCTGTGGTAATGGCATGCTATAGAGGGATTCATTAGCTAAATCTACTTTTAGTGAATGAAGGGGGGGAGGCACACGATGGAGACAGCAGGCCTGCTCCTCCAACGTCATGGTAATAACCATGGCTACACACACCAGGGTATTTATTCTTCCTCTCTCCCACTAACACAAATATTGTCCTGTTACCCAAGGATTACACACACTCGAACACATGAGCTAAAACTACCTCCCATCTAGACACACATAACACTGTTATCTTTATATTCCTGTGAATGTCAGCAAATACAGTAATGCTGGTCTTTATTTTTGCAATAGAAACCCAATCCACCATTACACTGAATTATGTTGTTCCTGTCAGTGTTGTTAATAGTGTTCATGGTGTGTGAATATGAAGTGTAATTGTGGAAAGAGGGCAAGCTTTAACTGGGTCTCAGATTTAGTCCAATCATAGGGCTAATCGGGAGGGCTACAGCTACCCTAACAGCTCTGTGAAGCTGTGCTTTGAGCTAAATGCTAACGTCAGCATGCTTAGAAGCTTAAAATGATGGGAATATCATTAGTGTAGCAGGTATTTGTTCAATTAAATGTTAAGGAAATCAAGAATTCTTCCAATTCATTCAAGGTCTGTACTAAATGTCATGGTAACAGTTGTTCTGACAGTGTTAGAGGAAAAGTTATGGTTCACCAAATTTAGTAGAATTCATCCAAAATTTCACATAAATCCATCCATCCATAGTTGTTGAGATATTTTGGTTTAGACTATAGAAATGTCACATGCAAGTCTAAAAACATCTGTGAAAGTAGTTACTTATCCAGCTTTGATCATTTATGAGCTTCTTGATGCCAGAATATTAAGTAAAATCACAGTGTAGACACATAGGGTTAACTCCTCTCCTCTCATCTCAGTACCAACCCGTTCCCATTCTCCCTGCTGTTTGTTTACGCATCAAGATACATCTGTACAGGCTTCAGTAAGATTAATGGCGCAGAGGTGTCAGATAAGTGATGTAGGGACAGTAAAAAAAACTAAAAAAAAACAAAACAGGAGAGATGAAATGTCTTTGAGATGCTCAGCCAACTGAGAAAATGGATCAATGAGATCGCACGCAATTGATTCATAATCAGTGTGACTGTGAGTGATGAGCAAGACGAGTAAACAAACAGATAAGATTCAAAAGGACAGCAAATCAATTTGCAGTGACACAGAGAAAATTAAACACAGCAAGGATTAAATTTTAGTGGCCACGCTCGACTGTGCGTGTTTACATTTGATGCAACAGTTTCTAAACCGTGTAAACAACCCCGTGCTAACTTGTTGCTATAGTTAGACTCGCAGGCTGGTATAGTTTAATCTCTGATGTCCTCGTGGCAGAAAAACCATTATGCTGTGGCTGCATTTACAAGTGCAGACATTTGTTATGTGGTCGTTTTGGCAGGCGATACACACAAATCAACTTTACAACTATTAATAAGCAGCTCTGGCCCATTTGCCATGCTGTCTATGTTCCTGTATTGACACACAGTGCTGTGATATACAGTTTGATCTTGCCCGCCGTGAGCGCAGTTGATGAACTTGGCATTAAACCAGAGGATAGCCATTTCTCTTCTCTGACTGGATGGACAAGTGCTGGAAGATGTATATCTCTCCAGGCTCCACTGATGGACTGTTGCAGAATCAACAGGGATAAGCTGTCAGTATTCCACTTTCCACTGGGCCATAATAAGACGGAGAGCCGGCCATTTGAAAAAGACAACATAACAGATATCACCTTAGGAGGTGCTGGTGAAACTAGGGCGGGGAATTAGGGAACAGCTATCCCGCTATTCATCATTAGTCTGGAGGCTGGCCAGTTTGTGACACTGTCAACTCTTCCCTTCTCTGCCTGACCACTTCTACCTCTCCCACTCTTCTTTTTTTTAATGTGGCGCCAGTGACGCAAGCAGCAGCAGAAGCAATTACCAGACATTCCTGAGATTCCCCCTTTATTAAAATTTAATTAGGGAATTACCAAGTGGGGGAAGAAGTGTTGAGATTTGGTGGAAAGAGGGCAAAACCAACTCCAAGGTCATAAGAACTCGAGATAAGACGCATGTTATTGTGAGACATACGTTATCCTGCCATTTTACTGTTTTACCAGCTGAATGCAAACATGGGAATATCTCATGGGAGAAGATCAAATGGGATATTACACAGACTGGATCCAATTACAGAGCAATAAGATAGCTGAGATATCTTTGTTTATGGAGATGAAATATGCATTATCCAATGATAGACCTGCCATGGAAATAATCAAAAGGTCTTATCCAGATGTAACAGATGCTGCCACATTCAATCTATATGAGTTCCACTACAGATGGGTTGAGATACAAAGCTGTTGCTGTATGTCATATCTGTCACACAGAGATGCTTTCCCTACAGGCTGCAAGAGTTAATCTATACTGCCAGTGTTATCACTAGGGCCCGGCTTATTTTTAGCAGTTTTCATTACACTTTTCTATCCTGTAGCCAGATTGGATGGGTTGAGATTTGTCAGGAGAATCACGAGATGTTCTCCCTTCAAACCCCAGTGCTGAACAGTGGTTGACAGCTTGCTATGGCAGGAGACATCTAAATTGTCTCATTATGGACCTGGGTTATGACAGCCTGAGCCACCCAGAGAGGAACAGCAGATGAGTTGTGCGAGCCAAGATACAATTACTTTACCATCTTGCATTGCAGTGTGTGTGTGTGTGTGTGTGCATGTGACTCCATGCATGTGTTTGCAGCACCTGTTAAACTAGCCCATCGCTCAAACATCAGCTGCAGTTGGCCGTTGTGTAGCAATCTAGTTACTTCAGGTATCACTGTGAGATATTTAAGGTGTCAGTATTCTTTAACCGAAGGGTTTGTCGAATGGCCTGTCGAACGGAGAGTTCAGTGTCTGAAATCCCCTCCCCCACACCTTTCCAATGCTGGAGTTGGGTGGGGATTTTATCTGACATCTTATGTAACTTTCCAAAACAGACAACCACACTGACTTGCAACAATTGCACAAGGTGTGTAGAAGTGAGAAAGTAGGCAAGATTTTAACTTCTCTCAAGCTTTTTCATTTTCCACCCAATTACTTCTGGCACTTTTTCTTGCGTACAACTAAGTGCAGCACTAAGAATGTCTTCGAGGAGATTCTCACCATTGTTCCCGTTTGAACAATTGTTGCGTCTTGCCCCTCTCTATGATGTCAGTTTTTTTTACACCACCTTCAACTGTGACCAACCAAAAGCTAAAATAACTCCTGCTTTCAGACATTGTCAGACCAAACGTTGTACAAGCTAGTTCATTTCGAGCATACTGACACCTTAAACCTTAAAGCACACACTTCAGCCTTTACTTCATGCCAGTCTAGTGTTCTGTGTCTAAAACGATTTTCAGGGGTAAAAGTAAGTAGGCCCCCCTCAAAATCTACTCGAACACAGAGTGTATTAACGTTCAACCGCCTGGATTTGAAAAAGCTGAATGCCTTCAGAATGTGTCAACGTCCCTCATTCACTGGGTATCTGGAACAATAACAAAAGGATAACGTGCAGATTAGTGCTCCAAGGGGCAAAGATGGGCTTTAGATGCGGAAATATGCAACACAGACTTTCCTCGCTGCAAATGAATTAGCCCACTGTTCACCCACAAATATAGTGTGTAATGTGCTTGCGGAAGAAGATTAGTGTGGAAATGGAACTTGAGACGTCTGGCATTTTAGGGATATACATTGAAAACATTCAGCAAGCTGTCTAGCTCACTGCAGCAATTCACCATTATTTAAACCTGAAGGGTAGAGACCTTTCTATTTTTATTCTGTTTCTATGGAAGTTATTCTTTTAAAAAATGTCTTTAATATGCCACAGCTGAAGGTCAACAATTAAGAAAGGCTTGCAGAGAGACTTTGCCTTCCTCCTAATAGCGTTTTGAATTCAGCTTTTGAAGAAAGCTGCCCTCCACTCAACAAATTGATCTTGGCTTTTAGAGAAGCCTGAGTGCTTTGAACGCAGGTTTCAAAGACATTTTTAACATTTTAATCAGGCGACATCCTTGAAGGCACAGCTGCATCTTGTTCATATAACAGTCTATGGTATCACCACTCTGACACAACTCAATACACTAACTTAAGAAAATAATCTTAAGGAAACAGTGACCCTAGCATCATCTAGGCTTATATAAGCTGCTAAACTGCTTGTCCTCAGTATACTTGCTGCTTTTCCAAACCTCTGCAGTCAACTTGGTGACTTATCTTAAGCTGTGTTCTCACCCAAGCCCTCGTAAACTGAAGCGAGGTCATTCTCTTGGGAATTCTAAAAATGGTGCCGGTGTCTCTAAGGAGAGGAGACAGGAATGTCATGACCCCATGTGAGTGATGTCAATCAGCTTTTTGACGGGAAATACCTGATGGAGATCTCTAGTGTATTTTGGAGAAATGGGTTAGTGTGGCTCTGAAGAAGTCTTAGAAATGCAGAAGAGATCATAAAACATAATATTGATTTTGGAAAGCGAGAAAGGTGCACTCTTGCAAGGGTTCACTGGACCTGTGGAATCAGTTGTATAATATCTTCTGTGCCTCTGGTGTTAGCTTTGTAAAGTTTGAAGAAAAAACCCTGATAATGTCTTATCTCAAAAAGCCTACATAATCAAATACAGTTGTGCCGAAGAAGTGGTTATTTTATTTTTGAAAGTCAGGATGTCTCTACCTCTACTGCTTCAATTATGATTCTTCTTCATTAAAATCAATTACTGAATCATTGCTGTATCTCTTTAATTACATCTACACAACTCTGTTTCAGTAATATACTCTCTACAGATGAATGGAGGTTTATGTACATTTAATTGTTCATTAAAATTAAAAATGCCTCACTGTGTTATTAATACATACAATGACATGTCCCTGAGATATTTAGCCACTTTAACATGGCAAATAAAAAGTCCTGCTCCACTCTTACTCGCGTTACATTACAAGTAAAGACATTCTGAAAAAATCTCCAAGACGAGGTCTTTCAGTTCAGTTGCGATAGGTTGAGAGGTCATAGAGATGCTTGTGGTGGACCAAACCATTTGGAAAAGAGAGGCTTAAGGGGATCAGGCCACACTTATTGAGAGATGACTGAGAACATCTGGGATCACTCCCAAACACACATGTACTCACACACACCCAAGATATTCACACACATTCTCTGAGAGACACACGCTATTAAACTCATCTCTAATCTTGGATCAAACACTGCGACAGGATGCACCTCCGCAAGGTCTGGTGCTGTGCGGTGTTTGTAATCTTGGCGAGAGTGACAGAGACATGAGACACGAGGGTTTTGGGTTTCTCACTTCAGCCAGGGCTACATCTATCTGTTTTGGTTCCACCACACTGACTTGATGAACTATAATGCTGGGTGGGCTTGAAGAGGCCCACACACACTTATCTATACATGTCTCTTGTTTCCTCATCCATTACCACTGGGATCGCTCTTTGGATCTTGCACCACATTTTCCGTAGGCACTGATGGGCTTCAAAATGTGATACTCTGTGTGAGAACAGGCTGTAAAATACTATTTACTGGGGAGGTCATTTTTGGGGATCTAATTGGTCTCTCTTTTATGCATGTCCTCCAGGTCCCATGGCCTCCACGGAGCATGGCAGAGAGCTGGAAGAGGCGGCCACAGTGAGGAAAATGGTCCAGCAAAACCCTGCAAGGGGCGGTCAGACCCACAGACCAGCCGGCTGGAAGAGGAGACGCCCACGGCCACGTCTTTCCCACAAGGGGCCAATGCCGTTCTAGAGCAAGGTGAGTTAATAGCAGTCAGGGGTGAAAAGACGCTCGTTACGATTTGTTTGGCAAAAAGTACCATCAAACCTGTAATAAAACAGTCCATGTCACACATTTAAAGCCTCATATCCTCCACGGATTTTCCTGAAATGCCTATCTCTGCTTTGTTTCACCATCAGACGAACCTTCTGTCCAACTTTCTGTCAGAGTCAGAGCTACGTGTTTCTCGAGAGAATATGAGTACTTCCCGATAAATTATATCATAACTGCTGACTAGTGAGGAAACACATTTTTATAGAGAAATTTCTAAGAGGAATATGATGTTGAGTCCTAAAATACTTTGTTGGCAGAAACAGTTCGGATGTTTTCGATGACGAATGGGAAACTCAACTCTTACAAGAACACTGGAAACTCTGTTAATGTTCACCGCAGCCAGATTCCATCATAAGGATGTTATTGTTGGCACTATAAAAAAGTCCATGTCTTAACAGATTATTGGACCTTAGCCTACCAACTTGCATGCCTTCATAGTACGACAGCCGTTGTTTTTAAGGCTATGTCACTTATTTCCTCATATGGGAGACAGTTAGACATATGCAGAAACCCAACCTTTGAGTCAATTCAGCTAGTGTACATTTCTCTCCACTGATAAAGTCAATTAAAACCCTTTTTCCAAAACTAATACTTTGTAGAGTTGGGTTTCTTAGCGTCACCACTCTTCTCGTGAAGGAATGTTTAACTTGCTGTCAAGTAAAACAAGGCTTTGTGTGAAAATCAGAGATAATATTTTACTTATCACCTTTTCACAGTTTGGTTTTCGATTCTGAACCAAACCAAACTCTGTATTTCAAAAAAAAAAAAAAATATTGAGCTTCACTGAGAAACTAAAACATACTACAGCTAATAAAACAACATGATCAAATGTACTGCACAGAGACTAAAACTCTCTTTGCACTTGCTAATGTAAGCAATGGAAGGCAACAGCAGTATAATTATGACCCTGCATTAAGAAGCACTGGACCCATTCACATGTCTCTCCCAGACGCTGTGAGAGACAGGGAAACTCGACAAGACACAATATCCCTGCAGGAGGTGTCGACCATACAACACTGACCTGCAGAGGGCTGCCATAAATTAAAGCCATAGTGAGAGAAGGCTGCAGCCAGAGAGTGTCAAGGCATGGTTAATCAGTTTTAAGGAAAAGGGATCAAAGCTATAGAAGTTTGGAAGCTCTTTTCTCTAAAGTAGCCAAAAGGGTTTTACAATCTATAACTAATTATTGATCATGATTGGGGTTTTTTGTATTTTGGAAAGGGTCAGGCTTCTTTTGAACTCAATGAGATAATGAAAACAATGAGTTAAGACCAAGCCAGAGCAGTCTGCACTTGAAGGACTACATGGGTCTTCCAACTTTCCTTGGCCTGCCAATAAAATGTGAGAATCCTCCCTATGTGCTGAGCGGTCAGAGCTTGTGTTCAGTGCCAGAATGCTGGCCACACAATACGATGAGCTTCAGGAAGTTGTGAAGTTCTGTAAAAGTGAACGGCTCAGTGAGTCACAATGCTGTCCCTGCAAAAACCACTTAAACCACAACACGTTGAAGATTTCCTTTTTTTTTGTTTGCTCCCCTCTCTGGCTCCTCTCTTTCTTCTTTCTTTCTTTCTAAGTTCATAGTTCATCTCATTCAAGGGTTTCCCCACATACCATGCCAAATCACCCCAATCTGACCACAGAGGGAATCAGGCTGCTAATGGACGCAGCATTTTAGTGATAATGCTACCAAACTTCACTGACTATATGATCCAAGGAATTAAAAGTTTTAACTTCTTCACAGCTCACTTCTAGTTTGCACTTTTTGCCTCAGCATGATGTATTCTGACTGGAGGAATTAAGCCTTCACAAGACCCGATATCTAGTATCAAGCTGTCCTACAGCCCGCTAACAGCCATGAAAGGCTCTGTTCTTCCTCACGTGTCTCGCTTTCTTCTTTAGTTTGAGCCTGTGATGGGAAAAACACCTCTGGAAGCAGCTGGAGATGCATTTTGTTTGATCAAAGCTAGAGTTCAATGGAGACATCCAGCTGAGGACTGGTGAGAGTCGTAGGCAGACAGACTGTATGCGGATATGTCATTATTGGCCTCAACCTAATTACTGTGCTGCTTAAATAGAGATTAAGCACAATGATTGACTTGACAGTGTCCATCCACCAATTTTATGCTACTTAGCGACATCTTCCCATTTCAGTGTCAAAAGCAGCTCATCTTTTTTCCCCTGAGTTTGACTTTCCATCATTACACGTTCCAGATGTGAGAGACTCTGAGAAGAAGGATGGCGACCTGGGTCATCCTCTTTAAGCATCTGAGTAGACTCAGATCCTAACGTGCTATTACAACTCTTGGATCTAAGCCATGCCAGTGACAGTCTAAAAGACGACAGGATATTACAGATTTAAAGCCGCAGGCAATTTATGAAAATCCCTTGAGACACTGAGTGTGAGTAAGCTCAGTGAATGAGTCTTCCAAAGGTTTTTTTTTTTATCAAAACAATGTAGAGCAGGTCTGCAACTCCTCCCATACACTCACTCTGTGATGTAGTATGACTTCAAGGGGCTGCTGCACTGAGATCATCCCGGTGGACCCAGAAACACAAAGGAACAAACAACAATACATCTCAATGGAGATTAGACATACTATACATCAGTTGTTGGGGCATTACACGACTACAGAAAGATGCCATCTTGAAACAAGAGGAGGCTCTTATCAGTGAATGAACCTTGTTGTCATGTCTCCTCTGAAATCTCGTTTCAGTTCAAGTTATCACAGAACAGGAGAAGATAAAAGCCGAGGGAAGATAAAAGATTTCCTCATTGTTAAAGAGTCCAGCGCCCAGAGTGTAGTATAATGTTGGGCTTGTGTTCCACAGCGAGATATACAATTGTTTTCCACACTCCATGACACACTTTTCTATCATACAGCATGAAATCTGGTTGAAACATGTCTGGTATAACCCTTTCTTCACAGTTTTCTACTCGTCCAAGTGCAAGATAACATGAGATACAACTCAGAGGGAGCTCTAACAGAAACTCCCTCAGGGGCATCGTTATTGGAGAGGAAATTGAAATGTCTGCAGGACTCATGAAATGATTTTTAGTAGACAAAAAGAGCACACACTGATGGCACTTTTTCTGTGTTATTTTGCTGTTTTGCAGGCACTGCTTTGAGCGCCCTCCCCCAGGTTCTGATTTCTATGCTCTTCCTTTGCCTTGGGGGGCCTTGCAATGAAGGGCCTACGCTTGCCCAGCCTGAAGAGTGATGTCCATAGCACCTGCTGGTTCTTCAAGCAACTCTGTCCACAAAAAATCAGGACAAGCCGCTCACCCTCAGCTCTAGGAGGAATTGGGGGCAGGGAAGGGGGGTGGGGGGTATGGAGCCCGAGCTATCAGACTCTGTTTCTCTGTCTCTCTTTCTCTTTCTCTCACTCCCTCACTACTTATCTATCTCTGTCTACTCCCAAGTGTTTTATTTTTTCAATTTTCCTATCATTTGCTTAATAGAGCCCAAACATAGCGATCTCCCTGAGTGTCTCACACACTTTGCATGACATGTGGTGGAGAGGGAGCCCGGTCAAAACAATCTGAGTCTTAAAGCATCTGTCACTTCTCCACGGTGTGGTATTCCCATCTCTCAGATCCAAGGTTACTGCCGCCGTGGATTTCATTGCTGTGTAGCTACTTAAAGGCTTTGCTAGCGGGAGAGGTCACTGATTATGCGGAAGGGCAGTGTCAGTTTTAATAGTTGACAATAGCAAATATTAAGTTTAACTTATGATACTCTGGATGTCTGCTGCAAAAAGGAAGTCAAGGTTTCGTGTTTAAAATGGAAGAGCAAGAGAGTCACATTTGAACGACATAACCATCGCTTAATTATCATTATTAATGGTGCTTTGTACCTCCTAATGACAGTACGTCCACATGCAAAGTAAAGTTGGACTGAAAAGAGCACATATTGTCAAAACAATCTATTTAAGTGACAGAATAATTCCTTCATTTAGGAGATTCTTTAATCCAAAGCTATTTTGGTGTTTCTGAACTCATTAACACCTTGGGGGGGTTTACTGACGCGCTCAAGGTTACTGTAACATTTCCCACCTTGGATGAGTCCTTTGACCCCAAATCCCAATCCCAATCCCGTCCCCAATCCCCAGCCTTCTCACCACTCTGCTGCCCTGCGCAGCTGCTCTACACGACTGTTAACTGGCAGGGGCAGTCTGCTCCACCGACAGGCTGCCTTGCCTTTTAATGAAGTGCCAAATAATAACCTTCTCCACAATGCTGCCAGGAACGAAGGAATGAAAGGTTAAGGAGAAACACATTACCTCTTGTTTGAAGTCTTGATACACTGACACATTATGCATTTTAAATTTCTGCAAACAGAAATCCCACGTGAGCGAGGAGGACAGTTAAATTAGACCAAAAAAAAAAAAGAACAAAAAAAAAAGAGAGAGAAACAGTTTCAAAGTAAATATCAGCTCAGTTAATATGTCACCATGATCAGCCTACCACTAGTGCTCTGGCTGTTTTAATATTCAGCATAAGGCTGATTTGACCCTTTGACCGATATCTTTCACTAATGAAATGCTATGCCTTTCCATCATACTGGAATATATTACTGTTTCTGTTTATTTCTGTGTTTAAGTAGTTTTATTTCTTTTTTCTCAGGGTGCTGTGATAGAGGCTTGTACTAGAGCAGTCTATTTTGTGCATTTATTTAACAAAACACAAACATTCAGTACATTTAAAGCTTATATGAGCATATTTTCGTATACTGTATCTTTACTCTCCCTCTATGTATTCACCAATATAGCCATGTATCCAGTCCTTCCTAGTCACGATCCTTTCCCTACAGTATACCATGTTGGGTACAGTTGCCTTTCTAGTATGCCCTTCCACTGCACAGGTGGTCGTGGCTTTGATCATTACGCTCATTAAATCCCAGAGTTAATCTTTCTCAGATGGAACTCCCCAAGGCTGGCCGGGGCCACTTAGTCTGAGCTCATTGTTAAATTGGCTTAGACTGAAACCACACCCTTCCCCCCCTTTCCAATCCTCAAACCCCTGCTGATTCAGTATGTAACCATGTAACATATTAGGACTGTAACCTGTAGAGCAGCCACCTTGCAATCGTTCGTTGTGTATTAGGTGTGCGGAGCAACTTCCTAGTTGTTGTTTTGTTTTTGTTTTTGTTTTTTTCTTCTTTTTTTTTCCAATTCAGATTTTAGGTGAAAATCTGATTTCAATCCACTGCGATTCAATCAGCAAACACTCCTATTTCAAGTCAGTTTTGACCACATAAGCAACTGGCAGGTTAACCTAGATTTCCAACACCTTTTCCCTCTCGCCATGTCTCATGCAAATATTATAATAAAATGCAGAGGCTTCTCAGTCCCAGCATGAGAAGCTTTTATTAAGAGAGCATCTAAAATCACAGTGGTAATCCACCCAGCCAAGATCACCTTGATTAAAAATGTATTAAATCCTAGGGCACTGTGAAGAGTAATAATTTCAGTTCCACCATTATTTTTTCATACCCTCTCAGACAGAGATGTAGATTTCATTAATGCTCCTCGGGAGTGAGACAGCTTTGCTCAGGATGTCTCATGTATTATTGGGGAAGATAGTAGGAAGATACGAGCTATGGATGGAAGTTCAAAGCCGCAGGAGTTGGGATGCTGGAAGTAGACTGGGTCATGACAAGGGGTTCAAATCAATATTTCCCCCATCTCAGAAGTTATTGTTACGGAACCGAGCGACGTCTGTATCCGCACTGTTCTTCATGAATGTATCCTCACCATCTGCACCAGCCATGCTGCCCTTTCAGAGACCAGAGCAAACCAATGTTTATGTAAAGTACACTTTTTAATCTTGGTCTGGTTATCAGTTGAATCCAAAAATCAAAAAAAGCCAAATATCCCACTGATCCAAAGCATCCAGTGTCAACTAGTCCCAACAAATAGACGTGGCTTTGCTCCAAGACTTCTCTGTATGGGTTCGCAAGGCTGCACTTTTGCAATTCCATTATGCTGCTGGAAAAATACACCCTGAAAACAAGAGTCTCTTGGTATGGAATGATTTTCCAGTGTATTGTGACAATTCTTTTGTCTGATTCTTGTCTAGCTGGTTGTCCAAAGCTTACTTTTTGAATACAGTGTGAAAAGCTGTATCTTTTGTGGATGTAACAAAATAGAAAAGTAGTCTGCAGCACAATATGTCGTGGACACGTGAAAGCTTTCAGGCGTTCTTTTCTTGTAGATGATAGCCCACAGTCCTCCCCTGCACATCAGGTTAATGGGCCTTGTGGTGTGGAAGGACAAGCACGTCCAGGCTCAAACTGAAATGGTAAACCAATACATTATGCTCGGGGAGCAAAACCATTTTCCTTAATGGTCTTTTCCAGCAAGGCTTACACAAGAGAAACGATTCCTATCCTCTCAATGTTTCCTCTCCAGTTCCTCTTCTCTGTGACCATCACAAGGCCTGAGTAATGTTCCTATGCACTTGTTAGCATGTTTTCCTGGTAGAAAAAAATGTTTGTTCTGAGAACTTGCCCCTTTGTGTTTAGTTCTTTTTGTCAAAATGCATTTGGCTGGGAGTGTGTAAGGAGTGGGGATGAGCAGAGAGACAGATTTGTGTTACTGGTGGAGACGAGAATAAGCTAGCAGCAGGTTTTAAAATATTAGCTTAGCCATTGATCTCTGTTTCCCAATAGCTGTAGAGACAACCCCCGCACAAAAAGATGACAGAAAATCACAAGGTTTTTATGTTTTTGTCATTTTTGTTTATCCTATTCATTCTATATTGAGTTCTCTACCAGATAAAATTCCTTTAAAGTTACACTGAACCAAACAATTTCACTCATTGTGGAAATGGAAACAGAGTTGGCACGCAACACATTCCATGATTTTACCTTGTGAATCTCTAAGCCCATCAAACTGTATCATGTTGGCCTTCAGAGTGGGTGTCTGCAAGATCAAGTGGCTGATATTCAATCCAATGCATTCACACATTTCCACCGGCTGGGCAATCCAAAGGATAACTAGATTTTATCTCCTATGGGAAATGACTAAGATCTGTCATTATCTTGGAGCCTCAAAATGAGACTTCCTATACCCAGAATAGCACAGGCCCCTCCTGCCTTGATTGCGACACATTCTCCATCTATGTAACCACTGTGTCCGAGATCAGCTACATTCAGAACAATCTGAGGAGAGATGCAGTCTGTAGGTTTACACGCCATCGCAACAGTGTTACTAGGTCTCAAGCAGATACCATTTAAAAGACAATGTATTACTCCTGAAACTTATATTCTGTTTATGGTGTGTGCTCATATTACTCACCAGGCCAAATGTACAGTCCCTGTCTCTGTTTTGATGTTGAACTGGGCAAAAATAAATGACATAAATAAATAAATAAAACAAGTGTATCAGAAATGGTTGAAATACTGTGTACATATTTGAACTTTTGGTTTCTAATTTATAAAAGATAAGCTTTAGCTCTTGGAGTACTTATTTTATTTTTTTCCTTTCATGCGTAGCTTTGTGTTTTTATTTTCTATTTCTGTAAAGTGTGTAAATATATCTTTATGATAATAAGTAATATTAAAAATCTTATTTTAAGAAAACACTGTGTCTTGTCTTTATTTTTGGGTATTGAAAGGTTTATGTTAATAAAAAAATTAAGCCATGGCTGTGACTCTGTAGGCATAGCGGTGCTTTAAGCTAAATGCTAATGTTCATCAAGTAATGTTAACATGTCACCGTGTCAATTTAGCATGTTAGCATGCAAATATTTGCTAATTAAAGTACTAAAAACAAAGTACACTGACCTGCTGTTAGATGTGCTAGATGAAAAGTCAGGGGATCACCAAAGTTATTAGAGTTCATCCACAGAGGTATGTGAATGCCTGAACCAAATTTCATTTGACATTTCACTCAACACCACAAATGTTGCATAGCAACGACTGTCATCAGTGTATGACCGGGTGAATGTGATGTGCAGTGTAAAGGCGCTATATATATGTACAGCCCATTTACCGTTTACTAGTCATCCTCTGGGAACCATGAATGTTAACAGAGATTTCGTGACTACCAACTTTGTAGAGGTGGAAATAGTTAATTGGATAAGACTTGTAACTGTTGTTGAGATGTTTCACTAAAAAAAGAAGAAGTTCAACTCGCTGGTTGTGCCAGAGGAAAAGTCAGGAGATCACCGAAATCTGACTACTTCATCCTCTGGGGAACATGAACATCGGTACAAAATGTCAAGTCAATCCACTGGATACATGAGATATTTCTGTCTAGACTAACCAACATTTTCATCCCCAGAGCCACAACAGCTTCAGCAGTCATTATCAAGATACTGGACAACAGGTAGAAGTTAAATATATGGTATAAGTGGTATAATAGAGTGAAATGTAAGCTTGATATTCAGTGCAACTGCACTTGGCAGAAACATTTGTCATCCTGACTGACACAGCTGAGTGAAATCAACAAGCCGTCTCACAATTGTTCAATTCAAATGGGATGTTCCAATCAGAAATAATCTGCATCCTCATTATTCAACAGAAGTGCTAAGCTAATGAAGATTTACTTGAAATATTTGACTTCAAGTCAGCACAGTTGTTTGTGTATTCTACCTTTCTGCAGCTGAACCTATCCTCAAACTCTACATGAGACATGTTTACTTGACTGCCATGGCCATTAACCTTTACCATCAGTTGAATCTTGTGTATAAATTCATTCGCTGCACTATGCACATGCACATGTAAATCAACTCCTCATCCATTAAGGAACACTTCACCAGTGACAGGTAGCCTTTCCAGAGCTTATAGTGCATACTAAGCATGCTGCACATTAATGCATCACAGCTGCTGAGCATGCATGGAGACTACGGATATGTCTAGATGCACTGATATTCAGCATGCATACATGTCATATTTACATACAATGGAGGACCTCACTGCTGGGTAATCAAAAAATAATTCAGTAGAGGTAACATTTATATTTCTGGTGCTTTTTTGGGGGACTTTTGGAATAAAGCTAAAATATAATCCTTTGATGAATTATTTTTTATTAAATATGTGTAGATATGCAGGCTTAATTTTACAGACGTTGCACTAGACATTTGACAACATCATTCATGTTACTTTCTTGTTATACTGTTTATCTAAAAAGAGAGCCTCAGTGTGGCAATGTGTTGAAATGTACTGAGCCTTGTATGGGAGCCACTCTTCCTCCCAAACCCCCACTGGGACCACTCAGGGAAGTGTCTGGTTAACGCACCGAGTTGACATGTCATGATAGACAAGAGGTGCACCCCTGAGCCCCGGCAGCCCCCAAAAGACACCCAAGGTTATATCATCAAGCCTGGGTCAGCTGTATAATTGGGCTCGGGGTCACCAGGAGGATATGGAGCGTGACAATGAGGCTATAGAGTTACAGTTTGTAGTTGGGCAGCGAGGGCCGCCGGTGGGGCATTACTGCGAGGCCAGACGTCCCTTTAAAGAGTTCAAGGTCCATCTGCGAGAGCGGCTCCAGTCCTGTTCACTGTCACTGCCGGAATGTGTGTCACTGCCTGCCAGCAACCAGTGCACTGCTGGGAGAGTGGGGGTGGGTGAAGGAGACATTGGGCATACTGGATTTGTTGTGAGAAAAAAAAATAAAGCATTCAGTATGATGAGTGAGGTACTGCACTGGATAATGAGTGTCAGACACAGCTACAAGCTCTCAAGAGGTAAATTTAAATTATTGACAACATCCCCTCAGCTGGAGAAAGAGGAAAGGCAGTGAGTTTTACAGATCCGATGTATGTGCCTTTGGTACTTCAGTGTATGTATATATGTACACCACAGAAATAGACCGTAGGAGTAACATCTGGATTGCTCTTGGCACAAAGTCCTAGAATCAACTTCTGCCACATCATAAAAACCTTTACTGCTTTTGGCTCTCCCACAATACCACCAACAAAGCCCACAGAACCGCTGACAAACCCACAATGATGGATATTACCCAGCTCACCGCTGTCATTCAACCACCTGGACTCCATGCGCTCAAATTATGCAGAATGTGCAGGCTGTGATTGCAAATTAAGTACACATGTAACAAGCAGGTGCTGCAAAAGTTTTGATTACATTTTTTATTATTTTTATCAAGGTTATTCTGTAGTTATGTGGCAACGAGTACACGATTTAAAGGGTGTGTGCATGCAGCATTTGAGCCAAGACCGTCTGAGATTATTTTCCTGGCTGGTCACTGCTCTTCCAAATATTTTACATATTTAGTATTTTGCTTAGAGCTGCATTTTCTAAATAAATCAATCAATCATTTTGTCTCCTGGGTATATTATAAAAAATACCACCAAATATTCAATTCAAATACTCATACCAGTGATTTTTTTTTTTTGCCGTATTTGCTTAAAGAATCAGCCCTGAATGTCCTGAGATCCTGATTAAGGTGATTAAGATACTGTTGTGATGTGCTTATAAGTAAAGTGTAGCTAAGAGGATTCCAGCTATTATTTACTGTTAGCTAATGTTAGCAGTTGGTGAGTTTTTAACTGCGATGTAGCTACAACATACAGGACCTAAAAATGGCATGTACTGTCAACTAACTCAACACCTTTTTAAATGTCAGGTGTGTTTCTCAATATAGCTACACATCTTTGGCCAAGCATTGATCGTACCCTTCATTTTGTGATGGACAGTTGGCCGCGGGGATGCTGTAAAGACAGGAAATTTGATGTTTGCAAGGGGTTCATTCTCACAATGTCACACACTCAAAGCCTGCATATGTGTATGGGAGAGAAAATGCATGCACAAGTCTGCATCTGCTTCTGAAGTGAACTGGCTGCAAACAGAGCCTGGAGCCAGGTAAGAGGCAGGAACAACAGTCTGTGTAATGCACTTCAGCTGTGTTAACACCGGCAGCTCTGCAGTGGCGACGGATCACTGGCGTGGTCATAAAAACAAAGCCAGCACAAACACAGGACGAGGGGGGGGGGGCGCAGCTGAGAAATGCAAAACTGGGATGCGGGTGACATGTAGAAAAAAGAAACTAGTAGCTGCATGAGTTGCCAAGAGTTTCCTTTCTACTGTACATGTTTTTAGGGTTTACTGTAATCTTTTTAAAACCGTCAATGGGAAAAATGACAATGGAGTCTAGTGAATTTGCACCTTTCTCTGGACTTCAGTCCAATGAGCCAAGACTTTCTTGAGGATTATTCTATACACTGTGCAGCTTAGCCACATTACCTTTAGCTCACAGGCCAGGAACAAAGTGAGTGCACTGGCCCGTAGGCTAATATAATAAGGGTCATAACTTTCCCATCATTAGACGGTTACACATTGATGACGGATGGACTTAGGATATAAACTGTTAACTTCCTTAAGCCCTTTCCCCAAGTGTCCTCTTTTGGGGCCAAGAGGACACTTCCTTTCCTATTACACAGGGAAATGTTAGCACCAGTCTACCTACAATACCTTCTTAATCATGGTTACACAAGCATGGAGGTGTGTTGACCATGAAGTGGTATGGCGGCACTAGCTAAGTGAAATCTTTACAGTCATATATGAGGTGGTAAACAAGGAACCCTGTGGGAATTTATGTGACATTGTAAAGCTGTGCACTGTGTTGTGCTGTCACGTTAGAAAGGGTTAAAACTTTTTACTGGGCAGCGACTCCACAAGAATGTTTTCTATTGTTTGGATGCTTTTGATAATAAAACGTTCTCATGGCTTCCTTCAAGTTTCATTTTTAACAGCACGTAAACGGCTTCAAACAAAAATCTAAAGCGTCCAGTTGTCCTTGAGGGTTTTCTTCAATAGCCCTATCTGTAACCACACCACATACACATGAATACAGAGTGTGTTAAGAGCCAGGAAGTAGGTGAGCAGATCATATGGGTGTCACCCACAATGACATGTTTATCAGCTTTGTGCATGGCACAGATTATCTGTTAACACATCCTGGACTTTACAGAGATCGTTGATGAGATCCATTCAAGGTCACGTCAGTAAAGCCCACTCCTCTTCTAACCCCAAAGCACTTAACGAAACAATTTGCTGCTGATCTGGGGAACCGTGCAGTGTTATTATCTTGTTAGTGCCTGTTAAGAGGCCGGGTCTCTGAGGGCTGATCCAACCCTGTCAGGAAGGCGTCACTATGCTCCGTGGGCTGCCATGCGACCACAGAGTCGTTAACGGTCCAAACCTCTTTACCACATGGACACTCAAAGACACAAACACACACACAAAGACAGACAACAACATGAGTCACCTCGCTACCCTCAAGGTATTTCCCTGATCCGTCAAGAGGTTCAAAGGAGTGAAGTCTGCAGAGAGACGCTGAATGTTTTTGTCTAAGTCTGGTGACAATATTTAGAAAGCTAATATTGAGTAACCAATATTTATATAAATAACTCTGTTTCCAAATCAAGAATAATAACAAGGCTAAAATTAGACAATGCAGTTGTGAAGACATGACAGGCATGTTCTTAAAGTTTACACCTCCCACTAACAGTCATTCATAAATGAGCTGTTGTAATAGTGGGATGATGAGAGAGACTCAGGAGCCAGTGCAAAACTTTCTTTGATATTTAAACAGGAAGCACAGTGACAGACTACATCCCTACAGCTTACTGTGTATTGTGCTGTCCAGTTACTTTAATCTATATTATATGAAGGCACATCAAGTGTGATTTCATGCTGCATTTATTTGGAATTGATGCCATTAACACACATGTTTGTAACAAAAACCTGTAACTGATCAGGTTTTGACTTTGGTAGAATAATTTTACCAAGATGGACGTTTTCCAGAGACTTTTATTTGTGTTGCGACACAGTTAGTACACATTAGTAAAAAAAAAAAAAAAAAAGTAATACTACAACAAAAGCACCATAAATAATGCTGAATTATTAATTATGTAAAAGCTTGCACATATTGACCATCCTTTATTTCAATCACTAGCTAATAACTAACTAGTCGGATCATTTGTTTCGATTACAGACTACTTAACTAAATGATGGCTCAGTGTAGGTGTTGCAAATGAGCAAAGCATACAAGAAAAGTGTTAGCTTCAAACTTATGTTCAACTGGTGCAACAGGTCTCAGATCCTGCACATAATTCTCAAGTAAATGAAGGCAAAGCTTCAGACTGACTTCATACTTTTGGTTGCATACTAGAAGAATGTGTAATTTTGACTGGGTGGATCAGGTTTAAAAGCAGAAAAAGTTTCATCACTGCATTCTCTCTCATTTGCCTGGAATTTGGCAAAAAAAACGACTCAAACAACAATGACTCAGCAAACAGTGGTCATGTTGTTACTGGATTTTCTGTTCCATTTGAAATAGCAAAGAGAAAAACACAAGTGATTGCCGCAGGAGCTGGTACTGAGCCATTCAAAGGGAAGACAATGATGTCGTGACACACACTGACCTATAATTGCCAACAGCAGAGTGCTGAGGGGCAATGATTGGCTGGCTCTTAAGGCCCCGTGGCCTTAGAGGATGAGAGCCATCATGCAATTGCACAGGATCAGCAAATCACTGTCAGATGCCCACTGGGTAGACCACTCCAAACCGAAGCTATTTTCCCATCAGCATCAGAGGGTTTATGGAAAACAATAAAAGCAAATGGTTATAATAAAAGAGAAAGAATCCTTTAGGCGTGTTTCAACAAAGTCAAAAGAACTTTTAGGAATGAGTGATGATTTTTTTTTATCTTTGTACAATACTGTACTCTCCAATACTGACAGCCATTGTAAGTAACATAGTGCATGACAAGTGATAGGGCTTAAGAAACGTTGGCTCATGAAATTCATTGAGTAAAGGCTGCGTTTGTGCGTGTCTAATAAATACATTAGTGTAGACACAGAGCCATCAGTCAGTGAGGACGCATTTGGTCGATGTCCAGGCATTTCTAATCTGCCAACATAGATTAGGTGAACTCAATTTAAACCATAATAGCAGATTTCCTTAAATCAATGCCAAAACTCCACAGTTTACCAAGCTTTTGAAGATGTTCTAGAAAACTGTTCCTATTAGCCCGTCGGGCAGTTTCTGATGTCTTAATGCAGGTCAGCTCCCAGACCTGCAGCTGCACAGAGAAAGACAGACCAGGAGAAGAGCGAGGAGGAGGGGGGGTGTTTGTGGAATAAACCCAGAATCAGCAGCTCTCCCTCTGCCTCCTTTCTTATCTGCTCGCACAGCCAGTTGAGAAGCACACAGACACAGCACTCTCAGACACAGCCAAGCTTTCCTGGCATCTCTCCCCCCACTGCGGAGAGATGAGTTTGTCCTCCCATCTACACCTCTGTGTGAAGCCCAACACACATCAAGCAGCAGCAGCAGCCACAAGCACATTTAATTGGCCAGCTGTCTGAGTGGTCAGAGCTACTAATTACTTCAGAAGCAGCAGACAGCATTTTTTCGACAGTCGCAGAAGCCATATAGGAGCACATATTTAGAACTGTGCATGATAGCGGAGGCATGAGCCGTATGCAAATATCAAGAATTGTCCTTGCCCTTACGTTCCCAATGGAGCAAATCTGCACTTTATAATTTCTCCTTCAGTATGTTAATTGATTAAAAATTCAACATATGGTAATACAAAGCTTGTGAGTTAGTCTCTGCTTGCAGGCAATGCAGTCAAGTCCCCACAGTAAATCAAAGTGATGTCTTATCAACTAATTACCTCCACTGAATTGTTTATCAAACACAAACCCTGAAGACTCTTCTCTCCTTTCTGTCTAAATCTGCGTGTTAGCTGTATGTGTATGTGTATGTGTATGTGCGTACTCAGGTGCTTTATGTACGTGTAGGTGACATCTCTGGCTAACATTGCATGTAAGACTAGTAAACACAGACATCAGCAATATACAAAGCACACTGACCGTGGATACCACGGGGAGACACAGTGGAGATGAGTCAGGAGGGCCGGAGGGTGGAGAGAATGATCAAGGGCCAGCTGAGAAGAGAGAACGTTACTTTTATATGAGATGCAGTTACAAGTTTGATGGTGTTTGAATGCACTGCACAAGGTGTGTCTGCTAAATCAAGGGAATGTCACATTAATTTGAAATTTGACAATCATGGACATCCACAGGCAGAGATATTGCTAGTGTATTACTGTTAGCATATTGTTTCAGTTCAATAGTATCAATATGTTTGTGTCAATATGTTTGAGTACTTTGCACATTCCTGCACAAATCCGTACCGCTCTTATCATTTAAAAAACATATTGTAAATATGTTCTTGTATGTGAAACTCTACTTAGCAACAAACCTGTTTCTGATTTCTAATGTAAAAGTTCATTTACACGTATGGCACGCATTACATAAAACAATTTTCCATCTACGGTATGATAAAGAAGACTTGCAACCTGTTTCCAAAGCTGTGAATTTGTTTGCTTATCCAAACAGAAATGGTCGCCAGAAATGACACAATTCAGTTAATATCTTTCTGTGTACAGAGACAATGGTTACTGCAATACTTACTCAGTAGTTAAGTGCTCTGTTATTCCTTAGTACCTTTTCGCTCTTTGTGCTTGAACTATGCAAACATTAGTTTCAATGGTTAGCAGGTTAAGTTCTTGTCTGAATTTAGGGACGTCTATGTTGTTTCCATAGAAGTACAAGACTATCTATTCTACATCTATGTTTCTCCCTCAGAGGCAGACTTACTAAAACTTAAAGGCTGAGCCCTTTAAACACAGCAGGCTATCGGTAACTTTTCACAACTTCCCCATATAAAACTGACAAGATTCACTTCAACAGTGAAGTGTAAATTTATAGAGAGCACATTATAAAATGAATCTCATTAACTAATTAATTCAACTTTATGATTTTTTTACAATATTATTTGTCATAACGTGATAACCTGTAAAGTGTACGTAACCAAACTTGAGGATAACCATGCCACATTAAATGGTCTGACTTAGCAAACAAGGGGGAAACAATTTAAATTACAACATTGTAAATGAATCAGGCATTAAGGCTAAATTAAATTATTGTACAAATATAATAATTGTTGAAAACCTGGCAATACTGACAACAACTGACCCAGAAGGGAACAGACATGGTCATCAGTCATGGCATCCAGCAACCAACTGTGGTGTGTGTGCTTGCCAGGGCTGGGAGGGTTACTCTAAAATTACCAGTAACCTAATCAAAGTATCATAATATTAAAGTAACAAAGCTCAATTACTTTCCATTACTTTTTGATTACCTCATTACCAAATATGCAAAGAAAAAGACAAGAGAAAAGAAATATCAATAAAATGACTTTTATTTAAGTTTATTCTGTAAGACAATGGAACAATGGAATTGGCAGCTGTAACATTAGCTATGGTTTCATTCAAGACCAGGTGAGGTGTGGTGAGACGCATTAAGTGTTGTAATGTATGTGCACTACACATGAGTATGATAGCATATTGTTCTTTGTTTTGAAATGTATTTTAATCCTGATAACAATCCCCATTTTTACTAAGAAAAGATAAGATAAACTTTATTGGTCCCTCATTGGGGAAATTTGTTTGTTACAGGATCTGATTGTGTCTGGGGGGGATTTCTGTAACTGTAACAGATTACAGTGTTTTGTGTATCCTGATTACTCCATTATAGGTAAATTACTCTCAAAGCCCATTGCCTGTCTTAAAAACTGGGATGTCAGTACAACTCGTGCTTTAAAAATGCTCTAGCCTACTAAGTAATATTGAAAATTCAAACTGATCAACCCACACACTTAAACTTGCCGTTGTTCACAGTTCATAACTTGGTTTTTAGGTCGGTTTACTGCGCACTACTGCATGATAGGCCAGCCAGGTCGTGTTCCTACTTTTCCTGGAGAATATCTGCCTCTAACAGGTAAACATTACAGACAACACAGATCAACCCGCAACCAACCAATCACACGTCAGAAAAACACAGGGGTGAAGGCACAGTAGTATCCAGAGTACACATGCACTGATAAGGATGGATTAGGGATGATTTGACATGAGTCAGATCTCAAAAGGTCAGACGTGTGGGCGTCAACACACACATTAGCTAAAACACAAACCACAAACACGTACGCTAAAATATTTCAAGAGTTATTTCACAGATATTGTTCAATATTATTTGAATCTAATACATTCAGTGAGCTCATGGTGCATGATGACACAATGTTTACAGAATTTTGGCCAGTGCAGGTCCAAACTTGCTTGTAGTTCAGCCGAGTTGGCCCACGCGGGGTCGTCCCCTCAGCAGCTATTTTAAAGTAATCTGATTCCAGGGGAGCTCGCTATAAAACCAGACCAGGCACTTTGAAAATCCCCAAATATGTGTACGCCAAACACACGGCTTAGCAGAGATAAAGAGAAATTCAGTGGCACATGCTTAACTTAAAGATAAATCATGAGTCTGTGTGGCTCAGTGGAGGTGAACACCATGTGTTCCTGTCATCACGGGTTCAAAACCAGCTCACGACCTCTGCTAGACATCATCTGTTTCCTTCCCGAATTTCCTGTCATGTTCCACTGAGTACTATTTAGTGAAGCAGAGGTTTCCTGAGCGAATAATACTGATGTTTGGTCTCTCTTCACATTATTCCTCCTGATGTCGGCATATCTTAAAAAGAACAGATCTGCCATCATTTATTTTTGTGCCGGATGAAAAACTGCAGTGACACACTGACAAAATACCTCAAGCGCAGTAATTCATCACAGAAAAAAAGTTTTAAAAAGTTTAATTTTAGTTTTTCTTCAAAGTCTGTGTTTAATTTCACTCCACTGTGAACAAATTCTTCACATCAGTGCGTGCATTATACCACACTTCTCTTACTGTCAGTCACCAAAGAAAAGGAAGTTGCCTCCAGGAAAAAATCCCTTAAAAATATGTCAGTTTACAAACTTTATTGTCACATTTATGTCTTTTTATTCAGGGAATTATTGTTCTATAACAGAGCAGTTAATTTCAAGCAAGGCTGCCACGGTAAAGTCTGGTAAAGTATTCTGTTCTTGTACTGAACGGAAGTTATAGGGACGTGATTGTGATGACTGGTGGGTGTAAAAATCAGAGGACTTTGACATCTTAGACCACGCTGTGCATCCTGATCAGTTAGCTTTTAGGAACAAAACCGCTTTGGTTAAGTTAAGGTTAGAGAAAAGATTGTGGTTTTGGTTAAATGTTAACAAAGTAAAGTTTTTCATGCTTTTTCCATATTAAACCATGACTTAGTGCATACAAAACATGACTCATGGTTTTGCTGCTTCAAGCAGATATTGTATTTCAAGAGCAGATGTTGTAAAAAAAAAAAAAAAAAAAAAAAAAAAGAAGAAGAAGAAATAGCATGCTAGAGTTAAGCAGGTATAATGTTTAGTGTGTTCACCACCATAGTTTGCTAAGTTTTTCTAATTAGCACCAAACAGAGTGCAGCTGAGGCTGATGCATAGCATTAGTTATGCAGGTATTTGGTCATAAACTAAAGTAATGGAGAAACTGAAATTTTGACTCATGAAAAGTCAGAGAATAATCAAAGTGATTGCAAATAATCATGAAACATTGGGGGAACACGGGGAACATGCATGTATGGGATAAATTTCATGGCAATCCACTCAACAGTTGTTTTCTGTTTTTGGTGGCCAAACTGTCTGAAAACTAGAGCCATGCTGCTACAGAAAAAATGTAATTCAGGTGGAGTTAACATTCCTCTCAAAATATATTTGAAAATTAGGAATATTTAAATGTTATTTCTAGAGGACATGGTTGTGCTCAAAGGTGCTCAGCAGGGCATGTGTCTGCTGAGACAGCAGTCACAAGGTTCAAATGTAAATCTTTCTTACTGTTAAAATCTCTGTCAAAATATTTTTGGTTACATTTTTTAAGCTTCAGTCCAAACCACAGTGAAGGCCTGCTTGCATTGTTTTTTTCTGCTGTGTCTGATTCAGTGAAAGTAACTCTGTGGTCACAGCTTACTAGAAACTCGCACTATAATGACCTCAGCCACTGGCAGCTCTCCACAGACCTTTCACCGTATGCCAACAACACAACTCAGAAGGCAACAAAAGGGACACCCGAACAAACCTCTGGCTCTTTGACACAGTCAGCATCTCTTGAAAAACAGTGCAGCTCTGTGCTCAGCCTGGATATCTGACATGTTATTATCCCATTAGGTATGCTTCATTTACCGTCCAGACAATATATGAAAGCCCAAGCCAACCGCAACTGAGGCTTAAAGATAGAGATCTCTGCTCCTGGCTGTGGTTTTAACCAACCAGTGCTTGTTTTTCAGCCTATTAATGTTCACGTATAACTTGTCTGAATGTTTTTTTTATGCCAGCAGACATTTGAAATTACTCCACATTTGGGGTTAGAAAAATACTTAATGTATTTATCAGACTGCTGCGTGTTTGATAATGGGACTCATTAGCATAAAAATATCTATTAATGGTTCAATTTGACTTTTATCTCAACTCTGCCCAGTAAATACAAACTACTTTAATTGTGTTTGCAAAGTCATTGCTCTTGACAAGAATTTACAGCACATTTCACATGAACAATGTTCATCAGCATTACTGTGCAACAAACATTGAACTTTTGTACCAGGATAAGAAATACTTGTACATTTTAAAGTCCTGCCCCTCAATTGTACTACTTACATAGTTAATGGTGTTTGGCCATAAATCATATTGTCATAAATTATTTTTAAACCTTTTTTTTTATTTTTTAAATGAGGCCACTGCATACATTATCATCACCCTGAGGTCATTTCATTTTCAGCATGAGCAAACTGTTCCGTATACGATGAATGTTTACAGACTCTGTCAGCACCAAGCCAACTGCTCATCGTTGTAATGCAAGGCATGAGGTGGGAATGTAAAACATGTTAAAGAGTGTGGATGGCTCTTGGATGCCGTGCATCAACAGATTCCTGAAACATGTTTTGACACAACTACAAGATCCTGAATGAAAAATGTCTGTAGAGACTTAATTCCAAGTCACTGGATTAAAAACATGACACTATAGACACTGAATTTTATATAACATGAACAATTCCTTGATTTTAGGGTTTCTAATAAGTCAACGTTTATGAAGGTTTATATGTTGTAATTTATAAATAAATCAGTTATAGACCAGGTATGAACTATGAATAAGACAAAAAATATCTCAGCCTGTTGAGTCATAAAGGGCCAATTATTTCCCACTTTCTAATAATCCATCAAATGTGTGGTTTAACATGTTCGTAAAGCATTAATAAATCCAGCGTTTCCCAAGTTATGTGCTGTTATACATGTGAATAATACACTATAATGACAAACTATTCTTTGTTTTCTGCAGTTGTAGGTGCTAATAAGATGTCCTGTAGCACTTTTAAAGAAGGTCAGAGGTCAAACTGTCCATTGGATGGGTCTCTGCATGATGAATGAAGCTAAAAAAGACAAATTAAGTGTAGTGCTGGAGGAGGATAAACACCAGCAAAAACCTGGCAACATGAACGTTGTTAACATTAATTTCTTATGACTGATCTATAAAGTATGACTAAATAATGTTTTACTTAACCTTTATTTAACCAGGAAGGGTCCCATTGAGATTAAAAACCTCTTTTTCAAAGGAGTCCTGGCCACGACAGGCAGCAGCACAAACTAAGAACAAGTCAAATTAAAACATTATTTAGCTGCATATTTACCATACAGACATCAGCGTGGTATCAATCTAACTCTCTGCAAGAAAGTGAATAAGCATATTTACGAAAATGTTGAACTTTTCCTGAACCAGGAGCACATCATGTACAGTTCCTTCCTTCCTAGATTTCACACATATCTACATTACATACTGTATGTTGTGTAACACTGTACGCAGGACATACTGCACTTCATATTATGTGAAATCTGATGTCCTCATTATTACATGTAGCTCTCTCGCTCCACTAAGCAGCAATGTAGCCATACACCCTGGCTTCTTCTTATATATAATAAATTGCAGCCTCGTATATTCCCTCAAGACCTTCCCTTGAATGGGGAGACAGATGTTTATGCAGTTACCATGGCGAGGGGTGTCCTTTAGTGAGGGTGCAGCAGAGGTGTCGCACGATCCACATCACCCTTTCAGGGAGTCATTAGACAGCCCCGGTTGTGTGAACTTCTGAAATACCATCCTCTCAACAGGGTGGGCGCGTTCTTTTGGGAACAAGGACATATACTGCAAAATATAGAGAGAATTTATTTTTACACAAATTGCCATTTCACCTCCCCAAAAACGAGGCAGTTATGGATAGCTTCTGCACATGATGAAAAGTAAATATTCCCACAGATGAGAACTACATCTCACTGAAACAAATACAGTTGAACTCCAGTAGTTTAAGTTCTGTGTATTATTGCTTGCAAGTTAAGGTTTCCTGCTCTGCAAGCTATTGTATATCCTAAAACATAATACCCACCAAAATACATTTTCTCACAGAAATAAGCATAAACAGATAAACTTGGAGTAAAAGAAGGAAACTGGGTTGAATTTCCTTTGTTTCCAAAGTTAGCAGTGCCTGGAATACATCCATAAAAATTCACAAGGACGTTATTTGGCCATATTTAAAGAGGTTATGGGTTTAATTATCAATTAACTGAGTTATTACTCACTCTCGACTCAGTCAGGCAGCACATATGCGCTGTTATGTATGCAGGATATTTTGATTACTGCTAATAAAAGTCTTTTTTTTAGTTCTACCATTCACAAGTAATTTCCTATAAATGCTGCAATGCTTCCAGGTTTATTGTTCATTTCATGGTACAACAATATAGTTTTAGTTATTCACATGGGAATAATTAAAAACATGTATAATGTTCTCTATAATGTTACTATTAAGCTCAAGGCTACTGTCAGAAGTATGTCGTAGAAGAAAATATGCACTTATGATATGTTGTGCCTAGAGTTGGCCAATAAAATCAGGAGTTTGAACGCTCTGAGGTGTAGATCTGCTGCGCTGTCTGGCCCCTTCTCCAAACATTTGTCTTCATCTCCAGGATGGCTGCTGGCTCTGGCCATGCCACCAAGTCCTCACTGCTTGTTTGATGATTAAATACATTTTTGGCCATGTTGTAAACTTCCTGTGCGGTTGCACCATCAGGTCTGTGTTCCACACCGCTGCTCCCCAAGGGCCTTGCATGAACACCATTATTATCCCTGCAAATTAGCCCAGTTAACCCACCCCTGCTCCGGCTCACTCTTTGTTAACCCCTCATTTTTCACCATGTCTGGACTACGGACCAAAGGATTGTTGAAGAAGCAGGTTCCCCCCTCCTCACCATCCCCGTCCACCCCTGTCCCGGCAGATCCTAACCCCTGTGAATATTAAACAGCGCAGACTGCAGGAATGCCTCAGCCAAATTGGCAGCAGATGTTGCTGAAGGGATTTGGTTGTGAGATGTATTGTCTGAAAACTGAGCTGTAAAACATTGCAGGCCTGACATGTCCTCTGGTGAGCCTCTACGGTGAAATGGCACAGGGGCGATATAGCCCTGTAGTCGCTCTACTGAGGCTCACTGGTGGTTGAACACTCAACCATGCATTTAATGGTTACTTATGAAGAAAGGTTTCAGGAGACAACCTAAACAAAGAGGCTACTTTAGAGTTGGAGTACAACAAAGATTAGGAGTATTTCAGCTGTCCTGCCAATTGTTAATCATGTAGTAGAAAACTCCAAGCTTTAATTGGTGAATAACCTTCTTTACACCACAACATAATCTCAGTTTGGTTCGTATGTTGTTGTCCTTTACATGACACTGAAAGGTTTTTGTCAAACAAGACACAGAGTCCAGTCCAAGATGTGGAAATCATGTCAAAGTACAAGCAGATTACATTTTAATGTATGTTAAATATAATTTATAAAACCTACATGTGAACCAAGAATGGAAAATGTTGCTTACCTGTCGGTCACGTCAGTTTGAGAGGAAGCAGGCCTAAGATGTCTGGATGTCTGGGAAAAAGATGAATGACTGGTGCGTAAAGAAAATGATTTCGTAGTTTGTTCCAAATTCTAAACCAGCCATTGCTCCGGGCTACAACTGTCGACATAAACTGTGACACATGTGATTTCTTACTCCCAGCCCAAATTATGATAGTTTGGACTACTGGTGCTCTGGCTCCAGGTCCTCAGAGGCACAGGAAGAGGAATTGGTTATGGGCTCAAATAAGTCAGTGGATGGAAACAGGAATAAATGCATTCATTGACAAGAAAAACGAAGCATTTTCAAATGCAATACATGACCTTGGTATTGATTTAAAGCTGCACTAATCATTTTATAATATAAACAATGGCTCAAATGACGTATTCAAATGAATGTAAAAGGTGTTGCTCATCGTGACAAACCCACAGAAATTATCCCCCGACTCTGTAGTTCCTCACAGCTCTGTTGAACTTTTTAAAGGCTCTTGGCTCATTGTTTTGATGTTGTGGCAGCAGCCAGCTGCTGTTTTGCCCAAAAAGGCTCTCATAAACTCAGTGTACGCTACCTGCTCAACACCAAATGGCAGACAGACAAAGTTAGCCCTTAGGTTGGGAACATAGTGGAGCATTTAGCTTCAAAAGAGCAAGGTATTTTCCTAAGGAGACCAAAAACATAGCTAAATAAAGAGAGATCGCTAACAAGTTCACCAAGAAAACTATAAAAGCTGCTTTTAGACATCTACCGGGTACAATGTCGACTAGCAAAATAGAGTGGGTTGTAATTTGAAACTGGGAATGGTTAGCAATATAACGTGAGGAATACAGTGCCTTTTAACTAATACCATAAACGTTACTTATGGTCACATGCTGGATACTCAGATTTTGAAGACCGTTTTTCTTCATCGATATCCTGATGTTTACTCACTGAAGAGGTGAAGAGGTGTATAATTCAGAACTCACAGCAGTAAAATTAGCTCCTGGATGTTTCCCTCTATGTGGTTTCTGTGGTTGCCATAGCAACACAATGAGTGACTGAAAAAGTTAAACCATCATTCATAGACAGCCGTGGCATATAGCCACCTTCTCCTTGATGTCGTGTTTACATTGAAAATAACGGAGGCAGATGCAGCAACTGTTTCCTGTCGGAAAACACCTTTATGTGATAATGTCAGTGTTGTGTTTACAGCCAATTTAATTAAATGTGGGTTTAATAAATCATAAATGAGATGCATTTTTGGTCAAATATTGTAGATTGTGGTACATTATGTCAAATTAAAGGCCTCTCTGGTGGTCTGCAGATCCATTTATGTGTTCTTCACTTTCTCATACTCCATAAGAGAGATCACTGTGTGCAATATAATTTAATCAAATTCATTCTTATATTGTATATACGTGCACTCACGGCATATCAAAGAATGCCATTTATCAAAACAGAGGAATAATCGGTTTAAGTGCTACAGTTCATGGGAGGACCTCTTGTAGAAACTATACATTTTTTTCTAACTGATAAGAAACCATTACAACCAAGACATAAGTTCC
Organism: Sciaenops ocellatus; assembly: GCA_033000465.1. NCBI lineage: Eukaryota > Metazoa > Chordata > Actinopteri > Sciaenidae > Sciaenops > Sciaenops ocellatus. The sequence goes on along the minus strand of CP136866.1, from coordinate 12,219,666 downwards.
TATATGTAGGATAAGTGTAGGGAGCAACCCATTTACTGACAAGGTGGAGCTTAACATGAGAACTAAATTCAAGGGTGGCCAAGATCCTCGCAGGCCATCTGCCAAGAATCCAATACAGCAAATGGTTGGATCCGTGTAAGCCCTAAGCTGACAATAAAGTCACTATCCTTAAAAAGATGCTAACATCATTTAATGGGTATGAAAGCCACTGCAGCAGAATACAAATCCAAGACTGTTTTCTCTCATGGTCCCTGTAGCCCAGACTTTTATCTGCTTCCATCCAGCACGCCTTGTGAAGTTGATTAATTGAACACTTTGGGACAAAAGGGAAACTTTTATCAACTCTGGCTGTGACTGACCCACTGTGTGGACTTTGGGGAAATAAAAAAAAAAAAAAAAAAAAAGCTCTGCTTTATCTCCTGATCACAAGACAAGGTGCTGAAGTGTTTGCCAAGAAATAAAGGTATCAAAATTTCACATAGATGGCAGATCAAGATGAAGAGCCTCGTGCTCGGGGGTGGGTGTTTGCCACCTGCTTTGGGACAGGCATGAGGGGGAGTGTGGGGTAAATGTGGGGTCATGGCTGTCAGCAGTCTCTCAGTTATACATGCCAAGAGGGACTACAGATATGAGGAGGGCAGAAACTACAGCGATGACATGATGAGGGACCCGGGGGTTATACTGTCACACTACCACCATCCTCATTCAGCATTGCAAGGCGCATGAACTCTACATGAAGAGCTATGTGTGTTGAGTTTGTGTGTAAACGTTAAGGAGTTTTCTCTCAGGACTCTGGCTCTGTCTTGTGTGATGGTCCCACAGTGGAAGCCTGTCCACGACCCCTAAAAAAGAGAGGGATGCCCACTTCCTGCTACCCTCAGGCGTGCCAGTCCTGCCTCAAGGGAGAGGGGGGCCCCATAATTTATTATTTGTTCCCCTCTTGTTAAGGAAATACTTTCTCAATAGCTCTTTCTCCTTTGTATATTTTTACTGTTCTTATTTTCTTCCTTGATTCAACCCCGTCCTCTCTTATTTATTTGCTTTCTAAACACCAGCTTGGTTCATTACGTCCAAGCTGCCATGAAGAGACTTTAAAAAATTACTTTTGTCCTCACTGAGGACAGTGTTTATTTGTCTGGGTGAACCTGAAGGGAAAAGAGTATTTTGGGGTTACCTATGTGTAGGTGACAGCTGAGCTGAGTCATACAAGCTGACCTCGATCACCATTACCTCAGGCCTTAATCAGATTCCTCTGCTGCAGATTGAAGATATGTGGACCAACACAACGAGCTCAGGTGTCATAATTTATCAGCCTGGCCCTGCCACTCTTAATGTAAAGACATTCCTGCACCATGTGAAGTTAATGGGATGTTATGTCCACAGCACATGTTGTGTGAAATGGTTTCTTTCAGCACGAGCAAACCGTCATGAAACATTCAACCTCACAGCAAATGTTAGCCCACAGGGAACACAATCTCATTTATTCCTAGCAGTGACTCCTTTGTTTGTTAGTGTTGGTCAGGTTTTACTCTGCTTTCTCAACCCTCCACCACCCCCATCCACACAAACCGTCAAGGAAAAAAAAAAAAAAAAAAAAAAAAAGGATGAAAAGGCCAAGCCACTGGCTGACCACTGATCCATGACTCAGCTTTGAAAATCTCTGCCTTCAAATCAAATTGTCCGGCTTCAAGGAGCAGAGGTGCCACAGTCCTGCCCCGGGCCACTCAATGTCACCGACCAGCTTTGAGGGGTTAACGTGCATTTTTCTCAGTTGTCAAGGACGTGTGATGAGGGCAAAGGAAAACAGAGGAGTACAGAGGTCACCACACTCACAAATATCACGAGTCTTTGAAATACTTAATTGGATTATAAAAGAAGCTGCAATTGATGGACTCACCAAACTTTCAGTCATTTAACATTTAATTTTTTCATTTTGTAAAAACTAACACCTTCTCTGTTGGTTTGTCTTTGTTTTACCCAGAGAGAATTTCCTAATTATAAAGTACTGTAGATGTTCACTGAGGCTTTCTTTACATATTGTGTGGTTTCCAGTGCAACATTGATTCTGTATATTTTTAGCCGTGCTAGCAGCATTGGCTCTAGGGATGGCAATGTCAGTTGCTTCATCCATCACTTTGCTCCAGACTGAAATATCTCAACAACTATTGGACTGACTGTTATGAAATGTGGTACAGACGTTCAAAGTCCCCAGAGGATGACTCATAATGACTTTGGTGATCGTCTGACTTTTCCTCTGGCCCCACTATGAAGCTGACATTTGTGTTTTTTAGTGAAATGTCTTGGTTCAGACATTCATGTACCACTCAGGATGAATTGTAACAACTTTTATGGTCTCTTCACTTTTCATCTGACGCATCATCAGGTCAAAACTTTAATTAGTCCAAAACTTTGGTTCATGACTAAATATGTGCAAAACTAATGACACTCCCATCAGTCTCTGCTGTACTTTGTGTTTAGGGCTAATTAATGCTAGCATGCTGACACGCTACTAACAATTACAGTGATCAACATTACACCTGCTCAGCATCAGCATGTCAGCATGCTGACGTTAGCATTTGGCACAAGAGTTGCCTTCTAGTGTGGCTTTGTTGAAGTTATAATATATTTATGCTCATTTATATTAATTGTGCAGAGTGACAATTAAACTCTTTACATGTACAAAATGTATTTAGATGTTTATTGTTGAGGTTGTTGATCATATTTTGTTCGTTGACAGAAATACACAACAAATATAACAACAATATTTTTCCTCTTCCTCTGTATTATCAGGGGGTTTTAGGGGATATTTGATTGTTTGGTCAAGGGTTTGTTGTTGTTCTGTCCAGTGTTGATACTTTATGATGATTTTTTTATTCTCTTGCACAGCTGTATGAATACAGGTGTTCAACGATCACCTTTCATGTACAGAAACACATCTACAATAGCAGGATAGATGATGAATTTCCTTAAATTTTTACTATTCTGGTCCATTCTATTTTATGCATTTCCTTGATTTCCATACAGCTACCTTTCCCCAAGATACACAACAGAGAAGACAAATGTGGGAAAGAACACTTTTCTTAGATATTTACCACAAGGCAAAGACAGAGCAGTCCCATGAGATCATGAACATTAGATGGTGTGTTGGTGTTTTATTTGAGAGTTATAGAAGGAAAACGTCTTCCAGCTCCTCTCCTCTGAGGTCTTGATTGAGCTCTGCGGTTCTAAGAAAACAGACACAGTGGCTTCCTCCTGAGCCGGTCATGTTTCATGTCAGGACAATTAAACAAGTCACCGCGGCCACCCAGCCCCAGCCCTTTCTCCAGACACTGAACTCAATTATTACAGAGGCTAACTCCTCATCACCACAAGTGCACTGAGTGTGGCTAATCTTATCTGATGTGTTATTAGCAGCATTTTTCATCTTTATGGCAGAGCTAACAAGCCTTTAAGATCGTTAATAGCTGGGAATGTCCAAATCTCATGTTAAGCATGAAGATGAATGAAAGACGATCACAGAACATAAATCACTCTGCATAGTTTTACAGTGCCGGGAAAGTCTTAAGGATTCACAAGCAGTTCTCATGAAACAGAGATTTCACACAGTATGAGGTGATCTCTCAAGCAACTAGTTTTATTTAATTTAAATCTAAAGCACATTCAGACACTTGTGCAGAAGCAGAAACCAAAAATGATTTATCACATACAGTTTGAAAGTCATGTAGAAAATAAGGAAAAGATTACAGAGGAATGTATTACCGAATGCTTATTTCTGAAACGACAGAAAATTGGTTTTTCAAAGGAGAAATAATGAATCACACAGTCGTTTCTTGTACAAAGATCCAGGTGCACGTTTTGTAAGAGCTGCAGAAAAACAACTTCATGAACCATTTGAAAAGCAAACAGTCCACTGCACACTTGACTGTCAGTGTCGTATGTAAAGCCAACATGAATGCAGGACTGTAAAAGCAAAGGGAAGGTGAGATGCTTTTAGTTACCAAAGGGAGGTCTGTCAATAGGTTTGCTAACAGTGAAGAGGTCAGAGGTTAAGAGCTGGTAATCAGACAGAGTTTGAGTGATGGACGAGGTGCTATGTCTCCACGGAGCCGCACGGTTTAGCGTGTGTGTCTGTATCTGTGTTTCTATGTGTTTGTGTGGGACTTGTTCAACAAAGAGGGGACAAAACATTTATGAATCATATCAGTGAGCTGGTAAAGATAAAACCCACTTAAGGAAATATCCCTGCCAGACACTGAATGGATACGCACTCATCGCACAGCCCCCATCCTCCCACCAGCTTTAGACAGCTCCATCTTTCTTGGAGTCTCGGGGTCATCTGCCAGCGACCTGTTATCAATGGCCCAGCTTAGGCCTCCAGACGGTATTAATCTGTCATGATAAGTTTACATCTGCTTAAACTGCTACATCGGTACCTTAAGCTTCATCCCTGTCCAAATTTTTGTATGTTTTTTACGTTTTTCTATTTTCTAATCCATGTGTCGGGGAGCATCCATCCAGCCAGCCCGTCTTACTCTCCAGCCTCAAGTCACAGGCTGCACAGCCTCTCCTCCTCTTCCTCCACCAGACTCCTGAACCAGGGAAAAACATAAACACACAAAATTCAGGTAACCAAAGTGAAGAACAGAGTGTCACACAGTTGTAGACTGAACATTGGAATTAATTGAGACTCAAGGTGAATTTTTGATCTTGGGAATAGCAATTGACAAAACCATCTCACCATAAAGGTCTTAAAGACTGAAACTAATTATTATTGTCATTACCAGTTAATCTGCAGATTATCTCAATGGTTGGTGTATAAAATCTCTGGAAACCAGAGAACAATGCTTGCCACAATTTCCTAAAACTCAAGATAATGTCTTCAAATAGCTTCTTTTTTTTTTGTCCAAACAACAGTCAAAAACTCAAAGATTATTTCTTTACTGTCACATAAAAGCAAAGCATAAAACTTAAAGTTGAATATCTTGCTGGAAAAATAATTTAAATAAGTAACTGATTATCAATATAGCTGATCATTCATTTTTTTCAATAGATCAACTACTCATTTCAGCTTTAGTCTACTTAGTAGCTGTTCTGAGGCTTTTGGACCTTGAACATGGACCTTGAGGTGTTCCAGGGTCAAGAATGAATCATGAACCGAAACGATCCTTAAAAAGGCAAAATGCGTCTGCTGATGAAGATCATGTGATATGCTCAAAAGCTTCAGAACATTAGTTCACATGATATATTAGTAAATCTACCAACTAGTTGCTAACTGTGTCTTTCTGCTGTTTGGTGCCGGGCAGGTAGCACTCAGTGGCTATTTCACTGAAAACAGTTGCCTGTTGTACCAGGAAACGCTGAACAGAGTGGTGAGACTGAAGCAAAACAGTGAAGTTGTTCAGTTAAGTAGAGTCATTTGATTTATAATTAATCTAAAATATTGATTATTGTAGCTTTAAGATAGAACCTACAGGACATTAGTCGTCCACTGCAAAATGTCCTTGGTTGAGCTACTTGTTGCTGTGTTGTGCAGCAGTGTGAGCAGACCGCGATGCAGCAACAGCAGAATGAATTACAGAGTAATATGGTTCACATTAGCAGTGAGCAAAAGCAGCAAGCATCTGCCTAAACTGCTTTGAGATGCTTTCACAGGCGATAAGCCACCCAGTAATGGCAGCCTGGGGTCATTAGGGTCTGTAGTGCAGACAGTTTGGCACGGCACAAAGAGAGTAAACAACCACCATTTTCATTTCTTATTCATGGTTTTAATCACGGATGACAAAACATCCAGTAAATAAAAAAAGAGCAGAGAGAAACAGAAAAGTTGGCATCAACTATGTGCCTTTCTTGTGCCTTAGATGTCTTTGGGACTTTCTGTTAAGTGACGAGAGGGAATTAAAACTGTGGCGAATTTGGAAATGTGTGTAAGGGGAGGGCTGACGTTAACAGGCTGGCGTGGAGAAGAGCTGGCAGTGGCCCAGCACAGTGACAGTGTGAGGTCCTCTTTGCCCATTCTAATGAGCTATTGTGAGGGTCTGAGCTCAGGTCTGCAGCAGGGCCCCCCTGGGAGTTAGATGCAGTCGGTGGGTCGACGATGGAGGGACGAGGAGGAAGTGCGTGGCAGCAGGATGAGATAGGCTCAAGTGCGTCAGTCCACATACCAGGATAGCAGATGGTTAAACAACCACAGTGGAAGAAATAAATGACATAAAACGTCTTCAAGGTCACATACAGGAAACTGCATCATATTCAGGAGCTGTTTCCTGTGACCCCAGTGGGCCCGTGATGTCAACTCTTTGTTTGCAGGAATATCTTATCATGCGGATGTCCAGGTGACATTACATAAGATGTTTGGACAATATTAGACTTCATTTGATTTTGCGGAAATGCTCCTTGAATTATTCACAGAAACTTCTTGTTGATGTTGAAAAACTGTGACAATGGACATGTCATTTCCACATTTCCGTGTGTTTTTTGTGAGTTTTGCTCATTCAGGGTGTAAAGAATGTCAAAAGTAAACAGAGCTTCACGTTAATTTAAATCTAGTGAAATCATCCATGGATCAGTATGCGCTTTGCCCTGCACAATTAATTCTCCTCGACACTTTTAAATAATGTGTGGCACTTTATTGAGCACCACAGGGGACGTCTGTTTTCATTTGAACCCCTGCTGCAGAGATGGGAATCTACAAGACATGTCAGGGAAGGCTGGGGATTTTAATTGCAATCAGAGACCACAGCAGTTGACTTTATGACTTAAACACTTTTAAGAAAGGACAAACTAATCAGTGAAACCACCCAGTGCTGTGTTTTTGTTGGAATGACAGCCTCCATGGTCTCCAGCAGACATGGCTGTCCATCCCTGCCCCACAGTGCTGGTTCAAGTCATCCTATTGACTGACAGTCTCACAAACAATTCGACCACACTGTTTCAAAGTCTTCTAATCTTCTCTGGTAGAGATACGTGGTGCTTTATATGACATATGTAGAGGCCTCATTTAAGAATAACCCTGCAGCTATGTTTAAGAGGGGAGTGAGACTTGTGGAGGCATGGATGACCACTGTGAGCGCTGTATTTATGGCAGCTTGTCATTACAAAATGGGTCAGCACTAGTACATTATGATCTGTTACAGCATATTAGGTCTTTAAGTTAAACTCAAACTGTTGCTTTAAATCCCAGGAGGAAAGATCAGTTATATCTCCTCACGTCTACAACACATTATCTGAAAGACAATGTTGTATACAGAGCTTCTTCAGGTTGTAACCTGCTACCAATTCACATTAAATAGATTACAAAGAGCATCAAATTACAAATGCAATATATTCTGAGTAATATGGTCTAACGTAACAATCTGTAATCTCTCGGGTCTGTATTTTAGCCCAGAATCAAGTATGTTTACACATACAAGGAATCTGACTCTGAGAGTGTCTGTATAAGTAAAAATATAGTAAGTTATATATGGGTTATGTACTAATTCCGTCATTGTTTAATGTATTTATTACATTTATTTATCCTTAATTTTAATATTTCTGTTTTTGCTGCATTTATAATTACTTATGTTCATATTATTCATGTGTATCTGTGTATCTTTTTAGTCTGGCTTGTACTTGAACTACTTATTTGTCTATTTATACATTTGAATCTGTTACATGATTATTATTATTCTTTCTTGATTTAGTTAGATTGTATATATATTTATACATTTTAATCACTGTTCTCATTTGATTTTGTCTATTTATAAATTTTAATGTGTTTTATTATTATTATCATCTTTTTATTTTATTACTATTATTTATTTTATTATATCTTGCCTCGGGTGTTTCGTCTATTATTTTGTTTATAATGGTGTGTGTGGGACTGATTTATTGTGTGAAGCACTTTGTGTTACATTTTGTATTCAAATAAGGTCTGATATTAATGAACCTCAGGATGAGCAGGACAGGGGATATAAACAATAAGCCATAAGAATATTTATAAGTCAGTTTTCTTGTTTGTAAGCTTATATGATCATGTGTTTTGTCTTGAGGTGTCAGTTTAATTTAATATTAAGAGATATTTATTATTAAGAGAAACAGAAAAAAAACACAAATTATCCAGATGTATTACTACCCTGACCTGTAAGCAGCAATTTCCATGTCTCTGGCCATCTTCTCACTGAGCAGTTCCTTGTAGTCTTCACACTGCTCCTTCATCTGCACTTGGAAATCGGCCTCCTGGTGCCGCATTTCCTCTATAGTACACTGAATAACACAGACATAAACACAGGGTGCTGAGATTAAATGACAGAATTGGTCCACTGGTCCTTTACAGACTATGATTACATAAGTCAGTCCACTCTCAGACCTCCAACTCAGCAATTTCATCCATGTATGCAGCCTTCTTCATCTCAACCTCGTCCTCCAGCTCCTCGTTCAACTTCTCGAGCTCAGTGAGCTCCTTTTGTAGCTCTGAAATCTACAGAAATACAAACGACATACAACAACAGTTATTCATTCTAAATGTACTGAAGAAAAACAAATATTTCATTTTAATTGTATTGTCAGTGTTGTAAAGGTGCCAGACTAAACCTCTGCATTTCCTTCATGGGCAAATTCAGTTTAAGAGCAGCCGGCCTGGAGTTGGCAGGCGTTCAGGGTCTTGCTTAACAACACTTCAGCAAAGTAGACAGGGTTCATGAGCTTTTTAAGAGTAAAATATAAACACATTCAAGGTACCTAAGCCAAACATTTCCGGACTCTTGAAACTTTTGTTATCACATCGAAATTGTTTCTATAAAAGAAGATTTTCTCAAAGATTTACTCAGTTTTTACACAACCACACACACACAAAGGGCTCATAGACATAAATGTGGAAAGATAGTGGAGTGCAGCAGCACCTTGGGAGTTAGTTAGGGGTTCGCTGCCTTGCTCAAGGGCACCTTGGCAGTGCCCAGGAGGTGGTAGAAGTAGAAGCTAGAGACTTGCCGTACAAACATCAGTTTGCTGCAGGCGTTCCATGTTTTTACGCAATGGAAAGCAGCATATCATCTGCAAAACTAATGACAATCCCATCAACTTTAGCTGTTTTTTGCGCTAATTAGCAAATATTAGCATGCTAACACGCTAAACGAAGAAGGTGAACATAGTAAACATTATACCCGCTAAACATCAGCATGTTAGAGTTGTCATTGTGAGCATGATGTTTAGCTTAAAGCTCCACTGTAGAGCCTCACAGAGATGCTAGCATCGCTTGTTTGCTAACTGTTTCATACCATTGTTAGAAACAGGGATGTCGGAGGGCAGAACGTGTGGACTGAAATATCAAAACAATGAGCTAAAAGAAAGAGGGAATGATTCTCTGTAGTAACTAACCAAAACTTAAGCCTGTCAGTCGCCCCGACCCACACCGATAAAACAGGTTACTTTACTTCTTCCACAAACTAATGCAGGAGCATCCCTTCCCCCCGTGTCTGAGGCTGTGGTGTCCTGCCGTGAGTAATTACAGCAATCACAGAAGTTCAACAATTAGCTGTCACAGCCAGATGGGGATCCAGGCGGCTGTGCTCGTCTTTCAGCGAGATCATGTGAGCAGAGGAAGATCGTGGTTACAACTCACAGGCTGATTTTGACTCCACAACCTGGTCAAGTCACTTACTCACACACTCCTCCGTTCTCCCTGGCATAATAAGTGAAGGCTGGCCGTGCATGTGTGTGTGTGTGTGTGTGTGTGTGTGTGTGTCCGAGTGTGGCGTACAACCTCATCAGTGCCTGCTCTATTATATACATTTCTGCGTCAGGGCTGATTTCACCGCAATCTGTTTGTTTGGCCATGTTGTGTCTCAGTGAGAAACCAGACCCGAGGCATCCATCACAGGCGAGAGAGGAAACAGAGCAGATCAGGCCATGCTGTCCATCCGTCAGGCTGGATTGAGCAGAAATGCGGATTGTGTGCTGCATTTTAGAGAAAAGTAGATGTTGGGAGACTTATGTGGATATACTGTTTATTTAAAGAGCTGGAGGTAGAACTACAACCACAGTAATGAGAACCAAACCACCAGGTTTGCTACAGATGTGGTTAGGTGTCAGCTGTGGTCTGACCACAGATGGATGTGAAAGAGACTGAACCAAGAGGAGGTAGTTTTGGCTTCCTGGAGTCACCTGGTGATTTTACCTGAGTCATAATTTCCTGGTCTGTCTCTTTATTGATGCCACACTTTGCTGTATATTTCATTCTCTTTGCTTTCCTGGTATTTTTCTTCTGGCTGAGATGAGAAATATTCGATGAAGGTTTATTTCCTCTCCTCCATTTGCAGAGGAAGTCTCCGGTCAGTGTGTGTGTATGTGTGTGTGTGTGCAAAGTTTTAAGACGTTTATGACACTGCAGGCGCTCTGAAAGACTGTACTTAATAACCGAGGACACGGAGGGCAATAAATCCTGTCTGAGCTGAAGCCGAGCCCTTCACATCTCCTGCTGAAAGTGTCCACAGAGTAAACACTCTGGTCAGCAGGATCTCCCACACTGTTGCTCTGCTGTCACTCAGCTGCTCTGCACTCCCCTCGCCTGCTGTGGGAAACCATTCATTTTCACCATTACGTCTGATTTAGGAGCTGATGGCTGATGCAGAGCCAGTTGTGGGTTGTAAGACTCCTCTTTTCTTTGTCATTAAAGAGGTGGGAAATGTATTATGGCAAGATCTGAATCAGTAACTAAAGGATTGAAATAATGTGGAACTGTGACATTTAAAGGGTCGGTTCACGACCAAAGAAATACATATTTTTATGGAAACTACCCGTGCAGACAGTTTTGGTTTTATTTGTGGAGATTTATAGCTATACATTTCTAAGATTTATATCTCCAAAAAACATAGAGGGAGAGTGGTGTTCATAGCTGCACTTACTGTATGCAAACTGTACTGTTTCTTTTGTGCAATTTTGGTGAACTGACCTTTTTAAAAAACTGGAAAAAAAAAGTTGTGTCCACTCACCAGCATCTTCATCTCACCGATGTCCATTATCTTTGGCAAGGCTTTGACTGTTGACCCTGCAGCTCCTCCCGCTTCCAGTTGTTTTCCATCACCGCTACGAACCACAGCAGAAGAGGGTGCATCACACTCGTACTGCAAAGACAGAAGATGAAAAATAAGTGTAGTTGTGAAAGACTGTAAATATTTAAAAAAGCTGCCTGTCCTTTCAGAGTCTGCAGGCCCATGGAGGATAGTGCTTTCTTTTGGGCAGTTAAGTCCACTTTGACAGGGGAGCAAAGAGCAATCAGAGCCCATCATATTGGCTGATGGTTAAATCTCTCCTTGTGTACTCCACATTCCTGATTAGATGGAACAAATGCAGCTGAAACAAGCAACATGAGGGTGCACAGGTGTGTGGGAGTCAGCCAGCAATCACCATTACTGTTCAAACCCAATAGCAATCATTTCAGCATCGAGACAATTGCGTCTCGTAATCGAGGCCAGGCAGAGACACGACGGTGTCCAGCTGGCGAGAGAAGAGACCGAGTGGGAGGGAGAGCGAGTGAATAGATAGGGATTTTGGGGGACAAGAAACACACCTACGCATCTAGACAGACACACAAATATATAAATACGCCAGAAACCCTTCAGCCTGCCTCCGAATGAAGTATACACACACACACACACACACACACACTGACATCAACATCCACTCCAGTGCTGCTGAGGAGCCTGGGAAGGCGGCCAGCGGTCTGATTACAGCCTTGACCTCTGAACCGGGCAGACATCCTCGCTCTAGAGGAGGTCAGACCCACCGGAGCTACAGTCTGACCCCAATGCAGCACCTCTTTGCTTGCACTACACACACACACACACACACACACACACACACACACACACACACACACACACACAAACACACACACACACACACACACACACACACACATGCAGGTAGACAAAAGTATTCTGTTCAGGTCCAGAAATGCACCTCTGATTCTCAAGTTCTTCCCCGGTGTTGTGTTAAGAAGGAAAGAAAACAAGTGGGAGTATCGTCGTGCGATTTGTGAAAGTTGAGATTTACATCTGGACCTGACCAGAGGGAGAGAGAAGGTGATGTGGTGAAAGGGTTCACGTGGTCAGCAGGAGGATGAGGATGGCAGCTGGCTTCTTGAAAGTGCATATTAGTGGAAGAAGTAGTTAGTCAGATGATTTTACTTAAATGAAGGCAACAGCACAAACAAACAATTCTAAAAATACTCAGAGTAAAACTCTTGCATTCAAGGAGCATTAAGAATGAATGCACTTAAAGTATGAAATATAAAAATACTGTCACTACCATCACCCTGTCACTAATTGCATATAAAATATTAGATTCTTAATACTGATGCATCAGTGCATAAGTGATATTTTACTGCTGTAGCTGGGTGAGGTTTAGCTAAAGCTTATCCTCATGCAGTTACATAGTTTAGTTCAGTGTTGCAAGTCACAAGATAAATCAGATGGATTGTTACAAGCTAGACGAGCTTATATGAATGTTTTGGAGATTTCTCTAAGCTTTGCTTTTTATGAAATATTGTATAATTTTAACAGTTATGCAGCAAAGTGATGATTTTAAGTGTGTTTCCATCGAATGTTTTTTATGCACATTTTCAGTTTGCACATAAAAAAACGAGTGAAAACGCAAGAAGCTACAAGACAAAATGTGACAATGTGCAATGGAAGAGAGACTTAGCATATTAATCATGCCAGATTATCAGAAATCAGTCTGTTTGAAGCGATAAGCAGACTAACATTCCTCAAGATTTTGTACATGAAACAAACATAAATGTCGTATTTCCATCATCACATTATTTCCACAGTTTGATGTTTGACTGGTGCTCTTTTAATGACATAATCGTCTCATGCTCTTTTCTTTTTACAATGGTTTAATGGTACCCAAGTGGAAAATTAGCACCACCAGCTGTTTATCTCGATGCACTCAGCTCTTCATATTTCGCATAACAATAGTGACAGAAACGCACATTAATTTGCATTTTCTTGTGAGGCAATACTATTGTAAAAGTCAAAAAAAGGTTGTTTAAACACTGGTTTAATCTTTAAAAATGTATTTTATAAGATCATCACGCTTCGTAAGTACAGTATTTGAGTAAATGTCTATATGAGTTTTGTCCGTGTGTGTGAGTGTAGCTCAGTTGTGATTCTGCAGAGATGCTACTGTAAAGCATTAGAGACAAACGTCTTCCACTTCATGACATGTTTATGTGTTTTACGCTACAGCGTGTTGTACCTGGAGGTTCTCAGCCAGCTGGCAGTAGTACTCCTTTACATCCAAGGCCGGAGTGATGTCAGGGCTGCCAAATTTAATAGCTGCCACCGCTCCTGTAGTCCCATCAGCTGGCTCCAGCAGATCCTCCACTGCCTGCTCGTACATACCACACATACAAACACACAGATGTAGATCCTTTATGCAGATGTTTGCTGCTACTCTATATTGTTTTACTTCACTGCATGAGTAAACTCAGATTTCACACACAAAACATGTGATGACTTATAAAAGCTGATACGTTATTATAGATCAAACTACAAGACATTATTTATGTTCAAATGAGCTCCACCTCGACCAACTACAACATTAAAATGCTGCTTCTAACAAATCAATAATACATAATAATTCAACACTGAAAGGGACCATTATTCAAAATGAATACTTTTCATACAAGAAGCACATTTTGCTGTTAATATTTAATAATATTTTGAATGTGTTTTGACAGTGTGATATTGGTATTTTTGCTTAAGTAAAGCATCTGAATTATGTTACTCAAGTATTATCTGCAAAATGTACTTACAGTGTTGTTGTTATGCAGATAAATGGACCCTGTGAGTGTTATACTATTATACACTATAATTATTATTAAATTATTATTGCTAATGAATTAATGTGTAACATTTTACTGTTGTAGTTGTTGGGGGCAGAGATTATTTTATATACTGTTGAGTGGTTTATCTGTATCTACAACAATGCATCATAGTTTATATGCTCATCATGGTTTTATGTCAACTCTTAATTTCTGACATAACTTGTAACTGCAGCTGCTAAATAAATGTAGTAAAAATGACAACATCTGCCTCTGAATTGCAGTGCAGTAAAAGTATAAGATGGCATTAAACTGAAAGTACACACTAAAATGCAGTATTTGAGTAAACGTACAGTGCAGTTTGATGAATTCACATATCCATACAAGACCTCGACATGTATGTCTTCATTTAACAATATGTAACCCCCTTTTAGTAAAAATCTCTGACAGAGAAAATGAACTGTTACAGAGCTGCAGTGGCAGTCTAACATTTTTCTCCTTTTTCCTCCACCTAAATAACGACATGGCTGCCGATTTGTCAGGGGAATATGGGGTATCTGGAAGTGCTGATAATAACAGTTAATAAAACAAAGGCAACTTCTGTTTTCATTTGGTATTCAGCCGCATTTCCCGGACTATGAGTTATCGAGCGTGTCCCAGAGGGAGTGTGTTAAACGCCGGGCAGCCCGGCTTTGCAGAGAAAAACACAGTGTGATGGAGTTGGTTCTGCTTCAGCTGCCTCTCTCTCTGCCTCCAGCCTCTAGATCTGATACTGGGGCGCGTCTGTCATCTCCTGGCGAGGTGGAGAATATTGTAGAAGGTGGAGAGAGCAGGGCGTGTGTCGATGCAATATAGGCAATGATGTGCATTGAAAACATGTGGCTATTTTAAAGCAATATTTTCACATTCTGGGAAATAATCTTATTCGCTTTCTTGCCAAGAGTTACATAAGAAGGCTGATACCACCCTGTCTGTTAAATATGATGGTGTTCAGCAAGGAAAAAAGACAATTTTCCCCTTGTGTCATTCACATAAATCTGAACCCTGGATCATTTGTGTTTATCCAACCAAGACAACCTATATAACGACTACTGTAAGCTGGCTAGCACCAGAGAGGCTGAGGATGTCTGTGTCTGTATGTGTGTGTAAAGCTAAGCCTCATCTCAGAACTCACCAGAAACTCCAGTTCTTTCTGATATTTCCCTTAAGTCTTTTCTCTGACATTTCTTACTGAAAATGCAGCTGAAGCTGAAACATTTTTACAAATGCATCGTCAAATCAATAAGGCAAACAGTAAGGCTACAGGCTTATCTTAGCACAAAGATTGGATACAGGGAAACAGCTAGTCTGTGTCTGTCCAAAGCTATCCACTAATCTGCACCTCTGACGTTTGCTAATTAACACACTACATCTCGTTTATGTAACCGACAAAACAAAAAAACAAAAAGTAAATGTCCACTTGTGGTTTACATAATAGGTTATATGCTGGACTATTTTTCAGCTGGGAGCAGTGACTTCTCGGAGTCAGCTAAGAAATAGACCGACACATAACCCCATGTAAAATTGCAAATGTTCATTTTACACTTGATGAGACATAATGTGGTAATTACAGAGCCGAAAAGTGCAAGCACACAGATTTTAAACGTTTGGACAGAGCCAAGATAGCTGCTTGTAGTCTTTGTGCTAAGCTAGGCTAACTGGCAGCATGCTTCGGTGTCATGTTCAACACACATGAATCGATTTTGTTGATTTTTTTCATCTAACTTGAGAACAAAAGCAAATTAGTGTATTTCCCAAAATGTCAGAGTGTCCCTTTAAGAAACTCAAAAGAGCACAAACATTTAAACAAGGGCCCTTTTGACAAATTACTAGATTACATATTTTGTGTTTTAATCCTCCCCCCATATGTTTCTGTTGACAGGGCTCTTGGCTCTTCAGCAAGGTGACTGGGGTCATCACAGCTGTGTTTGTCACCACAAGTCTGGGCATTTCTCCAACACTCCTGTCTGACCTAAGTGCTACATTTCAAGTCATTTTCATGGCTATAAACTGCAGTTATATATCCTCTCTCTCCCCCTCACCGTCTCGTGCTGGGCCTCCATGTTAGCCAGCTGCTCCTCGTAGATAGCCACTTGCTCCCTTAATGCCAAACACCCTGCTGTCACGGCGTCCACTTCCTGCAAAGAAAATCAAGTTAGCAGAGAACAAAGCTGAAATTTAAGTTAATTTCTGGAGGTGTCTGAGAGGAAGTAAATCACACCACAGGTTAAAGAAAAGTAGAAAACCCTGAACAACCATTTTCAGTCCCATCTGCACCAGCGCATCCACCTGTTTCAGTGAACAGCAAGTAGACACCGCATTGCAGAGGAAGGGAAAGGAGGAGGAGGAGGAGGAGGAGGAAGATCAGAAGGAGGCTAACTAGACACAAAAGCCCTGTTCACCAATCCATTCACCAGCAGGGGTTCTAAGCGCATCTATACTCTTTTTAAAGAACCAGATTAATTGGTGTTGGATGCAATTACAGTGGGTGCCTGCATTGTGGCGAAGCTGCAGAGCCTCGCTGGGAGGGTGGCAGGGACCTTGATGGACAACAGTAAGCAAAAGTAGTTTGGTCCTGCTGCTGCTGCTGCCAATTTGTTCAAACATCAGCCAGCAGCTGGAGATAAACTTGTTGTAAATCACATCCTGTGCAACTATTAAGCAGTATTAAGTAATTTTTGGCAACTTGGGGGCATCAGGACAAGCTGTAAACACAGTGTTGACAATTTAGCACCTTATAAACACATTAAACACACTGTAGGAGTCTTATTTGTAGCAGGGGAGGAACATTAGCATGAAGATGTGTCTCTGTCTACCTAATTGATGTACAGTAAGTCCAACATTCACTCCATCAACTCTCAAGGAAAATATCTGACAATTCAGCTCCACTGTGTTCACCAGATAGTTGCAAACTTTGTCTGCCATTTGTTGCTGGGCAGATAGTGTGCAGTGGGGTTTTATAGCTTCTTTGCCGAAAATGGAAACAATGATGAGAGCGGTCAGACTGAGCCAAAAGAATAAAATTGTGGGCTGGAAAGCCAAAACAATGTGCTGAAATGTGCCACACAAAAATCTTCATAGAGCTGAGGGGGAACTGCAGATTTGGATGATCTTTTGTCACTATGAGTGTCTTTGTCATTTCATACATTTTTAAGATAAAAATATAGAATAGTACAGCTTCACAGACCCTGAAGGATTTCTCAACAACTTTATAAATGTGTAAGATTTAGTGGCATCTAGAGGTGAAGCTGCAAATTGCCACCAACTGAATACCCCTTCACCTTACCCTCCCATTCTAAGCAAGTAGTAGCAATGGTGCATTAAAAACGCAAATGACCATATCTAGAGCCAGTGTTTGGTTTGTCCATTTGGGGCGACTGTAGAAACATAGTGCAACATATTCCGGCTGTGATAGGGAAGCAGGAGCTGGCTGTGACAATGGTAGACAATACTTGTGACCAGACTTGTCAAGCAACACAGAGCAAATCAAGCTGGCCAGAAGCCGGAAGACAAAAAGGAAACTACATAGCCTACTTATATTTATACTACTTATTAGCCTATCCATAGTAGAAGCACATATTCTCAATGAAAAATGACCAAATCTGAGCGAGTTAACAAGATCTAGTGGGTAAAACGCTCTGCTTCTGAAATGCCTCCGGATGTGGCATTAAGCCACGTGGAGGACGGACCAAAACAGCATCATGGCTGCAACATCACAGAGGCGAGCCCGGTGGAATGAAGGTGTAAGAGTGATGATACACAACAGAAAACATATTTACGAATGTCATATTCCATTTCAACCAACAGAACCGCCAAAATACGAACCTTTAAATGACCAACAACGCAAAAATCCAAGTTAAGTTTATCTTTAAGTATTATCTATCAAAAGTGAGCAACAAATCCACTGACTGTCATCTGATTCTGGTTCAAATGTTGGTGAATCCTGACTGGTATCACCTTTTTCTAACAAATGAGAAAGACTGCAGAGAAAAATAGAAATACAGTCTATCACATGAAACAACCAAAACTGTTCTGTCATAGAAAACTGTGTTTGAATAAGACTCAACACTCACAGTAAGAAGTTGATTGATCAAATAAGTTTTCAGGGCCTTTTGGTTTCCTCAACATTTCATAAGTCAGTCCAAATGTTTTTACTATTTCCGCCCTGATGATGATGATGACCCTGTGAGGTCGGAAACGGTAGGCGTTTCAAACAAAACTAAAAAAAGGATTTTCATACTTCTTTTCTCTATGTTCTGCCTCAAGAACATTTTATTTTCTGCGACCATTATTTCTATTTTCTCCAGATGCACCTTAAAGGTCCAGTGTGTAAGATTTGGGGCCTCTATTTTCAGAATAAGGCCAACATGGAATATAATATTCATAACTATGTTTTGATGCATGTATAATCACCTGAAAATAAGAATCTTTTTATGTTTGTTGCTTAAAAATTATCCTTTTATATCTACAGTGGGAGAGGGTCCCCTTTCATGGAGGCCGCCATGTTGAAACACCTTATTTATACAGTAGTCCAGAACAGACAAACTGAATACTGACTCTAAACAGGGTCCTTAAAGTGTTGTTTCTCCTTTACACTAGGAAGGTGAGGGTGATGTGAGGAGATTACAATGCAGTGATTGGACCACTAAATGCAACTAAATTCTACACACTGTACCTTTAATGTTCCCTGCTCTTACTACATATAAAACAGACAGACCACTTGGCCTCCTCATTCATTCACTACTTGCATTTTTCTCATTTCATTTGTGCTACTGTGCCAAGTAGGTCTGGAGATGCAAGACATCACTGCAACAAAAAAGTCCAATGTAAAAATAACTGAGACAATGAAGAGGGGAAATTTGTGGGCCTTGAACAAGGAGAATTGGCAGTAGTATACTTTAAACCAAAACAAACATGTTTCATCAGTCAGTCTACCATTAGGTTCAGAGAACTGCAGCTTATTGTGGGTTGTGTAGTATTCGCTCCTCTCCTCCGCATCTCTGCTCTTCCTCTACCTCCCTACCGATTTCCCACCAAGTCTCATCACCCTGCAGCTGCTTCCAATTCAGAACCAGAGAACTGAGCCAGCAGGAACATTACGGCACCGTATTAAAGCCTGCATTACATCTGTAAGGGAGAAATTAAAGCCTCCCTCGCATCTGGCCCGACTGGGAGGAGATGGCGCTCTGGCATGTGTGAGGAAGGGAGGGAAAGAGAGAGAGGGGGGGGGGGGTATTGGAAAAGTTGGTGGCTCAGGTTGCAGTGGGCCACCAGCCCAGACCGTGTGACTGCTGGTGATCGACACCCATTGGGTGAGGCTACAGAGGAGCAGCTGTGGAGAGTTTCAGATGATTCACCAGGAGGCGGAGAGGAGACTGAGGCAGGGAGATGCTTGACAACACTGCCATCTAGTGCTGAAGATACATTATCACAACAAAGGTCTGATCATGTTGTGTAAAGCACAAGTAATCAGAAATGATTATTAATTAATAATTAACTGATTTATTAATATCACCATCATTATTATGGGGCACTGGTTACATGATGGGAAATGCAGGAAGTGTTTTTAGAACTCGACCCATACTAGGGACTCAAAATCAGGGAATTTTGGCCTCTGTTGATTTAATTTCAATCAATATAACCACTCTAAACTACATAAAGTAACTATTTCTGTTTTTATTTCTGACTGAACATGTCTTCTGGTTTTCAAAGGCCAATTGCAGCACTTCTTTCCATTTTACAGAATCCATAATTCAAAGTCAAACTTAATGGGCACCTTTTGGGCAGGAAAGAGTATCCAGGCCAAAAAATAAATGCCAAGTATGATTTACAACTACAGAAGCTTTGTTTTTAACCTTACAATAACCCAACAAATCTGCAGTTATAAATGTAAAAGCTGATACTTGTTTACTTCGTTTGATAGTTAACTTATAGAGATGATTTATTTAAAATAATGAAGTATTAGCTCAACTGGCCTGAGAACAACTCCAACCTTAAGGATCCTTCACTTAAAAAATGGACTCGATTATGTACAGAAATGTGCAGTATGCAAATGTGGTAAGCCATATATAATATCTGCTTTAATTACTTAAGTTTACCTGATTCATGTATGTTTTATAATCAAGCTGTATGATGTAAATTATTTTGTATGGGGTTTAGACTCGCGATCTCAGTGTTTCTAAATCTTGGCTGCACTCCTGGTTTCCACTAACTTGTCAGTTCCTATTGAATTTCCAACTATTACCTCTGCAACATCTTGTCGTTCCTGCTGGAAGAGGATCCTCTGCTGTGCAGCCTTTTCGTACTCTTTCATCAGACATTCGAGCTCTTTCCGCAGCTCCTCGGTGTCACACAGAATCTCGTCCTGCAGAGAGAGAGACGCAGTGAAGACAGTGATGGATCTTGACAAGGTTATAGATCACGCCTGCCTGTCACTGTACCAACGGAAGTAATATTGATGGGATGAGATGAGAAGTGCAATGGACCGTCACTGAGGAAACCCAGTTTAGGAATGTCACACACAGACAAATATGCAGCAGACACACCCAGATGCAGTAACACCACCCTACCCTCTCCCTGCGCAGTCTTTCCACCACTTCATCCAGACTGTAGTCAGGCACAGTGGAGGTGATCCTGGAGGAGGCTTGTCGACTGTTCAGCTTGTCTTCTAGCTCAACAATCTGACATTCAAGAGACTCGTTCTCCTCCTCAAAACAACGGGCCTAGAAGGGCATAGAAACAGATTGAGTCAGAACAGGTACATACTGCGTATACATAGATTTACTGCTTCATTTACCAAGAACAAAGGCGTGACACAGCAGAGGGAAAAGAAAATGCTGATGTGTCATTGGGAGCAGTATTAGTGTTTGTCCTCACCAGTTCAACAAGCTTAACCAAGCGGTCATTGAGGGCAGCGATGATGGTGCGGTCCTTCACAAACTGGTTCAGACCCTCCCTGTTGACCGCCTTGGCAGCTACAAAGTCCAGCTTGTCACAGTCACACTTGTCAACAGCCGCACTCCTGAGAGAAGGACACAAAGTACCAAAAACTGGACTGGACTCTGAAGGATCCTACGTGAGATAATATGAACCACCTTCAGGGATATCAGTGACTTTCACAAAGTATGCAGTGAGGAAGGAAATACAAAAAAAAAAAAAAAAAAAAAAAAAAAAAAAAAGTTTGAATGCTTCAGTGCATTTGAATGCTTCAGTGCATTTCAGACCTTCCCGTCACAGTAAACTATGATGTCATTTTTTCCATGAGCACATTTCTCTTCACCATTAACGAGAAATTCAAAGAATCACAACACCCATATTCATGAACTTCCCCTGAAACATTTGCTTTGAATCAAAAACACATCAAATTATACATATTGTAAGTGGACTCTGGATAAAACACTGAACATTTGACCCTTCCAGTGATATCTTACTAACACTGACCTGACGGTGGCCCGGTACTGCCCTGCACACTGCATACTCAATCCTCCATTTCGACTCCAGCTATCATCCTCAAACAGCTTGCGGTAAGAAGACACTCTGAGCATGGCCATGGCTTTGGATGGGTTCAAACTGGGAAACGACACAACAGGCAAATGGTGGCGGCAGTTCCGAGGTGGGGATTTTATATTCACAGGGATTGAGAATGTAGCACTGAAGTGAAGGATCTCTCACCGGCCACGGAGTACGCCAATTATAGCGTGAACATCAGCTAGTAACGATTTCACATGTACCTGAAGAGCGAGCCCCAAAAATCAGTGTACAACTGTTGTTTTTCCTGTCTTTTATCTAAATAAGAAGCCGTCAACAAGACAATGGGACCACAAAACAGCTTTATACACAGTTTTATTTCTGTTAAATAAATTAAAAGCACCAAAAAATCTGAAAAGTTGAAAACAGGTGCAAGTGTTTCCTTGTGTACCTTTAAACGTACCATAATTTCTTGAACAGATTGTGACAAAACTGAAGACGAAAAGCACAATGACTCCATACAAATACATCAGTTGGTACAGTGGCATAAGACTAACACTTAAAATCAGAGGTTATTGATTATATTGATTCTGTGTTTGACATGATGATGGTAGTATTTCTACAGACAAAGTGAATAAATAAATGGCTATTATAATGGCTCCCAAATCTGAATCACCAGGAACTGTTCCTTCAGGCCCAAGCCACCTTTTGGCAAAGCTCGGCATGATTTAGACCAACAGCAGAATCTAGTATATTGATGGCAATAAAGCAGAAGAAACTACGCATAGAGAAACTTCTGCCCGGCAGGCATCTGTATAAGTGCCATGATTGTCAGTGTTATCACATTATCTCCAAACATGAAATCTTCTGAAGTTTCTGGCATCACTACATTACAGGAGATACTGAACAAGGGCAAATTATGTCACAAATGCCCCTCTGGGAAAGCTAACGCTGACACGTCTTGGGTAAAACCATTAAAGAGGAAACACTGTTCATTATACACTGCAGAGAAGTTCCTCATTTCAATAACCATGACATGTTTTGCAACAGTGACTGCAGAAAAAAAAAAAAAAATCCTCTGTGGCACAAATGAGAAAGGTGCACAAAGACAGGCTGTATCCTGCAGAGTAATGAGCCATTAAATCTTGCTAGACTTGCATCCAGAAAATGCTGCATCACTTAAAACAAAAGTATTACTCATCTGCATTTACCATGAGGAACACACCGGCTGTGTGTTGGCATCACACAGGCCTCAAACAACAAATAATGAGCTATAAAGATGTGGCAGAAGTGAGAAAAAAAAAGAAACATAGACATTAACTGTACCACCTTCATGACAAACAGTAGACACCATCACAGATTTGCACCACCATACCGACAGTCGAATACCCAGAAAACAGAAACTATTTACACGTTTTAAGACATCGAGAACCACAGAGGATGACTCCTCGCTTAATTCCGGTCGACCAGGAAGTTAGTGTGTTAACAGACTTGTTTTGTAACTCAAGAGGAACTGGCAAAAGGAGATGTAAGGGTCACGGGCTGATAGTTACACAAAAACACAGCAAACATTCACGTTTTCACAGGACGATAAAAACGAGCGATGAGTATTTCAGATGACATAATTTACAAACCAATGCAGAGCTGAAAATAAAAAAAGTGTAGTAGAAACCAAAAACTGTTCAGATGGTGCAAAGTTGGAAGAAAAACAATATATAAATAACAGTTAAAATACAATGGGGATGGTAATGCTCGCAGAGTTCTTATCACTTAGTTAAAATGCTGCAAAACAGATGATTGTCATTATTTATCTTAAGCTTAAACATTCTCAGTATATAGATTTCCACAATTATCCCATTATAAACTAATAAATGCTTTAAACCATATACTAGTATTCAGTCTACTTATTAAAACTTCACGAATTCCCTTCAGGGACTTCCTTTTCTTTAGTGTAACTGAGTCTTTCACTCATGGATACATAGTGTTTTCACATTCATTACACTCACTGTTCAGGGGTTATTTTGGCATGAGCACCTACAATAAGAAGGGCTAGCTGAGGACGAGGACAACTCTAGTTTGGAGGCACGGAGCCTTTAGGTCTTCAGAAAGTGCAAAGGCATCAGTTCAAACCTCTCCCAAGTGCTTCCAAATCCAGCGAGTGGTCACTCTGTGAATGAACTGAAGATATGACACTTGGTAAAATCATCACACTTCTAATGGAAGATTTCCTCTAACGTTAAGAGTTTGTGAATGGTGGTGTGCAAAACTGCTGCACTGGTCTCCAGTAGATGACAAAATACCAAGAAGATCATGTTACACAGTGTCCTACAGGTCCAACAGTAAGCCAGGTTGGGAATCAACTCCAAACCCGACTGACGTCACGAGGAACTATCGACCTCGTCTACTACTCCTCGTCTCCTGCCATGAGGAAACCCAGAATGAAGTCGATGGCTTTCTGCCGGTCTTGTGGTGTCTGCCTGCTCACCAGGTTGGGAGGTGGTCTGATTAGGAGGCTGGCAAAGAGTGTTGCTAAAATACAAAAACGGGACAAAAAGTTAAAGAAAAGAAACTGATCTTTTACATGTTCTGTATAATCAGCTGTGTCTAGACAATATACTCTAAAACAGTGTGAACAGTCAGGATTTTTAGCGTGCTGCCTTCCATAAGGAGGCATGCTAGAGCAAATGATTAGTGCGCTACTGCTGCATCACCCACAATGCCTTTAAACAAGGTGTAGTACAAACTGCTTCAACCGCATGGAGGAAGTTTTGTTTCTAGCTTGAATTATTTAAGCATTGTAAAAGAGTTTGTCTGTTGTAGCTTACGGGAATGAAAGTAACTGATGTTGAGAAAAACACCATACAAAAAGCCACACATAAAACACATTTTATAGTATTTTTGTGAATGAATAATAAATATTAAAGTTCAATAAGCTATAAAACACAGCGAACATTAAAGAAGGAGGTATTTATTTCATACCGATGAGGCTGGCTGTTAGGTTGTTGTTGTGTGAGTGCTTAAGAAGTTCCTTCAGAAAGGCCATTAAGTAGCGAAACACGTTGCGGTGGGCCCGGGGCAACTGGGAGATCAACTGTCAATTATCAAACGTAGACAAAGATTAGTCAGACACACTGCTACAGTATAATGCTGAAATAAAATACAATTGTATGCATTCTTTTCTATATAGTTAGATGAAAAACACCTGTAATAAAAACAATGCCCGTGTGGCACACGTCATACAGTAGTTTGCAGAGTGAGAAGGGAACTACGTGGTATATTAGGTGTAGTCACTGTACCTGTTTGCAGAGGCGGCTGTCATGAGCACAGTCTAGGCACCGTTGGTAAAGTTCGTAACACACCACTGGCTCCGGCAAAGCCTCCAAGAAGATCAACAGAGCCTCTGCTACAGAGTGGTTACAACCGACTACAGGGAGAGTTAAGGAAGAACAAGCAAGTGTAGGCTTGATATGTGTATTAATATAATAAACAAAAGTGATCCAGTATAATCATTTCTGGATCCTGTTTCTGCCTGTACATTTGTAGCTAACAAGCACACTAGCTGCAAATGAACCCTTCTCACTCAGACTTCCTAACACCACAATTAACACCATTATTACTGCTATTATTATCACAGTAATCCTCAAACATCCTTGTGGCCAAGGCACAGCAGGGTCCATGTGTTGATGTTTATCATTTCACTGATTCCAGGACTGGGCTTGTTGGACTGGCTTCATAAACAAGGATACAGATGGAGTCTGGGATGCTGGTGTCCAGACAGTCGATGATGCTCTGCAGCTCCTCCTGTAGGCCTGGTGTCTGGAACAAGTCCTCCTGGGAGACATTCAGAAACAAATATGGAGCATTTAAACCAGTTCACACAAGTAACTCCGAGTACAAATAGTATCATATAGTAATCTCTATAGTTAGGTAGTTATTGTGTCATGCGCACATTGGAGACAATGTGCGCAGCTCACATGGATACCAAAAGAAATACCATTGCACTGGTGATACATTTGTCGTGACATGAACATAACTTCTCACAATGCAAACAAGAATTTGGTCTTCTGTTCCATAATACACATAAAATTATGCCCTCCTAAAACATTGCTCAAGTTTCTTGTGATAGAATGAGCAACAAAATATGGAAAGTCACCTAAATCACATAGTAAAGTGGTTTCTCTCAGACCAGCAGATGCATTTTATATGTGAAAAATTGTCTTACCACATAAAATAAACAATTAAAAACCATTACATTAAAATGCATTATCACAAAAATGAAAACAAGGATGTGTTATATGTCATAAAAAATGAGATACATGGTTTCACAGGACAGCAATGCTGTATAAAAATGGATATTATATGAAATAATAATATTATCTGGGATTTTGGGAAGTGTTTTCTTGATCTTTCAGGGTAGATTACAGGAAAGTGAGACAGTTATTAGAGCATTCTCATAAAATGTGTTTGTTTGGTCATTATATGCATGTATGAGATATCTTGTGTTTGTAAATATCCTTTTCAAGTATCAATAGCCATTCCTTAAAATAGCATATTGTGTTTATCATTTGTGAAAAATGCTATTTTGTCAGTATAACCCACCCACCTGTTACAAGACAAGCCGCTTTTTTCCAAACATTTCTACGTATTAACACCACCACACGAAAAATAAATCAATGAACTTCATCCCTCACGTTCACTGTTCAGCAGTCTTACCACTTGTCAGTGATAAACATCCTTTGTTGTAGCGAGTACTTTATCAGTTGTGGCCTTCTCACCTGATCACAGGACTTTGTGAAGAGATGGTTGACAAGAATCCACACCTCCTTGGGGATCTTTAGAGGTTTGTCCTCAGTGCTCGCGCCATCCATCATCAGGAAGTTCACCTTTGACTTTTCCTGATGAGAGTTAACAGTCACTATGTTTGACACTGATAAATCGTCGCAGAGACATTAGAGTATTTCCTGGATTAAAATACATGTTCCCATTTATTCATTTGCAGGAAAAATGATCTGAATTCATTCAGATATGATTCCCTTACTGTGAGATTTATAGACACTACTAGAATGACTGCACATGACCCAAGTGATCAATTAGTGATGGATAGGAGCAGCAGTGAGGTCAGGATTATCTCTGGGGTCTGGAAACTTGAAGGAGAGCCATTTTAGAAAGGACTGGATATCACATTCTTTTTGTCTCTGCAAATGGATCCCCGAGACTCACGAGAGACATCCAAAAATAACCACAGCTAGTAAGGCTGCACATAAATGCAGAGGAAACTGGAGTGCACCTTTAATGGTGGACAATGCTAAGCTAACACGTAGAACAAGCTTCTACTGTGGCCCTATTGAGGTATTTACAGTGTAGTGAATCTTCTCGAGAGGGTTTAAGACAAAGAAAGCTTCAACATTTCATCTATAAACTGCGACATTGTCAAGACACACAGCTAATTTATATTCTAAGTGGATATCTGTTTACTCGTGCAGCTATTCAGTTTCCCTGATCAGTAACAAGTTATAAAATGGAAGAGGAGACTTGTCATTTGGTTTCGTAGGAGTGTTTGAGCTAAGCTGAACGGACCCCAATACTTCTTCTCATTAGCTTTAATCGTGTGTATGTGGGAGCTGTGCAGCGGGGGAGACCTGCTGTGAAATGAGATTTAGTGTGCTGTTGTGTGCCTAAATTTCATTGGACTGGTGTGCCCTGTCCTCACTGGGTCAGGGGAGATTTAATGGGTGAATGAGCCACACACAGAGATTACAAGTAAGCTGGCATGGTCTGCTCTGTGATTGCCCTGTGGGTTATCATTTGTTGTCCTTGTCAGCTGATTCAATTTTCTGATTAGCTAGTGAAGCCACTAAGTGTCAGTGCAGAGTATTGTATTTCACTGTATGCTAAAGGAAACATTTAAATGAAGTACACTTTGTTACTTTCTTAGAGTTAGACGAGGAGTTCAACACCACTCATGTATCTGTGTATCAAATATGGAGCTAAAGCTAAGAGGTGATTAGCATTAAGACTGGAGGCATGTGTAAAGAGTGAGCCAAAGTTCAAAATACAACTACTGGCACCCTTTCAAGCTAAATAACTGTTGCTGGCAGCATTTTGACGTCTGACAAACCTTCAAATTTATGGATCTATTACTCAGAGCAGACGTCAGGACTGAGCGATCAGACTTCATGTCAAGCAAAAGGCCTGCAATTACCCAGCCTCTTGCATTGTTTTAACATAAGGCTGTTTCCTGGCTGAACACCCATAGTCACATATTTATCTACTTTAGAAAGAAGGCTAGCTGTATCCTATACTTGCAGTCTTTATACTAATGTAAGATGAGATTTATTTGATTTTATTTGTGAAGACTTATTTTTATAGATTATCTTATTTTACTCAAGTTTAGTGAGAGAATTTGGAAAATGAATTATTAATAAGTATTTGTATTCTATTCCTTAATTCAGAACAGGAACTATATTTTATGGTACACTTTGCCTATAATATAAGTGAGTGTTTATATTGGTGGAGTGATATAAAGTTAACCTTGATGTGATGTGTCACATTGTTGGTCAGCGTTGAGTTGTCCTACAGTTTAAGCGGACATTAAAGTATTCATGTTACACAGAGGAGGCTGTCCCTGTACTTTTGCTTGACCCACAGCCCGAGGCTAATAGTTAACACTAAGAGTTACCAGCTTTACACTAAGCTAGGCTGCTTACCTACCAGCTCTACCTACATACTTGATGCACAAGAGTGGATTGAACCTCTCATCTAACAGATATAAAACTGGTGATCAAACTCCTCATCTATACTACAGAATGTAAATCATTGAGGTTAAAGTTACACATTAACAGTGCGTAGCCCACACTATTGCTTTTGCTGATATCATATCCTGATATAACTTGTTATTGACCCCTGATTTGCCTCAGTAGTTGATCAGCATCGCTGTTAATATTTTACCTTGTCCATGTAGCTGTCCTCTCCCTGAGCAAGAAGTCAGCCCACAACCACAGTGAAGATTTGGAAAGAATGATCAAGGCAAGGAGAGGCGATGAAGGGAAACAAAAGAAGAAAGTAGATAGGAGAGGTATGCTTAAACACAGAATCAGAAGAGCAGACAGATTATGGATTGTTCTTGCATAAATCATTGATCAAGTCCACAAGGCCAGAAGGAAAATGGAATAGTTTAAACAGAAATAAAGGAGCACTGAATGATAGTAGCACTATATTCCCAAGCCAAAGCAGATAAAGTCAAAAATAGCACTATGGAAACAGACAGAGGTGGATGTGTTAAGACCAGAGGAGTCTAATTATATAAAGCACTCATATGGGCCTAACCTGAGTCAGTTTTCCCTGTTTTTCAGGAGCTCCCTTCCCATGCCACTTTTGCCACTTCCTCATTCCCATGGCCCCTCTTAGCCGGAAATATACACGTTGAGACATTTTATGCTCTCCAAATATAGGCTCTCTGAGTGACTGAGTTTCCCCTGTGGGAGTGAACAAGCCCTCACACGTCCCCACTCAGGTTTCAGGTAGTGAAGAGCTGCAGAGTGAGGAACAGCCATCGGATTTCAATCTGAGCTAAACTGCTCTGTGTAGAGGAAAGTTTATGTTTCAACTAATCTGAGTAAAATATGTCTCTGTTCACTA
Source organism: Sciaenops ocellatus (assembly GCA_033000465.1). Classification (NCBI taxonomy): domain Eukaryota; kingdom Metazoa; phylum Chordata; class Actinopteri; family Sciaenidae; genus Sciaenops; species Sciaenops ocellatus. Next base: position 12,190,721 of record CP136866.1, on the reverse strand, counting down.
ATCCTATCACTTTGAACCGGTCTGATTAGATTTCCCTTTTCATGACCGCTGGACTAGCTTTTCCTCACCAGGTCAATGAGTTTGGTGATGGGGATCTCTCTGATGGGCTTCTTCATGCGGCACAGAGTCTCCAGCGAGGTGCCAAAGCAGCTGGGCAGGTAGTTGCCAGAGATGGTAATGAAGTAGTCCTTGCCACGGTCCAGATGGAGCACCAGAATGTCCTCTATGGCATCCTCTCCAGAGTTCAGCAGCGTGACAGAGTCTTTACTGACATACACCTCCAGATAGATCTCCAGGGTCTCATCTGCTCGGAAGATAAGAAAGGAGTTGAATCCCCTACACCTAAACTGAATATTTGATGAAAACACTGTCAGACGGTTTTATTGCTAACTTAAGGCACATTAAAAACTGAAAGGAACATTTGTTTGCAAGAAAATACACAACAATTGTCAACTATGCCTCCCTTTATCTGTTGATTTTGAGCACTGATTATCCACTTTTACCCACAAGCTGCTTCGTTAAACATTAAAAAAAAAAAAAAAAGGGGGTCGAGACATTAGCCAAAGAGTGCACTTATTTATTGAGATAAGAGGACTTACTTGGCTCTAAGAATCCATCACTTGGCTCTGCACGGAGCCAAGCCTTGCAATACTGCGAGTCATTGAGTTTGGGGATGAAGGCAAAGTGACAGGGGACCTGCCCGTCGTTTGTTATCTGGAAGCGCTCCTTTTGAAGCTGCCGGAATTTCACATTCTCAAATGTAAACTGCAGGACGAGGAAGGAGAGGCAACATTAATGACAGGCTTCTCTTTTTTTTTTAAAGTTATTAGTGATTAGATCAGACGCGTGTGACGACTTTATTTTTACCTCTCTTCTGCTCAGAGTTACAGATGGAAGGAAGTCATTCTCCATTCTGTCCATTGCCCGAACAATCTCCTCAAACACCTTTTTGTGGCGCTCCTCATTTACCACTTTAACCTGTGACACAAATTATTATCAAAGTCATGCATATACATACATATTTCAAGAAAAACTAGTCCGTTTAGGATTTATTACTGGACAACACAGCTTCTTACCCCAACACTAAAGAGGGAGCTGACAGGCTTGTGGTCACTAGTTTGCAGCTCCATGTGACTTCGGTATTTGAGCTGCTTGACATTGTTGCCCCTCCACAGGATTCTGTCACACCAAGCTGGAACACGGCACTTCCCACTACAGGAAAACAATGACAGTTTCATCGGCAAAGTTAAGGGTCACACATCAGACACACACATACAGTACTGCTGACTCTGTATTAGTGTAATGATACGGCTAGAAAAGATTTCCACACTAGGAAAATTTAATCAGGATTCCAAAGGATGACTTGCAATTGTGATAAGAAAGCAAATCCTGGAGTGAGTTTGTGTATTTAATCATTAAATGAAAGAGGTTTTTACCTTGAATCCCATCGATCTGTCTTGGGGTCGTACTTATATGTGGGAATGAAGTTGATCTCTCCCTCCATGAAGTCTGTGAAGGCTCTCTTCGTCTGCCTCTGAATGTTCAGCTACACAATGAAAAGTGGCAACATTTTAATGTATTACATGGTGCAAAACATAATCGTTTATTATCCATTATTTTCACACAGTTCAATAGGAAACCACGTGGCACAGCTTTTCCTTATATATTTGCCTATCCTCTATTTATCAAGCAATATTTAACGTTTGAGTGATGTCACATGTTTACACAAGAGTTGCACAAGTATTCAAGCATATTGCACTCATGGCTACTGAGCAGAAACATGTAAGCTACACTTAAAAGCCTCACCCAAGGGCAAAATCCTCTTATTTTGTTTCAAAATCAAATGAATGAATACTCATATTATTCAACTAATACTTGAACTGCTAAAGAGGGAAACTGTAACTAATTATAGCAGTCATGTGGCATTTTTTCTGTTCTTAAAGTTAAAAATAAGTAAAAGTGGTGCCAAGTTTTCTTTAAGCCATTGGTCATCAGTGCAAAACAATTAGGTTTAGAGAAAACACTGAGCAGCCTCTAACCTGATCAACCTCCTGAAGCTTTTTTAGCTCGTTCTTAACAATGTGCTGTTTGACCATAGCAGCGTCGTACATGAACAGTCGGTAGTTTAAATCCCCGAGCCATATTACGACACTGAAACACAAGAAAAGACAGAGGTAGTTTAAAAACAACAGATTCACAGCAGCAACTTAAAAAACAGAAATGTAGTCTGAAGCTCGTGTTTGTAAAGCTACTAAACATACTGACAGATTAAGTTAGTGTTTTGAGTATTAAGAGTTTTATAGTATAGAATGAATTTAGTACTGCTCATGATGATACAGACATAACCAATGAGTGTTAATTCAAAGCTGTTCTCACTCTGGACAGGAATGACTCACTCGTGCTTGACAATACTGAGTGGCGGATGGTCCAGTAAGTGGAAGGTCATGCGGGCACATATGTCTTTATAATCCTGGTTGCGGCGCTCAAAGTCTTCCACGTGTGCTGCTAGATGAGAGTTGACGATGCAGAAGCTCGTGTTGTGGAAAACAAACCTCACTGCCACGCCTCCTTTGTTTCCCTGCAAAACATAAAACACAAACATCAAAAGATCGAGCTGACATTTTAACATTCGTATTTCAATTTATGCAAATGCATGCAGGGATAAAGTCTATGTAACATATTTAATATTAAATAAATCAAACAGAAGCCAAGTGCAGCATACTGTGAATACTGTAATCAAACAAAAAAAACAAGTCATTTGTGCAGATCTGGAGCCTCTCGCAAATTCAGTTTGTCTTCAGCATTTTTGAACATTTTACTAATTCCTCATGAGCTACTGCACTTCAATGAAAAAGGAAACATTTATCACATTATTGTGCCACTTGTACCACGTATATTGTATCACTGTGTGTATTTTGAGGCAGTTGGTGGTTGAGTTTAGTGTGAACAAACCATTTTTCCCATGATTCCCGTCCCGACATGCTCTGCAGCCACTTCTTTTATGTGATGTTTGTGTGTCTTTTTCACAAAGACCACGAGCATCATCCCAACTAGTCGTATGATCCGAACCTGTAGACATGAAAAACAGCAAAAAAAAAAAAAAAAAAAAGCAGGTTAGTACCTTTACCAGTGGATCAACGTGGCAGGACCCAGTTGTTCAAGACAATATTCATTCATGGTAAATTGCTGCATTTACAGTTCAGAGTATCAGGCACGCACACCTCTAAAGCTTAAACATGGTTGTGAAGAGAAACAAAACAAACAGGGTTTCAGTAATCAGACAAATATGTTCTTGTTTATTATGAGAAAAAAAAAATATGAGAAAAAGCTATAAGTCAACACTGTGACTGAACAGGTGAGGTTCAAACAATCAGAAAATGTCATATAATTGCATACTCGTATAAGTGGCCTCTCCTAATGGAGGAGGTGTGACCACTGAAATGACAAAAGACAAAACAAGAAAACAAGGAGCTGTGTCACAAGCTGAAAGGGTAAATATGACCGCCCCAAGCCCCGAAACACAGCAAGAAAAAAAATAATCCTGATCGAACGGGCTACATGAAGAAATGCACAGCATAAAAACATCTTATTATATTTAGAAAAATAGTAAGTTATATCTAAGAACATGACCTCTATTTAAGAAAACGAATGACACCCTTGCACCTGCTTAAAACTGTACACGTACAATATGTAAAATAAGGGCTGAAACCACCAAGAGAAACGGATAAATCCCATAAAATGAGATCAGACTATAGTGGAGTCAAATTACATTAGTGAATAAATAAGGAGCTATAAGACTATTAGAACAGGGAATTATGGGAACAATGACTATATTCCTAACTAATACACCATGTAACTGACTATGAAAGGTCACACTTCCTTCATTAGCTTATGGGTGCTTCTTTGACAGATGTATTTGATTATTCAGTTATATTGTGTTTGCTGATTGTTGTCTGATCCTCACCTATTTATAAAAGGTAATTTATGCTGATTTTATTACACTGATGATGGTTTTATAGCTTATACCATAATAAACAAGATGATATTTGTCTGTGAGGGCTGGAATTCTGTTTGTTTTGTTAAATTTCTGCGTTTATATACAGACAGAAGTGTTGGTCAGACCATTTGAAGCTATGTGTCCAAGGACACTTCGACATGTGGACAGGAGAAGTTGGGGAATCGAACCACCAACCATGTGATCAGTGGATGACCCTTTCTACCTCATCTTCCAGGAAGTCTCTCTCTACTCACCTTCTTGTAACTGGCTTTTGGGTGCAAACTCCTCTCCACAGCTTCCACCCACAGCTGCTCCTTGGACGAGTCCATGTAGAAGAACGCTTCAGTGCTCAGGTCCAATTCTTGAAAACTAGAGTCATAAACCAAGTCACCATATTGGATGTCATTGAAGAGAGCAAGAGCAGAAGACAATACCTATGAGTTGATGGTCAGAAATATACTGTATGATAAATTCTCACTTACCCCAGAGCATAAATATCAGGAGGTTCTGTGTCACAGCAGAGCCACGGCTCCAGGCTGCTGTCTGGAGACTGACCGTTCACGTTCCACGTTCCTGTGAAAAACCTAAACAAACAAAAAGCAGCATTTATGTACAATGCAGGGTTAATGTGTCCAGGGGCAGCATTTACATTAATATGTATTTCTATATAAAGACAGAATAAAGCTGCTGCTCTCACCTGAAGGTCTCGATGTCCACATACTCATTCTCCTTCTTTCCCAGACGGTGTTTGATGAGGTATTCTCTTTGTCCCGCCTGGCTGGAGAGCATAGCCTGCCTCATGCTGTTGGTGGTGGGGCTGTCACACCAAGATGGTTGCCTCTCCACACGGTCAAACCCTGACCTGTAACTACTAGAATGGAAAAAAAAAAATAGGTATTATTAAAACACACACAATATTTTAGACAGATTACACTAAGCCTACTGAAGGGCGGGTACAAAATCAGCCAGCAGCCACGAATTACCAGTTTACAGTGTGTCCAGTAAACTTGACATTGTGTCACGAAGGGTGAACTCACTCTGGTTTGGTGCTCGTGATGAAGGAGTTGTCTTTGGTCTGTAGGGAGACAGCTCTCTCTTTAGGGACTGGTGGAGGAGGCGGCAGAGGATTGGATGGAGTGTAGGAGGCTTTGCGAGGAGGTAGAGGAGGGACAGGAGGAGGCTCCCTTGAGGCCACTATGCGATTCTGATGGTTCTTCTTTTCCTCCACTTTGAGAGTGTGGTTGAAGCTTTCCTCGAAGCCGAAGTCTGAGGCGAGCGACTGAACTGGATCTTCAGAAACAGGAAGTTCAAAAGCAGAGAATTCAATCTAACAGAAACTAATATGGAAGACAAAGACTTAAGATGCACTTTTTTTCTTAACTGTTGAGGTTTTCTAAATGTAAACACAGTGTATCCATATATTACCTGTGTTAGTCTGATTCATTGACAAGCTATTGTTGAGGTTGGGAGGTAGTGACTTCATAGATTTCGGTGGGTTGACTCCAGAGCCCACAGGGTGAGCAGACTTGTTTGCTCTTTGCGGTGGGATGGGGACTGGTCCTCTCAGGGCTGTTGGTGAAAGGGGCTCCATCGCTTTGGGTTTTGTGAGTTTGATCTGAGATTGAACTGAGAAAATTAAACAGCATTGTCAAAAGGAAGCACACCATGATTCAGACTCAACACAATGTTACTCAGGCCGAAGGAGCATTCCCAGGGATTACCTTAAACTGTGTAAAAGAACAGCAAGCTTATACAGCTTTAGACAGAAACAAGTATGCCTTATTAAACCTGTAACTTTATTAAGTAAATTTACATCCCGTCTCATCTGACCTCTCCGAATGTAAATATGAACACTGATAAAAAGAGCCAACACCCAGAAGAGCAATGCTGTCATAAGAGGAAGTAAAGGACACGCGCCAACAATATGCCTGTAGATAATAAGACTGACTGACAGTTTCTCTGTGTGGTACTATACAAAGTTACAATCATTATCTAGTGAATGAAAGCAGAGGATGACAAATGATAGTGTTAACTGTGAAGCCGGATGAACAGGTTCTGAATATAATTACAATAATTACAACTCACTGCCGCTTCAAAATCTATTATTTCTCCAGGATGTTTAGTGAGGTGGCAACGAAAACATGATTTCATTAGCCACTGCATACATAAAGATAATTACAGGAAGATTTATAGATTACTACAGTTTAATACACAGCAGTCTGCATGTCTCAGTAAAAAAATCTGTAGTTATGAATCTAACAGTGATTTTTACCAATTACTGTCATCTATAACTGCTTGTGTGTTTTATCACCTTTTTCTTTTTGCTCCTGAAATCTGCACAGTCATCCAAAGGAAGCAGAAGAGCTACAAGCATTTCATCACCATCCTATAATCTGGGGTGGTGCTAAGAGTTCATTGTCTGACCAAGGTAACCAACCAGAATGCAAAACAGCAAATGCATGGTTTGTATACAGCAAACAGGGTGGGTATAACTGGAGAGGAGCATGAAGGCACAGGTCCTGTTACCTTTGAACACAACCTCCTGTTCTCGGTCAAAAAGGCCCTATACATCAGATTTTCCAAAAGTAGTGCCTGAACATCATATTTTTTTAAGTCCAATCAAGCGTTTCTTATAATAGGTGGTTGTGCAGAAGCAGAAATTTTTAGATTTTTTTTTGCTTTGGTCAGCACACACACACACACACATGCGCACATACACACACACACACACAGTGTGTGTGTGTGTGTGTGTGTGTGTGTGCTGACCAGTGAAATAAACGGAAAACACACGACTCTTCATCATATATTCAAACCTACTTTTATGTGCAATTGCTTTTCAAGTCACTGAATACATACACAGATAAAAACATGCCTTAAATAGAACAGATAGTACTTAAAAATTAAAGCAATATCTTCGCCAAATGCATCATATTTTGTTTCTAGACTAACTCAACAAGCTCTCAAAAGGAAAGTCCCACTACTTTGTAGGAACTGTGTCATTACACACTGGTCCTTGCACTCACTGCCATTGATATCTTGGTGATCGAAAAAGTCCATTTAAGTATCAGTTACATGGCTGAAACATTAATGTAAAAATGAAAGCACAATTACGTAAGCTTTAGTCCTTTCTGGCTGCATACACAGAGATGGACTGGCACCATTAAAGGTGGATCTGATTTCAAAACTTGCAGCCAAATGAGCGTTTCCACCGGCGTGTTGGTGGCAAGAATACACAGGAAATCAGCAAGTGGTGTAATCCACCCTCAGTGAATAAATCTTAGATGAGTGATTAAATAATTAATCATCAAACTGCTTTAGACGACTGACAGGCAGTTGAGTCTTACCTTGTTGCTGAGCGCTCTTCACCTGAGTGAGGAAAGTCTGAGTCCGATCATCATCCTGGAGTTCCAACAGCAGCTCTGGCGCTTTTTCTCCTTTGATTCGTATTCTGACGCAGGCTTGAGAGGGGTGCAGAAAACACACACACACGCACGCGCGCACGCGCACACACACACACACACACACACACACACACACACACACACACACACACACACACACACACACACACACACACACACACACACACACACACACACGTGTTAAACACCTTTAGACTCTGCAAACACATTAGAGATGCAGGCTGTCCAGAAAACAAAGCAAAGTGATTTAATAGTGAGACAATTCAGCATTCTTTCAGAGAGCCTTGGTAACTCATGACCAGCGTCTGCTGCTAAATAAAGGACACAGACACTTGGCTGAAACCATGCTCTAAAAATGTAGTATGGCTGGATAGGGTCTGTGTTGCAACAAATGACAATGTTTTAGCTCTCTTTTGTTCCCACAACAAATTATTCTTTACGGCTTGCGTGAAGGATGAAAAACAACAAATGTTCTACAAAATCTCTGTTTGAAAATAAAGCAGAAAAAAAGAAGAGAGCTCAAATATACTTACAATCTACTGACAAGTTGATAAGAAGAGCTTCTTCTGCCTCTGAAATGAAAGAGAAAAGATGGTTTAAACAGTGCCATGCAGTTCAAAGGTCTGTTGTGGGAGTAAACCAGAGGTGTTATAAATTATTTCTACAGGCTCTTGTTGGCGTGTGTTGATTTTTAAATTTCATCTCCCGTGTGCAAAGGAGGCTTCCTGCACTTCCTCTTTGGCACCATTGTGGCGTGACACTGGGTAAACAGTAACACTACTATGCATATTGGTTTAAAGAATGTGAGGTGAGGGTTAGTTTTATTATCAAGCTATTTGACAGGAATGCCAAACATCTTTCAGAAGAATACAAAAAAGATGAAGAATAGTTTGTAGTATTTGGCAATTTAAATTATCCTGAACATTTGATTACAATTAACATAACCAAAACAATTAATACTGTAAATTTAAAAAAAGGTCACATACCTCGCACAATTTCAAAATTACCATTGATGGGTATAGAAAGCTGAGCCACTGGACGAGACACAACAGCATCAGGTGTGGCCAAAACACCAAGTCTGTATGAGAACAGCACAGAGTCCTGCTTTACATCAGCTCTGTGATGTTTTAATGTCATTTAAGATTATTAATTCAATCATCTAAAAGACAAAGATATTCAGACAAGCGGCAGCAATTTCTTTCATAACAGCATTTCTTATCCGATTTCATGCACAGCGTTCAGTATGAAAATTAGAACTGAATATTTGAGATGCAATATGGGTAAATTTACTATTAGGATTAGACTATAATTATCAAGTGATTCAAATATGAATATAAGATTTACATAAATCTCAAATGCACATGCACACATGCAAAAATCTCCTTTAGTTGAAGTTGCTTTATTCGAATAAGCACACAATGACTGAAATTAACATTCTGCTTCACGTTTGTTGACAAGAGCAACCAGGAGTGCATTCAGACAAGCTACGCCTTGGGTCTTTAAAAAAAAAAATCAATATAAGCAGATTCAAATCTGTGATGTGGGCTAATGTAGGCGGGCTCGTGTTTCACTTTCCAACAATGGCTGACTAACAGCCAGGGTCAAAGCAGCTTGCCGGTCACTGCCCACGCTTCCCTTCCACTTTGCAATAAGTCTGATTACTGTTGAGGGGAGGAAAATGATTCAGCACCGCTGGACTAAATGTGTCAGAGGGACATGCAGTTCTCCTGAATCAGCAACGGCCCCTCTGGTATCGTTAGCTGCATGACAATGAACAACTGAGACCATCCCATCCTGAAGGATGTGGACAGAATAAATGAAACAACTTACAATACAGCAGTCCATGTCTGAGAGCAGGTCAGACCTGTTGCTTCAACTTGGTGTTTATTTCTAAGGTTGGGGCTTTTGGTAGTTGTAGATGCAAATTGGCCTGCATCAGTGGCAAAGTCTACAAAAGTATGAACTGTGTCAAACAGAATAGTTTCAAAAGACTGCCCTGGAGAACAAGACAGGTGGTGACAAGTATATCCTCCCCAACACTGACTAGAAGACGGTTAATGAGCCTCATTAAATAAGCCTCAAAAGTTAACATTAAGCTTAAACCCTCTCTAAGTTTGAGCTAAAATCAGATTATTATTTACTGTAGGGCTGTTGCATTGTAATGTGCCTCTCCTGTTATTTTGTTTATTCTGTAATAACAACCTTTTGAGGCATAACATTCCTGCCAATTTAAAAAATGTCAACAATACAATATCTATATAGCACCAACTAAAAACTGACAGCACCTGAGCTCCATGAATCTTCACCATTTTCCACTGTGTCAGGAGGAGTTTGGTGTGTGTGTGTGTGTGTGTGTGTGTGTGTGTGTGTGTGTGTGTGTGGTTTAAGACAGTCAGCTGAGGACCGAGCTTGTGTGCTCATGTGAGTCTCATTACGCCCCAGGACTAAGTGGAGAATTTCTGTATAATGCGAAGTGAGCTGGCTGCTGGTAGGTGTAATTGCTTTCTCCTTCACACTAATGCACACCACAACCTGCTACATGCACAAACAACACTGATGGCTCAACACACCCACCGCTGTCTCCCACAACATCCTCTTTTTCAAAACAAATGCTGCTGAAGCTGCCAAGACCCGTGTTTAAAATCCTGCCAATGTAACACTGAACCAAATCACTACAGCCCCCGGGGGCAGCACTGTCCTGTAGCTGACTTTCAGAGTCACTAATCCACGCAGCAATTAACTTATTTCAGCTGGGCTTCGTGACACCTGACACTGAAAAAATGTATGACTAGATCATGCAAAAATGCTTAACACTGCAGTTCTGTTTGATTTAGCCACACAAATTGCCTCCAATGATACTAATGCTTATGTAATGTCGTTCACTATGAAAGACAATCATCTCTAAAACACAATAAGCAAACTGTATAATCATCTTTGGGACGCTGTCATGGTACACATCTTCGACATAAAATATGAGATATAGATTTGGCCTAAACGCAACACAGCTATTCTGTGTTTGTCCACGGAGTCCAGATGTTTCAGATATACCAAGTATTTACCTGCCAAAAACTTTGATTTCATCAGAATAAAACAAAAGCTAAAGGATGAACATCTAACAAGCTGCTTCAAAGCTCAAACATGACCTGTGACGTGTCACCAAATTCACTTACTTCCTGACAAAAATACATAAATTTTCAGTCATCAGGTGCTCTGATACTTACATAAACTCTCCACTGCGCTCAATTAGTGACAGTAGTCTGGGCTCCTTCTGGCCAGCCCTCAGCTCCTGACCTCTTACAGTGTGAGCATCACAATCAAGGAATTATTTTGGACTGAGGATGAGAAAGGCGCTTGGACATCACAAGCATTGACTTATTATATTCAAATCAACCGCAGGCAGGGCCTCAGTATCACTGTGAGGCTTTGTGAGTTAGTATGCGTGTGTGGTTAGACTGAAAGTGCTCAAGAGTTAACAATGTGTGAAGATGAAGCCATGCTTGTTGAAAAGTGGGAGGCAAATTAACGTGACAAATGACGATCATGAGAGTAAACAGAGAAAGCAGTTCAGTGACTGAAACAATCGTGGCTAACGTTACTCAGTTCAAGAACAAGTGTGTTTAGTGGGCTAAGAGTGGGTATACTGCCATGGTTAGCTCGTAGTGGATTGAATTAAAAGTCAACTATAGCTATAAAAATAAACTTACAGTTAATAATCTAGCTACTAAAATACAATTCACGTATGCTGTCGTCAAATAATTTCAAGTTAGCCGACGTGCTAACTGACGTTACCTGAGAAAATGATTCAGTAAAGCTAACGTTAGCCAGCGAGCTAAAACAAACACATAAAAAAAAAGGCTGTAACTTAATTAAAAAAGGATATTGCCAAGCACGTCTCGTCGCATATCCCCAAAGAGGACTCCATTCTTACCGATATAGCTTAAATAGCGATTTAAATCATTGGCTATCAGCGGTGTTGGTTCAGTCCAGACGCGGACAGAGAAAGTTAAATCCCCGCCCGGCCCCGGTGCCTCTGCGGCGGCCTTCCGGGGTGACAGCTGATGCTGCTAATGCTAACCGCTCGTTAGCCAGATGTTGTTGTTGTTGTTGTTGCTGCTGCTGCTGGATTGAGTCGCAAATATTCAACACAGCCGAGAAGTCAGCGTATCCCGGTGAGCGTGCGCCATTGTGAAATATCCGTCTTCTCTCCCGTTCAAGGAACAAGCTGGTCAGAGTACATGGCTGGCAGTGTGTGGCAGATGTAGCTAGTTCGGCTGCGGTGGAGAGTTTGCTAAGTGGACACCCTCCTCCCTCTTCTTCTTCTTCTTCTGTGCCCGCTCCCTGCTCTGTCCATTCGGCTCGATCCGGCTTCGTCGTCTGGATCTTTGACCATGGTTGGAAACAAGTACGAGGCGCACAGCGTCACCTACTGCCGCGGAGAGTGAACCTGCAGACACCGCATGCAGCCCTGACGACAAATAACGTCTGAGCAAATTATGTAGTAAAATCATAGTTATCTTCATATTAAACTTAATCTCAAGGACGTGTCAACACCTCTGCGTTACTTCTTTTGGAGTGTGGAGTCAAACTCAATGGTGGAAATAACATTAACTCAAGTAAAGCCTATAATTTAGATGTACATGTACTTTATTTGTAGGCCTATATCCAATTTATGCTATTTTATATCCACTGGGGATCAGTGAAGACTTGTCTTATTTTGCCTCGTGAGTACTATTACTTTTTGTACTTGAAGTATATTTTGTTGGGAATACTTTTGCTCCAGTAGCATTTAAATGCAATGTGGCGTTTTTACTTTTACTTAAGTAAAGGGGTACTTTTTTCACCACTGTTTAAAACTACCATAAATGTGTGTTGTCTCAGTTTAAGATACAGATGTGTCAGTAGTCTTAATATAAAATCCAAAACTCTTAAAAGATGTTTCATGTTCACAATGTCAGGATCTTTTATCCAAAAATAACTGAGGTCAGTGGATCCCAAACTTTTTGGCTTGTTTGTGACAATTTAAAATGAAGCAATGTCCACTTGTGATCTTTCTTCACTTGTGCCTCCTCATCACAAATGTATGCAGTTCTTCTAAACAGAATTTTCCTTTTACAAACTCACCTAAAAGATTTTAAGGCCAGACACCATAAAAGAACATCCAGTATTTGTTATCTTTACTGCTAATAATGTTTACCACAGTACAAGTTAACCTCACATCCACATCCTCAGTACATCCACAGTCTCAGTGACACAGAGACTGTTCAGACTTGTGACCTCCTGGTCATATGTCCTCCTCTGTGCTCTTTAGGCCATGATACTTGTTACACCCAATTGTGCGTCTCTAGATCACTTCATTCTCTCTGTAGATCTTGTTTTCCCCAATGAAGTAAGTAAACACATGATAATTTCCTTTTAAATATATGCTTCTGGATAACCATTAAAACCTCAAACATAAACATAAAATATTTTGGACTTAATGCTGTTGGCATCTGACGGGTTTACCCTGGACTTCATCCCCTGGATTTCATTGTGCATTGTTCAGTTCACTTTAACTTTTCATAAACAGACTGCAACTCTCATATTTATTCTCATACTTATTTTATTTTTATTACACTGGTTTCAACACTTTCACATGACATTTTATAACCAAACCAAACATAAGCAGACAATTAGCTAAATTAAATTAGGCTTTTGCTTCACTGTAATTTTATAAAATGCTGTTGCATTTAAAATTAATTTAAAGAACAAAGTGTCTTGTGTTAATCCTTGGAATGATTGCAATTAACCTAGCGCGTTATGACTTCATGAATTCACTCTTCATTGTTTAGAGTCACTTGGCCTTGAATGGATAAAGAGGCACAGTTAAATTGTTTTGAAAGTAAAACAAATATGTAATTACAGTCCAAAACTTCAGTTTCATATCAGAAAGATGCTTTAGCAGTGGTTTCACTCAAACAATGTGACTTCTTTCAATGGTTGTAGGTTTTAATTTTATGAATGGCATAAGGGCTGGAGTCTCGATGTGGCCAAATGTCTCCATTGGGCAGATCCCTCGTCTCCACCTCACGATCGACCATCTCTACTGACAAGGTGGAAGGACTGAAGATGTCTGTTGTACGATAGGATTGTGTGAGGTGTCGGAAGGATGAAGTGTCTGAGATGTCGTCGTCAAAGAGGTCGTCCATGAGCTCTTTGCGCTTTCTCCGAGATGCTTTCAGCTCATCGTTCAGCTCAGAAACCAGATCTTTTACGTCCCTGACAAAAGTGGAGCGTAAACCAAACAGGCAGAGCAGGAAAACCAGACCAGCACAGATGCCAGAGACAAAGTACAGAGCCACTCGCTCCGGGAGACCTGGAAGAGATCAAACTAAATTCAAAATGTGCAGACATAACACTCATCGAAAGTTGTCCGTCCAGTTAAAAATCCTGTCCTTCAATGAATCTTTTTACTGACTGATTACCTACTGATCTTTAGCAGCTTTCATGTATGTGCAAGTTGATTTTAACACACTATAAAAAAATAAAAGAAAACATATGGTTCACTGAAATCAAGAAAAAATACTCATCAATGTAAAAAATGGTGGTATTCTTTGGAAAATGGTCAGCAGTAATGCAAAATTTTTATGCAAATTCTAGATTACTACACAGGAGAGAGTCATTACTACATATTTAATATACTCAGGTTGTGGAAAGAGGCAAAATGAACACAAATTACCTTTAACAGGCAGTTATTCTTAATTACCTACGGTGTATAATCTACCATCATAATAAGAAATGTACATAAAACCCTAGCCTGAGGCCTACAGGCATCAGTGCACATACCCAATATTTTTTCAATGATCTCCAGAAAGTTGGTTAAGAGCACATTTTGAGGCCTGTAGGTGGGGCCAGTGTACCATCCACCTGCAGGTGAGAGGGGTCTGGGCTCAGACGCCAGTCAAAGTCTGCTACATGTAACAAAACCTGTGAATTTTCAGTCTGTTTACTCTCACCATGTGTGTAGTCTGAGATCATGAAAGGGTCCGTTGACCCTCGACCCACATCTTCCAGAAGATACCGAGGCACTGAAGAGAAAATTACAGTTTTTTTTTTACATAATGCAGCAAACCATATCACGAGCAGTAACATCTGGTTCGTCACGTACCACAAGTGAAGGACACCCGCAGGTGTTTCCTGGTGCCGGGGAAGCAGGGGTCCCCAAAGGTTTGAGTATCGGCCAGTACTGAGCAGTTTGCTCTGCTATGACACCGACGTGACACCTTCCTCAGAGCCGAAGGAGACAAACACTCTGCAATAAATAAAGTTAAATTAACTTAATAAATCTAATCAGTTTAATATTGTAACATTATGCTTTGTTTTCAACTCTCAGTTTTGATTAGTAACATTTAATTGTGAAAGAAACTGATACACAGTGAATTGATAATTTCTATGCATAATTGAGCTATTTATTTAATAGATAGGCCTGGCACTTATTTTCCACTGAGTCTATAGGACTGGTATTTGTTACAATATTTTGCAACTAGGTGACACTGAAGCTCCCTGTTTCAGACCCATGTCAGTTTGTGGTCCTGGTTCCTGAGGACAGTGCGGACTGCCATGCAGCAGGTGTCCAAACGTGGCAGAGTAGATTGCAAGGACAGTCTCATTTTTACACATCAGCTTCAAACGCTCATTTTCACACACCAGTCTGGTGCGGTGGTGCTCTGAAAAACAGATAACATGCACATACACATGATTACAGAAAGGAGTATTTTGATGGACATCTAGTGAAGGAACATATATTACTGTTGACCTCCACTGGTTTCATTTGTGTGTGTAAATCCGATGTTAGAGACATAAAAATGGTTGTGACGGGTAATCTATCACAGTGGACATCATCTATTTATATTATTGATGTTTTGTTTCTTTTCCTTCTTATTCCTGTGTGCACAACAAATCTGTTTAAATGTAAATGTGGCAGCCATGATCTACATATTTCAAAGAAGCGATACGTACTCAACCATGTTATTATGGTAAAATTTGATACAAGTCAGTGTTGTAGTCAAAACCAGCTAAACCAAGACCAAGTCAAGACCAAGACCAGATTAAAAATGCAGTCAATTCCGAGACAAGACCAAGAATTTCAAAAAGTGGTCTTGAGATTGGTCTTGATCACTGATACAAGTTAAACAATTTCAATACAAAAAATATCAAAGCTGAGTTTGTTAAAATAAGGCTATTTTTAATATGTATTAAAGTCTGCTTGATTGCCCATTTGTATATTTATTTATTTGCTTATTGTTTTCTTATTTATTGTTTTATATTTTCTGAGTTTGATTTGATTTGATGTAATCATAATAATGATAATAATAATAATAATAATAATAGTAATAATAACTTTATTTACATAGCACCTTTAAAAAACAGAGTTTTACAAAGTGCTTTACAGAGCAGTAGACCCAAACAAATTGACAGAATCAAAGAAAATAAAAGAAATATAGGAAAATGAATAGATACAAATTAAAAATAGAGTAAAGTGATAAAAAATAAAAATAAGAAATAAAAATAAATAAATAAAAATAAAATAAATAAAAATAGATAAAAATAGACAACACAAAAAGGCCAGTCTGTAAAAATGAGTTTTAAAAAGTGATTTAAAAGAATTCACTGATTCATCTAGCCTTAACTCCTCGGGCAGGTCATTCCAGAGTCAAGGGGCCTGGATCGAAAAGGCGCGATCACCTCTAGTTTTTAACCTTGACCCTGGAACAACCAGAAGTGACCCGCTTGAGGATCTAAGGCTGCGAGTTGGCTCATAGGGGGTTAACATGTCTGCAATATATTTAGAAGCCAGACCCTTGCGGGCTTTAAAAGTGATCAGTAAAATCTTAAAATCAATCCTAAAATGCACAGGAAGCCAGTGGAGTGAAGCTAAAATTGGTGAGATGTGATGTCATCTGTTAAAACCGATTAGAAGCCAAGCTGCTGCATTCTGGACAAGTGTTATAGAATGTGTTATAGAATGTCCATATTCCTCCTTGGAGGACTATTTTTTGAATAAAAGTCAAAAGGTTGTACTCAAATTTATGTTATTGTTGTGCGGTATGTGTGTCAGGTTTCCAGTTCCCACCATTTTAAATGTCACACTGAAATGATCAGAAACCAGGGGCTGATTGAAAGGTCAAAAATGACATATTCAATAAGACAATGACAAAAATCTCGCTAAAAAGACATTGTTGTTTCACCAAACAACCCCAACTCAAGGTACGTGAGTCAACATAGCATGTCAACAGATACAACAGATCTCCATGAAAACGAAGCTGAATCTGATCTCCATCTGCTGATGTGTGATATGGTTGAAGGCCTTAACAAAACAGGCTAGTAACTCATTTACCATTAGTTGGGTTTGTTTTGTCAAACGCCTATTTCGAAAGTCATGAATTAACTTTCATTTTCACTGTGGACTCAAAATGGTAGACATTAATATAAAGCCCATTATTTGCTGTGATTGGCTTCAATCAACTGATTGAACTCTTGGCACCCAGACCACGACTGTTCTTTTCATGCAGTGGTCCACATAATAAATATAGGACATTACCAGCATACCTGGTCTGCACTTGTAGGAGACTAACAGGTACTTGCTGGTGAGAGGACAGGGGTCTTGCCCAAACACAGGGCTGAAGACAGGAATGTGACAGGACCGCCGATCCTGACACTCTGACAGCACTTTCTGCCACGGTGACAAAACATGTGTTAGTATTTGAGTCATGAAAACATTCGAGGTAGGTAAAAGTAAAACACACCGTGGCTTCATATACCTCAACGGCTATTGGAGAAGCGCATTCTGTGTCCTCCTCCACAGTTATGTTTGAGTTTGCGGATGGGCACAAATGCTGATTAGGAACACGTCGTCCATAGAAAGCTGATAGGACGGTCACAGACGTCCTGGACGGACACTGGATGATGAGCGTGTCTCCTTCACAAGCATGAGCCGTGTGGTTCTTCAGGATGGTGTGAAGATATTCTAAAAGAGGACACTGGATACTAATTTCACTTTTATGCATCTGTTGTTTGCTGGTTAGTATATGCAGGTGTAAAAAATGAATAGTGAAACTTACAACAAAAACAGCTGGCATGCAAATGCAGTGAACAGTATGATGCTATTTTTAAAAAAGCTATTATCTAATCTCAGACAAAGTGATTTGAAATGACTCTTTCATCTCATTTAAATATATATATATATATATATATATATAACTCCTGTTTCTTCAGAACTTTCAGGTTTCAGATCCCTTGTTAACAAAGCAGAAATGTTATCACAGAATAATCCAGAATTTAGTCGCCTTTCATTTTCCATAATTAGAAAGTCAATAGTCTGACATTTATTTGTTTATTTATTTCTTTTGTCCTTGCAGCTCAGCCCTGGTTGTCGACTGGGTGGCGTCCCTGTCACTGGGTGTAGCTCTCCAAGACAATATTTGGACCATGACCACACATACAAATAAACCAGACAACTGAACATAGACAGTGAAGTGAAGTCCCAGCTCCCAAGTGTGCTTCCTGTACTTGGCCCCCTGTGTTTTGTGTGTGTGTGTGTGTGTGCGTATGTGTGCACCACAGAGATAGTTTGAATCTTCAGAGAGCAAATGAGAGGCAGTACCAGGCACTCGCTCACAATGAGCTATTACTAGGCCCCTCAGAGCGTGCAGCCACACAAAAAATGGAAATCTCTGCTGAGGTCAGATAGAAAGGTACACTGCAACACTCACAATAGATTGGAACAAAATCTACCTTTGGCTTTGTCCAAATCTATCATTGTTATGATTGTGTAATCAGTTATATTTTATTGCCAGGATTCAAAACAACTCAACTGAAGTTTATTTAATGCTTTGGGAGTATCTAGTCCTATCTAAGTTCAGGACCCTGATTCTGGTCATTCAGCATGAATTGCACCAGCTGTTTGGAAAGCAGGATGTACAGACAAAACAAGGAGGTAATTAAGAAGTTTGCTTTGCAAATCCATTACAGCTCAGAAATAACATGTCAGCATTTATATTTTCTCCTGCAAAAGCAATTATCAATGTCCAAAACAAAGCACTTACGAGAGAAATCGGGAGCCGAGTGTGCGGTGTGCATCTTCAGAGCCAAAAGAAGAGGTAAGAGGAGACAGAAGAACTCCATGGTGCTGTCATTGTGCATATCCTGCACGACGGACCCCGGAGTTTTGTTGTAATGACTTGTTGTGCGATTGACTGCCTGGGACAGCGCGGCCAGTGGGTCAATGATACCATTGTGTTTACAAGAAATAGCCACCCCCTTAGCAATAAAAAACTGCTTTTCTTTCTTTTTTGGGATGATGTGTTACATGTGTGTGGATGCATGTACATGTACTTTCACCTTTTACTGGAGCATTTTGTAAAATGTGCTTATTTGCAACTCAAAAGCTGCAGTAGATTAGCTTAGCTTAGCAAAAAGATTTGATGCAAGGGAAAATATAGAGAAACTTACGCAATATCATCATTTTCACAGAATTAATACACCCTACTATGGATACCAACAAAGGTGGATGTCTTGTTTAGGCATTTGACAAAGATATGCTCATATTTTCTTGGGATGGGGACCCCAATGTAAGTGAAGCACTCCTATTCAATTTTAATTGTAAAAACAATCCACTTATAACATGTCTTTATTAATCGGAAATAGTTCATTCTTGTGTAGGTTTAATTTGTCCGCAGAGATTTGGCCAAGCAGTGAGAGTGCAGCTGGCTGGGGGTTACTTGGGTTGGAAACAGGTCATCAACGTAGAGCGATACTTTATGTTCAATACCCGCCCTTCCGGACACCTGACAGGTGGTCGGTGGTCAGTCGCTAAATCATAAAAGCAGGGGGGCGAAAGGACACCCCTGAAGTTTGAATGGCTGTGAGTGTATTGAATTTGTTAAGACTGAAGGCGAGGAGTAAGTATATAATCACTTAATCCAGGAAATAAATGTTTCCTGTCAATCGCCTTTTAGCATGAGATCTGGATGTTTATAACTTAAAGCAGATTTTTTTTTTAAAGGTCCAGTGTGTAGAATTTAGTTCCATTTAGTGGTCCAATCACTGCATTGTAATCTCCTCACATCACCCTCACCTTCCTAGTGTAAAGGAGAAACAACACTTTAAGGACCCTGTTTAGAGTCAGTATTTAGTTTGTCTGTTCTGGACTACTGTATAAATAAGGTGTTTCAAATATGGCGGCCTCCATGAAAGGGGACCCTCTCCCACTGTAGATATAAAAGGATATTTTTTAAGCAACAAACATAAAAAGATTCTTATTTTCAGGTGATTATATATGCATCAAAATATAGTTATGAATATTATATTCCATGTTTGCCTTATTCTGAAAATAGAGGCCCCAAATCTTACACACTGTACATTTAAATTAATTCCAGTTAAATTTGACTTCACGTCAACATTATCCATACCAGTCTCTGTGATGGTTTGTTTTGGTTTCATATGTTAGAGTTCCTCATTCTTTGCTTGTAAAACACTCTGTTTATGTAATTTGCAGATTTGATTTGAGAGGTCTAATTGTTTCTTATCTCGATTATTCTGTTGTCTGCTACAAAGAATATAATTTGTAGTTTCTCCTATAACGTTAGGCTGTGTCTTGTTTGGCGAATACAAGGAAAGATGGATTAGAGAGGCATAATAAGATATCACAATGCTTTGAAATCACAGGAGCGGACCTGCAAGACAAGTTTGTTATCAATATGAAAAATAATCGATTCTAGTTTAGTTGTAATGGACACTCAAATAGAAAGAATAAAGAGTTTTCTCTCATGACTTTACTTTGGATTTCTGTTTATGGTTGAGTACATGATACAACTTGTTAATTACTGATGTAGCCACACCAGTTTTTTTTTAAGAAATTCAGGCTAGCTATTTTCACCCTGCTGGTAGTTGGGCGTGACTGATAACGCCAGGCCCTAAAGCACACAGGGTGCTTGAAAACCAGAGATTGTTTGCGATTGACTGTCAAAGAGAGACAGAACTTTGGAAAAAAAAAAAAAGTCTGCCCATGTATTGGGATTCATCTCTAAACAATATTACCCTCTGTGAGCAGTGCAGTACTAATTACACTACGTTTGCATTATTTTCACCAAACCAACCTCAGAAGTATGATTAGGCATTGTGAAATAGAAGAGGATAATGTGGTTTCATAGCAGTAATTAAAGCACCACTGGTTACCACTTTGTAATAAATAAACCCTTAATTCACGAGTCCATGTGAAAAATATTCTGGCTCTACACACTGTCTCTGCCTCTCTGATACCCGACGTCCCTCTTGCTCCTCTCCTACTTGAGCCTCTCTTGTCCTGGCCTGTCCTTGCCATGTCTTCATTGTCCCTGGAGTCAGAGTCCGGAAGGACAGCAGAAAATATTTAAGCACAGCCAACTACAGTGAGAGAAGCAGATGCAAGTCCCTCCATTTGAAAAACTGAGCCCACAATGGCAGTAATGTTGATTACAGATGATCCATCATCATTTAGAAAACCAAGAACTGAGGCCCACTACAAAGTCACAGTTGATTCAATAATAGGAAGTGGGCCCACAGAGAGTACTTCAATTTTGTTTCACATCTCTGGTCTTTATGCCAAGCTAGACTGATCACCGCCCAGCTCCAACTTCATATTTCACTAACATATATGAGATTGGCAGCCTATAAATATTTTTGTCTAAGTCTCTCAACTATTTCTTTAATGACTGATAAAGGTCTATGACCAGAAACTTTTTTTTTTTTTTTTTGCTATATAGAAATGTCAAAAGAACAAAAAAGGCCCATTGAATCCATTACAGACCTGTAGATAATATCTTTAACATCTTGACCTTACATGTGTGTTTGTGTGTGTGTAATGGCAAAATCAAGACTCATTCTGTTGGCCTAGGCTGTCAATAGCGTGGGTCCTGTTTACAAAGATAAGGCATTTTTTTTTCCAGGAGGTCACTTCCAGCTGCTGTGTGTGTCCAGTGGAGATATGTTTATCTCTCTCCATGAGATATGGCTTTCCTATCTTTTTGTCTGTGTAAGAGGAAGAAAAAGGTCATTGGCAAGCTATGCGTTTCCGCCACTGCCAGTCTTTTCCAGTAATGCTCAGGAAATCTCTCTGCTAAGCCAGAATCAATTAGTTTCAGTTTACTATAAAGGCTTTAGATTTAAACTCAATTTCCCTTTTACACGTTTTCTGTCTCAATCATGTGTGATTTTGTCATAAAATCTCCCTTCCCCAATTTACTATGACAACCAAACACTGACACAAAATACATGTGAAGTGATTCACCAGTGCTGATTACTTTATCAGTGATTGCAGTCACATTGAAATGAATGTCTGAATGGCACTCCAGTCATTTATCACACAAGCTCCAATAAACACTCCCTCCTCCATAGCAGCAGAGTAGACAGAGGCTGATCATTTAAAAGGAAAAGCCCACGTTTTAATCATGTGCGTAAGTAAGAGTGACACTCCCACCTCATACTCCAGTAAAATTCCATTCACCTCCCATAGGAAGTGTCAATAAAGTGACTTATAACTCATGGAGGAGGGCTTGTACCACTGGGTGGTTATGTTTTAGACAGCTGGAAAAACTCAGGCCAAAACCTGCCTGACTTTAGAGATATTTAAAAGGAGAGGAGATGGTGCTTTTCTCCCACTTTTTCTGCCTCTGTTAGGTTTCCTATGATAGTCAAGTGTTATTCAGCAAATTTCCAGGATTTCTTTGGAATTTCAGCATGACTGGTTTGTTTTACGTGGAACAGAGCCATGTTGAGCAACGTACTGGCTCAGAGCCTCAGAGTATCTTTTCTTCCTAAATTCCTCACAATGCATTGCATAACCCTGCACATGTTTCTGGTCTTATTTTTTTTAGGGAAGTCACCACCACAACATGGGGATTTTGTCATGAAATTTCCCTTCCCCTATTTACCGTCAATGACACCATATTACAAGAAACGCCAATACTGAACTGAGTCCTCTCCTCAGTCCCAGAGGGCATGAGATATGCTGAGGTGAAGGTTAACTGTCATATTCATTCATTCACGTATCAAGACAGCTTTACTCATCATTGGTAATCATGAAATGCCTTAAACTGTGAAGCTCAAACTGTTACAAAAAAATTAATACTTCATAGTTTCTAAACTCAAGTCGAAAACAAGTCAAAAGTAACTAATCAAAAAGTATCACTTTCCTTTTCATAAATCACTGAGGGGATTTCTTTCACCATGCATGATTCATTCCTCTAAACATCCCTCAAATATATAATCTCTGTTTGAAAGAATGGTGACAAAACCCAACTTGACCTCATATCAGGTGACCTCAGGTCATTTTACACTAATGAAAACATAATAATGAGTATTGTATTCCATTCCTGCAAAGAAATATTCTTTAATCTTACACACTAGATCTTTAAGTAATATTAACTATCTGCTAATTCTGTTGATGATGTTTGGCTGTTAGCAAAGTTTCTAGTTTTTGATCATAAGTAATATAATCATAACAAATACACACGTACAGCTGTCTAGATGTATTACACTCTGGGTAACTGGGTGCTAAATGCTAAAATGTCTACATTTCTACACCATACTGTGTTAACGTGTTAATTAGCGCAACACAAAGTACAGCTGAGGCTACCATTGATTCACAAAATAAAATGTTGATGCGTTGATGACTGTGTTTTTATTTGTCTAAGTAATGGGGGGGTTGCGTTTGGGTGTATTTGTCTAGGGCAAGTTCAGAGTAGTATGACAATACAAACACGACACAAGACTTTGTGTAGGCAAGTAATTCACAGCCATGTAAACATCTCTGTCTTAGTCTACATAGCAACAATGTCTTCATGATTGTTGTGGTGACAAATTGGTGGTGACAAAAACACATTTCCTGTTTTTTTTAATTTCATTTTAGTTATTTTTTAGAAGTAGGGTGTACAACGTTGTATCACTTTTTTTCAACTTCAAATTTAGTTTTTAAGTTTCATTTTAGTTAACTATATCAATTTCACTACGTACAGCCTTCCTGTGAAATCTAATCTTTTTTCCCTTTCATATGTAACAATGCTGGAATGTGAGTGGCCCAGATGAATTGTATAAATTTGTGTGAGTAATACAGTGTTATCAGTTCCTGTATATTATACAGAGGTTCCTATTTTAAGCTCTCTCCTCATAGAGGTTGGCTCTGGGTATATAAGAGTGTGTACCCCGCCCATCTCTCTGGACCCTCCCTCTCCCTTCACTTGTAAAGTATGTTCAGAGCGATAGACTGAAGAGAGCCTTCAGAGAAAATACAACCAGCCGTGAGTTGTTTGACTTTCTCCTGACATCCGCGACCACAAAGACACTTGTTCAAGAGCAGTATTATCAGCTTCCCCTCATCAGATCTGTGGATTTTTTTGGGGGTTGCAAACAACCACTGTCTTAAAGACTCAAAGCTTTGACTGGCTTTGTGTTTGGAATTTTAAAAAAGTGAATTAAACTTTTTTTGGGACGACATGGCACTTCGACAGAACTCTGACAAGGAGCCAAGCATTGAGTTGTTTATTAAGGTAAGTCAATTTCACTAATTACTTGAAAGAAGTAGACATGTGAAGCCAATTACACCTGAATTCACAGTTAAAGGATGTGCTATATACAAATCCACATGAAACGCCTTCTAATTTGCCTGTTCCATATCCTCTCTGTTAGAGGGTTAGGCTTAGATACCAGCAAACAAAGGAGTCACCAAGGATTTGTTGCTCACTTATCAGCATTGTAAAAAGGCAGAGAGCTACAGTATTGTTGTTGTATGAGCAGCAATCAGAGGACAACTCTCATTTTGATGGGTGTTTTCGATAGATACCGTGTGCTACAGATGCTCAAGTGTTTGCATTCCCCTTGAGAGGTCACAGCATATTATTATCAGTGAACTCTGGCGACAGACACACAGTCCATCTTATCATCACACACCCAGAAGGAGCAGGGAGCATGCAGCGTGACTGGCCCCAAGTCTGAACTAGGCACACCCACTTTTCTTCACCCACACATTCAGATATACTCATCTTTCTCAAGAAGTCACACAGACAAATAGTCATTCTTCTCTTTTTTTCGCCTCACAGTGTTGCCTAATATCCAAACGTTAAAGGATCTTTTTTCATTCTCCAAGTACTCTCTTAGTACTCCTAGTACTGATACTTCATTCGCCATTTACTACAAATACATAAATGTGCTTTTGTTACCAGCATCTGTGCAGAGACACAGTGTCTTCTGATATATAAAACAAGGTCAAGAGAAGCCCAACAACAATACAAGACATTACAATATGTAGTAGACAGTATATTATGTCTCTTTGTGAAGCAAACATTCAACATTCAGCCACTTAAAGCAATAGTTCGAGATTCTGGGAAATGGGCTCATTTGCTTTCTTAGACAAGATGATCGACACAACTCTAATGTTTGTGCGGTGAATATAAAGCTGCAGGCTAGCAGACTGGCTTAACACCTCGCTCTGTCCAAAGATAACAGGATTTGCCATATCTAGTTTTGTTTAATCCATAGTGTAAAAACAACAAGATTTACATGGGTTATGTGACGGGCTATGTCCTTGTGAGAAGACTAGAGAAGGCTCCAGGAAGTCACTGCTCCCATCCAAGAAGTAGTCCAGCACATAAACCCCTATAACTCCCCCAAAACAGCAAACAAAATCCGATGTTTTATCTAGTTTTATCGAGCTTTGGAGTTGGAGCTGGTGGATTTGTCTGGCTGGCTGGCAGCTGGCTGTTTCTATGCTAAGCTAATCTAACTTGCATCGTATGTATCTTCTCATCTAATTCTCATCTAAGTGTATTTCCTAAAATGTCAAACTTTAACAGAGCTCAGAAAACACATGTTGCGTAGTAAAGGTTAGCGCCTATTGTTTTCCTCTACAGCACAATGCCTGCTTTTCCCACTTTGTGTAGGAAAACGCCTTTAAATCCTAGACACGCCTTTCATTCCCAAAATGACTTGTTTATCAGCACTGGAAAGGAGAAGCGATATTGCTATTGCTTCACTGGCTAAAACAGGACATTTGTGGCTT
Source organism: Sciaenops ocellatus (assembly GCA_033000465.1). Taxonomy (NCBI): domain Eukaryota; kingdom Metazoa; phylum Chordata; class Actinopteri; family Sciaenidae; genus Sciaenops; species Sciaenops ocellatus. The sequence continues at coordinate 12,165,235 of CP136866.1, read as the reverse complement.
GTGTGGTCGAAATGAAAATGTTATCTCTGTGTTTTTCAGGCTGGACACGATGGTGAAAACGTGGGGAACTGTCCCTTCTGTCAAAGGCTCTTCATGGTCTTGTGGCTGAAAGGAGTCAAGTTTACAGTGACCACTGTTGACATGAGGAAGTAAGCCCTCCCTCCTCTGGTAGAAACACTTCCTGAGCATCTGGTCATGGGAACTTTAACACAGAACTCTATTAAGAAGCAAACAAGAGAGAAATTGAGAAGTTTCTTTCAGTAATCCAAATCATTTCTCCTTATCAATAGGTGTGTTGCTCGCTCTGTCTAACAGAGGTGAGAGGGAGGAACCTGTAACCTGTACAAAGAGCTCTGTGTCGCTTTCAAACAAACACCTTCTTTAATTGGGGTATTTATTGTGTGAATTTCTCAGGGTCAAGCTCCACAGAGCAAATAAGATCAGAAAACTTTGAAAGGATGTTGATAATTGAATGATTCAGAACACACACAACAGACCTCTTAAACAGCAAACCACTCCCAGTGCTGCGTGTTTTTATAACTAAACCAACAGCCAGTGATGAAATCATTAATCCACAGTGCCTCATTTGATTCTGACAGCCTCGATAACACAAAACAGTCTCAGTTTTGACATACCTGATAACTCTGATTGAATGAACTGCATGAAATAGACAGATGTCTGACCCCTTCCTCACCGTCCTTCCTGTCCATCTCTTTACGTTCTCCAGGAAGCCAGCTGAGCTCAAAGACCTGGCCCCGGGGACTAACCCTCCTTTCCTCCTCTACAACGGCACCCTCAAAACAGACTTCATCAAAATCGAGGAGTTCCTTGAACAAACACTGGCTCCTCCTAGGTATTGTTGTACTCAATCACTTAACAAATATCAAAGCATTATGATGACTTATTCTCCCATCAAACATCCCTTTTTTCTTCTCTCCCCTGCAGGTATCCTCATCTCAGCCCACTAAACAAAGAGTCCTTTGACGTGGGTGCTGACATTTTTGCAAAGTTTTCTGCTTACATCAAGAACACTCCAAATAACGCCTGTAAGTTTTGCTTCATGTAAAAAGAAATACTTGGTAGATAGAGAGAAATATTTTAGTATTTTTTTACTCCACTACAATTTATTTGACAGCTGTAGTTACTAGTTACTATTCAGATTAAGATTGTGTCTCCAAGATCAGCTTCTAAAATATAATTTTTTTGTAGACTAAACTGCCCAGCAGTATATAAAGTGGCTCAACCATGCCCAACTACAATATTATAATGCTTACATGCCTCAGTGACAAAAATCCAATATTGTAATATTATAATAAATAAAACTAAAAATGCAGCTATTCTGCATAATTAGGACTTTATTTAGACTTCTGTACTTTTAACAGAGAAAACATTTAAACTTGGAAATTGATACTTTTACTAAAAAATATGAATAATTGTTTCTTCACTGACTGAAATTACTAATTTCTCAGAGAAATGGCACCTTAAATTGTTATCTAGGTATTACTGAATTGAATTAGCAGTACAGTGATGAGAATGCAGCATTTCATGTTGTATCTGGTTGAGGTGAAGTTGATTTTTACTTCTACCTGGTTTGGTTTGATTAACCTGTTGCAATCCATTGCACTTTATAGGGTTATTCTAGGTTTTGTGTATAATAGGTTAATCTACAAAGTAACAAGCAGCTCTCAAATAAATCTATTGGAGTAAATGTGTACAGCAGCATAAAATTTAAGCACTCGGGTATAGTACAAGGACCTCAAAATTGTACGTAAATACAATATTTAAGTAAATGTACTTACAGTTTACCTGTAGTTACATTACACACATCATATCTCTGTGTTTCTGACTCTCCAGACCACGAGAAAAACCTGCTGCGGGAGTTCACGCGCCTGGATAACTACCTGAACTCCCCCCTGCCCGAGGAGATCGACCACAACTCCACAGAAACTGTGACCGTCTCCAAGAGGCTGTTCCTGGATGGTGATCGCCTCACCTTAGCTGACTGCAATCTGCTGCCCAAACTGCATGTTATCAGGGTGAGACAGCGTGTTATCATTTTGGGGTAACCTCTGGTATAGTGTAGGATGTTGGTGACCTCACATGCTTTCATTTACTAGTACTACTGTTCAAGGTGCAAAGAGGTAAAACTTTCCAATATTTCACAAAAAGAACAAAAATTTGACAAGAGTCAAATTTGTGTATCAGAACTAAAATTTCATTGTTGTACGACTTTTATAACAATGCAAAGAGAAAGATTGTACTTTCTTTATTCTACCACTTTTATATGACAATTGTAGTTACAAGTTAGTTCATAGATGACGATTTTAGAAACCTATTATAAGCATAAAATATGTTGCACTTTTTTAAAGTACATTAAATCGTCTGACATAGTACATATCAGTACTACTAGTACTAGTGTATTTTTACATTGTTGTATTGGTACATTTACTTATTTCAATTATCTGAATACTCTGCTCAGCTCTAATCTTTGTGTATCTGGTGTACTCTATGTTTATAAATTTATAAAATGCTTCATTTTTAAATTTATTTCAGGTTGCTGCCAAGAAGTACTGCGACTTTGACATCCCCGCCCAGTTCACAGGTGTGTGGCGTTACCTTCATAACGCCTACGAGAGAGAGGAGTTCAAACAGACATGTCCGGCTGACATTGAGATTGAGAAGGCTTACTTTAGTGTGGCTAACTCGAGGAAATAAACCTTTGATTCAACAGTCCTGTTGTGACCCAGTCTAACCTGCATGTAAAGATTATGAACTGTAGAGGGTGCTACAACCTACAAGAATAGAGAATCAGGCCTGGATCCACCTCAGTAATCTAAACCTGCTGTTGTAGTAAGAGGCTAAAGCAAAATTGGTTGTATGTATCGACTATATATCCATAGTCACTCACAGACAAATGTGTTTATGCCACAATGTAAAGGCCACATGTGCAATTGACTGTTTTTGTTTATAGTGTAAATATTGATATTTTTCCATACTTTTTATAATCAAAACACCCTCATTAAAACCTGATTGATTGATATGCGTTATGATTACGTTATTAGTTAGTTAATTAGTCTGAGCAGCTACAGAAACCTTCACAAACAGTTTTTTATGCAAAATATGAAAAAATACATACATTTCTGTATCTTCTTATTGTGTATAAATACAGTTTGATTGATTTGTCTCACTGTCACATCAATAAAAAATATAAAATGTATTTGTCATAACCTTGATTTGTGTGTGTTTAAGTGTTTGTGTACTGACTAGTGCTATACTGCTCCCTTGTGGGAAAAAATGAAGAAACAATCTTGAATGCCATTGTCCTTTTTTAAGTGTCATGCAGCAAAATTCATAAACATTATAAAACTTTGAAATATCACAACCAAAAGCAGATCACATAAATGGGGTTTCTGATATTCAAGTTTATTTTCAGCCACAAAAAAGACCATCTTACATCTTCAAAAATATATTTTCTGTTGATCCAGTTTAGACGACGAATATACTGCTTGGTAGGAAACTGATGATGGAGAGGGAAGGCATTTCCGACCAGGCCGAGCCGAAATCACACCAAACATCCTGCCTCTGCTGGGCTTTAGTTGGTGACACAGTATTTCCAGAAACATGCTGCATCAGAGAAAAAAAAACCTTTACCAACCTGAAATTATTTAACTGATTACACTTCTTTTTCATTTTAATATTTACCTAATATTGTCAACCGTATTGTAATTTTACTTCCTGTGCTTCTGTATAAACAGGTTATACGCTGCGTCTATACTTTCTAATATTTCCAAATCAAGGCTCTAAACTGTCTAAACTGTTGTATGTTGTACAGATTGTAAAGACCTTTAAAAGAAAATTGTGACTAGACAATATTGTGCCGAATTTACAAAGTCCATAATTACATTTTCATTTATTAATTATTCCTCATATAACATATCTTAAGTAGCATTTTAGTGTACTATATTTGGCAACCTTTGAAGTTCCTCTGTTTTACTTTTATAAGCTGCATATAAACATTTAATACATTTGAAATCACATTTGTTGCATCTGTTATCCATGAGAATTCAGGTAGTGATAAGAATAGTATAGTATAGAATAATATAGTACTGATGTTAAGTTTATTAATAAGTATTTTACTCTTTAGAACACATGGAACAATTTAAAGAAGAAGAAGTAGTTATTGTTAAAAGCTGCTGTTTACTTTCACTTCAGTGGAGTTATGTATCTAAGTAAAAGATTTATTTCAGTATACCTGAGCAAGATAATCCAGCACTGATTCCATCTCTACCTGTTTAAGTATCAGTAACCTGCCCTACTTTAGATGACACAAGCTTTAGTTAAAGACCCTTTTGAGTAGACAAAGGAAGGTAACGTCATGCCAGATATTGTCATGTGAAGTCAGCTTACACCTTACACGAGTACACGTTGAGCCTGTGTGAAAGACTGTGTGTGCTGAGCAGGTGTGGCATGTTGCTCACCTCTTTTGTTTGTTTTTGGCAAGTTCTGCTCTGATCTGAGAAAAGCCTGAGAGCGAAGCTTGTCGGCCGCTGCCAGCTTCAAAACAACTTCTTTGAGGTCCTCAACCTAAAAAACAAAGAAAAATATGACAAAAGCGGATGCCATGTTGTAAACTAATCTGTGGTGCACGTTGACTGGAACAAACGGTAGAGTCATGTAAACTCCCATTTCAGCCTTTTGTTTGCATTGGCACACCACTCCATGTATTGTTTTCAGCAATCATCTGTGAGCTTTTTTGGACCTGTAACAAAACTACTGCTACTAATCTCCCTGATCTAGCCTGAAAACTAATGGAGATACACTCTGGAACAGCCTTCCTGTTGAATCATGTTCATCTTGCTACCTCGGTGACTTCTTTTAAATCTAGACTAAAATTTAACTTCAGCATTAAGTGATCATTCAGTGCCATTTCATTTCAACTTAGTCTTTGATCTGTCCGTCATTTATACTGTATTAATGTCATTTTTTGCTTTTTTTAAAAATCTATTCACTTGTTTTGAAAAGTGCTATACTATTAAACAGTACATGTTATTACTTTCTTAAAATAGACGTAGATTATAAACCTTACCATGTTCGTAAACTTATCTTGTTGTGCTGAATCTTTAGCCCCTTGAAAACATAAAAATAAAAAAATTATTACGTCGACATACGTGACCGATTTGTGTGCAAGTGACTGCATGATATTTGCATTGTTTTTACCTTTATTCCACGAGTCTCTCCCTCCGTTATGCTGCACCAGTAGAGGATACAGATTATTCACATCCCTCTGCTCCCCCTCAGCAGTGTTGGATCCATCCTCAACCTCTGACACTAATTTCTGAATGAAATCTGTTGAGAGGAAACAACTTTAGGTCATTATGACATTAATGCCCCTGCTGTGAGTTCTATTGTATAAAATGTTTACAAAAATGTATTGTGTTGTTTGAACTATATTTTGAAGGATGAAAAGGTGTTATCAAGAAAAAAGGGAAAATATTTCAGTAAAGATAAGATGGAAAATAGTTTATCTTGAAGGAAATTTATGAGTAATATGAACAGAGTTTGGTTCAGTTGCTATTTAATAGCTGATGGAGCTGGGAATTAAATACACAGTGATGCATTATTAAGTGATAGTGTTGTTCAAGACAAAAGGTAAAATGCTGAATAAAATAATATAAATCAAGTCTTACCCGCTTGTGGCTCCAGGTTGGTATCGGTGTACAGAGGTAGAGCATGTGTCCGTCTAGCAGAACAAATCACAGCTACGAGGTAAAACAGAGCTACTGGAAGCATGGTGCCTTTGTCTTTAGGTGGCCAGATCTGGACTATACTTCTGCCCGGCAAAGAACTTCACTTATATATCCTCAGTGGTCATCCATCACGATCTGATCAATACATTATCATCACAACCATTCTCCTTCTTAATGGTTTTGACGCGATGGATCAGGCGTCATAGACACAATTTAGGGGACCTTGTCAATTGAACCCGAGCCTATCTGTGCTTGTACAGCGAGGCCTAACAAATGTTTACTCTCCAGCAGTAATCAGCGGCTGTCCAGCAGAGCTCCAATGGTTTATGTCTGACACCATTTCTGTGTGATGGGCTGTTCAAACGTATCATTTCTCATGTCTGAGACCACAGATACACAGCTGGTGCTGGAGCTATGTCACAAACTTTCTATGTCATTTTCTGTTGAATGACTAAGATTTCTGAAGCAATTAGTTGTGACTGTCCGATGGGGCAAATAGGACACAATGTGTTCATGTGTTGCAAATTTTGTTAATCATGAGTTAAAGGTGCAAACAGTTTGTTCTTCTGCCATGGTTTTTGTTGTTTGTGGAGCTTGTGTGCACGATAAAATGGCTGCTTCAGTGTTTTATTTCTCTCTATATTTTTGCATTTTTCATTTCAACATGTTGATAAATACCGTGTTATATTTTCTGCAGGCTTCACAGTACGCTGCTACCCTTTCAACGTGTAAACAACATTTTTCACATAAGCCCAGTTACATCCAAAGTGTGGCAAGAAGTGTGAATTTTAAACAATGAATGTGAAAAACAAGAATTCAAACGTTTATTTGTCAGCATTAATGTGGTATGGTATGTCTTCTTCCTTCTTTTGTACTGACATTTAATTAATTGTTGTATAACTCCTGCTTGATTTGTCTCTTATGTTGGATATATTCTGTACTTTTGTAATACTCTTAATAGTATGCATTATTGACCAGGAATGGGGGTTGGTTAGAGGGGAAAGTAGTAGAGTATGTAAATATGGAAAAAAAAAATGTTTACAAAATATATATTTTAAAAAAGGAAGTCAGTGTGAAAGAAAACTAAGAGTTTCCAGCCATGCACTACAGCTGGCTCAAGGCTGGACACAATGGTGCTTTAAGCTGAATGCTAACACGTCATAATTTAGCATGTTAACATGGTAATTAGCACAAAACACAACTTACAGTGAGGCTGATCGGGAAATAAACCAGGACATGGACAAATAAAAATTTTGAGCTGATGATGGTGATAGATGAAACTCAAATATGAAAGGTGAAGGGTATATTGTTTATTGTTGCACATTTCAATGACAGTAAACAATTAAACTCAGCAGTATGTGTTTCTAAATAAATATATAAGACTGGAACAAGTTAAGAGTTGTTTTGCAGCTTTGGGCAGCAGGACGTTTTGTCAAACTGAAAGCTCACTAATACTCTTCAGATGAGCGTACGTGGTATCAGGTGATTTATAAGCTTGTCTCCACGTCTCTGACATTGTTCTTCAAGACAACAACATTTGTTTGGCTGCTGAGCAGTCAATGAAACAACGTAAAGGAAAGTTTGGTTCTAAGGTCAAACAGTGACTTCAGCCATACAGACACATTACTCATTTGAAATAGGAAAGAAACAACAACTGACAACTATCAGTAAATATCACTGTAATTTATGTTAATGAGTTAATCATGGGAAATGTCAATTTTTAGATCATTAGTGCTGCGTTCAAAATCCCACATAAGTAAAAGTACTTATTCTGAAGGTAAGAGGCCTCTGGCTGTGTAATGTATTGCATTATTAAATAGTTAATAATGATGCAACAATGTGTATAATAAGCAAAATTTTACTGTTGTAGCTTATCAAGGTGAAGCTAATTTGTGGTAACCATAGGGGTCAGGCCCCTCCAAGATAAATCTGAGGAGTCGTTAGGTGATTAATAGTGTTGGAAACGGTTCTGCAACACACATTTTTTATCAGTTTGTTAGACTGACTTTGGACTAAATCTGAATTTTATGAAATATTGAACTCGCCAAATAAATGAAATATAGTTCACAAATCAAACAAATGTGGAACACCAGTCTATGTAAATTGAATGTATTTTATTTAATAAATATGATATAAGTCATCATATTTTTTAAATATCAAATTTTATCTCATTGAACATTGCCTGTTGGAGTGGTTAATAAACTATAACTTCAGTTAGCTGTGTCATACAACATTTTCAGTAGCCTGGTGGTTAAGGCAAATACATTTATTATAGTATAAGTACCTCAAAATTGTACTTGACATGCTTTATTACATTCATCACTGGACATGAACCAACACATATTTTATGTTTTTTAAATGTCTTTATAAGCCTCTATGTTAAAATGTCCAACTTCACAGCAGAAATCAACATTTTCATTTACAGTCTGGTACAAAAAACGGTTTTGGTCTTTATAGCTAATTTCCCCATTCATGACAACTGTACTGCAGGTGATTTTTTTTAACTCATCTGTTCAGATTATATTAAGGCTTAAATTTATGCATACTCGACAGCGTGGTTGCTGTTACAGATGTCTTGTTTGAGCACCCAGGTCTCATTTGGCCTGCTTCAGGTCTGCCGATGATCCACATCTTTGCCAATCTTTAGATTAGCCGGGTGGCGGCAGAAGCTATGGCAAGCCAACTAGTTCAAATATATGTGACGTGACAATACGTTAACAATGCATTAACAACACGTCAACAATGCCTGATCTCAAGCATTTCTTTTACATAATTCTGTGCCACTTGGCCACTTGTCCAGTACCAAGCAGGTGAGTGTCACAAGTTCGCACTGGCTGATGAGCAGAAGATTAAACCTGTAAGCCACTATTTAAAGGTACAGTGTGTAGAATTTAGTTGCATTTAGTGGTCTAATCACTGCATTGTAATCTCCTCACATCACCCTCACCTTCCTAATGTAAAGGAGAAACAACACTTTAAGGACCCTGTTTAGAGTCAGTATTTAGTTTGTCTGTTCTGGACTACTGTATAAATAAGGTGTTTCAACATGGCGGCCTCCATGAAAGGGGACCCTCTCCCACTGTAGATATAAAAGCATGTGTTTTAAGTAACAAACATAAAGAGATTCTTATTTTCAGGTGATTATACATGCATCAAAACATAGTTATGAATATTATATTCCATGTTTGCCTTATTCTGAAAATAGAGGCCCCAAATCTTACACACTGTACCTTTAACATGTTAAGCGTCCTCTTATTTCTTTGTTCGTTTCTTTCTTTTTGTTGTATTGGCTATAAAAATAAAACATTTGGATTGTAGTTTTATGATTTCATTATTTTTGTCAAGATAAAACTGCCTCCCTTTGCTCCACTGTTGCCTTTTTTGGTAAACAATCATATTGGTGACATTCAACTTTAACACTATTCATTTAGTTCTCTAGCATTAAAAATATGACATTACAGAAGTGGTACTCGTTAACGACGCTTAAACAACGTGTTAAAAGTCACATATGTTTGAACTAGGTGGCTTTCCATATCCAACATGGCAGAGGCCATCGCTGCATATTATGCGCTTCAAACGGCGCGGGTGACGTCACTCATGCGCTGATTATGATTAGCTAATGTTTCATATATGTCGTAAATTAGCTTCAGCTATGACAATATATTTCAGCACCTAGCCTCATTTAGCTGGAGTTTGGTGTGTTTGTTTTTTAATCTTGCAAATTTTAGATTTTTAATAAAAATATATATATACTATTCTGTGAGACATAATATGTCAGATTCTGTCTAAACTCAAAATATATATTCTAAAAGTATAAAAACTACTTACTATAGTTACTAATACTACACTATAAGTGAAACCTTTCACTTTTAAACAATGTATAATCACGTTTCGCGTTATTTATAATATACATAATGTAGATTATGTATATTATATCTTAAAGAGTGTGTATATATATATAGTATATCTTAAAGAGCTCATAGTTCCTTACTACCCCTCTAGAACACTGCGCTCTCAGAATGCAGGGTTCCTTGTGGTTCCTATAGTCTTCTCCCTCTCTATCTTTAACTCAGCCGGTCGCGGTGGATGACCGTCCACCAATGAGCTTGGGTCTGCCCGAGGTTTCTGCCTGGTAAAAGGAAGTTTTTCCTCGCCACCGTCGCCAAATGCTTGCTCATGGTGGAACTGTTGGGTCAGTGTAAATAATATTATAAAGAGTACGGTCTAGACCTGCTCTGTGTGGAAAGTGTCATGAGATAACTTTTGTTATGATATGGCGCTATATAAATAAAATTGAACGTGATACTGATCTTTTTTTTTTTCTCTGGTGTGGCTTCCGTAATTTAATATTAAAACATTAATGAAAGCGGCTGTTCAAATTATTCGGAGGAGACCTCAGCTGAGTCACATGACCTCAGAAAGCGGAAGTCGATGTTGACCGTGTAATAGGAGTGTGTGAACCAGGATCGTACCAGGCTGTAAATGAACTGTACTGACGTTTGTAATCTCTCCGGGCTGGTAAAGTAGGAGCTGAAAGACGAGGGAAAAGACAGGCGACGTCTGACACGGCAGCATTAACCCAGCTAGGTACAGTAAATGTTGTTTATTTGTTACATTTATGTCGCTAACAAGACCTCCGAGTTAGCCGTGAAGTGTAGTGCATCGGAGTCATGAAGCTAACAGTTAGCCTTAGCTCCATTAAGACGTGAGCTAACGTCAGTGTTCAGAGTTGCTCATTGAAATGTCCGCGTTAAAGAGAGGTGAAGACGGATCCTCTTTATCCTATATAAATAAAGAGGATAGTAAAACTAGTATTATTTCATTTACACATAAAACTACAACATCTCAAGCTGCAGGGACTAACCTCAGCTGTACCACAATGTTTGTGCACTGCTCAGCTACATAAAACATGAACAAGTTATCATATTAATGACATTAGGGCTGCAGCTTACTTTTTTTTTTCATTATTTATGTATCTGTCAATCAATTTTTTGATCTTTCAGTCCAGTTTTCAGGCTGGAAATGAAAGGCATCATAGCAAACAGGATGCAGTTGAGTTTTGTACTGCTGACTGGACAATACAAACTATTTGTAATCAGCTGACTAATCGATCATGACATACATATGTTAATAAAATAAGGCAAGGCTGTTGACGTACTGCAGTCTGTTGCCAGCCAAGTTAAACACCCAGTGAAGAGCGCAAACACTGTGTGAAGTTTAACCTTGTCATATGTTGACGTAGCAAAGTGTAACAAGTAGCAAAGCTAACTGTCGGTTATGTGAAAAATCCTGCACAACCAGCTTTCAGATCTCATCAGTGTGTCAAAATCAAGGGGCGGCGATTAGCTCAGTTGGTGGCTGAAAATAGGTTTGGTTCGTCAGGCAGGTTATTCTATAGTTTAGGTGCATGAACAGCAAAAGCTCTGTTGTCATGCACCTTTACAAGGGCGGAGTAATCCGAGATAAAACATGGGGCCAGACCGTGAAATGCTTTCAATGTAATGGGTAAAATCTTGAAATTAATTCTGTAACAAAGTGATATCCAGAGCAGTCAGGGAGTGAAATTATGTCCTTATTTACTTTGTTATTACAGTCATATAAATGTGAGGAACATAAAGCATGTATGATGGTTTTGGTGTTCATAAGACATTCATAAGAAGTGAACAGATTTTTGCAATATTTCTAAGATACAAACAGTCTGTAATGTTTAAACTTAAACTCATCTGTTGAATGTTTTTGGGCATTTTTGACTAAAACATTGAGACTAATGGATTATCAAAATAGTTGTCTCATCGATGAGTCAAATAATGATTTCAGCTCTAAATGTGATGATACTGAGTAATATACAGCACAGCTACATTAATGTGTTTTCTCTCTCATCCAGTGTCGGCTGCCAAAATGTTGTCAGACGGAGGCTCTTTCATGAAGGGGATGGTCATAGGAGGCCTGTTCTGCTTGGTGCTGTCATTCCTGGGTAGTTTCAGCCCCAGCCTGGAGTCCAGTACAGACGACCATCATCACCATCATCATCACGTCAAGGCCCCGAGTAATGATGAGCTGACACGCTTCTCTGACAGTCAGGTGCAGGAGTTGATCAATGAAGTTCGGGTCTCTTGCGTCATCATGGTCCAGCCCAAGATTCTTGTTTATTGGGCTACTGCTGTTGACACCTGGAGCAAACACTGTGATAAGGCTGTGTTTTACACCTCAGAGTCCTCTAAGGCCCTCGAGGCAGTTGATCTGAATGAAAAAGATGAGTGGGCAAGGATACGTAAAGCTCTGAAGCATGCTTATGAGAACGCTGGAGACCTGCGCTGGTTCTTTGTGGCGCAACCCACCACGTTTGCCATCATCGAGAACCTCAAGTACCTGGTGCTCACAAAAGATGCAAGCCAGCCCTTCTACCTGGGTAACGTTATGAAGTCAGGGGAGCTTGAGTATGTAGCGTATGAGGGTGGCATTGTTCTAAGTTATGAAGCACTGAAAAGGTTAGTGCATGTGTTCCAGGATGAAGCCAAATGTCCAGAAAGAGGACGTGCCCTGTGGAAGCTGAGTGAGGAGAAGCAGCTAGCCGTGTGTCTCAAATATACAGGTGTCTTCGCAGAGAACGGAGAAGACGTGCACGGAAAGGGCGTGTTCAACAGCAAGAGTGTGGACAGCCTGATAACGGACAGCATGAAGGACAATCCCACCAATGTAGTGGAGGGCTGCTGCTCGGACATGGCAGTCACGTTCAACGGGATGTCACCGAATCAGATGCAGGTTATGATGTTTGGAGTATACAGACTTCGACCTTACGGGCATGATTTTCATGACTCATTAACATTTTACCCTCCTGAAGGCTCAGATAACGACTAGAGACTCATTCCTTCAAACTGGATGTGGCATTTTAAATTTCTTTGCTTCTATGATGGCAAATTTAACTTTGGGGAGATTCTTTACTTATATGCTGTTTGTAAAACTGGATCCTGGGTTGAGAAAAATAATTTTATGTAATTTAAAACATTTTGCACTTGGCACAATCAGCACCCCCTGTTCCTCTTTGTGATGTAGGAGTCGATGGGCGTGCCGTTGTTTTGAATGAAAATGGAGCTGGGAAATGAAACGTCTGACATGAGACAGGATTACCTGGAAGTTCTGGTTTCTGTATTGTTATGCATCTTAATTGTTTGTCCTTTTGTGGTCTTAAAGCTGCATTAGAGTTATTGAGTGGTACTATTTTCTGAATATGACACATTTCTGACATTATTTAACTGCTTGATGATTTTAATCACTTTTTTTTGTTTTGTTTTTTTAATCTGTAAGAACACATCACCCTGCTGATTTAAATTTTTATAAATATTAAGTCCAACATATCCTGGCCCAGCCTAGCTCTAAGTGAAGTGCATTTCTGGCCACGTTCTGCTTTGTTATCTCCACATACAAACAATTGGTCTTCACAGCTAAATGGAAAATAATAAATTATATACCTCAATGCTGACTAATGGGTAACTTACATTTCTTCCGTCACACATTTAAAAAACAAACAAATTTTTTCTACTGATTTTAAAAAATACGAGGATGTCAAGGCTGACCTGATGAGGTGACTTTTTGGTAAAATTGATTTCTGATTCAACTTGTTTTATGGTATTGAATAATGAAGGACTATTAAAGGGTGGGAATGTGGATGAAAGTGTGTTCTACTGTGAATTATTTTTGGTACCAGGAAAGCTTTGTACAGTTTAAGAACAGCTGAACAATTTTTATATAGAAGTGTAAATTGTAAACCGGGCCACCATTTTATATTCTGCTTTGATTAATAGTAACTCTGGTGACCACTGTGTGAATCTTGACGAATAATGTACTGTATATTCATGTTTTGCTACAAGAATAAAATATTGTAGTTCTCATTGATGCCCTGGTACTGTTGAAATATGTAGTCAAATCATAAAAAAGGTTATTAGCAATGCTGAACACGAGGGACCCGCGTTGATAAAAATGCCGTGGACAAAACACCTCATGAAGTTCAACAGCACCACAAACTACACATTGAATCAACACCCCTAGAAAAGAGTTTAAACTGAACATTACAGCCTTTATGAAGTTATGACTTCTTGCAGGGCTTTTATATTAGTGCGCATGTTTTAGTCGTGTACTATTATATAAATTCACCCAATTTAACTTGATAGGAAGCACTGTGGGGTGTTGAGAGACTTTCCTCTTAAATACAAACCCAAACTCTCACAAACTGTACTTTAAACCTCACATAGTAAAATGCTTTTATACATACACACAACTAAAGCACTCACAAACTGAGGAACTATATGCCTGTGTACGTAACTAAAAAGCTCTCATGGAATTTGAAACGCCTTCACACATACTTGTAAAGTGTGCTCACACAGTGAAAACAAGCATTAATTAAAAATAACGGCCTTCCTTCTCCTCTACCGGTGTGAGGCAATGAAGAGGATGTTGCAAGTTTGTTTTTTGAACTGGTGCTCTGCAAAGCAAAGACTGCCACAATTTCATATCTGCATTTCTTGCTGTGTCCAGATATAATCATGATTATAGGGATGTCCGTAACCTAGTAGGATTACTGTGTTACGGAATTTTCTATCCTTAGGTTACACGAGGTCACATGTGGGCCTTGAGGTCCTTGGCAGTAGTAGTTGTTTGGCTTTGTTTGAGGACAGCAGGTGCCAGTCTATCGCAACACTGTGGTGACCAGGGTCGAAGAGACCTTATATGTTGCCTTCAAAGACATGATAGCTTGCCGTTGACGTTTCATTAACATAAACAGACATCAGTGTCTCCAGATTAGAATGTGCTGACAGTAACACTAACATGGGTAAAGACATTCTCTTTGACTAGTTCTGGTCGTTTAGTATTTGTGGTGTTATCTGTAGAGGTTTAAAGTCTGACCGCCAGCAGGAGTTGGGCAGAATGTGAGACCGACTCAGGCACTTCTGATGTACTATGAGAGTGTCTCTAATTCTCCTTGGCCAAGCGTCAATAAATACTACAGCATAAGACATCTCCTGAACACGTTCTTCCCTCCTGACCTCACCATTGACCATTGATTTCAGCAATTCCTTCACAACATACTGTACATCATAATTCTGAATAAGCTTGTCCCTAACCTTCCCTAATAAAGCATTGTACCTACTGTATCTACCTGTAGCTTTATTCACAAAAGAGAGGAGCTAAATAATAGTTTGGACATATCTGCCACTCCTTCAGTTATTATTTGAATACGCCTACATCAGGCATTGATGATAAATCTAGACAAGCTACATAATTACTCCCAACTATACAAACGAAATGAAAAGGTAATCGACAATTTTGTCATGTCTACCATTTGAATAATTCTAAAATCAGCAGAAACTAAATAATGAAATGATGTTGGCATCTTTAATTGGATCGAATGCAAAACACCAACTGAGATTGTGGTTTAAAGCAAGATCTTTCTTTTATTTGTACATATTGGCGATTGATTCAAAGCCTCCAGCAGGTTACACAGCTAAGTCCGTAGGTGTAAACAGTTGACTGGCAGCTCATGCCTCGCTGTCAAGAGCTCCACACTTTCCGGGGAGGGTGGAGGGTGGGGTAGTGGCGGGGATGGGCGGGCGTTGCAGGTGTTGATGTCGTCATTTATACGTCTTCATGTGCCACAATCCGTCATTCAGATAGTGAACGTTCTCAATTCCAATTCCTTTGTTGACTTTCTCTCTGTTTGCATAAGACAGATTAAGATCAGGCATCGTAAGAGCCGTAACAGAACAGACATTGCAAAGAAGAAGAAAGAAAAGAAGAAATCTTACATGCTTTCTGCAGACATCTTCATAACGCCAACACAGAGTGCATGACTTTTTCCCTCTGCCATTATGGCCTGCATCCACTTGTTAAAGACAAACTTGTAGATAGAGGGTTTAAAATGTGGAAGGAGCATGATATTTTATTGTGAACTTGACATATTTTATAGCACGCACATCAAACCGCTTACTTGAGCTGTATCACGTATAAAAGGATACAACTACTGTGTCAGCTTCAGCTGGGTAGAGTTTAGCACCTGGTGACGTCAGCCCGGGGCACATGATGTTGGCTCCGCTTAAGACAAATTTAATGGCTCCTTTGTCTACTTGCTGGTGTGGGAGAATGAAAGGATCTATGAAAAGAAAAGGGAATTTCTCATCAGTATGAGAAAACCCATATTAACACAGCCATCACCCAGCTGGCATGAGAAGATCTTACATTTATGCAACAGTCTGAGCGTTGGGTAGAATGGTCCTTCTCTCTGTCTGAAGAAGAGCAGCTCTCCATTCACTGTCAGGATTTCAATGTGTTCATGGCTGTGGGAAGAATTACAGAAATATAAACTATATAACAAAGTCCATCATACTGACTACACATTGTCAGAAAAACACCAAGTCTTACCATCTCACTATTTTGACAGGGTCCTTTTTTGGCATAATGTGATTGAGCCATGACTCGATGTCAGGAAACTGTTCCAGCAGCTGATTCTTGATGCCTTTGATCACAGATGTTTTCAGCTGGATACAGTTGGACACATTTTCCTTCTCATCAAATCTGAAACAGAAAATATTAATATAGATTTTTAGTCCAAATGCAGCTAGAAAATAAAAATTAGGCTTCTGTGCCATGTTCATCATATGGTAAGAATATATTTACAATAAAGTAAGTTTTAATTTGTCAGGTGTATTAAAGGCTTATCACAAACACAACAGTACTTATTCAACATTAGCTCCACTACAAATGATACATAACTACACAATTATGAATCATTTTCAATCTCAACTAGACAAATATGAATTCTGGTGTAAATATAATTGTGAATTTTATCTCATACACCCTGCAAAGGGAGACAGTTTTGAGAGCTTCGTGTACAAGAAAGGTGCCTTTCTAAGTTGTGATTATTAATCAAATATATGCTTCAGTTTTCATAGTGTAAATATGTTTAGCTGGTGTCAGAGGTGCCTGGATGTTTCCTATGGTCTCAAGATGACACGACTGGATTTCAGGTTCAAAACAGTTTAGTTCAGAAACGTGAATGAGTTATGTTTAGATGACACAGCACTGACACGTTTAAACACAATGAACAGAGGACATCACAACATATCATAACTCATGTCTGCGTGTCTCATTAGATGAACAGAAGCAACAAACTCAAGTCCGTGATCAGTTAGCGTTAGCCACCTAGCTGTGGTGAGCTAACGTTACAACATTCAAACAATCAGCCACGTACTTTTTAAACATCCTCGTTAGTTGACAGGTTCCTCAGTTGTGATAAAGCTTGTCCGGACTTACTGCGCCTGATCTGCGATGGTAAACACAAGTAAATAACAAAATATAATTCATCTATCAGGTAATGCTGTGACAACTCCACGCCTGTGTTCGGAGGGCCAGTGGTATGTTTGCGACAGTTTACGGCAGGTCAAGTCGAATACGATAGGAACTTCCATCCGCTGCTGTCACCTAGGTAACTTCTGTAACTGAAAAACTCTCATGTCCGCCGTTTACGAGCATCTGTCGTGATGAGTCTGTTAAAAACTCGTATGTGGCGCCCTATAGGCGATGTCAAGGCCAGTTTCCATAGTGACAACGCAGTTTTCATGTCCTTTATTCGTGTCCTGATAATGTTAGACAAACAAACACATCACAAAGATTATGTGTGCAGTTCACACGTAGATGCTACTAAAACATTTTATTTATTTTTTTATTTTTTATTATTCATTCACATACAATATTGCTGTAAATGTTCAAATCATCACAATGGGCTTGGAAATAGAAATAAATATTGGATTTTTCCAAATGTGAATATGAGATTTCTCATGTAAAATAGCAACTGAATTACAAATGGTATTCTTCTATCTATCTATTGTTTTGTGCTTAAAATAAAACTAAATATGGACATGGTTAATTTCTATACCAGTGCTGATTGTTCCATGTCAAAAAGTTTTCTAAATCAGTCCAAAATATCCTGGAGTAAGCCCAATTACTACACTGAAAAAAAAGATGTTTAATTGTTCAGTCCACAATAACCACACCTGTAATCCATATCAATGTTGTACCTTTCAGTATTTTCACAGGACAGGAATATGTCATCCCCTTGACGTGTCTAACACAGACCATCACAAGGATTTATGCCATTCAACACAACACACCTACACAATTATACACATTGCACAGTACCATAGGCATAGATTGTTTGGGGGTTTTTTTTATATCACGAAAAAGACAAGAACTTGTAGAAATAAAAAATAGTTTCAAGTTTATTTGTCACATTAACACAGCACTACATATGAAGAATAGAAATAAGTAAAAGACGTTGAATTTTAGGTTAAAAAAAAAGGATAATATAGAAAGATAAAAATACAAAATATACTCAAATAGAATAAGTATGGAAGTAAATAAAATAACAGACAAATAAAATAGTAAATAGAAAAAGTCAGTGAGCTTTGGTCAGGTCATGACCACAGGAGTCCACGGCGCTGATCCGGCGCCATCTTGTGGCCTGGACGGTTACAACATTGTAGTTCGTATAAAAAAAAAAAAAAAAAAAAAAAAAACCGCTTGTGCAAAAAGTACTTTTGTACAAAGTACTTCCGGTGGGGTCATCGACTAGCTTTTATGAGCGCAATTTTTCTCAGTGTTTACCAACGCGTGTTTCTCTATAATGTGAGCTTATTTCCGCCATAGTCACGTTTGTCCTGTAAATAATTTTCTTTAACGGTCGCTTCAGTTCACCACGCTCACCGGACTGACTGTACAACGCGGTTAGACCAAGCGAGGCAAAAAGAGGAAGCAATAGCCAACCATCTTTCTTCTTCTGCCAGCAATAACAAGAAAGAGACAAGGCTAGATTCAAGTGGATCTGTGTAGTTTGAAATTTATTGTATTGTGTTTTTTTATACCGGATAACAGACTTGAGTAAAAACCTCTCCCGTGTTAAGATAGCGAAAAAGCTCTCGGACGCTCAGCTCATCACCCCCGGCAAGCCTGGAAGTTTCGGATCAGAAGACTGGCTGTTAAGAATTAGTATTCCCGTTTTTTCATGTTTCCAACAGGTTTATCTTCCCCTAACCCCCCACCACCGCCAACCCAGGAGGCTAGACCAGCGGCTACTGATGTCAAAAACGAAAGCGGTAACATCACATCTCCGAAGAAGAGGAAAATAAACGGCTCCGAGAGGGAAGACACTACTGATACGATCTCTTCCTCGCCTCCCAAGACCCTGAATTCATCCTCTTCTTCTTCCTCCTCCTCCTCCTCCTGCTCTCCCACTCCTGTGCACATTCAGAAGAAGTTGAGGTTTGAGGATTCAGTGGATTTCATTGGACTGGATGTGAAAATGGCTGAGGAGGCTGCTGCTGCTTCGTGCTCCAATAACAAAAGCAAAGCCGTGTTCCTGTCCGGTGGCGTGGGACACCATGCAAACGGACTGACGAAAACCGCAGGCTCCGGCACCTTCTCCAACAGTAAACCCGGTGCTGCCAAGAAACTAGTCATCAAGAACTTCAAAGGTAGCAGATACACTGGTGGATAATGGACAGCAACTTAGTCTCAATTACTTACCATCCCCTGAAAACTCAGTGGTTATTGTTCCAACTGGACAGTGCATTGTTAAATTAGAGCTAGTTTCTTACTCCATAACAATTAAAATGCTAAAAGTGAATCATAGATACTTGTACCTGTTTGGTCATCACTAAGAAATGTGTCAAAAATGTCATGCATATGGCAAAAACTATATATTTCCATGACTGCTCACCCTAATATCAATGATGTATCAATATGAGTTGGTTCATTTATAGTAAATATTGTTTAGAAAGTCAGTTAAGTTGAGGCACTCATTGCTTATTAAACATAGCTAAAACAGTCAAATAAGCTCTAAAAATTATATTAGGAATTGTTAATTAGTCTCTAAAATTAAAGCCATCTTGTGATGTCAAATTAGTAACTCTGAGCAATAATAATGATAAAGAATAACACAATCTGTGTGTTTGACACATGTAAAGAAATTGGCTAGATGTAATACACAGTGGAACTTTGAACATTTTATTGTTTTCCATTTAATAATTATTTATAGTAAAAAAAAATTTTATCAGATAGTCTTAATGACATCGAGACCTGAGAACGAGAAACATTCGTAGTTGCAGGAACAGCACATAAAAAGCAAAACAACTGGCAATCAAGTAACAAATGGAGTTAATAGAAACTATAAGAGGAGTATTACAAAAACGCCAGATAGTAAAAGGTGAATGAGAGCAGCTAGTTTGAGGACAGATTGCATTGCAAAGGTGCACAATACCTGACAAGGTTACTGCCTACGTATAGATGTAATGGTTAAGTAGTCGCTGCATTGTGTTGACTGTGCGGTTCAGAAGCTTTATAGATGGATATCATGAGCTGATTGTTCTGTCTTCTCCGTAATGAACATGTGGCTGAGAAAACCTCAGGGGATATCATGTCCAAAAACAGATATTTGGATTTATTTTGTCACTCTACTTTAAATAGAAACAAACACAGCTGTTTTTAAAATAGTACTGCTGACACTGGTGACACAGCATAATGGTCCATTGAGGTCCCGAGTTTGTCATTCAGGTCCAGCTAAAGTTTACAGTTTGTTGTTGTGTTTTTGTTTTGCGCACAGAAAAGCCCAAATTGCCGGAGAACTACACGCAGGAGACCTGGCAGAAGCTGAAGGAGGCGGTCGAGGCCATACAGAACAGCACTTCAATCAAGTACAATCTAGAGGAGCTCTACCAGGTATCTCTAAAGACCTGTTGACCTCTCGTTCCTCCTCCTCTGTTGAGGAAGGTCACCGTATTCATCCCCTTCGCTTTTGTGACCCTTTGTTTTTGTCCCCTCAGGCTGTCGAGAACCTTTGCTCCCATAAGATATCTGCCAAGCTTTACAAACAACTGAGGGCCGTGTGTGAAGACCACATCAAGGCACAGATTGATCAATTCAGAGAATATCCTTTTAACAGCTTCTGTTTATCAATTCAGTTTGTACGGCATTGTGTTGATCATGCAGTCATATCGCGGTAAAGCTTTGCCTTAACACGGTTCATACGGATGCCCTGGACAGTGTGCTTTTCCTAAAGAAAATTGACAAATGCTGGCAAGATCACTGCAGACAAATGGTATGTTTTATAACTTTAATAAGGAAAATTGTGGCTGTCATATCATGTCATTGTTTGTGCTTCACTTTCCATGTTTAATGGGTATTTCACTGATGTAGCACTGCACTTAGATAAAATTGGGAGTCTTATGTCAAAATCAAAGCAGCACAGTCACTCCCTCCTCATCTGGTAAATGGACAGTTTTGCAGTTCTCGTCGTCTCATGCATATGCAGGAACTTTTCCCATTTGTAAACACCACAAAAAAAAAAAAAAACCCACTGAAACTCAAAACAAACGCCATTTTCAACAAAAAGGTTAGTGTTATAGGGAGCTCTTAATATTTGAGGATGTCACCTGGGAGATGATGGAGATGTTCGTGAAATCGAATGTGGCCATGTTTGGTTTTTTTTTCTCCGAACTCCCAGTTTGTAACGCAGACCTTCCTCCTAATTTCGATTCAAATTCATTCTCTGAAAAGGACTCCAGTAAACTGATCATCACGTGTAAAATCGTGCCCTGTTTTTTTAATTTGAATCAAACAAGAAAATGGTTTAAAAATGACGTCCTTGTGTATTTCTAATTCTAAGTCTTTGTCATTGTTTTTCAGATCATGATTAGGAGTATATTTTTGTTTTTGGACCGCACCTATGTTTTACAAAACTCTATGCTGCCATCAATCTGGTGAGTGATCGCTGATGCTCCGCGATAGTTTGATTTCTGTTAATCAGGGGGTGTGTGTGTGTGTGTATGTTGATCAAGCTGCTGTGGTCTGCAGGGACATGGGTCTGGAGCTGTTTAGGTTCTACATCATCAGCGACCTGAAGGTTCAGAGTAAAACCATCGACGGGATTCTGCTGCTCATCGAGAGGGAGCGAAACGGAGAGGCGATAGACCGCAGTCTACTAAGGAGCCTGCTGAGCATGCTCTCTGACCTGCAGGTAACTGAGAAGTGTCAGCTGCTGCTGATCTATATTTGATCGCCCGGATCTGTGCGTGTTGTCAGTTTTAAGTTTGAAAACGTATGTTCTCTCCATCCCTGACAGATTTATCAAGATTCCTTTGAGCAACGCTTTTTGGAGGAAACTAATCGTCTGTACGCTGCAGAGGGCCAGAGGCTGATGCAGGAGAGAGAGGTGATTTATGTGACCTTCATAGTCGTTACCCATTTTGTTTGTTCGTTAGCGCAGATCTTTCTTATTTCTCTCAATATAAACAATCTGATTACACTGTAAACATCCAGTGTCCGCGCTGTGATTTCATAGTGCAAATATTTATCTAAAACAAAAAACGCAACATCAGGTCTTGATCTTGGTACCACAGAAAATTCACAAACCAAACAGCGCAACCCGAATAGAATCAGACACAACAAGAAATCCATGAAACAAACACCAGCATATCCTCCATTCATGGCTTCAGGTGATCAGAATGCAGCACAGCAATAAAGGTGAAGCTTTTCTTTCATCTCATCTGGAAAAGCTTTTGCTCGATTAAGACGACAAGTATAGCAGCTTTGTTGACTCGCTGACATTCAGACATGGTGTCGCTCTTTGTTGTCTGAGCTCAGGCTGTGATGTTTTCCTACGGGTTAGCAAACTGTTTGTGTGCAATGTTTGTGAAAGCGTGTCGAGTGTTTATTTTTGAGATATTGTGCCTTAAGGCATCTCAACACTACGCGAATAGACTGCACTATATGTACTGCTGCTATAGCTGTTGAAATAAATAACATTAAATCTTGTTTATGTTTAACAACTCGTGAACTCATGTACCTGAGATGAGTTTATCCTCGGTAATACGCCACATCATGATGTAACTTAATCAAACGTGGTGGAGCGTTCTTCAAGAAGGTACCTCATTTACATAACTCCTGTCTTATCCAGCTATTATAACAAAATGTACTCGTGGATAAACACTCGGTTTATTAGGTACAGCTAGTTAAAGCTAATGCAGTCTAATACAACACTGCTGCAATAAACCCTACCTCTGTGAAGGTTATAAATATAGAAACAGTTAAAACCATTTATACCAGTGACTGTAGACTAAATAACAAACAGCTCTCTGTATGATGCAATACACATCAACGGCACCTTTAGCTAGGTGTACCAGCTGAACTGACAGCTGAGTGTATCTTCCTGTAAACACGTATTTCTCTGAGAGCTTATCCTGGTTTTACCTGAGTTTTTATTTATTATATTCTGGTCCTGTTGATGTCAGTTATTCATTTGATTGTATCACTTTGTAACCTGTTTTTTTTTTTTTAAAAAAATGCTGTTGTGGAGTATGTATTAGAGAAAAGCAGTCTCTTAAGGCAGGCACTGCCAAACTTTTTCATGTCTAGGAGCCCCGCAATAGATGCACATCAGACAACGGACTCCCAATTTGAAAAGATTCTGTCGTAACGATTCCCCCAGATTCATATTTTTATCTTTAGGTTTGAATATCATCATCAAACTGTCGGTGTTTGATCATTGACTGACTGTCAATTATCAATCAAACGGACAACGCTGCTTCTTTCCTTGTTGTTCCAACTTTCAAATGTGATAAAAGTTCAAATATTCTATTCCTCCTTTTACTCAGGATCCTCTACAGCCCACTCAAGGACTACTGTTGAAAAGCACCACTTAAAACACTTAAAAAATGTTGTGTTGAGTGTTAGAGGCTTTTGTAAAGTATTTAATTTTTAGAGATCACAATATGGTATCAGTTTAATATCGCTGCCCCCCCCCCCCCATTCTTTTACAGGTACCAGAATATCTCCATCATGTCAACAAACGCTTGGAAGAGGAGGCCGACAGAGTCATCACATATCTAGACCAGAGCACACAGTGAGTGTTGTACTCAGTTTGTAATTTAACACACTGACTGATTCATTTGTAACCTGAACTCTTTTATTTTCTTTCTGAACAGAAAGCCGCTCATTGTGACTGTGGAGAAGCAGTTGCTGGGTGAACATCTCACAGCCACTCTGCAAAAAGGTAAACAACAGTAAATGCTTTATATAAACGTATACATGAGTAGTATTTGATATCTAACTGCCTGTCTGACTACATACTGTGTCTTTAAAGTATAAAAGCAGGTCTGATCTCTGACTTTCTGCTGTTTGAAACTTCCAGGTTTGACTCACCTGCTGGATGAGAACAGAATTCAGGATCTGTCTCTTCTCTATCAGCTCTTCAGTCGAGTGCGAGGTGGTGTTCAGGTCCTCCTGCAACACTGGATAGAGTACATAAAGGTATGAACACTGATAAAAGTCTGGAGGTGGTGTACAAGTTGTTCTGCGTATTCTGTCGGTAACTTCGGTCTTCCATTGTCTTAATAATCCACGGCCAGGCTTTTGGAAGCACAATCGTAATCAATCCAGAAAAAGACAAAACAATGGTGCAAGAGTTGCTGGACTTTAAAGACAAGGTGGATCACATCATCGACATCTGCTTCATGAAGAACGAGAAGTTCGTCAACGCCATGAAGGAAGCTTTTGAAACATTCATCAACAAACGTCCGAATAAACCAGCAGAGCTCATAGGTAAGTAGAATTTCACCATTCATAACTGCTGCACTGTCAGTGAATGAACATATAATCATAATCATGAAACAACATGTAAATAAATATACTTTTCTTTCCAGCAAAACATGTGGATTCAAAGCTAAGGGCAGGAAACAAAGAGGCAACAGACGAAGAACTGGAGAAGATGCTGGATAAGATCATGATTATCTTTAGATTCATCTATGGTAATATTTATTATCCACATTTGTTTCAGTTTAAGATTTTCCCCCTGCGTGTTTCTTCTTAATGCAATAAATTCTTCTGTTATTGTTGCAGGAAAAGATGTTTTTGAGGCCTTTTACAAAAAGGATCTGGCCAAGAGGTTGCTGGTTGGAAAGAGCGCCTCTGTGGATGCTGAAAAATCAATGTTGTCAAAGCTGAAACATGGTCAGTTCAAACCATCAGTCACATCTGAACACACTCAACGTGAAATAAATGATAGAAAGTGAAAACCTGACCCTGAACGCACCTCCATTTGTGACCTTTTTCCCTCAGAATGTGGAGCAGCGTTCACCAGCAAACTGGAGGGGATGTTCAAGGATATGGAGCTTTCTAAAGACATCATGGTGCAGTTCAAACAGGTGAGAACAAACATGGGTTAAATCTCTAAGAATATTCGTTTGACGTTAGTTTTTGAGGATACGTATAAGAGGCAGCTTTAGCCCCCTCGTTTATTTCTACTT
This sequence comes from Sciaenops ocellatus, assembly GCA_033000465.1. NCBI lineage: Eukaryota > Metazoa > Chordata > Actinopteri > Sciaenidae > Sciaenops > Sciaenops ocellatus. Next base: position 12,140,142 of record CP136866.1, on the reverse strand, counting down.
CACTATCAAATATCTGCTGATACAATCTGCTGATTATTTTCTTGATTAATCGCTTAATTGTGACAACTTTAAATGTCTAAATTTGTCTGATCTGTCCAAAAAATATCAAAACTATCACACAAAAACAAACGGTAGAGCATCCGCACCATGTAAGAAGGCTCAGCAGCGGCCCAGGGTTCGAATCCGACCTGCGGCCCTTTGTTGTATGTCGTTCCCCATCTCTCTCTCAGCTGTCTCTGTCAAAAATAAAGCTTGAAAAAGTACAAAAAAAATATCTTTAAAAAAAAAAAAAAGAAAAGTTCAATCGATGAAATCAATTAATCAAGCAAACCTCCTGAACAGTGTATTTCTCATGTGATTACCTTGATGTTGTCACAAAAGACAAACAAAAGATAAAGTGATTGTCACCTCGATAAGCTCCCAGAGTTGTAAAATCCCTCCTCATAACTTTGTTTTGGAATTCAATAAGCCTTTAAACTCATGCATTTATTAGTCAGACTGGGCTTCATGGATCATATTTCTTCATCTCAGTGGCACCTGAAACAGAACACCCTCACCAACACAACCTCTTGTAGTGATGACCTAAAGTTAAATTTGTGTAGGTGGATATCACACGTGTCTCGTTTGTGTTTTTATGTAGTATATGCAGTGCCAAAACATTCCTGGCAACATCGAGCTTACGGTGAACATCCTCACCATGGGTTACTGGCCAACCTACGTCCCGATGGAAGTGCACCTGCCTCCTGAGGTTAGCGCTGAGCAAATATTGAGATTTTACGGAACGTGCTGTTTTTATAACCCGCCACGCAATAAATATACTGAGTGTTGCTTTGTAACGCCTCTGTTATCTTTGTCCAGATGGTGCGACTGCAAGAGATCTTCAAGACCTTCTACCTGGGCAAACACAGTGGCAGGAAGCTGCAGTGGCAATCAACACTCGGCCATTGTGTCTTAAAAGCTGAATTTAAAGAGGTAGATGACTGAATTTCTAAGAATGCTTTGGTGTGTTTTGCTCACACGGGGATGAAGCTTAATGTTAATTGTTCTCTTTGATTTTTCTGGCAAAAGGGCAAGAAGGAGCTGCAGGTGTCGCTTTTCCAAACACTTGTGCTACTTATGTTTAATGAAGGAGAGGAGTTCACCCTGGAGGAGATCAAACTGGCAACAGGAATCGGTCTGTGTGATCACATCAAAGTTTGGTTGGCGGCACTTTATTGAAAAAACCAACGAGGATTGTAAAGTACTCATTATGCAGCAACACTGATGTAAAATACTGTTTGTGTGTCTACTGGTTTACAGAGGACAGCGAACTGCGTCGGACTCTGCAGTCACTTGCTTGTGGAAAAGCGCGTGTCCTCACCAAAATCCCAAAAAGCAAAGATGTGGAAGACGGAGACAAGTTTTCTTGCAATGATGACTTCAAACACAAGCTCTTCAGGATCAAAATAAACCAGATCCAGATGAAAGAAACGGTAAAGCTATTATCTTGTAGCAGTTTCCTCACTTCAAGGCCTTCGATGCGTTGGTGGATTATCTAAACTAATTGTTTTCTCACAGGTGGAAGAACAAGCCAGTACCACAGAACGAGTCTTTCAGGATCGTCAGTATCAGATCGATGCGGCCATTGTGCGGATCATGAAGATGAGGAAGACTCTGAGCCATAATCTCTTGATGTCTGAAGTGTACAACCAGCTCAAATTCCCCGTCAAGGTGATTAGCACAACACAGAATGCCTTTATTTAAACGTTTCATTGACCTACACGAGGGACGGGTCATTCTAAGGCAACAAAAAATACAAATATTCGTATTTTCAGGTGATTATAGAATAATGAAAACATAGTCATATATATGGTATTGCATCATATCGGTAAACAGAGCCCCTAAATCTTACACACTGGACCTTTAAGCACCAGGTTAACTTTTATAACATATGAATTGTAGAAAAAACATTTTAGGATTGTAGCCCAACAAACAGAAGATTTTTAGGTCAGAGTTTAAAGGTCCAGTGTGTAGGATTAAGTTGCATCTAGTGGTGTAATCACTGCATTGCGATCTCCTCACATCACCCTCGCCTACTTAATGTAAAGCAGAAACAACACTTGAAAGACCCTGTTTAGAGTCACTATTTAGTTTGTCTGTTCTGGGCTACTGTAGAAAAACCGTGTTTCAACATGGTGGCCTCCATGGAAGAGGACCAGCTCTCACTGTAGATATAAAAGTATGATTTTAAAGTAACAAAAACAAAAAGATTCTTATTTTCAGGTGATGATTCATGCATGAAAACATAGTTATGAATATTATATCCCATGTTTGCCTTATTCTGAAAATAGAGACCCCCAAATCTTACACACTGGACCTTTCTTAAAAATAAATCTTAGAAGAACTCTGTAGGACATTGTTACTTTTTCTTTGTTGTGGACAAACTATAGAGACACTGTTTCTAAATGTGCTTAGACATATCTTCTTGTCACTTAGCAGAAATACATCAGTAACTGCAATAAACTAACAAAATCTACTTTCTTTTTCTATAATTTTAATGAAGTGCAGGCTGTTTTTGGTGTTATCTTTATAGAAGCACCTTGCCTGCTAACAAGCTACCACCATTAGCCGACAATACTGCCAGAGGGTTCAATTACAGTTGGCATAAGACCGGTCCACCAGGATAAGATCTAAAGTAGCTTGTACACAAGGACTTTTGTATCGTAGGTTACCCTGTGGAAGTGGCATGGCTTACATGAATCAGCTTTTCACTTACCTCACACTTCGAAGTATAAAAATAACCAGAAATGCTGGCATGTGGGCCTCATGTGTTAACCTCTGCCCCCCTCCCTGTGCTCTGCCCTTTTTTCAGCCTGCTGACTTGAAGAAGAGGATAGAGTCTCTCATTGACAGGGACTATATGGAGCGTGACAAGGAGAACCCCAACCAGTACAACTATGTGGCTTAGAGAGAGAGAGAGCGAGAGAGGGAGAGAGAGTGAGAGAGAAAAAGTGACAGAGAAAAAGAGATGCAGATGGTCCAGTCAGGCTGAAGCGATCGGTCTCTAAATCTTTTGCTCCAGTGGACGTTAACTATTATCATCTTCAACCCAGCGACCGACGAGTGAATGGATACTGCTCCACAGGATTTTTGTCAGGGGTCTTGTGATCCTGTGGACTGCATGCCTGTTGAAAAGAGAATATTGTCCATGTTTCTCAGTGCCTCTGAGAGAGTTGGGCTACTCTGGACAGACAAAGAAGACACACAGATGTTGTCCGTTTGCTCTTTTTTTTTTTAAATGGAGAGGAAAAATATTTATTTTCAAACTTAGATTCTTCTTTGTCCAGTTTGATTCAATATGCTCTTTGGTATCAAGTCACTTTTTTTTCTTTTTTCTTTTTTTTTTTTGTTCATTCAGTCTCTCAAGCAAATGCTGACACACTTAATGCTCTAAATGTACCACACATTGGGGGTAAAAAAAAAAAAAAAAGATAAAAAAAATTAAAAACTTGTTTCATCAGTCAGTGTCAAATGTGGGACTATTGGACAAACATTCATAGTAGACAATTTGGGGAATATCTGTGTCAAATGTGTGACCCTGCAGCAAAGTTTTACAATTTTTAAGGCCCCTCTGATAAAGCTGTGATGATGAACACAAAGCAGAGTTCAAAGCAGAGTTTGTGCCAAAAAAAAAAAAGGAGCACTTCTTTTGTTATAGGGTGTATTCAAGCTGCTAAAAACAGTTCAGTTGTACAAGTATATGCATTTAAGTTTCTCGTTTGTTCTGTCTTTGTATGTTTTTGTACATACTTCACAAAAGTGACATTTTAAATGATCTCATCTGACAGTCAACTGCTTTTTAGGTTGTTTTTTTTTTGTTTTGTTAACCCTTTAGACAGTATACTAAAAGCACAATGACATCAGAGCCCATTTCCTCATCTTCCCTGATGTCATACCACATACATACACTATATTTTGTTTTTGTTTTTTTGTTTTTTTGTATGTCTCCCTGTGGGGTGTGAAGGCCTTGCTGAAAAGTGGGTAGGAATGGGAGTGGATTGCCTCAACGTGAGGACAAATATGATTGAATAGACATGCCCTTGTTTGTATGAGTCTGTTAGATTTATTGCTTCAGATTAAAATAACTGTTTCAATCGGGGTTTTCTTCTACTAATTATTGATTCCCTAACACATTTCACAGTTTTGTATTAAAGCAGCCTCATAGTTAGTATTTTTGGCTTGAACCTAGTGAGCATTGGGCCTCGAGAATGCATACAACGGAATAATAATTAACTCTGTTAAGTGTGATCCACACCTCTTCTGGTTTGACACATTGGTCCCTGTCATATGACTTCCATTTCCTGGTACAGTCGGCGGCGGCACAGCAGCATCCCAAACACCGCTAACTGAGCGTCCTTGTCGGGGTGTTTTTTTTTACGTCTTCTCTCCGGTGGCTGACACTCCAAACTACTTGGCGATCATGTACCGATATGCTGCATTTGTTCTAGCCCTCGCCTTTGTAACTGGTATGTATTATCAACACAAGTAGTCTTTAAATCAGCTGTAAAAAACTGGGAGAGGAAAATGCTGCGAAGTGACGCGATTAAACTTGTGATACACTCCGGGCCTGGCACTTCTGTGCTCAGGCTAAATGCTGATTTAGAAAACAGATTTTCTGAATATCTATCACTTGTTTAAATGTATTTAATTTATAGACTTAAATGAGCTCTGAGGGGGGATTTACTGTACGGGCCTTAAAACGAAATCATCATCGGCAGTCGTGATGTTTTGCTAATGAAGCTAGCTTCCTTGCTAATTGTTACCTACGTCAACAACATCAGACTCTAACCGCTAAGTCGCTACATGCAGCTCAAGAAACTACATTTCCCGCACACGGCTGCAATTTTTGTCTTATTTATTCCAACGTATAACAATCAAGCCATGGCCCTGGGAGTGACTGTCACGACAGCTTTAACGTTATACTCGATAATGTGTTGACCAGTTAACGTTAGCTCACTCAGCCGTTAGCTCACAGGTTGGATAACACTTGTTTTGAAGCTAAAGTTTGGACTCGGTTATAAAACCCGAAGACCGCCTGAGTCACGTATGCGGCTAAATAACGTTAGCCAAACGTCAAGAGAGTAACAAAGGTGCCTAAACTCCGGCTGGCACGATGTAAAAATCATTATGTAAACTGGCTATAACCGTTAGCATTAGCTCGGTTCTTCAGTTTACAGTAAACCGGCACGTGACAATACAACGAATTACCGTAACGCTAACGTTTAGCGCACGAGCTAACATGAGCTAACAAAGCTAAACAGACTCCAGAGTAAAAAGGCACACGGCTATTACTGTTATTCATTTTAGAGGAGCGTTTTTAATGCTCTGTATGAAGAGTACATGCGTGTTTTGGATAATATTGTTGCATTTACTCGATGCGCTGTGATTAAGCTGTTTTTTTTCTCAAATGGTTATAAGCTGTTGGTGTTTATCGTGGGATGAGGTCGTAAAGTTACACCAAAATATGTGATCCATCAGGTTTTATGATCTTATCAAGAGTGTTGGTTATGGTGCCACTGCAAATGTTTTATCATCTGAACACGGCCCTTCAGTAAAATAAAGTATTTTTATAGCAAGGTCACAAACAAGCATGTGAGCTTGAGTGCTTTATAGGTTTATGTTACCTATTTTTTTTTTTTTTTTTTTTTTTGCTGTTATTGAGTTTATGATAATGCGTCTGAATGGACCTTGTCCTCTCTTTTGGTTAAATTGTATACAGTTTTATGTTTTTAGTGTACGGTCATTTTTAAAATGTTTCTCTCTGTCCACTCCAGTCAACTTCTTGTACAGTAAGAGTACATTTTCTTTTCAGTGCTCCAGCAGTCGCATGGCACTGAGGTGAACGTCACAGACGGCCAGGGAAAGCTGTGCCTCTATGCCAATCTAATGGTCAACTTTTCAGTCACGTATGAAATCACTGGCAATAAGGTGAGTGTCCGATCTCAGTCGCGCTAACGTCCTACAGTACGTAAGATGTCCCACAATGGCCGAATTGCTTTACTGACATAGCGAAGCAGCTCCACTGTTATCAGGCCACCTCGCCTGCTATCAAACTCCTGTGTAAGCAAATGTCATCACAGGAAGGGGAAATGAGGGGAATCACTACAAAGCAAATAGATTCATGCTATTCAGCATTTCACTTGGTGAGTTTTCCTGATGCATATCCTGCTATTGTTGTATCTGAGGAGGTTGTGCTGTTCAAAGCAGCTCACAGAAATGTATAAGATTTAAAGAAATTAACATTTTTCTCTCTAACTGTATTGAATTTTTCGTATCAGTTGTCTGTCAGACCTTGCTCTATTGGAGTAATGTTCATGTTTACAGGGGAAATGTTCAGTTTGATGAGAAACTGTTTGTTAGTTGCGTTGACACATGCTTAGAAACAACATTGTTTAACATCAAACCTATAATCATGTTGAATAAGGTCGAACTCTGCCCTCTCTTAGAGTTCAACAGTTGAGTTTCAACTTCCCGCTGAAGTCACATCAAATACAAGCGAGTGTGGTGCCACAAGCGCGATGCTGAAGCTTGATTTTGGAGATGGACACTCCTGGAGCATGAACTTCACTGTCAGTGGAAAAGCGTACCAAGCAGATGTCGTCACCTTTTCCTACAACCTCGGCGACAAGACTACCTTCCCTAATTCTGCATCAAGCGGTAACTTGTACACGCCGCAGTGTGAATAAAATATACACACATGCGTGGGAGGCCTTGCGCTGATGCTGATGTGTTTTTTGAATTTCTTTTAGCAACCCCGACTGTTACCGTGACGCCACACATTACTGACGTAACCGTGGACACGTGCTACTCGTGCAAGAGCAACGACATGTTCGAAGCGACTTCGGTCAATCAGACACTGTGGAACGTGCTCATCCAGGCTTTTGTCAGCAACGGCAGCAAGAGCGACCGTAGTAAGTGCAGCTGCAGCGTCACATCTCACTCTTCCTGTAATATTTCTCTCCTCTTTACACTCACTGTCTGTTCTCTCTGCTTTCTCCTTACGCAGTCACCTCTTGTGCTGCCGATTTACCCACAACCACCGTTACCCCGACCACTCATGCACCCAATACCACCACTGCAGCTCCTATCACAAATGCTACTTCCACTGCCCCTCCTACCACCACCCCGACCCCCACCCTCCCCACACCCGCCGTCGGAAACTACACCATCAAGCCTAATGAAAACGGCACAGCCTGTCTGTTAGCCAGCTTTGGCCTGCGGATTGGTGTCAAGCAAGGAGACGTACGTTCATAAACACCCAATTATAATGTAATATTGTAAAGCAGACGATATACAGATGATCTTCCGTATAGTCGGTGCTGATTTGATTCCCTTCTCTTCCCTCTGGTATAGAAATACGAGGAGATGAACTTCGAAACGAACCGGACCTCAGCTAATGGATCATGCGGAGTCGACACCAGTGAGCTGGAGTTGATTTCTCCCACAGTGGTCATCACGTTCAAGTTCACCAATGTAAGTCCTCAACAAGATGTTTGACAGTGTTTGAAGGGACCAATGAAACGGCTTTAAGATGACAACCAAGAATTTTATATTCCAAAAAGTTTAAAAGCATTTTGGTCCATTATCAAATGCAATTTGTCAGTTATGGGCTCAACAAAAATCATGACAGATATTTTTGTGTGCCAAACAATTAATTGAGAATTACGTGGCAGATTAATTACGTGGCGATTATGTCCAAATTGTTTGGTACCTCGGGTTTGTAATCGCTGAATCAGATGGATTGAAAAATGCTGTTATGTTTACTACCATGATGTAACTTTAGAGAACTAAACAGGCTGCAAGAAAATGTGAAATGTTCGCTGACAAAGAAGAAAGGGAAATGTTGGAATCCTGGATGCGCATGTGATTTTGTTCACGATAAAAACATTTGTTGCAGATTTTCTGTTTCTGAACTATATTTTCCATCTAACAGGATTCAAAGAAATTCCACCTGCATGCTCTGAACCTCAGCGGAACGACGAGCTCTGGTAAATACAAGATTCATATCTACCCTAATAGACCGGACACCACGCTGAGAAGCAAGCAAATGTCGAGTTCTTCTTCATACGTGTGCGTTTCTTTCAAGGTGTTGTGTTCGTTGGGGGGAACACCAACCTGAGCCTGTGGGAGGCGGCTGTCGGCAGCTCCTACATGTGTAACAAGGAGCAGAACTACACCATCACCAGCGAGCTCACCCTCTTCACCTTCGACCTTCAAGTGCAGCCCTTTGGAGTCAAGAAAGGTGTTTTCAGTACAGGTAGGTTCAAAGTCTCTTAACGCTCACCCTGACCAAACTGTTTAGTATGTAAACGCAGAAGTGTTTGTGATGATTTTTGTTGTGTGTGAATCAACCAAATTGTTTTATTAGTTTGTACAAGTTTTACAAGTACATGTTTTACTGTATATTAACCTATAAACCAAGGGGAAATTAGCATTTGAAGCCTGAAGAGGTGAAGGTATCCAGTGTTTCTCTAAACGAGAAGAAAAATAGAGCAAATTTTATAACCCCTCCTCCCCTTCAGATTTTTTTTTTTGTTGCCTTGAGTGGTCCAGACCTCCAGTTTTGGAGCCACTAAGGGCGCTTTCACACCAGAGCTGTTTGGTCCACTTTAATCTGACCCAAGATGGATTCCTTGAATAGTCCACTTCGCTTGTGCAGGTGTGAAAGCTCCTCCGGTTCGCTTACATTGGGAAATGCAAACAGACTATCCGGATAACCGAAGAGGGGCGTCCGTGTAACCACAGCAGCACACGTCGTACTCTCTCGCCCTCTGCCGTCTTTTCCAGTACTGCTGCATTTGTCTCATCTGGGCAGCTTCTTGTGAAACAGCGATTTAGGTTTGAACACCAAAGTAAAAACAGAACCCCCAAGACTGCACAAATTTGGTGTTTTTATTGTGAACAAGCTGGCAGAAGGGGATGGATTTCCATTTTCGGTTCTGCCCGATCGACGAGCCGAGTTATCTTCCTCCTCGTGCTTTTCTTCTTCCTGGTCAGTGTTCGTTTTGAGCAATACCGCCCCCAAAGGAGCAGCTGTTGTAACTGCATGACGTTGTCATGGTGGTTTGGTCCTCTTTCAACAGTGCAGTGTGAAAGTGAACCAAACCAAATGAAGGTGTGAAATTTTTCGGCATTTCCCGCCCAATCGAACCGAGTCCCCCCCGGATTATCCTGGTGTGAAAGCGCCCTAAAACATCGAGTCCATCCTAGGGTCAGCTTCCTGAAAACAAAGTCTGGTTAATGTTTAATTTTGAGTGTTTCTGCTGCCCTACTGTTTTTAAAGATGGCAAATAATCTAAACTGCTGTCCTGCTGCTTTAGTCGTGTCTCTTGTTAATCAGAAAAATCACTGTTCAACCTGTTGACTGACTCTCTTTTTATCTGCAGCCTATGAATGTTCAATGGATGACACCAGCATCTTAATCCCAATCATTGTTGGCGCTGCTCTGGCTGGCTTGATTCTCATTGTAGTGATCGCTTACGTGATTGGTCGAAGAAAGACTTATGTTGGATATCAGACCCTTTAAATCCAGTCCTGAAATATAACAGGGTTCCCAAGCGTGGTCCTTGGGTTTCATGTTCATGTTTAATTGGAGAAAATAAAAATTTAAAAATAAACTGAAGTCTCTTCAGAGACAGTTGATGCAACAGACAGAGACGATCTGTTGCATCAAGGTTCTTTAATGAGTAAGATCCATGTAAAGTTGGTTTGGTGTTTATCTCAAGGACCAAACTTGTCTACCCTCCCAATGTTTGTGTTTCTTTTTTGTTGTTTTGTTGTTGTTCCTTTAAGTTTTTTTAATGAGCAAGTGCAAGAGCCACTTTTTTCCTTTAAATTAAATTAATAACAGTCACATAAAAGGTGACATTCAATTCATAAAAGCCCTGACATAAATCTCTCACCCATGACGTGACAGTGATGGTTTGTTGAAGCAGCAGGATCCTGCACTTGCTCTGCAGACATTCCCCTTTTTTGTTTTCTTTTGTCATTATTTAATCTTTGTGCACATTTTAGTTTTTACCTCCTCTTTTATGGTTTGACTTTTCATCCCCGTAATTATTCACGTTGAGACATAAAAACGGCCATTTTCACGACATTAACGTCACAAATCGACAGAAGATGTTCAATCAGCTTTCTTTCTTTGATATTCATTAACAAAGATGAAGGTCTTCTCCATTTGGAAATATGCTTTAGCCCATGTTTTCTCCTGTAGAGCAGGAGAAACATTGGAATTATTGTCCTGATTATATGTGGCTCCAATAAAGTGTTTGTTGTTTAATTAAAAGACATTTTTCATGGAGGACATTTGTCGAGCAGTAAAAGTCCAGGTGGAACTGATGACATTAACGATGACGTTTAAAGCGACGGTCCTGAAACTGACAAAACTACATGAGAAGAAGCCATCGTTAGTGTTATCAGCTACACCTGTGCCTTTCCTGCTACACCATGTCAAAATGTACGCCGTTTAAAAGGCCTCTTAGATTTGCACATGCTCCAGCCAGAGAATTTACCTGAAAAGAAAGGTCAATTGTTTATTTTTTTTCTCACTTAATACATAATGGCATTAGGTTTAGTAAAGGGAGAGTTTCGTTGTGTAGATATTCACGTTCAGCACAGACAAACGAGGATATACATACATACAAATGCACTAAGGCGCTCTTTATGTTTTTGCGTTACATTAGAACTGTTGTCACATTATCTCACCTGTGTAAAGGCCCAGGCTTTGGCCTGACCGCTGAGGTCTGCAGCTGCATCAAGGGGGTGGGCGTTAAAGCTCCTGAAAACTTTCAAAAAAGTGGTACTTCTCTGCAACACTGAATATTCATAACTGAGCGAGCAACAATCAAAGTTGAAGTTCGGGAAAGCGTTGTACACAGGAATAGTTAGAGTGTCCGAGTTAGATTAGATGATTGACTGTTAGCTTGGCACAAAGAGGGGAAACAGTTCCTTTTCCAAAAGGAAACAAATCTGCCTTGTGTTGTTTTGTTTCTGTTTTCAGTCTTTATGCTAAGCGAAGCTAACTGCAGCTGGATGGAGCTTCATATTTATCATACAGAGCAGAAAAAGGCTATCTCGCAACTATTCATTTGTAAGTCATTTGACCCTCTGGGTGTCATCTGTCCTCAGAGTTTGATTCAAAAGCAGCTAAATCCAAGTATTCTCATGCAAAATAGACAAACTCCATTGCTCGCTGTGAAAAGTTTTCAGGAGCTTGTAAGTCAGGGATTAGTGCAGGTTGCAGTGATGTAGTGTCAGGGATGGAGTCAAACCTCAGAATGTGTATTTCTATGATAGAAAGCCAATGTGACTCATGGTCGTAGCTGTGTATTGTTGCTTAAGTCTAGCAGAGTGTTGTGTACCGCTCGTCTTGTTCCAGCTCTTCAGGAGCTGGAGCGACGCAGGCAGTAAACAACACATAATATGAGAACAATTTAGAAATATTTTCATGTTGCTTATAAAAATGTGCTTTCCCAGGACGTTGTACATGTGTATGAAGAAGAGCTATAAATCAATACTGGCTTTGATTTTTTTGCATGTGATTGTTGTGTGTATTTCAGCTTTGTATCAACTCAGTTGCCTTAATTATAAACATGGTTTTGCAGCACTGGTATAAATATTTGTGTTTTCAATTAATCATCTCACACGTTCATCATCAAGACAACTGTGCCTTGCTCAATGTAACCTTTTGTACATTCAATAATTCACTATTAATATTAAAATAACCTTTTCTTGGTTGTATTTTTGGCTCACTCTTTAATTTCCCATCATTGTTTGGGAACATTGCGCACACGTGTTCATCAAAGGGAATTTGTGCTGCAAGACCATCATGTTAAAGATTCATTAATGTGTGTTATGTGGATACAAATGACTGCTGATTTCATCTCCAATCTCTCATGCTGTTAGCTCTGATAAATTGGATTTCAAATTGTGTGTTGGACTGAAGTGGAGCTTTTTAGTATTTTAGGATTTCTGGAAATAAAAATGTGTTGCTGCCCTGGACACTTGAGTAAATGTTTATTCCTTTTGTAAAACTTTTTAAAGTCAGTTCTCTCTTTCAGGCGTTCATGCATTAACCATTTTTCTATTTATTTGAATTCTTCTGTTCAGCCTATAAGACATTCACCTCTCTGCTCTCTTCACTCTCGTCTAGCTGAGGATTGCCAGTCTGATGCAGAGAGCTTCCTTGTTCCCATAGCTGTCGGAGTTGCCCTGCTTGCTCTCATTCTTATCGTTCTGCTGGCCTATTTCATCGGGAGAAAGAGAAACATGGCCACCGGCTACGAGTCTTTCTAGTCAAACTTGCCTTCTTTCGATCTTTATGCTACACAAAGGAGTAGTCAGTGAATCGCTGCCTCTGTTCTTTTTTTGCCTCGCTGTCTTTGACTAATTGTGAACAATTACTCTGCATGTGTTCATGTTTCATGTAGTGTTTAGTGCTGCTGACTGTATTCATAAAGGAATAGCTCGACATTTGTTTTCTTCTGTTGACGCTGGATAACAGATATAATGTGTTAATTAGAGTAGTCAGTCTTTATGCTAAGCTAAGCTAACTGGCTGCTGGCTGTAGGTTCATGCTGAACCGGCAGGCACGAGAGTGTCTCCTCATCTGACTGAAGTCGGACTACTCCTTTATGAATTTCATTTGTTCACTCTGCCTGAAATGTGTCTAGAATAACTTGAGTGATTTCCTTTTTGTGCCTTTGGAGTATTAATTGACCCGTTCCTCTTCTTTACTCCACATTTCCAGTGTTGATTCTACTTTTTGTAGGTTCTGATCTACTTTCTTGCTGCTCTGCCTCTTCTTCTAAACCCTTGTGAGCTCTATATATTCTGATCCCTGTGTTCTCCCCACTAAAACACTAACCTGCTGTCTGTCTTTCTGTCTCTCTGTGTGTCTGTCAGCTGAGGAATGCTTCCTGGACTCTGATTTGAGCTTTTTGGTGCCCATTGCAGTGGGTGTGGCGCTCAGCTTCCTAATCATCCTTGTGCTTATCTCTTACCTGATTGGCCGGAGGAAGAGTCGCACTGGCTACCAGTCTGTATAAACCCAGCTGCTTCTGCCTCCCGCACCCTCTCAACCCTCACAGCTTCTTTAAAAAACACCTTCCCGACCACTCCGCTGCCCGTCAGTGCATCAAAAGCATCCAAATTTCTGCTTTTTTTCTGTCTCCCTGAAAATAACCTTGAGCTTATTTCTCGTACACAGTTTAAAATTGATCCCAGCAACCAACCCGATTGTTTCCTTGGTTTTTGCTTTGATGCCAATGACTGAATCAAGTACCAAAACATTTATGATCAATATTGCATCGTTTGATTGTAGATTGCATGTTTTGAAAATTAAATTTATGGCTGTGAGTAGCCGTCCACCTCCTCCCCAGAGAGCCCTCCCCTCCTCCTTCCACTCCAGAGAGGCTTTTCCCTCTCGGTTTCTGTGCTGTACAATAGTATATGTGTAAATTACTCTCTTGTATAGAATGAATGACATTGATTTTTGATGCTGTGAATGTACGAGCAAGCTAATGGATACACTGTTGTCATTCATATCCCAGACGCCACTGTTCTCATGTTTCTTCAACACTCACATAACATAAAATAACAGTTAAATGAAGCTCCTGTTGCACATGTAGTCACTTAATCGTAGCTTGATGAAAGGGACGCTAACTTATCACGACACTTTACCAGCATTATTTTTTTTTTTTCTTTGAAATGTGTGATGTTAGGTGTTTATGTTTATATCACTCATGTTAGGAAGATCTAGACGTATTTTCTTTAAATGTACCCTCCTCATAAAACATTCACGTCCGAGTATTTGGTGAATTCATTATCATGTTCCTTTATTGCACAAGTCAGACAAATAGATATTTTGGTAAATGTGTAGTAAGTCTCTCTGATGTGGTTTAAATTTAAATCGACACGGGTCACCAGAATCAAACATGGTTGAATGTACATTCATTTGTTCTCGAGTGAGATCACTACATTACCCTCCATGTGATAGTACAGTAACTCAACCGCATGAGCAGTTCAAGTATGAAAACCATGAGTAATATTTCTGACTTCACACCGTTTGATTCATACGATCATCAGTTCTCTACATTCGGTCACCACCCCCCCATGACGGTTTCGTGCCTTTCTGTTGTGCACCTCTGAATTGCTTGCTTGAAGCTTGTCTCCATCTGATGAAGAATGTGATATGATGAGCTTGTTTAACACAAGTGGGGAACAAATTAAATAAAGTTTCGTTCTTGTTTTGTATGACTGTCATTCTTTTAACGGCCGAGCGTGAGTGACATCGCGGGACAGGAGCTTGTGACAATTTAAAGGTTAACGGTTGTAAAGGAAACACAGACTGCTGAGATTGCTCAAAGTGTCCATTTGACTTTGATCAATGACGTGCTTTTTATAACCTGTAATGGTACACAGAGACATGACTCCAGCTATTCCTGGCATTCACGCAGATATGTAAGTTTACCCAGAGGTCACATCAGTTAATGTAGACTTAACTCATTACTGAGGCTAGTTTGAAGATGAACACTTAATCTGTGTTTTACTGGCCTTGGCTCTACATCCTTATTAATTGGACCTCACTGCAATGCATATAGAAATAACAATGAAGGTGACAAAATACAGACATCAACATAAAGCTTTGTTATCTGTTGGTTGATCCGCCACTTCGCTCCAGACTAAAATATCTCAACAGCCGTATATCATGCGTGGTATCCAGAGGATGAACCTCTGCGAGAATGACTTTTGTGATCCCGACCTTTACCTCTAGCAGAGGTGAGGTTCATATTTGCAGACACATGATTCAGGAGCTGACTCAGGAGGTGGGCGAGAGGTAGGGTACTCCCTGGACAAGTCGTCAGCTCATTGTAGGGCACATGGAGACAAACAAGTATTCACACTCACATTTACACCTATGGCCAATTTAGAGTCACCATGAGTCATGCATGTTTTTGGACTGAGAGAGGAAGCCAAAGTACCTGGATAGAACCTGCGCAGACACGGGGAGAACATGCAAACTCACAGCTGAGGTTTGAACCGGGAACCTTCTTGCTGTGAGGCAACAGTGCTAACCACTGCAACACTATCCCGCCCAAGTCGAGTCATGTATTTCCTGTCGAGTCATGTTGCAAATCATCAAAATGGTGACTCAAATCAACTCAAGCCTACACCTCTGCATATTTGTGGTTTTGTGTGAAAAGGATGAATTATTGGATGTATTTCCATAAAATATCATCGTTGATCCATTACGTCCAGTTATCTGCAAAATGAATGACATTCCCATCATGAAGCTGAGATGGGAGAGACCGTCAATAAAAGGTGATCTTATCATCTTCAGCTGAAGTTCGTGTTTACTGCTTATCTGCAAATGTCAGCATGCTAACAAGCTAAACTAAGATGAATTTAAACAATGCCTAAATATAAGCACCTATAATATAAGCAGAGCCTCTAGCATGACTGTATGAGGATATATTTTATGTTTGTGTGTTGCAGAAATCCACTTATATGGGAGGAGTAGTGCTGCATAAGAACTCCACCATTCATAAATTTAGAGGATATCATCATTTACCTCCAGACAAATCAAAGTATATGAATGTACTATTATTTTTAGAGTGCTTCTAAACGTTACAGTTTAGATGTGCTGAGAGATTTTGTTAAAATATTTACTACTCGACTATTAGTGGAAGAAAACTTGCAGTACATACCAGAACATTGTATTTATTATAAGAACTATCATAGGAATAAATACAACAGTGATACCAGGTTTAGTAGCACAGTTGAGGCAGGATTAATACTATCACAAAATAGTTTTTTAAAATGGTACAGAGCTTTCACAAACTATTTCACAGTACAGTATGTCTCTTTATTGATCAGTCTTGTGTAGTATTTCATTTTCAAAAGCATATGTTTTTACAAAAGAAGGCAAAGAAGTGGCTTGTGATGCTTTATCATGAATGTATAATACTGCTCTACTCAACAAAAAATATAGTAATAGCGTATTTGCAGTCATTTATTATCTCTTTTTTTACTGTGTAAGTACAGTACAAGTCCTGCTTTCAGTGTTTGCATGATAGTTCTTTGAATTCTTACAATATACATGTTTGAAAAATATAATGCAAAACAAATTAGTACACTTTATCACACAAAAATGTGCGCACAAAACCATAATCTAACCTGATAAAACAATATTTCTAATTGCCTATTAATGTTTTTAAGTCATAATTGGATTTGCATAGCCAGAAATGCTAAACTAATGGGCAGAGTGTAATTTAGTTTGATTAATCTTGCTAATCATTACAAAATATCAGGTATTGAATTGTAACTCACTCCATGCACTTGTCCTGTGCTCAGCACTGTTTGTTGTGGGTGCAGGTGCCCATAGCACACACAAGATACAAAGATACAACAGAAACACAAGAGTAAATATCTACCTCTTGAGGAATTTGTTTCACAGCAGAAGACACAGATATTTAAGTGAAAGGGAGAAAAGGGAAATTACATATTTCATGGCAAATAATATTTCAACATCATTTTTTTTTTCTTGTACATTTTCCTGCCTCGTTGTCACGGGAGCATCCTGCTTGCAGCGATATCTTTGCCTTATGCTCCGACGTCCAAGGAGAAGGTCACACTGCCCAGGTAGCGGTCAGTGGGCGAATCATTAATGATGCCATTTCCATTCAGTTTGCATTGTACTTGAATGTGAGTGTCGTACTGCACTCCTGCAAAACGCACAGCCACCACCGGTGAGGAATAGTTTACCTGGAGGATAGTCAGGATAGGACAGGTTATTAGTTCAGACTTAAATTAAATGCCTGTAGGCCACAGCAGTTATTCTCAAGGATGAAACTCTCACTCACATGTCTGAGTTTCCCATAGTATGGATAGTACTTCAGGTCAAAAATGCTTTTAGGAAAATATTCGATTTCTCCCAAAGCTTCTGCAGGTCCTTTCTGAAAGACGAAGAAGTTTTATGACATGTTGCTTATTGCTGAGATAAATTTAAAAGCATGATATTATTGATGGTTACTCTACCTTTACTCCACAAGTCACATTTACTGGCTTGCCCTGGCCAGGTAAGTAACCAAGAATCTATTGAAAAGTAAGAAAATAGTGACAAAAAAGATCACTCTCCAACCCTCTTTTGGTTCTATATTTTTAGTTTTCCATGGATTGAAGTCCAACGTCAAGACAAGCATCAATATGAATATTTCACTGTGTAGACGACTTCTCATGCTATGCTATTTTTTGCGTCAGTCAGATGTACATTCTGTTCACCGTCTTTACTTCAAACTGAAATCCAGCACGATGATGTCTTTAAAAAAAACAGATGCAAAAGTTTACTTCTAGGAAGAAGTGCCCAAACGTTCCGCAATGTAACTCTCCATGAGTTATCAGTCAGTATGTTAACAAAGACTAAAAGTTCTGCACTTCATGCATCTTCATCCTGTCCCTGAAATGGCCACAAGATGTCAGTCACTGCAAAACTTCAACAGGCTGCGTGACGTTCCCTTGTTTGTTGTTTGTGCTCATATACATCATTTTTAACTTTTTAACATGCAGTTTTATAGGTTTTGGTGGATGGCACTCATCTTACCCGGTTCATTCGAAGGAGGACACATGGCCTTCCCTGAGAGTAGCCATAGTGGGGGTCCTGCAGCCCCGAACAGTCCCCCAACCAGGACCTCTTAAACTGACACGCTCTCCGCTCTGCGCTCTCCTCCAAGTCGTCCTGCATGAAGTATCCGTTGTGTGCGCAGCGCATGTTCTTCCTCTCCTGAATGCCATCGTTATATGCTGAAAATGGACGACAGAGAGAGAGAGGCAGAGAGGGAGGGAGGGAGAATGAGTGAGAGAGGAGGGCATAAATAAATCTGTGCTACAGCAATGCCCTGCCAGACTCAGGCCTCTGATTAAGGAAGCTTGACAAAAGCGGGGCATGAAAAAAAAAACTCATTGAATTGCTGCAGTCTGCCCACAAAGAGGCTTCCCTTCCCAGCATGCCCTGCAAAAACCAAATGGAAAAAGGGGACAAAGGTAGTGAAGATGAGGATTAACTCATTGCATGCTCGCTTCAGTTTAAACAAACTCAACAACCTCATCCAACTTTAACATCATAATCACCAATGACTCACATCTTAGATATTCATCCATAGACCTGGCGTACTTCTTCCAGGATTTGCGATCAGAGGCGTTAAAGGCGATCTCGTGGCCTTCTAGGTGTGGGGCCATCGTCATACCTGCCAGTGGAGACGCAGAGACAGTCAACTGTGCTGAGACTCAAGTAGAAGCAACAGACAGAAGGACAGCAGAGCAGAGAGACGAGAGGAGAGTCACAGTGGAGGATGCAGTGGAGTGGTTTGAGTTTGGGGATATATTTACCTGGTGGCATCACTCTATCATTGAAGGTTGGATGATAGGGACTTATAGACCACATGAGGCAAAACAAACAGCCGCCAAACATGGCTGCAAGAAACATATAAAGTGCAGCATAGAAGAGAAGGATGAGGCCTAAAAGAGGAGTGGAAAAAAAGGAGTTATTAGGGTGAATATTTCACACAAAAGTGGCTTACAAAACAGAGATCTCTCGATGAATCATTTCTCTGATCTGAATGATCTGGTCTGTCCATGATCAGGATGGTTTTATGTCTTCGTTTACTCATACAAAATAATTTGTCACCCCTTCATGTTTGGACAAATAACACCAATAGTTTTGGTATAAAAGCCACTGTAATGAGCTAATGTTAGAAAAATCCCCAAGACTTATTATTGTTTTGTAATTTTCAATTAAAAGTCCATTAGCAAGTAATCAATCTAAACGTGCCCTAAATTAAATGGCTTTTGCTGTGTGGGCAATTTCACAGGAGACTAGCTGCAGCCAGCCTTGCGTCCCCGGAGCCACAAAGGCCTTTCTGTTTGAGCTCAGTGAGAATTCTCCCAGCTGTCCTTTCACTCAGGAACACAGTGAACCTCCGGTTGCTATCGTAGTGAAGGTCTTTTGCAGCCATAGAGGCCCGGCCAGCTCCAAGGAGCCTCAATCACCCCACTCTGGTATTGTGTCCTCTCTTAAACACTCGTCTCACAGGACACACAGCACAGACTTCAACTCAGGGTCTTTCTTCATCCGACACATGGGCCCCACTCCTCCACAAGTGTGCACACACTGGTTATGTAGCTGAAATGAGCTCTTAGTCCTGCCTGACATCCAACATTTTAGCTTATGCAACTAACACACACTTTTCTTGGGTTTTCTCTCTACCATCAGTTGGATTATGGTTGCCATTGTGTACAGTGGAGCCGAGGGAGGGGGCTCAACAGCGTCACATAGCAAGTACCCCTGGAAAACCAAGAAGCTGCTCCATCATCACTGACTCAACAAACTTGTCCAGTCTGCCAAAAAGAGTTCACTGCACCAAAGCTCAGTTTGGCAGAGAGCTCTAAGGATTGAAATAAGAAAGACAAGAGCATCTCTACGTGATTAACTGCAACTGAGGGGCTATAAGCAGGTTAAGTTCAGCGATGAGGTCGCCAAGGCTTTGGGAATAGAGGCTGTGGAGAGCATGGTAAGATGTGGAGGAATGTGATTCCTGGCCAATGCGAGGCCCAGAACAGCGCACTCCCGCTGGGGATACGTCCCCAGGCAGTCTGTTTTTGTCGAGACACTCTGAAATGTCCATGCACCTATGTAAACATTGAGCATAAGGACACAAACACACTCACAGCACAGTGAGCAGAGTCACTGGACTGCAGAGACATTTCTCACCCTCTCAAGTATCCCTCAGTGAATCTTTTAAAGACATTCAAACACCATGTCGACTTAAATTCACTGTCAACATCACACACTCGACATCATCACATTTTTACATGCATTACATACTTTTGCATTTATCCAAGCATCCCTCCCATTAACCCAACAACACAGAACTTTGTCTTTCTTCATCAACTCACTCCAGCTCTTTCCAGAGCGACCCATGAATTCGTTGGTCTCTGCATTCCACAGGTATGTCTTCAAGTCGTCTATTTTCTGATGGAGCGTCCTCTTGGGTAGCGGCCTGCGCTTCCATCTCTCAAAGTTCAGGTCTTCCTGCTCTAGAGGCTGGTGCTCGGCCAACTCCTCCTGCTCTTCCTCCAGCTCTTGGCCATGTTTGAGTATCACTTTGTGAGGCTGGTGGAAAGAAGAAGAAGAGAAAAGGCCCTCACCACACATATTCTCAACTGCTAAGTTCTGCAGTCGACCTATTTTTGTTTTTCTTTTCAAATCACTGCAGGAAAAAAAATGGCATGCCTTCTGCTCCGAGTATGACCGATGATATAAACTGCCAGAGAGTGCTCTGCATATTAATGAACATCGCACTGCTTGTCCTGTCCCCTGTTTCTGCAAATTATAAACCCGCTGGTGACCTTTCTGGCACTCGTTGGGAGAGCTGACCTCCTCTGAGTGGACCCTCCTGCTTGGAGCAGCAGCTGCACAGCAGAGCTGGAGGGTCACTCTGACAGCCAGATGTTACTCACTGACTCTCAGCATCCACAGGACAGGACACACAGATCCCAGAGCAACCACAGGACACTTCATTTGTGAGAGTTTGGCCTTTAAAATAATCTGCTGTGACATGTTTAACATGCTGTTAGGAGCTTTAAGTCTTTTGATTACTGAGTTAATGCCTGTGCTGTTTATTAAAAACCTTCAGTGATAGTTTAAAGATGCCTTAATTGGGTGAATAAAGTGATTAGAAAGTTGTGTTTTCTATTTAATTTCAGCACTTACAAGACTTGGTGGATGATTTTTAGGGAGCGTCTCTTCAGCTCCTCCCTCTGTGGAACTGGGCTCCATATTCTTCAGAAAGAAAAAGGTACTTGTTATACCAACCACATCTACTTCAAGCGACACATCTTTACATATGCAAACTTTAACAACAAAATTTTTACAACAATGCCTATCCGAATCAGACACAAGAAATAATTACTGTAGCTGTAATGAATAATAAAAAATATATCAATAAAAAGTTCTGACATACCTGAAGTTTTCTTTTCAATAAAAACGCGGATTAATATCTCTGGAAAAAATAAACCCTCTTGACACCCAGAGGAAAAAATAAAAAATAATGTTTGTCAAAAAGTGTTTGGGGATTTCATTAGAAAGTTTTAGGCACGCAAAGGGGACCGGGTATGGAGAACCTCCTTCAACTAGGCGCGCATCATAGTGAATGAACGCTGGACAGAGAAAAACTGGGGGTGGGATACAAAGTGCTTTTTTTTTGGGTCCCAGAGACGTTTTGGCAGCGACTTGGATCACTGAAGTGCATTCTGTACACGCACACCATCATCCATTGTCTGCTAAGCTGGGCTAAGACTGAAGCAAAGCCTGAATACAATATTTATAGCTTATCCCAACACAAGATACTGTTGTCAATCACTGCCTGGCTGCATACTGTACGTGCGAAAAGACAACCAGAACATTTTCCCCTAAACTTTTATTATTTATTATTAATCGTGCGTGTGTTTGACGTGAATCCAAAGCATCATAAATAAAATCACCGTCATTAGGTATTGTCCCTGCACATGCATGCATACTAATCCAGTTGCCAACGCCAGCATAGACTCAACTGCTCACCAGAAGCTTCCCTCTGGTGAGGTTCAAGTAGTCCTCATCCCCTGACCCTATCTGCACACCGGTCACGTAACGCTCTGTTACCCCCATGCAAAAGTAGGAGAGAGAGGGGGGGGGGGGGGACTTTTTTTCTCTCCTCTTCTTCTTCTTTTACATGAAAAGAGAAATTGCGTCATGGAAAAAATCTGTTCTTTGAGATTTGAGCGGCAAAAACGTGCACGTGTTCCCGTTTGTATGTGCATGTGTGTGTGTGTGTCTCTATGTGTGTGTTTATGTGAGCATGTTTTACAGTGAAGGCCAAAGTTAAACCTCATCACACAAAAGCAAAAATCACCACAACATTCTGCAGCTTATCTATATTTCATGCACATGTCCATGAAGAGTAATGGACACTTTATGATCAGTGTGCATGTCCATTTAAAAGAGTCTTGATTGCATCTTATCTGTTAGTTACAGCCTGTATAATGTATTGTCTGTACAAGAGGTTACATTTGAATTGGTGAAGGGAAGGCTCCCTGGCTGGGTTAATCTGTTATAGGGGGGCTCCAGGGCACAAATGAGCTGCTGAGCCCTGTAAACCTCATGTTCTTCCCACTCACTGTGGATGTGAAATTCGCTCTGTGCTTTATCTGCTTAGAGTATGTTAGCTATACCAAGAACACAGTACCTGGGATCATCTTTCTATTTCTGAACAAACTTTACATTTGTTCATCATACAACCCTTCTGAATTATAGACCTCCATAATGATTTTTTGGGGGCCCTAAAAAGTTACAAGTTACATTGTGTTTTAATTTTCAGGAAACTGTCTGCACAGCAGCAGAGAATCATTTATGTTTTAAGTATAAGGCAAAAGTTACTGTGTGCCTTTGTGCAGAGCTGTAGCCAGGATTTTTGTGTGCAAGTCTTTAACTGTAACTGCAACTGCAAATGTCACTCTACATTTTAATGAATTAAATAAACAGAAGGAATCCAGTGTAATTGTCAGGACACATTTGTTTTAAGATGAATGCGACAAAAGTTTGATGTCCCGTGTGAAAAGTATGTTTGTATCCATTCAGCTGTTTGACATTTACACATCTGTTAGAAATCTTGACAGACAAGACAGATGAGTAGCCCCAGGAGGAGTATCAGGTTCAGAAGGGGACCTTAAATGTTGAATGGAGGAAGTCCAGAGAAATAAGGGTTCAAGGGTTTCAACATGTGGAGCTGAACGAGATTGTCTGTGGTCTGCGGCGCTGATGTTAAACCATCAAGATCAACATGTTGTCTGTTGTGTGTGTTCAACTTCTCTCGTCTCTTGGTCCAGAAGATTCAACCAATCAGTAATAAATAAAGTTAATTTACCTACAAGAGGAAACACTGCATCCTTAATTAGTTTGTTAGTTGCTAATTATTTTGTCACTGAAAAAACATAGACAGCCCTGTTCACAGATAAAGAAACTTACAATTTAAGCAAAATATTTATGTCTAAATAATTATTTAGGAATTTTGTATTTTATCTCTTTGAATTTTTGGTTGCTTTACATTTTCAGTCACATATCTGACTGGTGTTTTCTACCTTTAATGCTGCTACTGATACCTTTACTGATACTTTTACCTAAAGTCAAATATGAGGTATGAGAACCTTACGAGACGTTCATGAATGCAGCACATCGTGGGTTCATTCATGTGCTGATGGCTGAATGTCCGACAGCTCTTGAATGTAACGTCGTTGCTCTGACAGACGGTGGCGCTCGCAGGTCGGCCTGACCTGACCACGGCTCTGATCCTCTGCACCCACACATCTGTGTCAGAAACTCAAACGGCAGTTTATTTACAAAACATGAAACATATTAAAACCTTATTTATTTTAGTACATGTGATGTAAAGCAGGCTGTTAGTCCGAGTTTCTTACCCTTGTTCTGGGTGACAAACCCTCACGGTGGCACCATGCTCGTGATCCGTTACAGATTACAGTTACTCACTCAGTGGTCAGAAGTTGTTTTTTTTTTATTTATCATTATTATTATTATTATTATTATTTATATACGCTTAATTCAGCGTAATACTGAAAGTGCACCGCCTTTTCTAAATCCCAAACGTATTTTTATTTTATTTGCTGTGTTAAATTAACATTTGATTTATAAATGAACGTACACGTAGTGACAGGTTTATAACAAACATGGCGGTGTAACGGTCACGTATTTAATGGGAATTAATATGTGAGAAAAGTATCGTTACTCTGGTAACACAAGTACAAGTAACGTCTGTGGGAGTACTTGTATTTTGAGTACGCGTGTGACATGCGCACATAAAACCACCAGCAGAAGCGACCCACCGTCCGACACCGACACACCGTGAGGACAGAGACCGACAGACGTATCAACAGCCGCGGGGATGTAAATGAGACAGACTCGGTCTCAGCGGGGACGGAGGGCAGTTGTCGGAGAATGCAAGAGCAAGCGAGCACGCCGCTTGTGTTATCTCAGGATTGTGAACAGCTAGCTCTGAATTATAAAGCGAATAACATTGAGTCGTGATTGTTGTCTTTTTTTTTTTTTTTTTTAATTTTCCAAGAGGATCGACCGGCGGACTGCATTAAACATCCTCCAGACAGCATGCCTCCTGCTCAGAGCCTTCAATCCAGCGGACTGACGCTCTCTGAGACAAGCATTGGTAGGTGTGTGCAAGGTCAACGGTGTCTGCAGCAGGTTTTAACAATTAAATAATATACTCGTTTTGACTGAATACGTTTTATTTATTATTATTATCGAAGATGGTGTTTTATTGTTTTTATTCCTAAACACTAATATGAATATTTTGAACACTCATATTTATTATATCTGTCGGTTATAAAGAAATAACGGCCTTTTTCTTTGCTCAGACAAAAACACTCGTTGCATCACCAGGCTGTTTTTTTTTTAATGGTCCAGGCCGCAGCGCGTCACTGCAGGTGCGGCGACGTTGAGTAACAACAGCAGCCTGGATATTTGGCTCTGATGGGCTGACAGATTTTGGCAGGATGCTCGGCTGCTGCGTGGAAATCAAATGAATTAAATGCCCCATTCATGTGAGAGAAAATCAGTATATATTCTGTTTATTTTAGTGCCGCATAAAACAGGTAAATCACAGTAGGCAGTAGCAGATTGTTGCTTGTTGTACTCAGTCTGCTGGTAGCACAAATAGTGGGATCATCCGTGTCCTTTTTTGCGACTTCTTGATCCATGTAAGGCAATATTTGAGAGAGCAAAGTTGTCACAGATTACAGCATTCACTATAGGCCGTGTTATAATATTGGTATGCTACACAGATCACATGAAGTCATTTTATCATATGAGTAATGTTGGGAGGAGTAATCTGTAGTCAAACAACAGTACTTGGCTCTATACTTGTAGTAGGAGTTGAGCAGTTTAGTGATTGATGAAATGAAATTTATCAACAATGTTTGTGCTTAAACTTTGATATTTGACAATCTGAAAACATATTAAGTGACCTATGCTATGCTCTGCTGAGATTAAAACAGAAGGGGTGGAATAAACTGAGTCATTCATCATTAACTTCACTGATGCAAAACAGCCATTGCCATTGTAATTTAGCTTTTGAGACCAGGAAAAGAAACAATACAGAATTAAGATCAACACAATCCCAAAGGAAATGTAGTCTCATCACCACTTAATTGTCATCTCTACAGTTAAACATCATCATTGATCATTAATCTCAGAGGCTGTGTTGTTCACTATGCAGTCACCATGGTGACAATATTTGGCTGAAAGCAGTGTGGCGATGAGCACTAATTTGACTCCTTATTGATCTCCAGGATGAAGCATCACCATTCAGTGGCAGTGACGTCTGTCTGTGGCTTGCCAACTCTTGTGTTTCCACAAATTGATAAAAACAGAGGGCAGACTTGGATGATCTATTGTTCTCTGACAAGCTTTGGTGAGCTTTCTGAACAACCGCAGAACTAACTTGAACAGAAGGAGGTCAGATAAGTGGAGTAGATTACAGCCAGGAGCAGGTGGATCTTCCTCTGTCATACTTTGGTTCGTTCGGTAGTCCGACTACTGCTAAAATAAACACATGAGAGAAAATAGTTACTTTACTTGAATTACTGGCCACTCCTCCCTATCGCTCTCCTCAGTTTCTAACTTTACATTGGAGAACCGTTTTATATGTGAGTGGTTTAAAAGATCTACATTCACTGAGGTTATATAACTCTCACACTTTAAGGTACATTTTGTTTCTAGTTTGTGGTTGTCTTTGCCGATATATATACATATTTTTGATATTCATTTGTTTTTGTAAACCTTTTGCACTTTAAGGTATTTAAATTTCAGATTAAGAAACATTTAATATCCTTATGTAAATAATGATTTTATTATCAGCCAGAGCTCATCTAGGCAAGTTCCAGCAATGTTTGCTGTAATGGCAAAGTTAACTCATTTAATTTTACTACAGGATGAAAACTCCTCTTTACAAATATACAGTATCCAGTTACCTGGCCTACCCACACTGGATAATGACACACAGGATGTATTATATATAAAGTAAAGTGCCTGTAAATGTATTGCCCCCTTTTTATGCCTTTTATTAGACATTGTACAGAGAGCTGAGTGGATATAAGGTGAGAAAGAAAGAGAATAAACTGAATGGCAGGTAACAAGGTCCTCAGACTTAAAGTGGTTGAGATCGTGTCACGACTGTGCAAGCAGGGAAGCAGGGAACACAAGAGGGAGGGCCTAAAATGCCAGTGAGACGCCAGTGCAGGTCAATGATTTATTAAGAAAAAGTCAAAGGCTTACAGGATCATGAGGCAGGAAAGCAGTCGAACACGGGCAAACAAAACTAAAGGAGCAGACAGAATCTAAGAAAACACAGAGAAACACTGGGGATGAGCTGACACGCTTCAAATGTGGTAACAACGATAAATTGACTTTTTTCACAGCAGCCATTTTGACATGACGCAGTAAACACAGGTGTTAGCAATGATGCTAATTAAGGCTCCATTCAGGTCAAACCTTAATTAGTATGATTGGAAACACCTGTGTTGACCTTACTATTTCATGTCAAAATGGCTGCTGTGAAAACGGTCTGTTAACATGAAATAAATACAGATTTAAAGGCAGGATAACAAGACACAGGGGAAACTCATCAGGTTGGAACAGATCATCAAAAGTGGCAGGACGCAACAAAGGCAGGAAGTTAAGGTACAGACACAAGGAGAGAGCTGAGTTGAATTGAAGGAACCCAGAACAATGACAAATCAAAGTGCTAGATGTCCAGGATGCCCTTTAATTAACGTTTTTGTTGCAGATCAAACAGAAAAAGCCTCTTAAATATAAATATAACATACATAACATGTAATATAATATAGTATACATGTAACAACAGTTTCTTACTGGTAGGTATGATTCTTGTATGTACTTTGAGGTAGAAGTATGTCAAGTTTTCCCGTTTAACCAAATCATCTGCAATTTAAAAAAAAAAAGTAGAAAACATTAAAGTTAAAATGTTGTTTTATTTTGCTGACTGTTTGTCCACAAGCCTGGGTTTCCCTTCCATCATGAGCTACCTAGTATTATAGCGTCTCAGAATACTGCCCTGCACTTTGAACTGAGCTTCATTACTTTCTCTGTACGTGTGAATGTGTACAGCAAGTAACAATGAACTGACAATGTTAAATAATAAATTCAAGATTGTATCTCATATAAATTAAAATCATAAATCATCCTGTGCACAGGTTTGTTTACAGGACGCCCTTTAACGTTGATTTTTTTGCATAAAGATACACACAGTACAAATAGGACCGTTCAGAGCAGCATGTCAATGTGACCCGAGAAACCCCAATCTAATCATGACTCTCTTCATCTACTTCCACATTATTGCTTGTGATTATAGTCGCAGCCTCGTCTTCTAATTTCACATCACATCCCTGATGACGCATATGCTAATGCTAATGTTTCCTCATTTGTTGTCTTGCAGGCTCCTTCAAGAGGAGGAAGAGGAAATCTATAATAGTGACAGTGCTGCTGCTCATTGTATCTGTGCTCATCCTCATCTTTGGCCTTGCAGCGACAACCAGGACGCAGAACATCACGGTGGGCGGCTACTACCCAGGAGTCATTGTGAGTGCACATTCACACCTGCGGACAACAGCAGACGGCACAGCACAGCACAGCACAGCACAGCAGGCCTGTTCGCTGTCAGAG
Organism: Sciaenops ocellatus; assembly: GCA_033000465.1. Taxonomy (NCBI): domain Eukaryota; kingdom Metazoa; phylum Chordata; class Actinopteri; family Sciaenidae; genus Sciaenops; species Sciaenops ocellatus. The sequence goes on along the minus strand of CP136866.1, from coordinate 12,112,304 downwards.
TTCATAAGAAGTGAGGTGTGAGTGAAGTGTTTGCAGCGGGCTCTTCCCGCTCCTGGACTCTGATGAACATAATTACTGAAGGTCTCTGAGGGGTGAATTTTCCCCACATTCATTATTCAGCATCATTGTCATTAAAGGCTGAGTGAGGTAAAGTGTCTCAGCCCATAAATGTATTTTCTTCACAGCACTTGGCTTTCAGTATTCCTCGTACACAAAGAGCTGCCAGGAAAGCAGGCACTGTATGTCAGTGATATTTCAGAAGATGCTTCTACTGACGTTAACCTCAAATTCATCACATTCATGAACACATATAATAGAATTTACAAACAAGAATTACATTGAGAGAACATCGAGAGACTGAGAGAAACTAATCTAACAAACACTCAAATTAGACTAAATTATGTTTGTTTATCTATAAAAGTGAAAAGTTAATATCATTGTAAACACACTGCTAAACACTTAATACTTAATTTATCCTGCTGTGCTATGAAACCAAATCTTTGTAGTCAAATTAGATAAAGGTCCTAACAGCTGTTTTCTCTGTTTTCAGCTGGGCTTTGGCTCTTTTCTGGGAATTATTGGCGCTCATTTGATAGAGAACAAGCGGCAGATGGTAAGCGGATTTATATTACCTCTGTGCATTGAGATCACTTTCAGTGCTTGATGTCTCCTCGTCTCTACAATCACAGAGCACTGTCATTAAACTGCGTATCAGTCCCAATTACCTTACGACAGCTTGATTATGTCGTTAATGTGACAATAGACACGGCAGTCCTAATCCAGACCGTGAGTCCCACATGGCCTGAGGAGGTTTGTGTATCAGAGCAAGTATCCTGGGTTTCAAGGGAGATGCAGCCAGAAATAGAAATAGGGTGTAAGTGGAGGAGGACAGATGTCCACACTGGAATGTGGGGAAGGAAACTGCAGATGATAGGAGCATGTGAGACGTGCTGGGTAGGGTCTGTCAGAACTGAAATGAAGAATGAGTTTGTACCAAGACACCTTTACTCAGAATACAGCAGAGTTTAAATGCCTGCAGTCAAAGTCGGTGTGTGTGTACCACGACTAACTGAGCTATGACATGTTACCCCACACGGCCTCTGATTTGTTGTTTGCCATAAAATGTCATATGATAGAAAACATGTTGATATTATTTATGGTTTGGGGTGTTAGGAGCACATAAATTTGTACGAAGATGTACATGTATGAAGGCTCAGCAGCGGCCCAGGGTTTGAATCCGACCTGCCACCCTTTGCTGCATGTTGTTCCCCATCTCTCTCTCTCCCCACGTTCCTGTCACTCTTCAGCTGTCTCTGTCAAAAATAAAGCTTGAAAAAGGCCAAAAATATATCTTAGAAAAAAAAAAAAGAATATATTTTGGTTGGACAAAACAAATCTTGAAATGGGAAAATGTGACATTTTAATGGATTAATGTAGAAAATAATCAGCAGATGAATCAATAATTAAAAGATTTTTTAGCTTCAACCCAAATTTCCAGTTAGGTAACAAGAAGAATCTTCTATATTTTCATACTTGTAAATAAATGAAAGTAAAGTCAAACATATTTGATAGGAAATGTTACTGTGATTTAACTCCACTTAGCAGAAACCAGCGTCAAACTGTGCAAGAGGAGCTTCTTGTTCCACCTCCCGATCATCAATAAGTTGTGAGTTATATATAAAGTCAAAGTGTGCATCGATGGATAGATATTGTTGATACATGTAGGTGCTGTTTTCATCATTCTACTCCACACACAAAACCTGGATTTGTTTATATATATCCATATGTGCCCGTAGTGGTCATAAGTTATCTTCTACAAACCTGTTTGAACATCCTGATGTTTAAAGCCCTTCAAAGCTTTGTGTCAAATATTCTAAATGTGTAACAATTTAAAGTTTGGAAAACAGGTATTATTTGTTGCAGCAGAGTTAAAACTCTGCTTCATCAGGACTGTGTGGCCGTGGATTGATGCAGATTTGATTGACACAACTGTCATCAGACTCAAATGTTGCTAAATCCTGAGTGGTGCATAGATTTACTTGCGAGAAGACCACAAATGCATTAATACAGACATCTTTCAATTAGAATAACGGATGTGTTGATGGAGAATAACATCAAGAAAATGTTGTAGAAATCTTGGCACAGGCATAGATCTCTATTATCTCTAGCTGTTGAATCTGTTGCGTCACTTGCACTGCCTCCCTCCTGTGAGCCGGGGTGGCTGTAGACAGGGTGGGGTGATGTGTAATTGAATACATGCTGCCTTTCATTGAGGAGTGAAAGGAGGAGAGTTAGGCCAATGGGAGAATTAAGGGGTTGCAGTGCCCATAAAAACCTGGGCGCCGTGCCAGCCCCGAACACCACTGGAGCAAGGTGACGACCACTGCACTCTGTCACTGTTCTCCTTTATCCGGCCCACAACCCCCCTCCACCCTTATCCCATTCAGAGCTATTCATTCTCAGAGGGAAGCACATGTGCAGCATGGTTAGTGTTGAAAACGTAACCCAATACAAACGTGGTGACAGGAAGCAATTAAAGATCAAAATAGTGCATGTTTACTGGAGGTTTACAGTCATCTGTAAAAACAAAATCATTATAGCACGATGAAGAGTGATGAAGCTGATGCTCCTCTGGTTTCTTTCACAGTTAGTGGCGTCTATCGTCTTCATCAGTTTCGGAGTGGTGGCTGCCTTCTGCTGTGCTATTGTCGATGGAGTTTTTGCTGCGAGGCACATTGTAAGTATCACTGAAGCTTCTATTTATTTAACTAAACTAATAAATTATGAATGGATAGATAACACCCGAGCTTATTAATCAATGCCAGCCCCATTAAAGCTCTATATACAGTACTCTGTATGCATTAGACATATATTAAAACATATACCCTTCTGCAAGGGCATTGCTTACATATAGCAGGCTGTAGCAACTGCTGCTCCCTCCTCAGTGAGATAAATATATTTTGTGAAAGAGGGAGATCATTCTCCATTACGTAAAGTACATAAAACAATACATAACCACTAATGCACTCTTAAAACAATTATGCTAAAATAAGTTAGGGCTGAGTGAAAAGGGAGATGAGCACCATTAGCAAGTTTTTGTTTGCCAGCGGTGTCAGTGAAATGGAAAAGGGAGAATCTTTTGTACTAAACTACAAAGACGCGCACTGTTGAATGAAAGAGAGACGGGAAAAGCAGAAGAGATGATGACGCTGTCAGATAGTAAGTTATAGATCGTCAGTTTTCTGTTTGTTTGTTAAATTTATCTACAAAGAAATAAGAAATAAAACATTTGAGGACATCATCTTGAATTTTGGGAAACACTGATCGACATTTTCTGCCATTTTATAGACCAAACAACTGATCAATTAATTAAGAAAACAACTGAGAGCTTAATCAACAGTGAAGATAACCATTAGCTGAAGCCCTATACATTACATCGAATGCAGGTCTGCACAGTTAAGTGCATAACAAACACAGTTATGGTTTTTGTAGTCAATTACAACATCATCATCAAACATCATTATGTGCGATATCCAGTCAAAGGTTTCATATTCACAGGTTAAGTTTCTGACACTTGACACGTGTTTGTTTGGAGCACCCAGAGATGAATTCAAGAGAAATGTACTAAAATACAAAGGCAATCATTTATTTACAGGAAGTTTATATATATGTTATTGCATAGGTTTGTGAATGGGATTATTATGATGTTTGTTTCATTATTAAATGATTATTATAGTTTATTTTCATCGCTGCTTAGATGACTGATGTTTCTAGGAGAGCAGATAAATCTCATCAGTTCACAACAGAAAGAGAATTACAAAGATTTACCTCCATATTTTCTCACTCTGTGTTGCTTATAAAAAGTAATTGGCTAGCCACCCTGCTGCCAGTGGTGATTTCCTATGATAAATAATTGGTTAACCTAAAATACGGTACTTGGAAATTACTGGGTTTCATTTTAGAGTTAAAGCACTGTTACCATGAACAGAAATACAGCACATAGTAATTACTGTGTTTTCTTTTACCTTTACATGATTTTACTGTAAATAAAAACACAGTTAAAACAGTAAGTTACTTGTTATTTGCTGCCAGTTAATTACTTTGATTTCACAGTAACCGTTGCTCATCAGTTAAAGCACACGCAGCAAGATGTCAGCTTCATTGTATTTTACCCAGAAACAAACTAATCATGACAACTGGACCCAAAGTTTGCCTCATCAATTAGCTGGTGATGATTCATTAATCATGCAGCATTAATCAAGTATGAGTTCCCTCAGTGTGTTATAAATGTTGTTGCACTGTACTGCAGGACCTCAAGCCTCTGTATGCTGGTCGCTGTGACTATCACTTCAGTGAGACTGCATCTGACCGCGATGTAAGAAACACGTTTCACTCTGTTCACAGAAATACGATGAATCACACATCTGAAAGATGAATGAACACATCTTAATGAACACACTTCAGCGTGTGTGTGTGTGTGTGTGTGTTTGATTCTCGTCTGTAAGTTGTATAGTTACAGTTAGGAGCCAGAAGTCGACACAAGGCGAAGAGACTATCAAATAATTTGTGACCTCCAGGTGCCGTGTCATCAGACATCATCGCGGGCTTCCTGTAACTTGCGCGTGAAGAGCAACACCTGCTACTGCTGCGACCTCTACAACTGCGGGAAGTGAGTACGCTGAGCGGTCGAGCACAGAGCTCTTAACCAGCGGCTACTTGCTTTGCTGTGTCGCTTTGATTGTTTGGATTTTTGATGTGTAACCTTGTGCCATTTTTGTGGGAGATTCTTTTGCACTGCAACTGCGTTGATTGTATTAGAACAAGTTTCTTTTCTTTTTAACCTTTGTTTCAGAGAACATCCTCTTATGGGCCTTCAGAATAAAGATGTTTTGAAAAAGTTTAGGAAATCATCCATGATTTGGAAGTAGGTCCCTTTTTTTCTAGAAGCATATCGGCCGTTGATGATCAATTCATGACTTTTTTTTTTTTTTACTTTTTTTTGATAAGTGTTGATTGAACCTAAGTAATAATGTAGTTTTTATGCATTAACTCACCATAAATCTGTGTGTTTAGGGTGCCATTTCCTCTGCATGTCCTCGATGTGTCTGACCAAACAACCATCCAACCATCTTCTGTCTGTCTTCTGAACCCTTACAGACATAGACACGCATAAACTCCATAAATAAATAAATCATGTTGTTGTATGTTTTTCATCGTGCCCTGAATACAAATGCACAGAGCCTGTTGGAAAAACTTTATTAGTGACTTTTGTGGCTTGACTATAGGCTGTTTCCCTCTCTGTCCCACCCACTGGGCTAGCCGTGTTGAGGTCATTGGAGGCTACCATGAATACACAGACGTGAAGAGCTGCCAGGACGTGGTGCACCTCTATCACCTGTTATGGTCTGCCACCATCCTCAACATCGTGGCCCTTTTTCTGGGCATCATTACTGCTGCAGTGCTGGGAGGCTTCAAAGACATGGTAGGTCAAGTGAATGATGTACCAACAAAAGAGAGAGGGCTTAAATTCTGACTGATCATTGTTCTTCGTGTCCTTGTCAGACTCCCTCTGCTGCCTTGGAGAGTACATCCGAACCAGAAGCCATCACAGCTCCAGTCCCGTCAGAGCCTCCTCCACCCACCACTTCCCTCAACTCGTATTACAACACTGCCCCCTGCCTGCCGCCTTACACTGCCTACGACCTGCAGGTACAGAGCCTCTTCAGACCTGCATGATATACTAATATTTATGTTCTTTGTATTTCACTGCTGCATAGCTAACAAGTAAAAGATTAACTGAATATTCAGTAGCTCGTAAACGTCTCATCCTGATCCATGTTTGGCCTCTCCTGCAGGGCTCCTACATGTTTCCCGACTCCTCAGGCTTGTCAGATGACTCCCAGTCTGGAGCCAGCCACCTGTGGCCCACAATGGTCCCTCCACGTTACTCTCCTCCTCACAACCATCCTGATGAGAAGCCGCCACCGTACAGCCCGTAACACGGTTTGGAGCGCCGAAGGCACCTGAAGTTGTCAGCAGGTGTTGTTGGATGCTGACTGAGCGATTTTGAATGAACAGTTCCTCTGGGCTCTTCCTCACAATCGTGAAGAACTTTGTTGAAGGAAAGGATGGGCCACAGAGCACATTAACTTTGAGTTCAGCCCGACACAAAGGGAGGGAGTGTTCGACTCCCAGGACACTGCTCACACTCATGCCTGCACTGTGTGTGTGTGCATATACACACTGAGAGAGAGACAACCGGTTCAAAGCCAGGACTGTTTACACATCTATCTGCCTTAATGCAAACGGACTTCCAGTTCTGCAGCAACCTGAACTTAAACTCTCCTCCAGCTCACGCTTTATCTTCACCTCTCTTAACGTACATATTGTGAATGCTTCCTGCCTCGAGTGGTATAGACGGTACAGCACAGCTACGAGCCTACGAGTTTGATGAAAGCTTTGGTGTCGTTCCCGAATCTGAATCAGCTAGATAATTAAAAAAAAACAAAAAAAACAGTAGAGTTGTAAGCCCAAGCAGTCGTTTCTTTAGTGGTCAATAGTGTCACTGTACATTATTAAAGGCAACGTTAGCAGTAATGGAGGTGTTACATGCTCATCATGTATGTACAGCAGTATGATATACAGATGCTCCTTTAGCAGTTAAGCCTAAGGTATACAAACAGATTATGGTATCTATTTATGAACTCATCAGTTTATGTTTAAAATATCTTGATCGATGTGTGGTGAATTTTGCAGAGCAGTGTTTATGAAGAATGAATAAGCTATTCTGCTGTAGTTGTTAAGTCAGGATGGTTAACAATTACACTCCAACTCCTATTTATTGTGTTTTCACTGAAAGCTGCAAAGCAGGTAAGCATATATCTTCTCTCTCTCTTTGTTAGCAGTAATCACATCTATGAGTTGAAATGTGTCGTCTTTGTCAGAAAAACAGTAGTAAGGCCGAGCATGAACGGTCAGTGCTGGATTCACTGACATGAGGTGGGAGATCATGAACAATCAAAAGAACTGTTGTTCACCGAGGAAGAGAGCGGAAGAGAGAGAGAGCGCTGCTTTTTATAATTTAAACAACACATTCTCAGGGGCTGACTGTCAGTTCCTTTTTGTCTCGCCATTAAAAAATGTTTTGCGTAATTCGAAGAGCGTGTGCTTCTTTTTGGCTGAACAACTACTGGATGTAAAAGTTTTCTTCCGACATTCATAGTCCCCAGCGGATGAATCTTACTGACTTCACTGTCTCTAACACCACCATAAGGTTCACAAATTTGATTGTTGATAAAATGATTAAATTCGGTGCAATTTTCATGTCCCAGACAAGACAAACCTATAACTTTACATTTAGTGCCATCAGGGTGGAAAATATAATTTCAGAAACTTTATGAATACCTGCATAGCTCACTCTCATCTCTGTTTTGCTTAATTAGCAAATGTTAGCATGCAACACACTAAACTAATATGGACAGATAGTCACGTTGCTAGCTAAGAACCTGCTAGCATGGTTGTTGACTTGTGTCTCAGCTAAACTATGCGATATATGTATGAATATATAGATAGATAGTTTGACTGCCATTGCACTTTAGACGTTCATACTTTTTTTTTTGACCAGGGGTTAAAGCTTACTTTACACTTCTCTCAATAAATAAGTCTCACTGTTACTTCTGGACTGTTCCGTTACACTCACCGGCCACCTCATTAGGTACACCTGTACAATCTAATAATGTGATCTAATAAAACAGCTCTGTCATAACTTCTCCCTGTACAAAGATAATGTTCAGTTTTGATTGGCACTGTCGGAGAGGTATTAATTTAACTAGGTTTATTATTGAGGTTGTAGTTTGCAGCTGTGTTTAACTGGACTGCAGTGGAGTGAGGTGTTTCTAATATTTTGGCCACGATTTGGGTCATAATATACAACACCAACAACCATTACAACCTCATTAATAAACATAAAGCAGACAGTGTCAACAAAAACTGAAACATGATAAGCTTTGTAAAAGCAGATTTTATTGCAGAGCTGTCACATTGGATCACACTGGATGGTACAGGTGTATGCTCACATTTTGCAGAGATTTTGAAGGAGAAAGTGATTCCACGTTTTTAGTTGCGTTCATTTTGAAACGTGAAATGAGACAGACGTTTAACAGGCTGATAGTGCAAGACAATTTAAAGTTAAAATTGTAAAAGAATAATTTATTTACCATCCGGCAACCTTCATTGCTAACTGACAGAACAGGGACATTTTGTACAATGCCAACATTAATCATTTTGTCTACTGCTATGAACCTAATAAATACATCTGAAACAGTAAAAAACAGGAGAGGGATTAAAACAAATATACACTGTACATCACCAATCTGTTAATTTAAAAAATGCATGATTTTATTGTATGATAAGATTTCCATGTTAGCACTACGTTTTTACTCATACTGACCAATCACTACATTTTGACAGGAAACGGAAAAAATGGAATGAAAAAATAAAAATGTTACAAAAGATCCAACACTAAGTGCTATGTGAATGGACTGAAATAATCCTCAATCTTTATCAGCACATGCAAAATCTCGACACTACGCTATGTAGCTTGCAGATTTTGGCATTAAAATAACATGTCATAGAAGAAATAACATAATCAAATGTACAGGTGTGTTGAAATAAAACAGGTATTTAATGGACAGTAAATCAGAGCAATTCTCCCCCCAACTGCTGACAAATTGTATATCTTCCCTGCCACAATACCCAACACATGTGGGATCACCAACAATCATGAAAAAATATATTTCAGATTCAAATGAACATTCTCTTGAACAGAATTAAAATAAATCTCAAATAAAAACCAGGAATGGTCAGTCCAGAAATCTCCTCACTATTCATGATCGCTGCATTTAAAATGACACAACACAATTAAAAATAAAAATTCGAGCAACCTCGTTTTATTTTAAAAATAGGACACCATCCTGGTTAAACATAAACCCATCAGCTGAGGTTTCACATTCTTAAATAGGTAACCCCATTTCCATTTTATGAAATGAAGCTCAGTGGGCTGTTTAAAGTCATTCATGGTTTTAGACGACATGGCCTAAAGGTTAAAAACCAGAGCACCGTTCAAATGTCTCTTTGTGCTTCAGATCTTGGAGCCGAAATCCTCCGGCTGATACATAATTTGAGGCTGAAGACTAAAAAGCAATCAGCATGAATCTGAGCCAGCAACAAGTAGAAGTTGACTCATACAGTAAAAAGTTGAACACACATGATTTTCACCTTTTATTACAGATTTTTTTTGTTGAATGAAAATTATACTACCCATAGAAACTAAATCTTCATTTAGATTTTACTGCGTGTGAACCACTCCTATGTTTTTATTAGGGATGGGCTTCCAAATAATCTGGTTCGTCAAGATTGTGTGCCTCCAAGCTCATCAAATCCTTTTCAATGATGCCAACCTGTTTTTTTTCTGACTGTTGCACATTGCAAAACAATAGCGTTGTGTGTCTACAGTACTGGAAACTTGCAACAAAGAGAAGAAATGGTGGAGAGGCAGAAACAGAGGAAGAAAGATGCTAGTTGTGCCTTCTTCACAACGTGGACTTAAAACACAGGATTGCAATCTATTTGACACTCAACGCAAACAAATCGAATGCCACTGCTGAAGGGTGAATATCCAATGTTATAATAACATTAGTGCCAAAATAAAATCGAATGATGTACAAATATATCTATTTCAGTTGATGACAGACAACATTCAGTGTGTTCAGACTCAGAGATGATGAAAAGGTTGCGCTGTCGCCTCCTTTTTTTCTCCGCATCAATTAAGAGAATCGATAAAGAATGGAAGCGATAATGGCACCTGTGTCGGTAAAAACTTATTTGTAGTTATTTGAATTCCCATCCCTAGTTTTTATCATTGATTGCAATGATATGAAAGATCAAGGCTATTACACAAGCAGAGTAACATGAGCCAAGGTGTGGTCACATTATACACTACTGTCCTGTCACTAATCGCTCCGTCTCCCTTTCACGTGGACTGAAGCCGTCACGACGGACAGATTCAAGCATTCGCTTCCTGTTCTGGTGCAATGAAGAGTTCACCATGATCATCTGTGCGACTCTGACATCATCATCATGTTTAACACATTACACCTAAAATGTTTGTTAAACTGAAAGGCTAACGTGACCGTACCTCATGCTAACACTATCAAGAATTACAGACGAATATTGTTGACGTGGAACCAAAGAGGAAAAAAGGAGTGGGGGCACCAAAAAGGCACAAGTAACGGAGCAGCGGGTGCTGCTCAGTAGGTCTCTGGTATAACAAAGTCAAACTCTGTGGCTGCCTGTGGAGGAGTGTTCATGGTCGACTCCGGCCGGGCGTGACCGTCGGGAGGAATGTGAGCGTCGGGCTCGACAAAGATGTCGTCCCAGTTCAACATCCTGGTCTGAGTGGAAGAGTGGACTTCTTCGCCGACGCTGGTTATGTGATGCACGCTGCCGTCCTCGGAAATGACAGGGACGCCCGGTCCGCCTGTAGTCCACGAGTATGGCTTCATCTGCACCGTTTTACACGGCAGCAGCCGGTACAAGTTGTTGTCGGCGTCGTCCTTCTCTTTCCTCCCACTGGGGTCCTGGTTGTGGGCTTGCTTGCAGTGGGTGGACAGTAACTGGTAGTTAATGAACATTTCATTGCACAGCAAGCACTGGTACCTCCTCTCTCCTGTGTGGTGGATTTCATGTTTAGTTCGGTACTCGGCCAGAGCAAAGACCTTGTTACAGTAGCGACACGGGTACTTCTTTTCCCACGAGTGCGTGTTGAAGTGGCGGCGGAGACTTGTCAGACAGACGTAGGGCCGCTTGCAGACGATGCACACGTAGAAAGTCTTCCCGTCCATGATCAGCTCGTAGTGATCCTCGAGCTCGGTTTTGGTCCTCTTCTTGTTGGGGCTGGCCTTCGGTGACGTGGGTGTTTTATCCACAGGTTTCAAAGGTGTTGCCATTAAAGACCTCTTCCCTTTATTGGCTTTAGAGCCTCCTTCACCTGGATCTTCCTTCACTGGGACGATATCATACGTATTTTCTCCGATATTGGCATACACTTTACATCCTGATGAAATTGAATCAATCTCTGTGGCTGTATTGAGTGTCACTGTCTTTTTTGCTGTCGTAGTTGATTTGGGAATGTTAGTCTTATTAGCCGGGCCGTCAGACACATCCATGAGCCTTATTTTGAAATCCCCTTTTTGAGTTGAAGTGGAGACTTGCTTCTTGTGGACTCCCATTAAATCACTGTTTTCAGAGGACTGAGAGGCACTCGATGGCTCGGGGGTGAAACTGCTTGACCTGGCTGGAGTTGCGGGAGCGCTTCCTGAGGAAACTCTGACAGGGGAAGATGAAGAGTTATTGGAGCTGCTGTCCGGGCTGCGCAGAGGGCTGCTGTTGGGCAAACTGGGATTTGGACAAGTGATGCTGGCGGGCTTTGCAACGTGTGCTCTCATGGGGGTTTGGGCTTTTTCTGTGTGTTTTGCAACAGCCTGATCTGATTTTACATTTTGCTTTGACGCTACGTTTTCTGTATCAGCTGAATCCAAATCAATGACTTCACCTTTGCTGGCTTTCCGATTGATCTGAGCGTCTGTTTGAGAGACAAACATAACATCACTGTCTGAATCCTCGTCGTTACCTGCAGATTTGCTCGTCTGATTGAACTCCTCCGCAGATATCGAGAAGGACTCCGTGATGATCGGCATCATCTCTGTGGACGTGTCGTTTTTGTTCTCCGACTCTTTAGACAAACCAGGCAGACCTTTAACTTGTGATAACGGTGACCCCAAGTTTGCAATGAACTTGACTCCCAGTATCTGTCCAGCATTTATGAGCTCCTCGAGCATGTCGGAGCGGACACGGACAATCTTGGAGCTGTAAATATAATTGAGAATCTCCTCAAAGATTTCAGCTCTGATGAAGTTTAACTCGATCACTTGTCCGGCGACACTGAAGAGCTGGTGGAAATACGTACTCGAGGCAGACAGGACTGTTTTGTGAGCTCTGAACTTTTTGTCCTGTATGATGATGGTGACGTCACAAAATAATCCATGATTTCGCTGCTCGTTCATCGACTTCAGCACAGCTGCTGAGTACTGTGTGTCGGTCGCAGATATCAGCTTTAGACTTGGCATGACTGTAGAGAGAAGAATCAGAGAAAACAAGTCAGAATGACACATGAAAAGTCTGTTAACTACAGAGTTTCTATTTCCTTTTTAGTCCTTTGACACCCCAGTAGTCAAGACGTGAACAGTCCACACATTTACTTACATAAAGTTTAATCTCAAACACATCTGACTTTGTTTAACATCTTAAATTTAAATGTATCTACCTCACGCCTTTTTTTATATATCGTGTGTCTGTGTCTGTCTATCCAGGCTGTAGTTTGTGGTGCATTATACTAGGAGGTATTTCTAATATAGCCTGCCCAATAAAATATTTTGGTTATTGGTCTACACATGGGGCGGCAGTAGCTCAGTCTGTAGAGATTTGACTTGGGAACTGGAGGGTGGACGGTTCAAGACCAGCATGGACCAAAGTATGGAGGGTGGACTGGTAGCCGGAGAGGTGCCGGACAGTTCACTTCCTGCGGTGGCTTATCGAATCCCTAACTGTGCTGCCCATCACTCCACGATCTCTCTACATTTGCGTGTGTGTGTGTTGTTGTACCTCGGGCCTGTGTATGTAAAAACTTGAGTACTGATCCCCTCAAGGGATGAATATAGTATCTATTATATTCTTCTACAAAAATAAAAGCATAGACTCAAATATGTATTTGTCTTTTCTCTGCTGAAATTGACTTCTCTGTCAACATACATACTGATTAACAAATATCTAATAAGCTGACACTGGCTGAGCTAGACATGGGTGTACCTTTACTTCCTACTACTCTACCCTCATCGATATAAATAGCACTTATTTCCTGTGTAATGCAGTGAAATTTAACAGCACCGCAGACAACAAGCGCCAAAATGACCATGAAGCTGAAAGCCTCAATAAAAATGTACGTTCAAACCTCCATAAAGACGTAAAGACTTCTGACAGGGCTGTGACTGACTGCATCATGTTAATAAACCTGCTATTGTTCAGATGAAACTACAAACTCTTATTTGTAGTTCTTGAAGAAACAGACAGAGACAGTGTGAACTTCAGGGTTTGTGTTCATGCTAACAATCTTGGTAAAGCAACAAAAAACAACAACGTCAACGTTACCTCAACGTTAGCTAAACGTTAGTTTGCCAAAGTTACAGTAACTAGCTCAAATTTTTGTCTTGCATGACATTTCGCAGGCGGACAGCCACAATTATTGAACTTTAACGGGGACATTAGCTGCTTCCACACATGTGTTAGTACTACTATATGTGTGTTTATATACAGATGCTGTCTTTAGCTGGCTAACAAAGGTAACGCTCCTCTCTTCCTCTTCGCGGCCTACTCTTTAGCAGCTCATTAGCATGCCAGCTCCAAACACAAAACCACAATGCTGCTATAAAAATGTCGCTACGTAAAAGGGCTACACGTAACTTGGATTATGTTTACCTGCAACCCCGGTGTTTGCTGCCAAGACTAAGCAGGACTGCCACCACAAGCTGTAAGTTAGCTGGCTACAGACAATGGCTAACTGCGAGCGGCTTCCCCTGCCGAGCGCACCGCAGCCTCATTGATTGAACAGCCACAAGGAGTCGCCGTCGTGTTGGGATTAAAAACTACAAAAATAAAAACTCCACAGCTTTACACGTGTTCTGATAAATAACAGCTTTATTTAACCACTCTAAAAACATTAATGAAACAGAGTGTGGACGTTATTTCAGGTGTAATTTGTTTACTTTTTTCCACCGCGGGATTAGTGCAGGCATAACTACCGGTTCAGTACCTTCAAAATAAAAGCACAGACTATGAATTAAAAACAATAGAGAAGTACCTGGGGTGATCTGGTCAGGTTTAGATTGTTGTTTCACCGTGGGGTCTCCTGTAGTCCTTTTGGTGTGGTTAAAGTCTGCATGAAGCTGGTCGGACACCACCTTCCTCTCCTCTTCTTTGTATTTATTATACTGTCCCGCGTGTTTAGTGGTGTAATGTCGCTTCATGTTAAATACCCTATACAACACTTTCTGCCTGCAGATGAGGCACGTCGCGGTCGTATTCAACTCTGTGAAAAATAACTCCTTTGCAAGCAACTCCTCGACTTTCTTGGTCACCGGGTACATTTTCAGATTAAAAGCAGAAGAAGACATCTCTGAGCTGTGGAGCGTCTCTGTCGCTACAAAGAAAGAAATACAATAAAATATCGTGGGTTGCTTTATAAAGAGCACTGATGTTGCTGCAGAGCACAAGGCTTGCCAAACTGTAGTAACGATGTGTTGTTGGTCGGTTAAAAGTCCACACCCACAAGGATCAGGAGTTCCGGTGAGAGCGCCGAGCTGTGAAAGCGGAAGTTTGTTTTTACTTTGCAATGAACACACTTTACAAAACTTCCTAAAACAACATCTGTATAGTTATGTGTGCACCACTGTGCCCAGATAGATAGATAGATAGATAGATAGATAGATAGATAGATAGATAGATAGATAGATAGATAATAAATGAGATCAGGGAAAACATATTCAAAGTACCCCCAAAATAAAACTGCAAGTAGATTCTTCATACAAACATGAAGTCTGACATATAATACAGTATCTTTGACTTGAAAACATCAACAAATAAATCTATTTTTATAACTATAACCGTATACCTTTATATTTTATTAGACTACTCTCATAATGACATTCTAAAACATGTCTATAAAGTGCTTTAAAAACACAAGAACAGTTGAATGAAAATACATAAAATATTCAACAAACACACAATGTTTTGTACATGTTTTAATACAGTTTTAAAGAATAAAACAGCATAAAATGTGACAAATTAAAGAGTACAGTTGGCCTCCTTCTTTCACAAACAATTTATATATATATATATATATATATATATATATATATATATATATATATATATATATATATATATATATATATAATATATCATATGATATACATATAGATTGTCGACCTGACACAGTAAATGGCATGTGCAATATTTTGATATATGTAAATGTTTCTAAATGTGAAATTAAATAGTCAGTAACAACTATTAACAGTGAATATATACAATATAAAATAAATGTACTATAGTTCCAAAATAAAATGTGTTTAAAAGGTTGCAGAACTACAGAATTTATTAAAGTTTCTGGTTATTCAGACAAACTACAACTTCTTATTATATACATGCTGAGTACAAGCGGAACTATGTTCATTACACGCTCAGGGAGGCCGGCATCTATTTGGGGACGGACACATTAAGACTTCCTGTTATTGGACGCTTTGGTTGCGTACTAACGAAGAAGAAGTTGGACTGTCCGCGTTTGTCAATTAATCTTCTAATCTTCATCAAACAGCAGCTGTTTTATCCGCCGTGCGTCCCGTAGTTTCGGCGTGTCTGTGTCCGTCAGCAGGTATGCCTCTGTCGGATCGCTCGAGCTCTGACGGCGGCGCGGAGCCTCGCAGTCCTCGCGCCCGGAGACCACGGACTCGTTCCCGCAGCCGCAACCGTCACGACAGCCGCGAGCGGAGTCTGTCTCCGGACAGCTTTGGGCCCAAACTCCCGAAGCCGCGAAACAGAGAGAGGGAGCGGGAGGAGCGGGAGCGCCGGTTCCGAGAGGCCAAAAACCTCCGACGGATCCGCATAGGAAGCCGGTCCAGGTCTCGGTCCAGGTCCAGGTCCAGGGAGCGACATAACAACAGCAACAACAGCCACAACCACTGGTCCGAGCCGCGGGACGCGCCTGGAAAACACGGAGGCTTCAAAGATGATTACTACTACGAGCAGCAGAGAGACGACGCTCAGAGACAGAGACAAGAGGCTTTTATTGCCAGGTAATTATCCATTATTTCTGATATCAATTAATCCTTTCGGTTTATCTATTAAGAGTCAGTCAGTTGGACTAATAATGAGGTTAGGAAACTTACAAAACACAATAGACACCTAGAAAATAAATTAGAGTGAGTTAAAAGTATTAAAGAGTATGAGACATTTATGGATATACATGTACCTGTTGCATTAAATCTTTTATTGTATGTATTTCTGCTGATTAGACTTAAATAACCTGCGGATCAGTCCTTAAAGTTCTTAAAGTCTTCCAGACAGGAAAGCACGCTACATAATAAAAAAGATAAATAAAACTCTACAAAGAATATCTACAAGATTAAATTCATTCACATATTGAGAAAGTAAGTATGTTGCTTTGGATAGGAGCGTCAGCTAAATGACTGAATGTAAATGTAAGGATATGGTGGCCCATGGATTTTTGTTCTAAACACAACTTCATTTCATCATCTTTCATTTGATCTCCATGAACACTCTGAAATGATGGAAATCATTGAGTCTTCTGCAGGTCATGATGAATATAAGACTGATTTAGTTCAAAATGTGAAGTATGGATGGAGTGACACTTTAAATCCATAAAAAAATGTTTCCACAAAGTGATTTTCTAAAACTAAGACTTAAGTCTGAAACTGTAACTGTCCGTTCTCCTCAAAAATAACCAGCGTCACAGTGTGAATTGATTAATTTTGTTGTTGTTAACATATCCAGCCAACTGTTTCGACTGCTGCCATCTGCCTGTCTTTCTGTTACAGGCGTCTGCAGGAGAGGGAGAGGATCGGTGAGCTGGGTTGTCCTGAAGTTTGGGGATATTCACCGAGAGTGAAAGAGCCAGAGTAAGTGAAGACTCTCTCCTCCTGTACTGCACCGACAGAGGATGATAGATAGATCACATCTTTGTGTGTATCGGTGCAGAAAGCGTACATTTCTTTCTTTTATCTCCAACAGCTCTGATGAATTCACACCAGTGGAAGAAGACGAGAAAAACAGCAGTTCAGAATCGAGTTCGGAAGGTACGACCCGCTCAGTGTGTGAACATGAGTAAGTGATATTTTATGTTGTTTGAATCTACAAAGAAATCTGTCTGACATTCACAGAAGAGAAGAAGAAGAAAAAGAAGAAGAAGAAATCCAAGAAGAAAAAGAACAAAAAGCACTCCGAGGACAGCGAGCTGGAGTCAGATTCAGATGGTACGACATAATACATTTAGGAGAGCCCGACAAAGTGTTCTTCATGAGTTTTCTGTGCTGATCCGTCGTGTTTTTATCCTGCAGAAGAAGAAGTAAAGAAGAAGAAAAAGAAGAAGAAGAGCAAAAAGTAAGTCCTCCCGTGCAGCTTTAAGGCAGCTTCCCTCACACACAGAAAGTTTTGATTTACCAAACATCACACGTTTCCTAACAGGTCCAAGAAATCCAAGAAGAAGAAGGCGAAGAAGAGCCGTAAGGAGTCCAGCAACTCCAGCAGTGAGGAGTCAGAGGAGGAAGAGGAGGAGGATCCCAACGGGGTGATGTGGGTGGAGAAGACATGCATGGATGAACACGTGGTCGGCCCCGAAGCGCCGCTCACGCACATGTCCCAGGACGACAGACCTTTGGAGTGAGTTTATTCATCATGTTGTTAGCATTTGTCTCAAAGCTCTGCTGTACAGCCTCACAGAGATGCAAACAAGGCTTATAAATTCAGTCACTCCAACAAGACATTTTAAAATGGTGGGTTGGACATTTTTAACCTCTTTAACATTTGACATGTTTCTTACTTGTTCCTTTTCTCTTCTTCCAGTTTCGGTCATGCGCTGTTGCCAGGTGAAGGTGCTGCGATGGCGGAGTACGTGAAGGCGGGCAAACGTATCCCGAGAAGAGGTGAAATCGGCCTGACGAGCGACGAGATCGCAAACTTTGAGAAGTCTGGCTACGTGATGAGCGGCAGCAGGTACGTGATGTTTACAAGTGGGAGTGTAAAACTCAAAGATCTGATTTGTAACTCAGTAATCACTGATGTCGGTGTGATGCATTAAATACTGTTCCTTTGAGTAAAGTGTGACCAAGACATTGCAGCAACACGCTGATACATTTCAAATGTAACCCTGCAGACATCGTCGTATGGAGGCCGTGCGTCTGAGAAAGGAAAACCAGATCTACAGTGCGGATGAAAAGAGAGCTCTGGCATCCTTCAACCAGGAGGAGAGGAGGAAGAGAGAGAGCAAGATCCTGTCCAGCTTCAGAGAGATGGTGTACAGGAAAACCAAAGGCAAGGAGGAGAAGTGAGCGTCACGTTTCTACAAGATTCACTCAGATTGACGTTATTTTTCTGTCTTGTCACTTGATGTATTCATGTTTATGTTTTTTTGGAGGATAGCGACATTGTTTTAAAGGACTGTACAGTGTGGAGGGAGGGTTTTAATCGTAAAGAAATGTGTGTAAATGAGTCTGAAAGTACTCAGCTGTATTATATTCTCCATCCTGTTTACCCACAGGAACGAGTGTTTCCTTTCAATTGTTCAATCTCATTTTCTCCTGTACATTTTTACAAATAATCCTGATCAAAACGGTAAATAAATTTTCATTATAATGTTGTCATTTGATTTTTGCAATTCCTGTTTTGTGAATTATTTTATGATTGTGCATGTTCACTTTAGCTGCTACAGTGAATCTAAATAGTTTAGGGTAGTAGCAGAGTAGTAAATAGTAGTAAATAAAATAGTTAAAAAAATCTTTATCCTATTTCAGTCAGTTTACTATATTGGTATTTTACTATTATTGGTTTATGTTTGTTGTTCAAACACCACTGATAGTCTGATATTTTGGATATGACAGTATTTTCACAGAGGTGTGTCCTGTAATTGACTTGGTAAATGGGAGTTATATTTATATAGTGCCTTTCTGGTCTACCAATCATTGCCACCACGTCACATTCAACCATTAAATACAGCACTTCCTATCCAAAGTGTCACAGCCATCGGCAGCAATTTGGGATTCGGTATCTTGCTCAAGGACTTGGGCATAAGGGAATCGAACCAGAGACTTGATAACTGGACGACCCGCTCCACCATCTGAGCCACAGTCGTCCCAGTGTGGACATGATGGCCAATGTTGTTTTATTATTTTATTTAATCACATATACATGCCAATTCAATTTTGAAGAAAACCTTCTCAAAGCTCAAGGTGACATCTTTAAATGCCTTGTTGCCTGACCAACAGATATTCATTTGACATGACATCAAACATAGAAAATTCTCATATTTCAGAAGCTGGAAGCAGCAACTTGTCATGCTGTACAATAATTTACCTAAATGATTAACAGACTGTCAAAATAGTTGGGGATTAATTTACAGCCAGTCTGATAATTGACTAATTTGAGATTTTTCAGTCAAGTTGCAGCATTTCGACCGAGAGGAGGCATTTAAGATGTGTCACAACACCATTATCCCAGACGATGACTAGTGTCACTACAGATGTTGATATATTCTTTTGATTTGATTTGATTTGATAACTTTATTTGTACCCAGAGGTAGATTTGGTGTGCAGTCAAGTAAGATGTCATTCTCAACACACAACAGACAACACACAGACATTAAGAACACGTCAGACATTAAGAACACAACAGACATGAAAAACACAGTAACCATTAAGCACAAGACAAAAAAAACCCCAAAAAACTCAAAAAAGTGCACCACTGCATCCCATTGAATGCCATAGATAAAAGAGAAAAGTCAATAAAATAAATAAATAAATAAAATTATGATGGTAAGAATGGATAAGTAAAAAGCAACTGTCATGGCCTTTGTAAAGCGTATGTTTTATTAATTTCCCTGATGGCAGAGGGAACAAAGCTTTCTCTGAATTGCTTTGTTTTACAGGCAGGCAATTTATATCTGTGGCCAGATGGAAGAAGCTGAAATTCTTTGTGTAGTGGGTGAGAGCCATCTCGTAGAATGGAGCCGGCTATCCTCTGCAACTGCCTAGTGTAGAGAGCTTCAGGGTTAAGTTGTGGCTCACCAATCAGCCTGCTAGACCACCTGACTATTTGTTTGAGGGAGTTTTTATTTTTAAGAGACAGATTGCTAAACCAGCACACCAAACAAAAGGATAGAATAGATTCAATAAAAGCACGGTAAAAAAGAGTCAGCAGGGTTCGACCTATGTGTAGATAGGACAGTTTCCTCAGACAGTACAGGCGTTGGTTGGCCTTTTTAAAAACAGCTTCACAATTTGCCTCAAATGTGAGCTTGTTGTCAATAATGGTGCCAAGGTATTTGTATTTATCCACTGTCTCCACTGTCTGACCTTTTATGTCTGCAGGCATCTGGGCCTGGGGGTGTTTTCTGAAGTCAATCGCCATGTCTTTAGTTTTAGTAACATTCAGCTGCAGATATGACTTGTCACACCAGTCTGTGAACTCAGCAACTATTGGACCACGGCTTGCTTCTTTCCCATGTAGTAGGCTTACAATCACAGTGTCGTCAGCATATTTTATAATAGATCTATCCGCTCTGTTGCTGCGACACATATTTGTATATAAAATGAACAAGAGAGGAGACAATACGCACCCCTGCGGAGACCCAGTGGAGCTGCAGGTCTGGTCAGATAGGATGTCGTTGACTCGTACTCACTATGTTCAGTTAGTTAGAAAATTTAAAATCCAACCCACAAGGTTGTTACTTAAATTGAATTGCTCCACAGGCTTTTCCACTAAGACGTGGTTGGACTGAATTAAAAGCAGACATAAAGTCAATAAACAAGAGCCGAACATGTGTATCCCTACCTTCTAGGTGTTTAAAAATCATGTTAGAGAGGGTAGCTGTAGCATCTTCAACTCCTCTGTGTGGCCTATAACTGCAGGGCATCCATATCAGGCTCTGTCCTCTTCACAATTTCAGTTTTAACTAATTTTTCAAAGGTTTTCATTAGGGCAATAGGTCTAAAGTCATGCAACACTTTAGGGCAGTTGGATTTGGGAATTGGGACTACTACAGCATCCTTCCAACATTTCTGTGAAATATGCTGTGTTCGCAGAGACTTGTTAAATATGTGATGGAATATTGGAGCCAGTTCCTTGGAGCATGTTTTAAGCAGGCGTCCACAAATATCATCAGGTCCCTGGCTCTTATTTGCTTTTATGCACGTGAAAGCCTTCACAACATCTGCTTCTCTTACCTGAAAATGGTCTTGGTCCATTAATTTGTGTCTAAACTCCTGTATTTCTCTATTAAAGTCTGCTGTATCAAAACGAGAATAAAAACTTTTAAGTGCATTTGCAAAGTCATAATCTGACTCAAAGCCCTCTAAGGTGGCGGTGTTACCATTATTTGTGTCAGACTTATTAATACCTGCGATACTTTTCATGCACGACCATGCTGAACCCAGCTTGTTTGCAGCCATGCTATTTTGTAGTTTGTCCCTATAATTCTGTTTTGCTCTTAATATTTCAATTTTCATATTTTTAGTAGCTAATTGTATTTCAGGTGCAGATCCTTGCTTGCTCCAAGCCAGTTTTTTTTTGCCTTTTTTTTTGCCAGATTTAGTCACCCATGGTCTGTTATTAGGGTAGAGTTTTACTTTCTTACATGGT
The DNA here is from genome assembly GCA_033000465.1 of Sciaenops ocellatus. NCBI lineage: Eukaryota > Metazoa > Chordata > Actinopteri > Sciaenidae > Sciaenops > Sciaenops ocellatus. Next base: position 12,090,767 of record CP136866.1, on the reverse strand, counting down.
ATTATCATGTCTCTGCAAAATGCAGCATAGGAACATGTTACGTCAGCAAGCTCATCAAGGTCTCCACCACATGCATCTACAAACACATTCCAATTAGTACATTCAAAACACTCCTGCAGACACTGAACAGAGTCCTCAGTCCATATTTTGATTTCCTTAGATGTAACTTTCTCCCTCTTCAAAACAGTTTTGTAGGTGGGCAGGAGGTACACACAAATGTGATCTCCATGGCCCATGGGAGGTAAGGGAAGTGATTTGTAGGCATTTTTAACTGATCAAGATCAAGATCAAGGATTTTATCCCGTCCCGTAGCGCAGGTGACATATTGATACAGGTTCGGAAGAGACTTTTTAAGTGAAACGTGGTTAAAATCTCCAAGCAAGAATATTGGAGCGTCCGGGGAGATAGACTGTAGTTTGTGCACAACATCAGAGACAATTTTACAGGCAGAGGGGGCGTGAGCTTTCGGATGGATATATGCAATCGCAATAAACAGCTGGTGGAACTCACGAGGTAAGTAGAGGGGGCGTAGTGACACTGCTAGAAGTTCAACATCAGGCGTGCAGATACGCTCTCTCACTGTCACTGAGGTGCAGTATCTTTGATTGACATATAAACACAGCACTTTCTTCTTCAGGTACAACACTGGATTATCAGATGAACATGTGGCAGACATATAAACAGGTGTAAAGCATTTGTTATAATTTAAACATGAGCCAAGAAGATCTCCAGTGTGGAACAGTTTAATGGATAACAAGGAACACTGTCTTAAAAGACTGAAAAAACAAACAGCTGAATTTTAAATATAATGTTTTGATGTACAACAAAGAACTTTCTTCTCATCTGGGTCTTCATTTTCCTTGTCATCAGTGGATGTTCTCAAGTCCCTGTTGGGGTGAAACAAGAAAAGATTATCAGTACTTCTGTCTCCAGATTACAAAGTTTTAACTGAGTGTTTGCCAGACATATTTATTGCATCTTTCTGCCGTCCAGACAGCTTTTGGACTTCATGTTAATTCTAGCATATCTCTGTCCAACAGAGGTACAATTAGCCAGATATTAAGAACACCTGTGTGGGTGTCCAGGCTCTTGTTTGTGTTCCTCGGGCTTGTCTAAGCTTGTTTTGATGCTGCTAGAAGGATCAGTGTACATGTGATTGTATTGTTTAACAATCTTAATGCTTGCTTTAGGCTGATCTACTCTCAGTGACGGCCTGTTCCCGTGAGGGGTAGTAGTCTGACAGAAACCATTACTCTTTTTGAATTTTTTAGTGGTGTCGTTTGCTTAAACCAAAAGGGCAGCGAGAAAATGAACATTACAGCAGCTTATGTACAACCTACAAATACCTCCAGTATCATGAATACAACAATGTTCAGCAGCCACTAAATTACAGATTTAGGCACCTAAACATAAAGTCATGAATACTCTAGACTTTTCCAAGTGTTGTAACTTCTGCTCCATGACACAGTACCTTAAAGGTCCAGTGTGTAAGATATAGGGGGCTTTATTTACAGAATATAATACAGATAATATTCACAGTTAGATTTTCATTATTGTATAATAATAAGAATCGTTTATTTTTGGGGGCACCACAGTGGTGTAGTGGTTAGTTAAGGCTTTTCTGTGTAGGGTACTCCGGCTTCCTCCCACTCTGTCCACCTTTTTCACAGCAGCCATTTTGACATGAAATAGTAGGGTCAACTCAGGTGTTCTCAGTGATACTAATTAAGGTTCAGTTCCATTTATTTGCGGCAGAGTCTTTCCAGTGAGCCGACATGCAGCACCCTGACTCTGTTTGACCTGAATGGAACGCAGCCCTAGTTCTTCCTGACTCTTACATCTACAGATGCCACGGGTCCACTTCCGCTGTGTCCGCCATGTTTCTATGGTTGCCCAGAACGGACAAACTAAACACCGACTGCAGATTTTGGCTTTTCCTATTGTACACGCATCTCACAATCAGTGTTGCTTCTCATTCACATTAGGAAGGAGAGGGTGAGGCAAGGGGATGCAATCAGCAACTACACCACTAGATCTCACTAAATTAAACAAGGTGCTCCTTTAACGAAACTAACAAGCAAAATTATGTAATTTATCTAAAATCTCAATGATGCATTTTTGAATAGATTGTGTTGCTTTTATTTCACACCGATCTTGCAAGTCTTTTCAGAAAGTTTGCACGCCAAATTGTTGTGTTAATGATCACGTTTATTAACGAACCAAGTCCTCCTGCAAAAGGGTTAATCACTGCTGACTGTGGACACTCACCTTGGAGTCAAAGTGCTGTCCTGTTCCTGACACCCGCTTGTCTCTCTCCATCAGATACCACTGCCACGGGACCCGAGCGATCCTCTTCTCCTACAGGGCAAACAAGAGTCTTTAATCTGGTAGATGACAGCACAAAAACACCGACAGGCTGCGTGTGTCGCGGTTTAGCCACGTTAGCACGCAGCATCCTGCTCACCTTCCCCCGGTTGGTGAACTTGTGGATCTGTGCGGTGGCGACGCCGGGAATGATCAGACACACGGTCATGATGGCGAAGCCGGGCAGGATTTCATACCACATGGTGACAGCCTCTAACTGTCAGGCGACAGAGAGCAACTTTGTTGACAACCAAGTTGCCCTAACACTACCCTCGACAGTTTATTTTGCTAACAAGCTAACAAAATGTCGAACCTCACAACGACCTATGTTCTGCTACCGGAATAAGATTGACACGTCCCGTCAGAGACTTTCAAAATAAAAGCGTCAGCTCTACAAAAACAGCGCAGTCCTTAGAAAGTCCTCTTTTTGTATAAACAACTAGATTTTTATGCCATTCAAAGGTTCGTTAACATCCTGAGAAGCTATTTTTGTTGCCATATTTGTGAATAATTTTCTGAAAGATTGTTTCCAAAAGTCAACACTCAAATTAGCTTTTAGACTAAATATTGAATATTTAAAGAGTCATTTACTCAGCATAAAATACAGTTTTAAAAGCTCATTTCTATAAAAATGATTATTGTGGTATCAGTCATGAGCTGAGCATTCGCTTAGTTGGCGTGACAGTTCGTTTCACAAGCAAAACATACTCAAAAATAGTAACTTCAAAGTGCAAGCTCTTATTTTGAAGGGCATCCGAAAAAAGGAAGGATCTTGCTGACTGAGGTCATTCTTAAATTTAATGTAACAAAACAACGAAAAAAATAGTATTTCAGTTAAATTTCCAAATCGTAGCTGAAAACAAATGGATAAAACAAATTATATTTAATTATAATTAAATTAAATGTTGTTCTCAGCAGCCACAGCGCCCCCTCCTGCGGTGACTGTGAACTACAGGCCCAACCGTCAGAGAGGAAGTTACCGTTGGCTCGCTCGTTGCTAACTTGCTAAAAAAAGTAAACAAGTCTGTGGGGTGAGATGAAATTCAACCGCGGGACAAAGTAGCTTTTTAACAATGAAGGAAGACAAAGAAAACACTCGACCGAAGGAGAAAAGAGTGGAAATAAGGTGTGAAGATGCAGAAAAGACGGAGAAGCCCAAAGAAAAGAAAGAGGCCATGACAAAGGTACAACTTGCTAGCTACGTTAGCTCAAATTGCTATAAGTCGTCAGTTATAGAAATTAATAATTTCCTCAAATAACAACATATTACGGACTAGCTGTGTTTTATCAGATACAACACGTATACTATACTTTGTAAATCACATAGTAAGTTGAAGCAAGGCAAACTGTCCCTTTATTAACCCCAACTTTAAGTTAATATTAGCCATTTGTTGCCCTCTTTTCTCAGTGTAATTGTTCTCGCAGCTAAACTATCAATAATCTTCTGTCAGATTGTGATCAGGCGATTACCACCAAGTCTGACCAAGGAGGAGCTGGAGGAGCAGCTACAACCTCTGCCAGATGTGGACTACCTGGAGTTTTTCTCCAACGACACCAGGTGAGTTGATATGAAGACGTTTAATCACTTATAAAAATGCTACCAGTGACTTTAATAGTTGAACCTGACATGAGTATTCTGTCCATCCAGCCTTTACCCTCACCTCTTCGCAAGGGCTTACATAAATTTCAAAAATCAAGAGGATATAGTCCTCTTCAGAGATCGCTTTGATGGATACGTGTTCATCGACAACAGAGGTATGAAGATCACACATAGAGCAAACGGGGATTTTCGCAAACATTTGACAAGTGAGGCTTCATGCTTGGTCCACATATTGTTTTCAAACAGGACAGGAGTATCCTGCCGTTGTGGAGTTTGCACCTTTTCAAAAGACCGCCAAGAAAAGGAGCAAGAAAAAGGACGCAAAATGTGGAACAATTGTTGAAGGTAAAGATATTCACTGATACGGGTTATGTGTCTGATGTTCCTCTTTAGTAGGACGTTTTCTCTGTGTATGTTTGTGAATATATTTACCATTTGCTCCTTTAAAAAAAGTCACCTCAGCCTGGATTATCCTAATGTTTGTCTTGGTAAATATCCTGTCAAACAGTTTTGTCTGATCTGAAAATGCTACTTCAATTAAGAATAGTTTAAAAATAGTTAGCGTAAAACTACAGTGAGGCAGTCTTACCAGAAGCAGCAACATGTCTATTTGTATGTTGTATATTGTCTTTCAGATCCTGAATACAAGAAGTTCCTTGAAAATTACAACGGAGATGAGGAAAAGTTGGCATCAACACCTGAGACCCTGTTGGAAGAGCTTGAAGCAAAATCAAAGGAACTTGTAGGTAAGTGAACATCCCCTTTTTAATTAAACATCATTTTATAAACTTTAAAACAGATACACTGCTGGAGTTATAATTCAAACATTTTTTTTTATCCCCTGAAGCTAAAAAAACTACTCCTCTGCTGGACTTCCTGAAGAATAAACAGGTAAATACATACTGTGGTGTTCTGGTTCCTAATGTTAAATTGCACGATGAAGGCTGGCCTCATGTTCTGTTTTAATGCTGTTCAGAGAATCAGGGAGGAAAAGAAAGAAGAGAGAAGAAGGAGGGAGCTCGAACGCAAGCGTCTGCGCGATGAGGAGCGTCGTAAGTGGAGGGAGGAGGACAAAAGGAAGCGCAAAGAGGCGGAGAAGATGAAGAGACTTGAGAAACCTTCGGAGAAAGACAAGGACCAAGTTAAAGAAGAACCAAAAATTAAGGTGTGTGCTGACGGGGATTGAACCAATTTAAAGCCAGGTGCAGTTTCTAATTGTTGTTAAGATTTTGTCTTTATTTACTACTGTGTAGCTCCTGAAGAAGCCAGACAGAGGTGATGATGTTGATCCTGAGAAGCCCAAGGAAAAGGCCAAGAAACCAGAGAAGCCAAATAAAGAGGACAGATCCATTGGGGGTGCTGATCATAAGAGGCGTCACAACATTGAAAATAAGGAGGATCGAGGAAGAAAGTTAGTTACTCTAGTGTTTTTTTCCCCCCATGAAAATGCACTGCTCATATTTAACCGACTATTTAACCAAGATTTTTGCTTTACACACAGAACGGACGAACACGGGCGGAAAGAGTTCAGGGAGCGCGACGTAGATCGAGACCGAGAGCGGGAGAAGGAGCGGCGGCAGAAAGAGAAGGAGCGCATCAAGCGTCAGGACGAAGATCGGCGGAGAAGGAGAGAACGGCAGGATGGAGAGAACTCGTGCAGGAAGCGGGAGGAGGAGGTTAAAAAAGATAAAGATCGTGCCTTGGAGAAGAAAAAGGGTGAAAACTTTGGAGACTCCTTTCACTCCGAGAGGCCGGAGAAGCATGCCAAAGACAACAAGAAGGACGAGAGTGGTAAAAGGGAGCGGCTGCGAAATAAGGTAACAGCTCTACTTTTCAAATCATCGAGTCTTTCCTGCATTTTTCTGTAGTTCTAAGAGCGTTCTTTCTTTGCATCAGGACCGACCTGCTATCCAGCTGTACCAGCCAGGGGCCAGAAGCCGCAACAGAACTACAGGAGGAGGAGGAGGAGGAGGAGGAGCCGAGTCCAACTCCGCTGACCGGAAGCCAGATACAGAGACGGAGAAAGTGGCTGACAAAGGAGACGATTGAGCATATTTCTACTTATGGCATTTTAAGTTTGGTGAGGAGAGGGGAGACAGGCCTGTGAGGCTCAGAGCAGCGATGTGGTGCCTCAGGGCGACGTGCACTGCAGTTCAAGCAGGGCTGCATCCAGCTCTCCCAGTCTCAGAGGCAGAGATGCGACTGTGGAGCCTCTTAGTGCCTGAATGTGATCCTCTTTAGTTTTGTTAGGAAAGGTAACCTTTGGAAGGAGTTTGGCTGTAGGGCACATTAGGTGAAGCCAAAGCTTTCTTGGACCACCTGAACTCAAAGTGACCTTATTTCGGTACTGATGTAAAGAGTTATACGCGCTGCAAAGATTGGCTTTAAACATGCTCGTCCATATCACACTCAATACAGTTGTTTAATTTCCTAATTACTTAACATGTCAACGATGCCAAGCTCATCCACGTTGTTTCTACTCTGTTTTCTTAAACGAGATTTCTGTTGTAACATTGCCATTTTCAGTTTGAAGTGTACACATGGGAATAACATCTTACTCTGCCCGAGAAACCAGACAATCCAAATGAATATGCTGAACGTAGTTGTAGTCTTACAGGCGCAACATGCTGAAGGTCATATTCTGTACTAACCTGGAATGCGTCTTTTGTTTTTACATTCACACAGTGACTGAGGAGAAATAGCCATTTCTGTCTAGACTGCCATGTGACTGCCATACCTGCATGCAGCCTTCAACTGATAATCAACCAGTGGCCTTCCCCCTTTTTTCTAATCTGAAACTCTCCTGAAGTATTAATGTGTGATGTACTAAACTGAATTACGGCATGAGAGTGCATCACTGCTGGTGATGCAAACATATGGTAGCCACTTTTGATTGGAAATAAAAAAGAAAAGGTCTTTGCTTAAGTGTCTTTTTGTCTTTGTTCAGTCTTCAGATACAAAAAAATGATTGATGGTTTTAGTATTTAGTGTTAGTGTTAATAGGTTTAGTATATTTGTTTCATAACACTGCATTAAGTCCAGTTTTGTCCACCTCCACCACCGTTTTTGGGCCAAATTGACTGTTTAAACCAGACTTTATTAAATTTATTAGGAATACGTATCATTTACGGACTACTGGTCCCTCTACAAGACATGCCCACGAAAGTATCTTATACTACAGACCCTGCTTGAGCTGATGTTCTACTTCAGTGGTGCGTATTCCCTAACAAATCTGCAATTAATAAAAGCAAAATGACATGTATTAAACCATGGGCTTTGGAGGCTCTTTGGTGCATTCATTTGAGCTTTTTAGTATCCATATATCTCAGTGGGAAAAAGCTCTGAGTCAGAGGGTGATAAGCAGTGGTGGAAGCAGTACTCAGATCCTTAAGTTCACAATAAAAAGAGGTAAAAATACTCTTTAAGTCCTGGTCACTGATCACTAAAATGTGTCAAAATAAAAGCACACATACTATTTGTCTCTTTAAAAAATGTTCACGCATCAACATGTAAGCAGAGGTTCGATATTGTAGCTAGTGGAGATGGAGCCAATTGTAACTAAATATTATGTTGTCTCTGTATCAATTTAGCTTTTTTTTAATTGCCTTTTAATTTGTTTTGTTTTTTTAATGTAAAATCTGAGATAAGATAAACTTTACTGATGTCAAACTGTGGAAATTCACTTGTTGCGGGAGCTCAAAATACCAGGGTTTATAAGAAAGAGAGATAATCTAACATATAGTAGAAATAAAAATAAATAAAAAATAAAAATAAAAGTTATAGATATAGCAGCATGAGACAGAAAATTTAACATGTGCAGAGACATTTAGCTGTGCTAAGATTTTTACAAATAAATTATATAAAAAGTAAATTATAGATTTTTTAAAATAGAAATAAGAAATAAAACTACAAATACAGATAAAAAAAACTATATACAATTAAAATAGGCTGTAGAAAATGAATGAAAGTCACAGCATGGAGCAGAGGTTATATACAAGTTTCAAGTATACGGATATACAAAGTGACTTCACCTCACTACAACAGTGAACTGTAGTGGAGCCGAAGTATGAAATAGTATGAAATACTCAGGTAGAGTACACCTCATACATCAACATACTGGGATGAATGTAATAAAACACATCACGTGGTGTCGCTGTTTGGCGGGCGCTTATTGGATAAAAAAGCAACGTCACTTCCTTCTCTCTCTTCGACCACCGCCATAGTCGGGAAAGGACTGTGGACAAAATGGTAAATACAAAATCTTTAAACATCCACGTCTGCACCTCATGTAAACCTGCTCTGACACATTTATCCATTAATAAACACCTCGACTGTACCTCACTGATATGTATGATGTCTAAAATAATGGAGGATGAGCACTTTAAAGCTGATCAACGATGCTAGCCGGCAGCTCCTCTGTGGCGTTACGCATGTTGGCTTCCTTCATGAGCGTTAGCCGCTCGCTTTAGCTTTGTTTAAGCTTTAAATGCGTTTATTTGAACGGACACACGGCGTTAGATATAAACGTGTATTGACACGGTGGTAACGGTGTATATTTGTGTTGTCTAGTCGTCCCACAAGACTTTCAGGATCAAGCGCTTCCTCGCTAAGAAGCAGAAACAGAACAGGCCCATTCCTCAGTGGATCAGAATGAAGACCGGCAACAAGATCAGGTGAGTAACTGTGTGTATTATCATAAGAAGAGGATGCTGGGTGCTAAAAACATCAAGTTTACACTCATATGCCAGTTTATTAGCCACACCTGGCTTGTACCACATGATCAAATATGTTATGAGTAAGATGCTCACAGATGCTGACATGACTCCATCAGACTATAGTTGTTTAAATCTTTTTAAATGCACAGTACAAGTCTTTTGTAGGTTTGTCAAACAGTAATGTCCGGCTGTGCATTATGTCTTTTATATTTACAAATCCAGTCACCTCAGCTCCATTTAAATGCTTCATTTATTCACCCGCGTACACTAACTTACCAGTGCATTAGGTGCACTTGGCGAGCCTTGCAGTAAATCCCACTTTCATGAAGGCTTTAATGTTCTGTTGAGACTGTTTCAGAGGTACAGAGTCAAATTTATGGTCGTTTTTTAAGAGGCTTTAGGTTGTGCTGCTGATGAGTTACGCTATTATGCTGAAATGTGTTATATTAAAGAGTTGACCAAGTACTTAAAACACAACATACGGCCTCCAAACATTATATTTTAAGCTGCATGTGGATAGGTGTTATGTAAATGCACAGGCAGTTGCATGTAAAAGTACCATCTCCTGCTGTTTTCATGCACACAAAGTTCACATGTCCTAAAAAGTGTAGAGGGTGGTTAAATCTACTTGAGAGCTTTGTCTCTTTTGTGTTAATGGGATTTAAAATTGCTCTACAGCCCTGCACTTTAGTGTTGCTCCGTCTCAGATGTCTACCTTTTATTAAGTGCATAGATTTAGGACTGGCTGTCTAATGCATGGAAAAAGCAGGAAGTCCTTATCATGTAAAGCAGGTCTGCAATTGCAGCACTTCATTGCAGTGGAGTGCTGTCATTAACCCTGCTGAGAGCATCTTTCTGCCACAGAGCTCGTCCTCCTGCTCACTCTGCTGGTATGAGGAAGCTCTGTAGCTGAACATTACACTGTTTGCACAAACGACTGAGCTGCACACTAAATTGCCTTCCCGAAGGATTTCCCTGGTATTGGTGGCTTCTGAAATTACTATGGCCCGGAGCGATTTTCCTAATGACCACGATGATTCAGTGGCAACGGAGAGGCGGGGGAATATGCCTCTTCAAAACATTTCCCATTCGCTAGAAAGAATCTTCTTATTGCAGTGACCTTAGATTGACTGCATATTGCACAGGATGTGGTGTCGTCAGGTTGTTTCTTCGGGAATCAGAGCAGCGTCAACAGAGTTTACATGGCTCCCAGCGATCCCTTGGAACATCGCCCTAAATTTGACTATTTTTCATTTGAATGAGACGATTGGTATCATCTGTGCCTAGCCGAATACCCAGTTAGTCTTTGTTGTAGGAAATAAGAGCAGTCGACACAGGATTGGGAGGTTGGGCAGACCTGGTTATTGAGGGGTGCGTCTGTCTACGGCTTCATGACATTTTTGTTGAGATTTTAATTGCACAACAAACATGATAGTGATGGCTTAAACCACAGCTTGCAAGTCGTGTAGCTCATGATACTTAAAAACCTTTAAGACAAACTTTTGTCAGCAGCCACAGTGTCTGTATGAATGTATTATTCGGATACTTTGTTGATCCCGACTGCAAGTATCTCTACTGAGGGATTTAAAGGGGCAATTTTATTCAAACTTGTGGGCAACTTTCTTTTTGGCAAGTCTGTAAATGAATTGCTGAGAATAATCACAGATAACAGAGTAAATTTATCTACCTAGATACTAAAGAAGGTAGTAATATTTGACATTTGGTGTACATCATTAAAGCCATCAGTGCTTCGTCATCATGAACAGTAAATGTTTCCCCCCCCTGACATGTTTTTGTTTTTCTGTCTTGATTCCAGGTACAACTCCAAGAGGAGACACTGGAGGAGGACCAAGCTCGGCCTGTAAACATGAGGGTCCGTGGATCCCAGCATCCCTCCATCCCATCAACATCTGCCAGGACCTCCAGCTGCAGGGCCTGACCGCGGGGAGGGAGCCGTGTTATCTGGAGCAGCAGTCGTTTTGTACAGATACTCTGGTTATACTCATGTTTGACAATAAAAGATCTGTGATCAAACTTGAAATGTTGCTGTACAGCTGTTTTTTTTTTTTTGTTTGTTTTTTTCCCCCTCAAGGTTTACAGCCTCTGTTTGTAAGAGAAACATGACATAGGGAGTGGTAATGCTGACACAGCTCTACAGAAAGAGGCACTATGAAGGGGGGGGATTCAGCCTCTGGACCATGTAAACACTTAGGAATTACTGTTTTGTGGAAGATTGTGGTTATTTCTAGCTCGGCTTTGTTGCTTGTGCCAAAGACAGCGCTGATCTAGCAGCAGGACAAACTATGAAATGTTTACTGAAAGAATTAAAAACTGCAGAAAAGGTTAGCCACGTCAGCAGTCATTAACATTTGAGTTGTTGACCCAGCAGAACTGGGTCAGCAGTGAGAAATGTTTAGAAAAAGCTCATAGTGAGTACAGTGAGCGTCTTTATTAAAGTGAGGTTCAGTAAAGAATTTACTCCAGTGCCAGAACTTTTTTTTTTTTTTAAATTCACTTTCAAGGTCTCCCTGAAATTTTTGGATAAGTGGTTCCCAACCTTTTGGCCTTAGACCCTTTAGAGATGTTTACTTGGTGACCCCACATCACAAGTGCACAGTGTGGACATGAGGTATGAGCAGATTTGAGGCCTGAAGAGGTGAAAGTATAAAATATTTGACAAGGAAGGCAAACATTAGTTTTGATCATCTCCTTTTTGAATAATTTCTGCATATACTAGCGCAGTGGGAGAGTTTATCAGAAATAATGTTAAGGTATTGAAAGAGCAAGGTGAGTTAATGCTCTAACAAACACACTTGTTTAAAAAAAATATCTGAAATGAACTGGAAAAGTCGAAATATTCCTGCTGCTCTCAAAAGCAGTGACCCTTCGGGAGGTTGGGAACCACTACAATATTGACATAAATATGAAATAATGCACATATTTCAGTCAGTTTTTGTGTCCCTTAAGTGAAAACGAGGGTAGCAGCTTCCTGAAGGACTTAAGCCTCCAGCTGCCGGCCCTCTTAGTCCGCTCATAGGAGACCACCTCATCTGTCTGTCCGTCATCCACCTCCTCATGCTCGGTCACTGTCATTGCGCCAGCGCAGTTGTTGTTGTTGACATTTTGCGCACATCCGTAGCTGTGCTCCTCGTCCCACATCCCCAGCAGCTCCTTCATCTCCAGCGGGGCGTCTCCCTTCAGATACTGCCAGGCTCTTTTCCCATTGTAGTCCATGGCATCGACGTTGGCACCGAAAGCTCCGACCAGCAGTTTGACCACCATGTACTGCCGGTGCATGCTGGCGACGTGCAGCGGGGTGAGCCCACCGCTGCCCCGCATGTTCACATTCACGGGGATCCCCGCACTTTCCGCGTACCGCAAAAGTTTGAGCAGTATTTCGTCCTGTCCTCTCTTGGCTAACCAGTGCAGGACTGAGTACCCGCTGATGAAATCCTTCTTGGTTAACAGATAGGGGTCCACGGAGATGAACTCCAGGATGGTTTCATAGTTTCCCTCCACCGCGGACAGCATCCACGCGTGCTCCATGGGGTACAAAACCCAGCCTGCGTCCTGCTCCGAGGACACGGTGGAAATCTGTGAGGACCGCACGCTGGTGAACCCGCTGTGTGATGAGTTGCCCAAAAGCAGCTCTTTGAGGTACTTTTTACGCATAGCGGGTGTGAGCGACGTTCGCTCCGTGGTCTCTCTCTGGAGCGGCGCGGAGCTGTCAGTGACTTCCAGCTGCCTCTGCAGCCTCGACCTACGCTGGAAAGCACTGGGCATGACCTGCATGCCATATCTGGAGAGCCGCTCCACAACGGTGCCCTGTCTGGACCTCCTGCTGCCGTGGGCGTCGGTATTGCTGACAGCTGGTTCAGATCCAGCATCATCCGATCTGCTCTCATACATGCTTGCTTGCTTGCTTGGCTCCCTTCTCGACGAGTTCAAGGAAACTTCCCTTTATTTAGACAACACCCCCGAAGATATCAGTGTCAAATTATAAACTGGGGATGGTTTCCCTCCACTCCACTGGACCGGTTCCCTGTCTCAAGGGAGGGAAAAAGATAATTTGTAACATATACGTCTAGGCAGAGTAAACATGATATTTTAAGCGTCTTAAGTGTAAACAGAACAAGTTCCTCATTTCGCAAGTATGTTAAAATCCCCACATTTTAACCCCTTACCGCTTTGAAGACGAACGTTTGACTCAGTCGTCTGTAGCCAAGCCAATATTACTCACCTGTGCAGCAAAGTCCTGCTGACAGCCTGACTCTCCAACTGTAATCATTACCCGCCTCAGTCTCTGCTGAGAGACGGTCAAATTCACAGTTCTGCTCTTATTTGAAAGGATTTACCGCAAACACTGAGCTGCTGCTCAAGTCGACTTTCTTCTTTCCTTTTCAAGAGGAAATGAGACAAAGTTCATTCTAATCTCTGGCAAAACCCAGTGGCGAGAATCCGTCACATGTGACCACCAATGGACTTCAAATCAGGAAGTAAGTAAGTGTACACTTCCCTGATAATTTGAGCCTGTCACCATTTACCAGAGATAGAAGTACTCTGATACCACAGAGCAGAAATACTGTTACAAGAAAGCATCTGCATACTTAAGTACAAAAGGTATCACACTTTGATAAAACACTTTAACATTACATATTAATGAACATTGATCCTTTATATGCAATGTTATAGTGTATGTCACTTTAATGCTGAAGCTGGGTCTGACTTTAAGTGCTTTATCAATTGGGTAACTGAATTTCCACCCAGGGATCAATAGAGGGCAACACTTTATTTGGATAGTTTATACAGTATTTGTACAGTTTGTCTACAGTACATAACAGATTAATGAAACCTTAAACATAGTATAACATCAGAAAATGTTTAGTTTCTTACCGAAGCCTTTTAAATCTTACAAATACTCAATACAATCTGTAGGGATCTGCACATGCAAAGTAACTAGTAAAGTCATAAATACACTAGAGTTTAACAAAGTTCATTTACCTCTGATGGTCTTAAACTGTACCGTATGACAGGAAATGTACTAATTTACTCTCCGCAGTTACAAACTGGGGCAGCGCAAATCAAAGATAGCAGGGATAAAACAGATAAAACAACTTTATTTCAGTTAAAAAGAAAATGTAGTCATGACACACACACGCATTAACAGTCAGTAATAGATTCTGGAGGAAGTTCAGTCAGCTCGTCGAGTGTTTGAAGAAAGGCATCAAGCTCAGAGCAATAACCTGTGGAGGGGAGATACAGTAAAGTTAATGATACCTGTAGTTAATGATACTTTGTTACAAACCTGTGCCCCATACTTAGTGACTACACCTGCCTAACAGACAGCAGCCATTCTGACATGTAATAGTAGGGTCAACACAGGTGTTTCCAATGATACTCATTAAGGTTCAGTTCCATTTTTTGTAGCAGAGACTTTCCAGTGAGGCAACATGCACCACAGCAGCACCCTGACTCTGTTTGACCTGGAATGGGACCTTAATTAATCACTGGTAACACCTGTGTTTGCTCTATGATCTCATATCAAAATGGCTGCTGTGAAAAAGGTCTGGTCTTACCTCCTTCCTAAATCTGGTCTCATTTTGTACGTCTGGCCATCATTCATATTTAAACAGAAACATTTTACAGTTTTAGGATACAATGGGGGTTCCCAGAATTTTTGTTGCGACGACTGTATACAGTGATGTGATTCATTTGCATGTGATTAAAGTGGCTCAAATGAAAACAGAACTACATTGTCCAGTGACCACGGCACAGTTTCTGTAAAGATAAACTGCTATATACACATGTACAGTGTTAATATACAGTGCAGTTACTCTGCATGGCCAGATAATGAGGTGACTGAGAAAATGATTGCAATTTGGGTGAACTAACACTTCAAATCTGCTTCATTAGGGTTAGACAAATGTGATTTATACTGCTTTGTTGAAGACTAGATTCTGATTGGGTCAATTATGGCATTCTGTGATCCCTTATTTCTGTATAGCAGACCGTTGCCATGGACACAGATGTAATAAGGATAATTGTTACAGTGAGTGGGTCATTGTAGCAAAAAACAAACAGGATAATGCAGAATACCTAAAATCATGAAAATAAATTAACAGCTTTTACTGCTTTATGTCTTTAATGTCAGTTGGTATTTAATCAGAGACGTGTTTCAAATCAAGGATTGCATTGCAATACTGGATTTATATCATTTCTTCAATGTGATGAAGTAATTAGACAGAACCGCTTTAATAGATTATTTCCAACATTTACATCAAGTGCCCTGCCTACATATATTGTGAGAGGGGATCTCATCTATACTAGTCTCTAAAAGACTAAAAGTAGTGTGAATGCAGCCCCAATATGAACTTGATACCTGAATGTTTTGGCATCTTTACAGGTGACAGGTCTGGGAGTGGATCAAACTTTTCCAGGTCCTCCTCATACAGATGCGGAGCTTGTGGGAAACTGGCCAGTCCAGGCAGAGCAAAGCCGCTGAGAGGAATCAGATCTTCAGGTACACTGTACTTCTCAAACTCTGGTTTAAAAAAAGAACAAACAAAAACTCATCTTTTAAAATATTGTTTTAACACAGCGTGGGAAAAATAGCCATATCATGCGTGAATGAGGTTTATACATGTTGAGCCACGGTCAAGTTCCCTTATGCAGCAAAGCAGGTGAGCATCAGATCTCAGCACCTAGCAGCTGCTAACAAGTGTACGCCCCTTACAGCAAGGAGAAACCTTACCTGAAACAAGAGTCTCCATTCTCTTTGGTAGTGAAACACACTGGAGCTATAACGAATCACTTTGCAACATGGAGCGCCTTTTAAATGCACTTAAATTCAAGTGTCAAAATATTACATGGCATGTGTTTACAAGCACACGACTATTACATGTCACAGCTCTCAAGTCTTTAGATTGGTTCTGCAGTTCAGCTTTCAAGAGAATAGTTTCCACCCAGTTTTAGCAACAAAAGCTAGGACAAAGTCCTCCGTCTCTATTGAGCAAAGCGTTTGACAAATGGGCCGAGTCCTGAGGGGATAAAGCATTAATGGACTCAAGGAAGCAAAGCTAATGTGCTTTAGACAGAAGAGGTCATTTCTGATTAAGCAGTGTTTATCTCCAAATCCCAAAACAGAAACGTGATCATACAGCTGATGTCTTCATTACCTAGAGGGTCATAAGGAATGAACGTCTCAATTTCTGGATATTCCTCCACTTTGGTACAAGCAGCTTGTTTGACTTTAGTTTCCTGTGGTAGACAAAATATTGCATTAGTGTATGTATTATATGAAGTATAGACAAATACATGACATAGCCTGATATGACTTTTTTCATAACCATTATAGTTCATGCCAACCTGTGGCTTTAGGAGTTTCTTTTCTTGTACGTTGACAGCAGGGGTGGAGATTTTTTTGTTGACAGCACCGAAAGCCTTACGACCGGATGGCAGAGGAGTGGTAAAGGTTTTGGCAGTCGTAGGAGATTTCAAGAGTTTCTCTGGTGCGGCGGGGAAAAAAAAAAAAAAAAAAGAAAAAAAAAGCAAAGGTTAATGCAGATTTCCACACAGACCAATATTACCACAAGAAGCACGATGTGGGCATTTCCATACCTGGAGCAGACTGAAGCCGCTGTCGCATCTTCAGAGTAGGTGGATGAAGACATGCATTTTCACGCTCTGCAAAGATTATGTTGGCCATTGTATCTGAAAACACATTCAGATATTAGCTACTGCAACACATTACAATAAATCACGTAGAAGAGACCTTTCTGTGACACATAGCAAAAAGAGCACAGGTGTTAACAGGCTAAATGACTGTATTACATTTAGATTTGACAGTCACAGGGGCTTTGTGCACACAGGCTCATGGATACTTGAATGGATCCAAGCCATTATTGATGTTTTTAGCACTGAAACAATGTCAAGTAATCGATTTATCAGCAGCAAATGGGTAACTGTTTTCATATAATGAATATGATATACTCATTTGTTCATATGACAGTAAACTGAAAAACTTTTAGTTTTGCACTGTTAATTCATTTTGTGCACCGGAATACAATTCTCACTAACATTTTATAGACTGACATTTACCAAGAGGAGTAATCAATAATTAAAATAGTTGCATCCCAAGTTGTCAGACTCCATTTGCTGATAAAAAACTAAGATGCATTGAAGTTCTGGGAAAAAACATTAAAAGGTCCAGTGTGTAGAATTTAGTTGCATTTAGTGGTCCAATCACTGCATTGCAATCTCCTCACATCATCCTCACCTTCCTAGTGTAAAGGAGAAACAACACTTTAAGGACCCTGTTTAGAGTCAGTATTTAGTATTTAGTATTTAGTTTGTCTGTTCTGGACTACTGTATAAATAAGATGTTTCAAGATGGTGGCCTCCATGAAAGGGGACCCTCTCCCTATGTAGATATAAAAGGATAATTTTTAAGTAACAAACATAAAAATATTCTTATTTTCAGGTGATTATACATGCATCAAAACATAGTTATGAATATTATATTCCATGTTTGCCTTATTCTGAAAATATAGGCCCCAAATCTTACACACTGGACCTTTAAGTAAACAAGTTTATTTCGTCACATCTTTATGGCTCATTATTAAGAATACAGGTATACAACAATCAAAAGAAAAATAAACACTGTATTATAACAATTTTTTTGTAAATTAATGTTTATCCAATGGGAAGTCTTAATAGGCATTATGGCTGTTTACTCAGCACCTGACACTAAACATTCAAGCTGGTAGTGTTAGCTTAGTCTTAGCTAGTAGTCGTAGACATTAATGCATGACACTGGTTCACTGCTAGCTCCCAAACCGCTGAAATAAACCTTGTTTGCTTAATGTTAGCACGTCACCCTGCTGTTTTGTTGCACGTATACTGTCACAGATTTTGTTTGTCATGGCGGCAAACACAACATAACTCTACTTTGTTAAACATGAGCCAGCTAACGTCAGCTTAACAGAGTTTCGTTACAGCTAGCAGTTAGCTAAAGTAAAATAAATACACAACGACGTCCACTGACTTGACGCTGGTTTAATTAGGCCGTGTTGATCCTCTTTTACTGAGCTGAAGTTTGGGAAAATTCAAAATATTGTCGGCTATAAGAAGTTACGATAGGTTAGCCGCGTCACATCTTCGTTAACGTTAATTTAAAACTTACTGTTGGTCAGAAACAGTGATGAAAACTGTAACCGTCTCGTGAACCCTGACACACCTGCGTTAATGTTACCTGGGTCAGTTGTGGTAAATGTCTCTGCTGGTCGCTCTCTCGCTCTCAGATCAGAAAGTTGTTATGGTCTGAAATATGTGTGCAGGCGCCGCGCGGCTCCTTTTTAAATTCACCGTCTTCATCTGATTGGTCGCTGTAGCACACAGAGGACGTGAATGGGCGGCTCCCAAAATATCTTTTCATCGTATTTAACGTTGGTTTTATGAATAATTTACATTACATATAAGGAATACATAGCAAATGAACATGATACGACCTAATGATTTAGAAAATTTAAACCCTGTAGTTTATCTACGACAAAAAAAGACCGATTTATTATTTATGTAACCGTTAGCTATTGTAATAAGCCCTGTTTTTATCCTCACATGTATATTTATGAGTACGCTTAATATTATGAAGTTATTTCAAGACATAATATAATAATATATGTGATATATATCTAGTTTGTTTCCGTTTGTAACGTTCACTGACGTCGGTTCACTCCCATTCGCATTGGACGAAACCATAAAAGCATCCTGCGGGGGAGCTCAGTGGGTAGTGTTTTTTTTTTTTTTTAACATTTCTTTATCTTAATCACAATTATTTGAACTAAATGTGTCAAAACATGAGCAGAAGTGTATGCTGAGTTTATACTTGTCTTAATTTAGACAATATGAGCACGGTTGTAACAGTATCGTGCTTTAAAATAGCTGGTTGAAAAAGTGGTACATTCCCACCAGGCCCGTCTTCCAGTGTAAGTTGAGCGGCGCAGCTCCCTTCTCTAAACACAGAGAGCAGCAGAGGTTTCGTCCTCCGGCTAACAGCTACTACTATGGCGTCAACTGAGATAGCGAGGCAAGCGGTGAGTAGCCTATTTTACTCAGGATGCCATTGTCTGTATGAACTCTAACCTTTAGCAGTGTGTCTGACAGCCTCAGAAGTGTCAAAAATATGTTTTTACGGTGGTGTAATTAGGATTGGGTTAACGTTAGGCTAGCTAACGGTAGGAAATCATCATCCGGTTTTTCAGGATATATTCAATCTAAAATTCAGGCTGACGTCGCCAAACAAAGGGACATATAATTACTGTTAGCTATTAGAAATCTGATTATATATTTATTAATCTTTTACTTATTTTAAATTAAGGCCCGAGGTTGCTCAGTCGTAGCTTTCTGTTGTAATATTTTCATCCGTGTCATTTTCATAAGCTAACGGCTGCAGATCTGCTGCGCTGATTTCACGAACTAAAATAACATTTCAAAGGATGTGGAGGCTGTGAAATATTCAACATACTGTGTGGTATCAGCTCACGTTTAAACAACTAAAACCTACTGTAGAGCCATCCTATGGTAGGCCATTCATTCTGAACGCCCCCATTTCAGCACAGCTCCGGTGTTCATTTCCGTTATGTTTTTTCACGTTACGTCCCGTTAACTTTCAGTCGGGCGTTGTCTGATGGTTCATAGGAAATATAGACACAACCGACCCTAGCTGTTTAGCTGTTTATAGACATTTAAGGCCTGCAATTTGAACAGCGAGTGTAAAGTTTGCCTGGTTTTTGTTTGGTGGAGGGAGGAAGGGAGAAAAAATGAAGCCACTAGACCCAGAGAGAGAGAGAGAGAGCTCAGAATAGCAAAGGTTTTGCAGTTTGATATCCCTCTGC
Organism: Sciaenops ocellatus; assembly: GCA_033000465.1. Taxonomy (NCBI): domain Eukaryota; kingdom Metazoa; phylum Chordata; class Actinopteri; family Sciaenidae; genus Sciaenops; species Sciaenops ocellatus. The sequence continues at coordinate 12,071,196 of CP136866.1, read as the reverse complement.
GGCTCAATGAATGAAAATCCGCTGTGTGTAACTTGGCTGTGACTGTCTTGACAAGCAGGAATGGTTTCAGGAATGTTGCACTTGCAGCTGAAGAGGAAATGATGTTTGTCCAGTGACATTACCCTCCCCACACCCCCAGTTTTACAAATACTCCCTCAGCTGTTTAAACCCAGTTTCAACAATCCAAATAATCCACAACTGTCCGGTTCGATCATTTCGTCCAGCTATTTTAAATTGACCCTCAAACGGAATGTTTTCCTCTCAAAGCCCGCAGCCACACTGGAAAGCAACTTTGTGTTATGTTAAGCCACATAATGGCTGGTTAGCTGAGGTTACGATGGTTAGGAGCTCTCGCTTTGCCGTATAATCTAAATTCTTTGCTTTCCTGCACCTCATAATGGAGATGTAGGCTGCAGAAATGAGATTCGCAGGAATGGAGATGCTCAGCAGCAGCAGCAGCAGCAGCAGCCACACGCCCCCACACACATGTAACAGTGCTTTTACACTTTGGTGTTTTGTGCCAATCCACTTCGCAGATAGACTGCGTACAAATAGTGGAGTGAATGGACGTGAAAGCAGCCAGAAAGAGGGAGTTTAAGCGTTCGAGTGAAAGTGACAACACAGAAACACACAGTATACAATAATACATATTAAATGGACTCTGTAGCTCTTATTGTTCTCACCTTTCTAATGCCATTCAGCTCTTAGATTATATATTTATTGTCAAAGCTCTTGTTTTCACACTTGTCTAGACACGAACAACGGTACCTTTCCTTATATGTACATTGGGGTTTGTAACTGTCTCGTCTGCGGGAAGAAAGTTGCAGCTCAGGAAACAGGAAGTGCGCTACATTGTACCTGAAGTCACGCTGAAAGACAAACATGATCGAATGTGGCGGAGACACAGAGAGTTTGCCGTTTTATTTGGTAATATTATGTTACTGCGCCACAAGATGACAATTATTAAGATATAGATGTTAATTACAGCATGTTAGAGAGAATCATGTGTCTGTTCACAGGCTTAAAAGCCTTAACTAATGTGGGCATTGATCGATGGGCATGTGACTTTTTGCTTTTCTTTGTTTTTAGGGTGAAGGCGCTCGTGCTGTCCCTCTGGCAGGCCATGTCGGCTTTGACAGCATGCCTGACCAGCTGGTCAACAAGTCCGTCAACCACGGATTCTGCTTCAACATCCTCTGTGTTGGTGAGTGTATCATGCGTGAAAATGATTTTCCTAGCTGTCCTTAGGCCACTTCATTGACGTCAGGCTTTTCCACAAGATGCAGAGTGCTCAGTATTTGACCCGCTTAGATTCCTTTGTAGCAGTCAGCATTGGATACCATGATGAGTAAGGAGATTCAGATAAGACTCTTCAGCTTCATAAAGTGCAAGAATTATTCACTCACACTCACAAACACACAGTTTCTAGTTTGTTAGGTGCACCCAGCTAAAACTAATGAAATCTAATACAACATCGCTGCAATAAGCCTGAGCTTTATAGAGCAGATGAAGTTCAGTTTGTGTTGAAGCTGTTTAAAAAGGAGTTGATTCAACTTTATGGTCATTTTTAAGACTTGTTTACACAGTCAGAGAGTTCCTGCTAGTGAGTATCATCTTGTTTCATCTACAGGCTGCAATGGAAACGTGTAACCTGTTGGTTGGCAATATTTTCTTCCTCTTCCTCCTTTTTTTTTTCCCATTACATTTTCTAAATTTAGAATACAGTTTGAAAGCACACATGTGTTGTGCACACTTCTTTAAAAAAAAAATTTAAAAAAATCAAGCTCTGAATTTTATATTTCTGACATTTTGTAGATCAAATTTCTGTTGGTGATGCCATCATTTTGTTCCAGTTCTTAACATTTTACTCCCTGTTAGAGAGCAGGAGCAAATGTTGACAATTTCTGTTTCTATAGGACCTCGATCTATTTCTGTGATAAACTGCTGTCTGATTACATTAATACGATCTATATCTATGTTTTTATGAATTTCTGATGATGCTGGGTGGCCATTTTTAGTGGCATGGTTTTGACTCGCCTCCCGGCTGAAAACCACTCTGCTATTTTGTGGAGTCCAGTTATATTTGTGTAGGAGTAAAAAGAGGAAAAGGCCAACAATTATGTGGTTTTCGTAATTTAAATCATTTCATCGTTATTTTATACTGGTGCTGTTACAACCAGGATTTCTAAATATTTAGACAAACATTCAGAAATATGGAAGCAAAGTGCAAAATGCAGGAGACTAACAGCAGCTTTTGTTGCAAACTGTAAGTGCTGTTGTGTAACTCACGAGTTGAGCATTTAACAGTAGTACGAGCGTTGCTTGAGGCAAAGGCATGTGATCTTTGTTTTCTAATTTGATTGTGGTCTAAAATTCCAGAGAGGGCATCCAGAAGTGGAGAATAATCCTTCCATCGGGCTCAAAGATAAATGACAACAGGGTTTCTTATTTTGTACTTTGTTTACAGGAGATTTGGTTGCAATCCTTCAGTTTGGCATTCAGTTTCTTCAAACAAGATGCCAAATTACCTTCAGCATGACAGACTTCTCTATAGTGACTTAAACAGAGCTCAGAAACGGGCAGTAGGACCCTCATTGCATCTGTTACTTTGTGTTCTGTGGGAACGATTGGACATTCAGAACGTAGTGAGATATCCTGCAAAAATGGGCTAACATGCTTAGACTGTAGGTCAGGCTGTGATGAATAAAAATAGAATTTCTAACAGAGGGAGCTCTGTATCTGAGTCATCCGACAGCCTCTAACAGTAAATGGATGTCAGAATACATCAGCAAACAAGCAGTCACTTCAAAATTATATATATATATTGTTTGCATCTTCAAAATGTCACATTTAATCTATCTCTAATCGACTTCTTTACCTCCATTAAATAGATCAGGGGTCAGTTAGGTCAATAGCAGAGGCTGACAAATAGAAAAATAATATACATTTCTGCTGGTCTGGCAGTATGCAGGATCAAATGATTACTATGTAAGTGGAGGAGAAGAAGACAGTTGTGAAGGAAACCACCTAATTGATTTAAATGTTGTAATCGTGATCCAAATGATCATAGTTTGTAGAAACCCAGTAACATGATACGAACATTTTCTTTGTGTTGTCAGGTGAGACGGGTCTGGGGAAGTCCACCCTGATGGACACGTTGTTCAACACCAAGTTTGAGGGCGAGCCCACCCAGCACAACCAGCCGGGAGTCACGCTCAAGTCCAACACCTATGAACTCCAGGAGAGTAACGTGCGCCTCAAACTCACTGTCGTCAACACTGTGGGCTTCGGAGACCAGATCAATAAAGAAGACAGGTAAAGTTGTCATGTCTCATCTCAGCAAACTGTGTTTTTTTATAGATTTCTTTTTTTTTTGTCTGTCTTTGTGAGCAAAAGCAGAAATCCACACTTGTGATTGTAAACACAGCATTCCTGACAAACAATGGCTCTGTGAGAGCTCTGAGGCTCTTCAGAGCTCAGGTTTCATTCAGTCCTGATCCTGCAAACGTACCCTTAGGATGTGGAATCAACTGGTTTCATAGTATCAGGTTTTAAAAACAAAAATCAGACGTTGATGCTTTCTTTCCTGGCACAGCACTGAGGCTTTTTCTGGTGTTTAGCTGCTGTAGAACACAGTTTGGTAGTATTTAATCAAATGTAAGATATTGTTACAAAGCTCAACAACCACGGTGTAATTGCTGTCTCTGTTCCTGAGGTATGTTTAGGGTGAGTAAGCTCTCTGTTATGGGAAGGCTGCGGTTGTTTTCAGGTTTTACACTTTGTTCAGTATCGCATTGCCAATCATAGAGGAAATAACATGGATTTACTGCATTTTACACAAGCACATACTCATAGTCATGTGAACTGCCACTGGAAATAACCAGCAGTGTGTACACAAGCTGTTTATGTGCTGCAATGGGTAGATGCCTCTGAAGATTCCTGTAGTCCCCAATGCATGGGGTCAAACATGTCCATTTTCTATGCATGTTCCGTCTCAGATATACACGTAATTCTGAAATAATAAAAAAAAAAAAACATCCATTTGTCATTCTTGTCATTTATTAAGTAAAGCACTAAACATTTGGTAGTTAAACCTTCTCAAACGGATGCTCCTCAGGAAGTTGCTCTCACATGACTGACCAAGTGTAAATATCATGCACAAGCTCCATGACACCTGAGCTTACAATATGAGGTGTGACATTTTACTTCGCCAGTATAGCATGTTAATAGTGAATATTATTAGTAACAGTATATATGAGCTGTCGTACATGCACGTGGTTACCAAATGATTTGCATAAATATATGGCTTACAGAGACTTACAGATCCTGGATTTCATTCCACGATCAGCAGATGGATTTATTACTTTTTCGGCTTTTTCATGCTAAACATATCTATCATAAAATCCCGTGGTAGCAGACTCTGGTCGGTACAAAGATATCTCACCAGAGTCTGCTTGGAAGTGGGCAGAGACCATCCTTTTCAAGCGGTCTTGGTCCGCTTGTTTGGTCTGCACCGGGGTTTGTTTGACAGCTTTCACACCAGCCCAAACAAACCGCGTTAACTGGGCAAACGCACCAGGGTTTGTTTCAACCAAATTAAACAAGTAAGACATAAAAGCACCCTTAAAGGGCACAGTGTATCCATATCCAGTCAGTGCTGCAGCACTTTTTATAAACTCTCGCTTCTAACATCATTGAATTTTTAATCTTCCATGTCTCTCCCTTTTCTGACAGCTACAAGTCTATCGTGGAGTTCATTGACGCCCAGTTTGAAGCATATCTGCAGGAGGAGCTGAAAATCAAGCGCACGCTACACAGCTACCACGACACCCGCATCCACGCATGCCTGTATTTCATCGCTCCCACGGGACACTCGCTCAAATCTCTGGACTTGGTGACCATGAAGAAACTTGATAGCAAGGTGAGCTTCACTTCGCTCCATCAAACTGTTATCAGCCGGAAGCCTGGAGGCCATTTGTCTGTCACAAATTTCCCAGTAGAATTGGTTGTGGTTGGAGGGTGGGTGGGTGCTTTCCATCAGTTACAGATCAATTCCAGTTAGTGTTAGGGTTTAGTGGCTCTTGTAATATAAGAGCATCATACAGTTTATTTGCTTATTTAATAGTCGTTGTGTCTGTATTTTTATTTTTGGCGATCAGTGTGAAGGAGCGTTGCACTGTAGCAGAACAAAGTTAAAGAATAACGTCTGTAAACATGGATAGACGTACTGTAGGTAAATTCTTTGGCACTGTATCACTGTTTGCAGCATTTGATCTATCTAGTCATGGGTCATAAACCTTTTCCAGGCGACGGTGTAGGTCAACTGTGAAATGCAGTCAGCTCAGTGACCGCTGCCTCGTTTTTTGTGCGGTCCCCTCCACAGTAGCTTATTTGCATGAACCTCCTGGCTTTTGTACAAAGAGTCGGCTCAGTGTTTGCCAGAGCAGCTGAGCCCTCTGGCAAGTGCTCACAACAGCGTCATGCAAAAGCAGAGCCTCCTCTGTTTATGCATTCACCTAGGGAGGGGCGTTCAAACCCGTACCCTGCTGAAGTGTCTTTGAGCAAGACCCGGGTACAGTCGAGTGTTTTTGTTCGCATGACCCTGAACATGCCTCTCTGTGAGTTAAAGAGGCCCCCAGTTGGAGAGCAAATAATTTGGGATTGTGTAGGCGACAGGGCACGTAGAAAATAGCTGTGGGGGAGTGAAAAATCTCAGTTGTGAGTGCATATATGAGAACGACCCTGCCTGCTCTCCCTTCCCCCCCCATCACTCTGTATTTCTTTTTCTGTTTGGTTAACATGGATACCATAAATGTTGTTGGAATCAATTGAGTCTGACTGTTAACACCATGTTTGGAGAGCTTTTAAGTGATCTGGAGCAGGAGATGGAAGCCTGCTGCTCGCTTCGCTGCATTTACTATTTATACCTCTGTGCTTAAGAATGTATAATTGTCTGCAATACACAAAGGAACCTGAATTATTAAGAGTGCACAGGTTATTCAGCACCTTTATCTTTATAAAATTGCATTTTAAGTTACTATTACAATCCTGGGCAACTAGTGGCTGGAAGGGGTATAAAAGAAGTATGTATTGGTGTATTTTATTCTGTTACTAAACCTGAATGTTGCTCAGTTGGAGCTACTGCTTCTAAAAGGACAGAATAATTTGGCTTGCAATGTGTTTAACCTTTTTTAAAAATACATCAACATCTTTTCCAAATTTAGACTGCATAAAAGGTGCTGAGGAAAAGTTGTCAGGGACAGATGAGTCAGAAGTGGCTCTATATTTAGCTGCATATCAGAAAGAATTGTCTGCACCCTGTCATTGTGTCATTTCTCATTTCTCTGCAGGTCAACATTATCCCAATCATCGCCAAGTCCGACGCCATCTCCAAAAGCGAGCTGGCCAAGTTCAAAATCAAAATCACCAGCGAGCTGGTCAGCAACGGCGTGCAGATCTATCAGTTCCCCACTGATGACGAGTCTGTGGCAGAAATCAACTCCACCATGAACGTAAGGCTCACAGCTGTCTACATCACACGCTTTTACAGAGAGTATAGTACTATAGATGACGTGTAAGGTCGTGTTAGTCAGGCGTGGTGCTTTTACGCAACGCATTTCTTGTCCTGTCTTAACATTTTCTGTTACGCGTTTACCGGCATGAACAACATGTGACGCAGAATCAGGACAGGCATCGTCTGTGTCTGCTCAGGCTGTCAGGAAGCCGCCTCATGCAGGGAGGAGTGTGTTCAGAGCAGCACAGTCAGCCAGCTCACTCTGCAGGAAGGCTGCAGTGTGGGAAAGGGCCTGCGCTCACTGACAGATGAGCCGAGGCTCACTTAGCTGTATATGAGGTCTGATCTGTGCAAATGCCTTAACGCTCCCTAACTGATTGTGTTAGACGGTTGCCTCTGGACTGTTTTCGTACAGTCTGACTATGACTCTGGTCTAATAAAAGGCCATACAACCTCATGTCAGAGCTGTTTCTTGGTGCCTGTTAAAAGTGAGGTTATGTAAGTAGATAGAAATACATCCTGAGCTGTGTGTAGGTTTTGTCCTGATACCAAATGTATGCTTGAACTAGTTGCAGTAATACTTTTTTTTTTGAGTAATAAAATGTGATACATGGTGGTTTAAGGAGAGCTCTCAGGTGTGTTTGGCTGTATACCAACATTGCTTTTCCCTCTGCTCCACAGAGCCATTTGCCATTTGCCGTAGTAGGGAGCACGGAGGAAGTGAAGATTGGGAACAAGATGGTCAAGGCCCGGCAGTACCCATGGGGGACAGTGCAGGGTAAGCCTGGGTCACATCCTGCACAGGAAATGAGAGCACGGTCCCTCTTGTCAGAGCCGCTGCAGCTACTCCCCTCCCCTCCCCTCATATTCCTCCTCGGCTCCAACAGCTGCTGCAAACTAGTTGATAACCGGTTACATAACCTCATTTAGCTGCAGCACCATCTCTGACACTGACACTTTGTGTTCGAGCTGCGGCTCAAACAGATTTAGACATTTTAAGTCATTGATGATGCTTTTATTGCATTATTTTTGACTTACTTGATCAATCCACAATAGATAAATAGATGGCAGTCACAATTCTTCTATTAGCTCATAGCTGTATCTTAAAAATGTGATCTGATCCTCCTACTGTACAGCTTTAAACTATATGGTGTTATTATGAGTAGGTCTATCACGGCTTAAAGGATGTGGACAGTTATTTGGGTTGGTTTATAGGCCGTAGCTTACTTACTATTATTTTAATTATTGATTAATCTGCATATTTTTTTCCTTGATTAATTGAATATAGATAATGATGCAAAAAAGGCAAAGCTAGAATCAGAGTGGTTGTTTGCTTAAGAAATAACTCGTTTGCTTTAGCATTAATTTCATGCAGTTTACGCCCACATCCAGTGACGTGTAGAAATTATAGCCCATTTTATACACACAACAACACCGCAGGGTAAATACAGCTTTCTAGATTTCTGCACTGTTTAGCCAACAAATGATGTGAACACCCTCAAACATCCCTAAAGCTGAAAGTCAGCACTTTACCTTCACAGCCATTGTTTCATTTGAAATTCAATGTGCTGGATTTCCACCAAAACAATGAAAAACATATCGCTGTGCTCATCCTTACTGACTGCGCTGTATAATATTTCTGTCCAGAGGCCTTACCTGACATTGGGTCTGTTTACCACACACAGCATGTGTACTCACTTCATGTCACATGGTCTGTGGGAGTGTGGTGCTTGGCTCAATCCAGTAAAAACGATCAATAGACAAGCCAACAAATAGGACATGAACACTATTACTGTTTTGAACTTGTACAGTTGGTAGGACGGAGTCTGTGAAATGCTCTGACACATTATTTGTTTATTGGCTATAAATAAATGTAAACCTTAAATTATGCTAATGTTATCTGTTTCTGCTGTGAGGCACTTATCTCATATTACATAACAATGTATAATGAATGGGATGCCATCTGATGTGTTGAGTTTACGTGTCACTATGGTGTGTCTCTCTCAGTGGAAAATGAGAATCACTGTGACTTCGTCAAATTGCGAGAAATGCTGATCAGAGTGAACATGGAGGACCTGCGAGAGCAAACTCACACACGTCATTACGAGCTCTACCGCCGCTGCAAACTGGAGGAGATGGGCTTTAAGGACACAGACCCGGACAGCAAGCCCTTCAGGTAGCGGACAAGATTTTTCTTCTTCTAGTTTGTGTCTGCATCTGGTGTGTTGTTGCTGCATAGTCCAGTGTAAAGTTTCTGCGGTTAATATTTATCTGCGCTGTCCTTTTTTCCTCTGCCAGCCTTCAGGAAACTTATGAAGCCAAGAGGAACGAGTTCATGGGTGAGCTGCAGAAGAAAGAAGAAGAAATGAGGCAAATGTTTGTCCAAAGAGTTAAAGAGAAGGAGGCTGAGCTCAAAGAAGCAGAGAAAGAGGTATCGTCATTAAGCTTGGATCCTTCCCTATCCCGAAGCCTCAGCTCTCGTCTTAAATAACACAACGTATTGTTTGTTTTCTCTCCGCCGCATAGCTGCACGAGAAGTTTGACCGTTTGAAGAAGCTCCACCAGGACGAGAAAAAGAAACTGGAGGACAAGAAGAAGTCCCTGGACGACGAGCTCAACATGTTCAAACAGAAAAAGACTGCCGCAGAGCTCTTGCAGAACCAAGCCCAGCAGGCAGGGGGCTCCACCACACTCAAGAGGGACAAAGAGAGGAAAAAGTAAGTATTGTTCTCTTCCTGTGCCTTCCTTACATCTGTCCTTACATATGAGGTGCAGGAGATCACCTCCAGTTATATAAGCACTGGAAAAGTCTGGATACTCTGAACCCGGGAGGAACAAAGCCACATTATTACACTGACATTCCGGGATGTTGATCGTTTGCCAAACCAGTTTATGGGCTCTGTTCAGAGAACTGCCTTCAAGATTTATGTTACATATGAATACATGAATCCCACTGCCAATATGTGAGAGGCTGCGGTGAAGCCTATGGTGTCCTTTTATTGTACTTTAGCTGTATCCTGACAAAAATGCTCACTCTTTGAGCATTTATTCCACTTTGTGAACAAATGCTGTATACAGAACTTAATTATGGTCTGTGGCACTAATATCATGAAGCGCTTAGCAGTCTCTCTGTCACCACTCATTAATAATCCACCTGACATATGTATAACTGAATGTGTACAGTTGTTAAAGGTCTGTCAGGCTCTCACTCTGCTCTTTACGTCTCAGAGGCAGATGAATGCTCCATTTTGTCCTCCATATAATAACGGAATATTTTGAGAGCTGACCACAATTCATAATTTATCACCAATGTGGAAAGTGGTGGAATGAAGTGTGAAAATGACTAGCTGTCCTGAAAACTTGCCAACTGTCAGCATATTTTGATGACAGCCAGAAATCACCACACTGCATATCTCAAACAGAACGGATTATGAAATCACTTTATTGCAGCTCTGTTAACAATTAACAGTTCCACTGCCTTGAAAAGCAGCTCTACAGTCGTCACACTCATCTGGTTTTAATGAATCTGCAGTATGAATTTTTCAGATCATCTTTTCTTGATATATTTGACATTAATTCTGTTGTTCCCTCCGACAGTTTATATCAATAACTTGATTAAATCATCAGCGTACGACACCGTGTTTCGAGGCAGATGTGTTCAAGTATGGCTGAAGTGTTGCTACTGACATTGTTGGTCCCTTCATGTTGGTAACCAACTCCTGGTTTTGTGTTGAAGCTGATGAGACGCCGTGCCTGTTAGAAAAGGAAGAAGACACTTGCACTGAGAAGGTTCTTGTTGCTTTATTTTCCTCCCCGTTAATTTCTTTTTCTTCACAGCCACTTCTTCTCTTTGCGAGCTCTGCCTGGAAAATTTCTCTTCCAAAGAGGCGCCACCTGCGCCACTTTAGCTTTGTCCGTGCGTCACTGATTAAAACAGAGACTAGAGAGTGTCAACAAGGATAATAATTTGTTTCATTGTGTTTAACCTTCAGGAGTAAATCTTCTTCAGTTCCCAGCAGACACAGTTATTGATTAATGCTTGTTGTGTAGATGTGAATCTGTCCTGTGAGTGCATGTGTCACCTATGTTGCATCCATAATGTTTTCCAGTTAACTCCTCCCACACTTGCTGCATGCTGCATGGGGCACCTTTTCTGGTAAGACTCCCTTCTTGAGTTACACCACCAACAAAGTAAAAATATGAAAAACATAAAAGAGGCATCATTGATTGGCTAGAAGACATTTTAATTTATTACATGTATGAATTAGGCGTTGCAAGCCTACAGTATATCATTGATAACATCTGCGTCAATCATATCCTTGAGCTGGCAGTGTTTACCATCCCTGTGCCAGCAACTAAAACAACCAGTTTATTAGATCCCCACAGGCCCATTTGATGTACTGCCCCATCTGCCTCCCTAAACAGTCTCCTTTATTGTGGCTCTCCCAAGTTCCTTCCTCACATGGCCCTGCGATAGCACAAAAGAGTCATTCAAGGCTGAGCTGAGACTAACAGGTCACGCCAGAGCAGCAAACAGCCTCTGGGCTCATCTCTGTCCACAGAGATGACATTTTGTTGATCTCACAGCCATATGACGACCCCCCTCTCTCTCTTGAGTGGATACAAAAGCCAAATCCACAGAGAGAGCTGTTGTTGAGGGGGGGGGTAGAAGTGAATGAAGACATCTGTCTTGTATCTGTAAACTAAAGTATATCAAAACAAGCTGCTGTCTGATGAGGAGGAGGAAGATGACAATAAGACACATTGTTTAAATCTCTAAAACCCCTCAAAAGAATAAAAAAACACATTTATTTGTTTGATTCGAAGGAGTAGACAGCAGTACTTGCACCCTAACCATCTCAACACTCGCATGATCTCCTCTAAATGCCATCTGGTCACTAATGTTGATGTGATGTCACCGATGTGAAACAGTGTGTGTGTGTGTGTGTGTGTGTGTGTGTGTGTGTGTGTGTGTGTGTGTGTGTGTGTGTGTGTGTGTGTGTGTGTGTGTGTGTGTGTGTGTGTGTGTGTGTGTGTGTGTGTGTGTGTGTGTCGTGATGATGTTTTAACTCAAAAGAAAGCAATAACAGCCCTTCTCTCTCATTTCCAGCGTAGGATTCCTGTAGAAAAAGTGCTCCCTTGTGGCCATCCTGCTGTGAATGAGTTTCCACCCCATCATCCTTTACAGTACCCCCTTCCCCATCCTCACCCTCACCCCATAATGCAACCCTCCACATGCCCCCACTGCTCTCTGGAAGACGCTGGGCATTGCTATCAGTTTGACATCACTTTTGTTTTGCTGAATGATGCTTGTCTATTATATGGTTTGTACAAGCAATTATTCAGTTTGTCTTTTTTTTTTTTTTTTTTATTTACAAAAAAATGCATTCCATGTTTGTTTTTATATTTAGTGATTCCTTGCATGATGGAGTGAGCTTTTTTAATATTAACAGACATGACTACTGTTGTGATGGGCAGAATTGTATTGAAGCATAAAGTGAAACGTGCATCAGACAGCGGGACCTAAGTACGTATGCGTGGTCAAAGATCTGCAGTAGATTAAAGAAGAAAATATTAGATGGACGGTTGTATAAAACATCTTCAGATTAATGGGCTGCGACCATCTTAATGATGCTCAATCGTACATGTGACAGCAGTATTACCATGAGATTGTCCAAACAACATGTTACTGGTTCGGGGTCTAGCTAGTTTATTAGTTTAAAGTCAGAATCAATAAGATTTCAGTGCTGGTTGATTTGCTGACATCTGCAGCTAGTTGTGGCAAGTGCAGTTTAACACCACACACACTCTTACACAAGTGTTGCATCCGTTTGCAGCCAAGTCAACTCATATTGGCCTGTTTCCATCATGCCATGTACAGTCTCAATCTGAATGTATTTTCAAAACTAATCCCTCAATCAGAAAAACGCTTAAAAAAAGACTTTAAGTACTAATTACGGTGACGATTACGTTGCACTTCTTGTTACTGCTTCACAATAAACCCGCTGCTTGCCAGTTCACCGCTTTCGTTGCAGTAACTGGTGTGGCTGTAGGAGAGTCACATAAATGCTGGATTACACACACGCATCATTTCCTGCTAATCTCTTGTACATGTGAAAACACCTCAGGAAAGGCGGACCCTGCCACAGACAATGAAAATTATATAATACAGTTATAGAACGTAAATGCATTGAGTTACTATTGCAGAAAAAAAAGACATAAATTGTATCAAAAGGGGAGTTATTTCATATAGAACTTTTCATATTAAACTTTAAAGCCTTCACTAAGTATTACCCCCATCATATATACAGAATTGAATTAGAGATTGCGCATGTTTTGGTATTTACGTCCCTTTGCTGATGCTGTTTCATTTTAGCCTGATGCATGAGTAGTTGTGAGCCTAATCTCTTTGCCACTTCTCCCATACCTCATTCATTGTCATGTGTTATGTGCATACTTGTCTTAGCTTTCACATTTGCACTTTTTTTTTTATACACAAATGTGATGTTTTTTTAAATATATATTATGTTGTCAGTGCAATTGTAACTTTCTTTTTTATTTTACTTATTATGAAGGCACATTTAAAAGTCAATCATCATGATGTCCATTGTCCTGCAGGGACCAGTGCTGTTTGTATCAGTGTTAACGCATAAAAGAAATACTATATTAAAAGAAAATAAAGGCCAATTTTTCACCAAATATTACAACTGTGGCCAAAATCATTGTGTATCACAAATATTGCTGTAAATTGGGATTTGATGAAAGTTTAATAACCTCAAATGGGGAAAGTGGGAATGCTTCATTTGGACGATGAAGCATTTTAGTGAATGAATGTTGGCGCCTATACACATTCCTGTATTTCTAAAGGACAGCTCTCTCTCAGCTTTGGTTAACTTATCAAAGGTCAACATTATTGTTGCTTCTGATCTATTTAAAGTCTTCAGGTATGTTTATTTCTTTGTGCTCAGAATCACAGAGCCCTCACATATTCTGTGTTTTTTTCACCAGTTCAAGGTTTCTTTTATTGTTTTATGAAAGAAGAAAGTGTCTTGAAGATGATTGAAGACACTGCTGCATAAAACTTCTTTGATTCCACATGATACCAGGCTCATAATACATAAAGAGAAGAGCCATTCCTCCCTCCCTAATCCTCAGCTCACTGGTCTGTGTGGTTTCACTTTCCTTTGCAGTAATCCCTGGCTCTGCACTGAGTAGGTCCTCAGCCCTCAAGCTTTGCTAAGAGACCAGCCTTTGTGGGTACTGAGTACCTCAAATGTGACCAGAGGCTTTGTGGACCCCATCCTACAGGGTTTCTTAATCATTACCTGCTCTGCTATAATATTGATTCATGTGTATCTGTGTTTCACTGCAGCTCTAACCTCACCGTCCGCAACCTAATTCTTGCTTCACTGCCTCTACTTGTGTTTGTACGTGTACTGTTTTGCTGTGATTAACACATTTCCCCGCTTCAGTTGTGATGGAGATTATATGCTCACTTGTTCATTTATTGTCATGTTTGGATAGTATTCACATTCACAAGACAACCGTGTGGAATTGTAACACTTCATTCACTGCAGCAGCATCAATGGGCACAATATGAACTCATGATTTTATGTATTGTTTGAAAGACGGGGATTTTACCACCTGACTTTTGTATTTATGAAAACCTAAATCCATTTTTACCTGATATCAGATGCACTTCTGAATCTAAAGCTTGATTCTTGTAAGCGTTTCTGCTTTGCAACCTCTCTAACGGCCGGCTTTCTTTCTCTTTGTCTCTTTAGCTTCTTTTAATCTGTCTTGACCACCTGAAGAGGGGATTGCAGCTTCAGCAAGAACTAAGCACCCTTTACCTCTTCCTGTTTTTCTCGCTGTATGAACCCTTTTTTATTCTCCCCCCCATTGCATCTCCTTTTTGTTGAATATGGCCTTATGTTGACTCGCATGGTATTTCTGACCACCTAATGAAGCTCTAAACCCAGGCAGGTTGGGAACCGGGCACAGTTTAAATCTGCTATTATGTCTTAAATGTATATAAGGACACTTTTGTCGTTAATAGAAGTCATCAGTTAGGGTTCACTCATTTACAGGACTCATAGGTGAAATCTTTATTTGATCTTTACTTGAAATAAAATAGCAATGACCTGCACTATGCACTCATCTTTTCAATAGGAGTCTTAGTACGAAGTGAAAAAAGAATAAAATGCTACTGAAACATCGAGGCTTGCTGATTAAAAACGAACTCATCAAGGACAGAAGCACTTAATGCACAGTGTGTAATGCGTTATGAAGTGTGGTATCATGACTTAATCATGTTGTTTTCTTCAATCTAGTTCAGTTTAAAAAGACAAAAACTGCTTCTTTCAGGTTCTCCGAGCATCAAAACGAAATAGACAAAAATTAAATTGAGTCACGATCATGCAAAAGCCAAAGCAATATTTTCTACTTAGCACTTCATTTGATGGTGCCCATGTTTACATGTCACTGTTGAATACCATGGAGGTCACATGTCATGGCCTTTTGATTATTACACATTGTGCTTTAATATTCACAAGCCTATTCTATATTTTGCATGCATCTTTTTATTTCATTACCGCTGTGATCTTTGCTTGTTTTATCCCCTAATAACTCAGTTTTATCTATTTCAACTTCATCGCTGTTTTCCTCAAATGGTGCATATTATTCATGTATATTTGCTCTGTCCTAATGATTTCAACTCCCTTTTTTGCCAAATATTAGTATAAGGTGGAGTTGAACTGAATCCCAGATAGGAGTATTAAAAGAAAAATACTCGTGCATTTATATAATTTATAAGGATATATTTTGTGTATTGAAGTGGAGACTTGTTGTTTATTATCTATGATCTTTGGACGTGACTCTGAGTGTAAAGTAACATTTTGGTGTCAGAAAATGCCATACATTTTTCTAGTATCAGTCATCACCTCTTGTAGTCAAAATTTCCCACACTACAAATTATTCAGTATCTTAATTTAGTTTGATTCCATTGATGTACATTTTCAATAAAAAATATGATCCAAACGTATAAAGCCTTTGTTTTTCATTTACAATGTTTAAAGCTCATTGTAAGCCCCTAATATTATTGTTGTTTTTATGGGCTTACAATGAGTATGAAAAGAGATTAGACACGTTCATTTTCACTCCTGTATTGTGACGTATTTATTTTATGGATGTATTTAAACTTTATTTACCAAGGAGGTCTCTTCAGATACATCATTTCCTGTCCAAAATGGCAGCACAGAGTAGTTAACACAGTCACATAAAAACACACATAATTCATTTACAGCATTCACATTAGCACAATAAAATGGGACCTCAGAGGGTTAGGGTTATGACTCTAAGCCTTGGCTGCATAATACAAAATGTAGTGCAATAAAAAAAACACATCTGTTTAACATATAATATCCCTACGCTTATTATTAGACTCTACATGATGTGGACAGAAGCTTTTATTTGGCAGCTATAGTCAGTTACTTTGCAAATTAAATGTCCTGCTCGCCTACACGGGTGTTGTGAATATAGAACTTTTACATGTAGCGGACTATTTTTACACTACCTTTACTTAAGTAAAGTATCTGAACACTTCTTCCACCACTGGAAATGCAACCAAACACTTAAATGAGATGGTTAGGTTGAATTACTTCACGTGGCTCTTCCTTGGGTGACATATTTTAAACGATACAATTGAGTCTGAGTTTTGATGCAATATTGTGTTTTAATGATACAAATGAATGTGCTCTTTCAAGTCTGGTTATACTCTACAGGACATTTCAAAAGTGACAAAAAAGATTGCAACCTAGATCGTGGATTGTGATATTATTTTACTGTAGAAATTAGAAGTCAACCAAAATAAAATCTGAAGAATATTTTGAGGTTAAAAAAAGTGTAAGTTTAATGAAATGAACAAAAGAGATTTATTCATTTATGCTGAGTTGTTTTAAAGAAGAAACATAAAACCAGATAGTAAGTAATCTGATCTGGTGGTTTGCAGCAGGAGGGCCCCACATGGTATGGTGCTCTCTCCTTTTCTCTTTACCCTGTACACATCAGACTTTAGACACAACACTGACAACTGTCACCTCAAGAAGTTCTCTGATGATACAGCCATCACTGAACGTGTATCAGAAGGAAATGAGCAGGAGTACAGGAGAGGCATCACAGACAGCATCTTTTAATTTCTCTGCACATGTTTAATGTATGTATACATACATTTAATGAATGTTTACTGTGTTATAGGTTAATTTTTAATGTATGTTTAAAGTGTCTCGTGCTGCTACAGGATGCTTGAATCTCCCTCAGGATTTTTCCCTCAGGCTGTCTCTGTGATGAACAGCTAAAACCGGACTCAAAATGTCAGTAACATCACCTGTATAATATCTGTAAATTGCAAATTATTTATGTAAATATCATCACTACACTCATACTGTGCATACTGTATATTTATTACTTCATCCTTGCACTATGCTCCATTGCACCATTTCATTGCACATTCCCATTTAGTGTAAAAAAAAAAAAAAATTCCCTTGTCTATACAAACAGATATTTATATAGATATATATTTACCTTTTTACATGTACATAGTTTTTGTTCTTGTTTATGTCTATGTTTACCAGTCAAGTCCTCTGTTTTGCTTTTTAACTGTACCTATGTTTATATATGTTTGTTTTATAGATGTTTGTACTAAGAGAGCAAAGTGTAACCAGAGTCAAATTCCTCGTGCGTGTTCACATACCCGGCGAATAAAAGTGATTCTGATTCTGATCTATCTATCTATGTATCTCTCTATATGAGCTGCTGTGACAACTTCTATGTGGGATCATTAAAGTCTATCTTAATTTGAAGGTGCAGTGAGTAAAATCTGGGGCCTTTATATTCAGAATAAGGCAGTCATAGAATATAACATTAATAACTACGTTTCCATGCATGTTTAATTACCAGAAAACATAATACTTTTATTTTTGTTTGTTTTACAATGGGAGCGGGTCCTCTTTCATGGAGGCCGCCATGTTGAAACAGCATGTTTCTACAGTAGCCCTGAGCAGAAAAAATAAATAGTGACTCTAGACATGGACTTTGAAGTGTTGTTTCTCCTTTACACTCGGAAGATGAGGGTGATGTGAGGAGATTGCAATGCAGCGATTACACCCCTAGATGCAACTAAATTCTACACACTGGACCTTTAAGATTATTTAATTTCATAGTTATTTGAAAAATAACTTAAAATTGAGGGGGGGGGGGGACTAAATCATCTTAAGGAGTAAGTAAAAGTTTAAAACAGACTATCCACTGTAGGTTATGTGCAGTTCAGTTTGCAAACCACATGATGAATAAATAATAAATGTGCAACAACTACTCATGCATTGGGCTGAAGCGAAACAGCATCAGCAGTGAGCGAGTGGGACATGAATACCAAAACAAGTGCACACTCACCGAGAGCAGCCTGCTGTCCGGCCGCACAGCATTCTGGTCCAGTGCGGTGTCAGTCAGACGCCATGATTTTTTCTGTAGCTGGAGCAGAAAATGGATGCTTCCTGCTAGCTATGTGAATGAGTATGTTGGAGCTCCAGGGGGCCGTTTGCGCTGTATTTTCAACTAGTCGTCTCGGAAATATCACTTGAAGGATACAAACCTACGCGTCCGGGTTTCTCTGAGTCTCACAGACAGACATATGAGCAGGCTGGTGCTGGTGAAGCAGAGCTGAGCCAGCTAGCCGATTAGCCGACGCTAGCTGAGCTAACAGAGGCTAGCACAGTAACAACAGCCGGCTGGTCGTTTAAAGTAGCCGCACTGTGTCTCAGTCAGCTGAAGGACGGAGGTATACGTCGGACCAAAGGCTACACCTTAAGGTAAGGATATGACAGCCAACTAGTGGCACATTCAAATGTAAATAAAGATGTCTTCTTGTGAGAGATGTACCCTGCCGGCCTACTGCGTCACTCTGTGCAGGCCGTATGTTGGCGCTAAATGTAGCTTCTTTTCTCTACTTAAACATCACACACATGACATGTTTATTATTGTAACACAGTGTTTTATGTAGGTTTGTGTCTCAGTCCCTGCACGCTGCACACTGGTGCTGTTAGTGCTCCTGAGGAGTGTTTTAAGCCTCTATAGGCAGCATGGAGTATTAACTCATCATGTCCACATGTTGCGTTTGTATATTTCATTCATTCATTCATTCATTCATTCATTCATTCACGTGATGTCTAACTTTACATCTTTGCCCTCATTAACAGGTATGGCCTGGATTTGATTTGGACCGTGCTGGTGATGGCAGAAGGGATTTGCACTGGCGAAATGCCCTCCTTTGACCCAAGTCCTAGTTCTGAAGCAAAAAAGAGACCTACTTCTTCTGATGGCAGTGAGTGTTGATCTGGATTAAACATCTGCCACACCGTTATGACACAAAATATTAAATCTGTCTAACTACTACTACTCTTAGACATATGCGAAGTTGAGTGAGCGTTGAGTGAAACTTTTTACACCACGTACCAAATCAAAAAAAAAAATCATCTCTAACTACCACTATGTTGACAGGCATTAAAGTGCAGCAGCGTAGTCTGACCCCCATCAGCTACAGACAGTTCATGCAAGAATTATTTATTCTTAAGAAGAAGATTATTTATGTTGTCTGTTGTTGAATCCTGAGCAGAACCACAGCTCATTTGGTGTTAAAGAGCTTCTCCTGATCCCTCACTTCTCTTTCTAATATTTCTTGTTTGGCGCCTCTGCTTACTATCTCATGTCACATTTTAACATGGATGTATGTGCGCAATACATGAATGAACGTGTCTACACATCAGGCTGATATAAAAACGAGATGTTTCAGGAAATGCAAAACTTATTTTTAATTACATTCGAGTTTAATTTCATTTCAAATGTTGTAGATGGTTTGATATGTTTTAAATTATTTTATCTAATTCGGAAAAAAAGAAAAAGAAAAAAGAACTACCAGGTACACCTACAGGAAAGTCATGTAGCACAAGTGGTACTTGTGCCACAGTTTGAGAACTCGATCTAACACATTAAACTTTAAACTTGGCAATCCACAAATATAAAGTACATGTCCTTTCACAATTGGGCACTGTTGTTTGAGGCAAACATTACAGGAGTATTTAGACTACTCTTTTTTTAGTTGAGGCGTTTGTTGGGGACTATTTTCAGCTGCAGGTTTGGTGCACTACAAAGTATTTTAGGCAGCAGGACGGCCGTGTGGCACACTCATGTGTTTCTAGCAGCTTTTGGGCAACAATGGAGCTCTGTGGCACAGAGCAATTAAGTTGTATCAGGCTAATAATACTTGAAAGTAGGACCAATTCATTGTTGGCTTAAAGGGATTTGTTAACGATAATAAAATTACAGACTATTGCCAGACTTCTCCCTTTTATCTGACACTTTTTAACATGTGCTTCTACCTCTGTGAATTGAAGAAATGAAATTGCACTTTTAAACCAGTTTCATGGGACTTTTATCACATTAACCCTGTTGTGCCTGTCTAAGATAATAATTCTGATAATAATAATGATTCATCTATAAGTACCCTCAGTCAGATGAGACATCCTCTCACGGTATTCTAACAGTTGACTTGTGTCATGTTTTTGCAGGAGACGAGCCCATGAGGAAAATGCCTGTGTCAAAATTTGGTTCCAGACCTCGATTCGAGCCTGTACACTTTGTCAGCGGTGGGAGCAGTGGAGGAAGTGGCGCTGATGAGAAGGAGAACGATAAGGAGCGCAGGAGGAGTGACTCGTACGGTACGAGACAGTGGGACTCTGAGCACTCTTCCTACAGCAGCACCAGCAGGGCGCAAGGCTCCTCCTCCCTGAGGCCTGCTTTTGACAGAGTGCCGTCATACAGTTCTGACTCTTGGGGTTCCCATAGGGACAGAGATCGAGAGAGAGACAGAGAGATTTTCTCAGGTAGCACAAGTGGTTTGGGTTATGGAGGACGTGGGTCCACTTCAAACTTCATGTCAAAAACACAGCAGGACTACATGACCAAGTATGAAGCCCACACCTCTCGAAATTCAGATTCCTATTCTCAGCCCCACAGATACAACGGATATGGGGGAGGGAGTAGATCAGGAGGCTGGGATTCAGGACGTCAGGGTTTAGGGTACAGCCATCAGGAGCGGCCGTCATCGAGCAGGCCGTTCTGCAGAGTGTACAACAGCCCGGGCAGGAGTAGTCCCACCACTTCTCAGTCGGGCTCTTCATCGCAACCGCTTCCTGTATCTCAGTCAACATTAGATGAGAAGCAAAGGTTGATTTCCAACGTAGAGTCCGCCTTGGCTGTTGCTTTTAGGGACCCTATGTACATGACTGGAAGCGAGTCGCCAAACTATAATTTCATGTTGAGCCGCAGCATTCAGTCCTGCAAGACTAATCCTGAGTATATTTATGTCAACCTGAAGGATATTCCTCAGGCTGACCTACCGAAGAATAGGAAAGTACCGACAGACGGTTACGCCTGTGAACTGAGATGTCAGGGTGTGTATCTTGCTACTGGATACTCTGGGAGTAAAAATGGAGCGAGGGACCGGGCATCTGAGCAGGCCGTAAAACTCTTCCTGAAACCGGTCGAGGTTCGTGTGGTGCAGCGCAAATACAGACACTCCATAGTCAATGACATAGTTGTGTGTCAGATGCACAGCCCGACTCCTGCCTTTTTACCTGCACTTCGCAACCCAGAGGACAAACCCACACCCAGCTCTAAGGGCCAATACGAGCCGGACAAACGGAAGCACTGGACAGAGTTTGTGGTCATGGACAATGCTCACGACGCCATCTGCATACTGAACAATTCTGCGGCTTTTAATCGCATGAAGATAGACTACAAGTTCGACCAGCTCCCCCAGCTTCCCAACGGCAGTGCGTGGCTGTGCAGTGTTTTCGTGCAGGATGAGCTGGTGGCGCAAGCAACGGGCACTAAAAAGAGCTCAAAGCACGCAGCGGCCGAAGAGGCAGTGAGGAAACTTCGCATGAACCAGGCGCAACGACAACAACAGCAGCAGCAGCAAGAACAGCAGCAGCATCAACAGCAACATCAGCAACAGTCACAATACTCTAGAGGAAATAATCAGTCAGATTGTGGTGGACGCTTTGGGCAACAGGTCGGCAAAAAGAAGCATCTGAGCGAGTTGGTCATCCTGGAAAACTCTGACAACGCAATCTGTATTATTAACGACACCGCTCAGTTTAATAAAGTGACTGCTGATTACAAGTTCACGGTTCTGCCTGATCATCGCTGGCGGTGTGAAGTTTACTTGGAAGGACAGTATGTGGCAGCAGGAATCGGGCCCAAGAAAATAGTGAAGCACATTGCAGCAGAGGAGGCCTTAGCCACCTTGAGACAGACGCAGGCTGTGGTCAAATCCAACCTGAGAAAAGAGGGTCACAGCGACGCCATATCCCGATCCCAGATCCTGGCTCGTTCCGGCGAGGAGGCTACAAGGCAGGAGATTAAAGAAGACAACATCGGAAACCAGCTGCTCCGCAAGATGGGCTGGAAAGGAGGCGGTCTGGGCCGAGATGGGGAAGGCATTGCAGAGCCGATCAGGGTGAAGGAGCAGTTCTCCAGAGAGGGGTTGGGTATGGACACGGACAAAACTGGCAACCAGCTGAGCAAACGTGACATTGAGGACATCATTCGTAACTACGCCAGTTCAGACCGTCAGGATGATCTTCGCTTCTCCACTGACCTCACCAATGACGAACGCAAGCAGATCCACCAGATATCTCAGAAGTACGGCCTACGGAGCAAGTCGTACGGACAGGGACGGCAACGGTTCCTTGTTGTCAGTCGCAAAGTACACAAAGACCAGCTCATTGGTCAGCTTTTACAGGAAGGACAGGTGGGACGATATGAGCTCGTGAAACCTCAGGCCTCTCACTAATTTGCATGCAGAACAAAAAAAAAAAAAAGACAAATCATCGTTTGGACTTCAGAACTAATCACACTCAAGTGTAACTGCTGTTTATACTTGTGTGACAGACTTCCAACACACACATTAATAAATGAGAATCCTTCACCTGTGGTTTCTGCATTCCTTTGCCATGTACTTTAGCTTTAGCAGGGTTTTAGGATAATGTCTTTTTTTGTCTCCTGCCATTCCACATCTTCAATATTTGTTTCACTTTTGCACAACTTTGTGTTCACTGCTTTGTGTTGTCATGTCCTAACGATGCTCCAGTTACTTCACGAACTGAAAAAAATGGCTTTAAGAGGTTTTTGTCACCGAGATTCACTTTTTTATTTTTATTTTGTGGCTATTTAAGGAACCTGGCAGAATATGCAGCTTTTCACTGCTTGTTTGTGAACATTGTAGACAGTTGACCGACAAAGGATTAGAGAGGCATTAACATCAAACTGTAGCTAGGTGTACCTGTCTCACTGTAGTGATATGTCTCTATTCAGCAATACCTGCAATGTCGTTTGCTCGTTCAACACCCAGAGATCATTCTACAAGTACAAGCTGCATCTGTGATCAGATAATCAAAGCTGTGATCTTTGTTAAATGTCAGATGTGTTGGTTTGTGAGTGCAGTTAACTTGTCTGCTTGTTTTCACAGCTGTAATAACTGAATAAATTAAAACTGATGACCATCAACAGGCTGAACTTGATTAAGATGGATATTTTTTGTATTGCAAGTCACAACGCGACAAAGGCAGCTTTTGTATATTTATTTTATTTACAAGAAAATGTACAGTTTGTTACATGGGTTACCAGTGCAAAGTTTTATAATATGAAAACAGACACCATCCTGTTTTTAACAGTATAATCAGCGTATTATGACAGCTGATTTATAAGATTGTAAAATAGCATAGAAATGTTCTCACACAGCCTTTGAATGCCAGCATTATGAAACTCTGTGGATGAAACAAAGTGAAGTGCCCAAAGAGGCTACTAAATATCTTGTTTCTGTGTTGAATATCTATTCACCAATATCTAACATTTTTAAAATCAAAAGGCATGGCTTGACAAGTATATCTGAGAGAAAAATGACCCTCAAAAGCATCCGTTGAGTTCACAACTTATTAGAGGGATGGATGTCCATGCCAGGTTCATTTTTCTAACCCCCCGTGAAAGGCTTTCAAAGGGCATAAAGAAACAAAACTCAAAGGAGAGAGAGGCCACTTAAACAGAAGGAGAAACACCCATGAACAGCTTTGTTTTCTTCTTTTTTTTTGTTGTAGATATGAACTGTCTGTACCTACGCAGCAAACCACACAGCAAGCACATCTAGTTAACTGTCACTGTATAATCCGACCAGTTTACTTCATAAATAAACGAGTAGAAAAGTGACAGCTGAGAGACTGGCTATTGCCTGTTTTTTTTTGTTTTTTTTAAAGAAAAGAGTTGGGGCATGTAGCAAGTAACCCAGATATAACAAGGTACATTAACTTTTAACAAACATACGCTATTGCCCAACAATAGCATTCGGCAGGAGTGAATGCCACAACACAACAGCATACAAACTTAGCAACAGTTATGGGACAAATATACTGAGAAAGATTTTAAGATGTGTCATTTTTATTTCTGTGAGATCAGTTGTTTTCTTGATCGGTGGTTTCTTGATTCTGGGCTGGACACTGTTCATACTCGAACAATAACAGGGGTCAACAGTCACGCCAACTCTGTTCAACAATAGCAGAAACCCTCTTCTCGTACTCCCGCTTGTTTTCCTGGTACAGCTGGGCTGCTTGGCTGTTGGCTGGACTGTTTGGGTTTGGCTCGTCCAGTAAAGACTAAATACACAACAAAGCATGTCAGCGGGTTCGCTATGTGATAAAGTCATCACATGTAAATAAAAAAAAATTAAAAAAAAGGCTTGACACTTTCAAATTGTGCTGGATTACCTGTATTGAAGTTAAGATTGAGGAGACATCATAAGTTGGACTCCAACGATTCTGAAGTATATCTAAGCATATGCTGCCATCTGCGTACACTGCGAAAGAGCATGTAGAATATAGCATGTCAGATCTCCTGAGTTTAATGTAACATTTTTTAAACGCTGCTGTCGAAATGAAATTGAAAATGTTAGTGTCCTTATCCAGCCCTGGCAGTGAAGTACATACCATTTGGATGAAACATTTTGGAGACAAACCGCACTGTTGGAGGTTTATTTGGATATTCCTCTGTGAATTCAATGGTAAGTTTGAAGGTTCCTGAAAGTAAAGAAAGTAAAAACAATGCATTACAGTAATCCAGCTAACTACATTATGCAAACATCAATTTGTCAGAGTCTATAGTAATGATGTTTGTAACTCAGCTGCTAACTCAGCGATCAGGTGTAAGGTCAAGTCAAAGGTTTGCCTTCTTGGATAACTAATGTCATTCTTGGTTTTGTAGGACACTTTGTCAAAGTCCAGTGCAGTAAGTTACAGGTTAACAACTAAAGCTGTTAAATAACATAGACTCCATATGAGCCATGTAGGAGACCTGATCAATAGTTATAGTTTGCTGCCAAAACAAAGTCTGACCTGATCCAATTTCATGGCACCATCTGAAAACTACTCGTAACTACACAGACTGATATAATCGAACGTCCAGAATTCAATGCTTGCATTCATCATGAATATTTGATGGACTAATGTCATAACATGTTTGTGAATCTAAATGATTTGGATGTAAAGAGCTTTAGAAAGGACTTACCATCTTCAAAAGGTGTTCCCTCTGGGCTAAAAAGGAGAGGTAACACACAGCATGTCAGTCAACTTAGAAAAAGCTCCAATGAACTTTTCACACTCACAAAACCCGCTCACATTAACTAAAGCTTTATCGTTCAATTAATTAACATCAAGCAGTGAATACGTCTACAAAGTTACCTACAAAAACAACTAAAACCATTCAGTTGTGGTTTTCCACATATCGACTTAACTTACCCAAAAATGACAGCGTTCCATACCATGATATTGTTTTCTGATGGGGCACCACTAACTCCAGCTGGAGGATCCTCTTGCAGCCTAACGGATACAGTAAAAGCACAGGTAATATTAGACATATATTAGAGCTATTAGAGCATATCACATTTAACTTGAACAGGAAACAAGACCCAAGTTGTATCTGAGTTTGCAGACTGCCCGATTAGAAACGCTTCACCAGGATGTAGATAATACAAATGTTACAATAATACTAATTATTTATCTGATTTGTTTTTGTAATACACTGGCAGCAAACATACTGTAAGTGTCTGTAGTGGACTGGTCTACCAGAGTTAAAATTAACAACCTTTTTGGCCAGCAAAACCACATTCCTAAAAAAAAAAATGTTTTCCCAGTCAAAAAGTACTGTGATTATTGATTTTGAAAGTGTGCCAACCGGGGTTAGATCTTGGACTCTGTCATCATCAGGGGATGAAGAAACCATGTGCCATGAGCTAAGAGTCTACCGGTGACTGCATGGCAGATGGGTGCTTATCCCCAGGCTTAGATAGTGATCTATCAAGGCCCGGGGAGAGGAGCTCCCATGATCAGGGTGCATGTATACAACGCAGATACACCCAAACCTTTCATCTGGCTGTGAACTTAGCTTGAACTCAACCAGATATAAATGTAGCGCATAGAAATCATATAGAAAACAGAGCCATTAACTGTTTAATGAGAAGTTATTATGTTACATACGATAATAAATCGCAGTGGTGCGACACCTGACTGTTATATCGACAAAAGGCGAGCAGGAAGGTACACCGCATCAGCGTTACTACTCCCGGCTGCCTCGCTGGTGTCAGCGCTAAGTTACCAGTAACGTTAACAATTATCGTTACCTGTCAATAGCTCACCGGTCATTAGTTTAATACCACCCAGTATGACCAGAAGCTACACTCACCAAAGACCAAAACACACCTATGAGCAGTCAGTGTGTGTATGTTAGTATTAATTATTATTTGACGGTGTTGTAGTTTAAAAATCCGTGTATGCTAACGCTAACAAGCTAGCCGGAGGTTGCTAACATTAGCCGTAGCTACTTCTCTGTTGTTTTCCTCTCGCTTACCGTTTAAAATCTCTCATTAAACGTCGTCTTGCTGGGGTTGACATCTTCTCTACGCGAAAACCTAAACCCTTAACATAAACGTGAGTGGATCAAGTGTAAGGAAACGTATTATTTATCGTTGAATTATTTTAACTCCTAGCTGGCTAGCCAACGATTGCTAGTTTGTCAAATATTTGGCTGGCTCTGCTTGTCTAGGGGCGCTACCACTTTGACTTGAAAGAGGACGTTAACATCGACTGGCTGTAAGGTCGTGAGCGGCATAGCCACATAAAGGCACACTAAAAGTAATAATAATAATATTATTAGTAGTAGTAGTATTAAACCGGGTTGCTTGTGTGAACCAGTTTCAGTTCGTTGTAAATGCCGGTAGAGTGTTTTTATATGGCTGAGGCGACCCCCGTCCCTACACTTGTATCATTCCAGCGAGAATTACGTCATATGTTTAGCACCCATATTTAGTTTGTTCGGAACACGGTAGAGGTTCATATGTTTTTAAGGCTTTATTCTTAACTTATTCCACATTTTTGTTATTTTTTCTAATTTGTTAATCGATTAACCCAACCCATATTCAATTAATTACTTTTACTATTACTAGACAGTTCCTAATTCAAGATATTTATGATTGACATATTTTACAGTAACACTGAAAGACCACCAGATGGTAACGTTACTTAACGTTAGCGCCCTGGGGTTGTAAATTATCTGCCAGAACACCCTAAAAGTGAGAACACGGTTAATTGCCGTAAAATTTAACTTGTACCTACTATGATGACTACAGTTTAAAGGTTAAAACAGTATTATTGAGATGATCCAAATAAGATACCAGAAAATGGTTTCCTTCCGTTATTTTGCTACCTGTCCCATATGGTCTAGCGGTTAGGATTCCTGGTTTTCACCCAGGCGGCCCGGGTTCGACTCCCGGTATGGGAACGGAAATCTTTTAGTCTAAATACATTAACATTCCCTTGACGCAAGACCATGCTAAATATATAACAGTGTCTCTCCGTTGGGAGCAAGTAATTATTGACAAAATGGTGAGTGGTTCTGCTGTTGGTTATTTGATACAGCTTTTACAACATACGCTCATCATTTCCAGAGAACCGGCTGAAGACCCCGCCCGTTGAGGAGTTATCCTCAGTTGCTCTGATCTCACAAGGGCTTGGACATTCCCGGAAGATGTCCATTTCTATCTCCCTTGGCTTCACACTTATCGCAGTCTGTCGTTGTTCTCAAACTCCAGCGTTGGCTTGTACAACCTGCATTTTTTTTTTCGTCCGTAATTTCATTTGACTAAATCGTGTTGACAAAACTGTCTGTAAAGCCACACCTGTGCTGTGAGCGCGTAACGGTTTATTAAACATTAACCGTCATTCACTGTCGCTTAGATACCAATCTTTGTAACGGTAATTTAAGCTACAGTACAAAATCCACAGCTACTATTGGTGGGTATACTACACTACCCTCGTAAATAACACTAATATCGACTAAGAAAAAAACATTTATTGATAGTAATTTACTTTTTTAATCATTAGGATATGGCGCAACTTTTTTTCCCAACGTCTTTTAAGTTCACCATCGTCCCTTGACGCTTATTACTGAGTTGTGAGGACCTGTCCTGTTTCCTCTACCCTTACTACGACCGGGGCTACAGCCAAACTTTGGTGCCGGGCCAATCATTTCCCAGGAAAATGTGACTGCTAGGAATTCCCCACGCATCAGCCCCTGTCGGAGAAAACTGCAACCCTGTGTCAGGAAGCACACGAAAGCAGCGGGAGGGTAAACTGACCGGTGACTGTGCGATGATGTAGCTAAGCGCTTACAGTCCCGTTTATCTCCCCAAGCCAGCACCGGGGATAATAATGTTTTTGTAACATCGCCGTGTTTTATGAGGACTGCCACTCACTGCCTGCATAAATCCAGGGAATATACTGTGCTGATGACAACTTCTACCAAGGTAAGCCCACTGAGTATCTTTTAAAAGCATGTTTTATAGTTACTGCTTGCTTTCTTGTAACTAACAGTGTGTTAATCTCTATATAAAGTGTTTATGTGTATGTATTTTTCCACTTATTGGTGCTTCTCATGTGAAATAATAAGGACTTTAAGCAGATAATGACATATTGTAGGATATTATAGCAGAGGCCTTTTATTGCACTCAGAAAGTTATCAGACAACAACTAAAAGAAGAAGCATGTCTGGACTCATATGATGTTATAGCCTGCTGGGATACATGCTTTGCCTACTACTACCATAGATTTCTGTGACTGACTCCCCTTTGTGTCAGCCAGCATGTGACTGCACTGATGGCTGTGAGTGTGTGTGTGTGTGTGTGTGTGTCTTGACAATTTAGTGCTTCACAGATGCCCTCCTTGACAATAGCACAGCCATGATTGTACATATCAGATAGCAGTCAGTTTTTAGTGCTTTAGTTGTGTTTTATTACAATCATCAGAGCTTTAATACTAATAGTCAGAGCATCAGTTAGTCAGAATGAGTCTGTGCTGTCAGGTTTAGCCTAGAAAACTATTGAGGCTGACCTCTCTGGTCAACAACTTCGGCCTCAGATGAGAGATAATTGGTATTAGAGCTGAAATGATTGGTAAATTAATCAATTAGTTGATCAATTAACCAACCAGCTTATCATTTAAAGTAATTTTCTAGGCGAGAATGCCAAAAAAATCACTAGTTGCGACTTCTAATATGTGTATTTCCTCTATTTGTTTTTGTGTTCAGTCATAGTAAACTGGATTGTTGGATGCCCAAATTTGGGCTTTGTGAAATCATGACATTTGTGAGTATTTCCTGAAATTTTACAGACCACATTGCAGCCTTATTTGGCATAAAATAAAGCAAAGAAAAATGATGAAAAGCTATGAAAATTATAGCACTCATTGACAGTCTGTCACTTCTATATATCTGCAAATCTTGACAAACATTTTTTTTTTTTAAATAGTTGATCAACCCTATTCTGTGGCAAGTCTAAATGTTTGCCAGATGTTTACATTTCTGGGCTAAGATGCTTGTATCATGGGACGGACAAACACGCTCTCATTGGTCGACTCCAGTTGCTCCGTTCAGAGGAGGAGGCTGTGACGCAAAGGGAAGGGGAGAGTTACGAGCACTTAGCTTGTCAGTCCCGCTAGAGACACGACCAGCTGGACCCACCCACCTTTCGCCCACCCTGTCTCCCCTCCCCTACAGTCTTCTTACGGTGGGAACACTGGCAGAGGCTTGCGGATAATTGGAAACTTCAATCCACTGAAAGCAATTATCCAGAACAAGACTTTCCAAATATACTCCAGCGTGTGGAGTCGTCTTGTTTGTTTCAAGCATGTGCCCTTGTTTTAGAAACATCCTGCCATGCTTCTGCCCACACTTTCGGCCTCTCGTTTGCCTCTTTCCTCTCTGCTTTGATGGCTTTTAATGCTGCACAGGCTTTGAGTAATATGGTCAGTTGCATGTGTCAGACAGAAGACTGTGTGGTTGAGGCAGAGGCAGTTCCCGGTTGCTTTCTTATCCTATGACAGTAATGTCACCATCAGCAGTCTGAGCAGCTGCGGATGACCAAGGACAGTAATGGAGAGCTGTCCCGTGCTGCTCTCCTTTTAGCCACGAGGAGCTCCTCAGACATCAGACACTTCTTCTTATTATTCGTGCCCAAGAAGTGCCCGCCTGCCTTAATGGGCTGCTGGATATCGATTTGGCTACACAAAAAGAAGATCTGAGCTTTTATCCTATTTAGAAAGCAGCACTCCAGTTTCACAAAAGCTTTCAACGTTGGCCTTGCAAAAGGCGAGAATGCAGCAGCTTTTTTCTTTTGTAACTTGCCATATGTGGTAATCTGTAAAAACAGTTTCACCTCCCTGTGACACTGTTAAGAGTGTATTTGTATCCAGGAGCTACTGTGAAGCTCGTTTTACCCGGTGAGTGCCCACACAGCAGCTACAAACAACATTTACTTGCCTACT
Source organism: Sciaenops ocellatus (assembly GCA_033000465.1). Classification (NCBI taxonomy): domain Eukaryota; kingdom Metazoa; phylum Chordata; class Actinopteri; family Sciaenidae; genus Sciaenops; species Sciaenops ocellatus. The sequence continues at coordinate 12,040,707 of CP136866.1, read as the reverse complement.
AACTCCTGCAAACTTGAAAAGAGTGTGTGAGCGCCATATTTGAGGCCCCCGGGTTTACATAATGACTCTCTCTTAGGTGTAAATTAATTTGGTGACTTGGAAATAACCACAAGATGGCAATGTTCATATGCTTTGACTAAACAAACAATCATATGAGATGGCTGAAACCTCAAATGACTTGCACAAATGCAGGAACCGACTTGTGAAAAGAGAAATAAAACTGTTGAACTTCCCTTTTTTACTTGTCGAAAAATACCCCATGTTGACCTGTTTTCTGTTGAGGGTTTGCAGGGGAACTGCTGTGTGCAAAGTTCCTTAATTGTACGCTGCTGTTACACCACCTCAGGCTTTTGACACCTGAATATCACCTTGTCAGACATGTTTGATTGCTAGGCAGCAGCAGCAGCAGTAAACCGCTGCCACTGGACGTGACGTCAGAGAGAAATTAGAGACGAGGGAAATTCCACCTGTAACCTCATTCTGCTCTCATGCTGCCTCTCTCACAAGCATGTGACTTGGACGAGTCATCACGCCTTAGTTTCTCCATGAATCTGTGCATTGTCATGATGTAATGCAGGATTGCGGGCTATTTTTAGCATGTAGAAGAGGACAAGTGGACTTTGTGTTTGAAGTTTGTAGCTGTGTTATAAATGTAATAGTAAAGGGTGGTTTTGTGAAATGAGTCAGACTTAAGCCTTCAAAATGTCCTTACTTGCCGAGAGTTAAAATAGTCTAGCTGCCAGTTAGCTTAGCTTAGCATAAATACTGGAAACTGGTAACAGCTAGCCTGTCCAAAGATAACAAAATCTGCCTGTAAACTCACAAATTTACACTTTTAGTTGTGTGAATTGAACAAACAAAGATATAACAACGTTAAACTCGGTTATATTCATACACTTTTTAACTCAGAGCTAAGCTAGCTGTTTACCCTGTTTCTCTCTGTCTTTATGCTATGCTAAACGGCCGCTGGCTGTAGCTTCATATAACAGACAGAAGAATGAGATATTCACGTCTAATTCTTGCCAATAAACACATTTTATAATCAGCTGAAAAAGCTAAAATCATGATATGATGTTGTATCACAACCTTAGCCTCAATATATGACTTTTTCTCCAGGGAGAACTACTGTAGGATGAATCAGAGGATATAATGTCCACTCTTGCAGCATGTTGACATCATGAGATTAGTTAACAACATTACTTATATATATATAGATATTTTTATGATACCCATTGTGGTCCATGTAGGCTGTAACACTGATGTATGTGTAATTACATTAACAACTAATGGCTTTGTTTGTAATGTTCTAGCTTACTTGTAGTCCGACCACAAAAAGTAGCTCCTCACCAAAAATAGAAACTAGCTTTGCCTGCAACTTTGGCGTGTAATGAGATTTCACCCTGTCATTTTTCTCGTCTGTTAGAGCTAATGAGGTAGTAGCGAGTGGTTCACGGAGGCCTTTCATGAGTCAGCTCAGCCAGCGGTGCTTGGATTCAAACCGTGAGCGTTGCCCCGTGGAAGCCAAATGATCTTTCCTCATTCAACTGTCAACAAACTTTCAACAAATGTGACTAATAGAAGTGATGACAGAGTTGACAGTGTTCACGGGGAGCTCTGCTAGCTCATTACATCTGCTGAGGGGCAGTTGTCTGTCTTCACCATCAGTAAATTTTGTTTGTTTTTTCTTTTGGGTTAATTTTAGAGTGACAGGCAGTCCACGGGCTTGCTGAATTATTTAACTGCACACAGCCAATGGGTATTATAATCTAGGTCCTGAGTGACAGAGCAATATGCTCTCGGGGCCTCATGGCATTTTATTAATAATGAGCCCGAGATAAACTAGAGCTCTCAGGTTAGAAAACGGCTGCTCGTTGGCGCACACTGGAGCTTCTAGCCCTGAATTAGCTGGTGTGACACAGATGGACTTGTCAAAACCTCAGAGATTGTTTATGATAAGATGTCTTGTATGAGAAGCAACAGTTATGTGGTAAGTGACATGATGTAGAAATGACTGCACGCTGCAGTTACAGCCCATACAGGTGTGATGTGGACTATCTGGATTGCTGGCCTGCTCTTTGTATTTGATAATTAATGAGTTGCAGTTTGTATGTGGATTCGGCAGCAGCAGCAGACCTAATGCTCCTAAAACAGGTAGTGCCTGCTTATCTGTTCAACAGCTACTTTATGTAAAAGATTTATGGCACCCATGCAGAAGGTAATGTGACTATTACTCCACCTAGCCCCCAGTATATACAAGAGATCTCAAACTGCTGGCCTGGGGACCAGATTTACTGCTGAAACAATTTAATGAGGCCCCCCGACATGTTTAGAACGTATTGTTAAAGCTGCTATCATCAATATTGTTATGCTAAAGATGGATCAAATGACCATGTGTGAAATGAGCTGCTCGTAGTGACAACACTCAGAGAATTATCACCCGACTGCAGTTCCCCTCTGCTCTACAGAGTGTTTTAGGATATTTCCGCTAACTGTCTTTTATCTTTTATCTCTCTTATAATTAGATTTACTTTTTTAGTTCAGTTTCAGCGTTCTCCAGATGCAGCAGGGATTCAGCAAGAGGCTCTAAAAACCCACTGCACACTACCTGGCTAGCACCAAAAGGCAGTCAGACACAGTTAGCAGCTAGCTGATAAAGACAGTGGAGCATTTAGCAGCTATAGATCCAGATATTTATAAGTTGTTGAGCTAAAATGAGAGTAAATATTGTACTTCGATTCATAAAATGTCCAGAAATATGACTCCAAATTAATTCTAATATTACTTGTATCTTTGGGATGTGTAAAAACAAAAAAAGCAACTGTTTCCTTCTTATTAACTTAAAGGGTGATGATATGTCCATGTTGTGTTCGAAGTCCGGAAATAATGCAGTTTTAAATCAGATCCCAGCCGTTTATTTTAGAGTAATCAGAACAAAATCAGACCATAATAACAGGCAAACGGTCATCATAATTGTTTAGACTACCAACAATCAAACAGTACTGATTTTTTCAGGAGCGATTGTTATTATTAATTTGTTTCATGTGACTACTTCCTGTCTTATCTCAGAAGAATGTGATCTCAACCTGCGTTACTTTAGTACACATGCAGAGCGGTATGCTAGGTATGGGAGAGAGGAGAGGGAAAAATGAGTTGCCCAGCTTCAGCGTGTCTATATTTTTCATGTCAATTTTTCCATTGAGCGTTGAAGCTGTACCCCAAGGAGACCGGCTTTGGAACCCCCCATAGTCAATAGTATCTCTCCAAGAAGCCATTTGCAAGTGTGCGCACGGTTCATGTTACATATTAGTCTGAGTGCAGCCGGATAAAGTGAATATCACATATTGTCTGCTAAAGGCTTGTGGTCTGTGCATCAAACTCTGCTCAGAGGTGCTAACAATTCACTTTCATACATTTGGATGAGCTGTTGCACACTGAATGCATCGTTTTCATAGCTGTGTATACTTACCTACTCAGCTCTTTGTTAGGCCTACAGTATATGTGTATAGTCATGCTCAGTCACAACAGTAAATCACCTTCCTGGCTCGGATCAGGTTGGTCACTGTCCGAAAATGTTTTCATAGCGGCTATGAGCTGTCTGCGTATTGAACAAATTAGATTGTTGCAACAACAAAGTCTGACCTCAACCAGCTGGCCGTGTTTTTAAACCAAAATAACTGTGATATTTACATATCACCTTGGTTGCCTTCAGTCTTCCAGACAAATGTTTTTTTCAGTGTTTTATTTTATCCCTACAATAATTCTTTGTCCATCTCAGTGGGGTTTATTATGCTACCTTGCTACCCTCTTGTTTACCTCATTCGGTGTCTCTTGTGGGGTGCGCTCTCGTCCTGTACGCTGGCCTCTGACAGCTGAAAGCTTCCCTGTTCTGTATTTGAGTGGCTAGAGCAGCCATCAGATGACCTCCAAATCCACACAAATAATTCTGCGCGTCCTCCAAAGGCTCCCATATCTCGTCCTGTCAAGGATCATTTCAAAATGTTTGTCGGGTTTTATGAGTGTACAATCCTCCAACATAACTCTTTACTGAGTGATCTGTGCAGGAGTTCAGCTGGTACAAATTTGTCCGTCATGCCTTGAGAACATGTGTCATATAAATCATAGGAATAGAGTGTTTTAACACTATTCCTATTTATTTATCTTCTGCATAGATTATTACAGCTGTATTAGACATGAATTTACCAGCTTAAAATCATGCAGTTAGTGATCTAATGTCCCTCTTTTGGGTTAAAAGGAATTCACTGACACAGGCCTTAACCACACTGGCTTCTTGTTGTGAAGCATTGCCGTGCTCTGACCTTTAATGGAGACTCACCACAGAAAATGGGGGCTTTGAGGCTTGGTTGTGTTGTGGTCAGTCTCTGTTATGCAGAACTAGCACAAAAGAGAAAAAGCAGCGCTGCAAAGGAAAGGTGTGTCCTTTCACTTACGCTCCAGGGTCACGTGCCTCTGCACTGATCACACATCAAGGCATATTATTAATACACCACCATTGTCAGAATAAAGCAATAACACAATGCGCTGTGTGAGACAGACTTTTTGTGTCTTCACACCGTGGGCTGATTTTAATTGTAACCCAGTGACATGTCATGAAACACCAGCAATTTAAATATCTTCACTTTTATTGCTTTTTTTCCCCAGAGCAAGGATGTGATTTGTTTGCGCAAATCTCGGTGAGTTTGCGTCCAGTATTACAGAAGATAATTGGAAGAATTGTAAAGTCTTAGGGAAGAGAATAATTGCAAACAGTTTTTTCTTTGTAAAATACACAATAACACATTATTCACATGCCACTCACGAGGCTCTACAGTTTAGTCTACATTTGGAGCCATGAATGTGCCTCTCTAAACACTGTGTCTGTGTAACTAACTTTTCTGCTGCTTTTCTGTTTCTATTCAATCGAGTCCAAACGTTTGAGCAGTGACTTTCTAACAATCTAGAGTCTCTTGTTGCCCAAACGTGTAAGATATGTCTCTACATATGCGACATCTTTTGCATTTTTGTCCATCCTGGAACAAAGTTTTCTCTTCTTTCACATTACCTGAGGTTTCCCCTCATCTGACTCAAGATTCTAAGGATAGAGGGCCACTTGAAGCAAATTTGTGGCTTTGTCCACCATTAATGAAGTGTTTGGAGTAATGACAAATTCTCATCACATGCTTGAACCAATGTTAGGTCATTTTATGATATGAAGCTGAAAAAAGCAAACAACCTCTGGTATTTGTTAAGCGGAGAATTGTTATGGTTAAAAGACTAAAACTAGCCAGTGTTATCAGTCTTATCATTTTAAATTTATACAGCACAAACAAGCTTTGGCAGGAACTTTGAATACGTCAGCTTGTTTGACAAGTTGAAATCATTTTGAACTATTAGGAAGCTAAGGGTTATTTTTCATTCGCAGTCACAGTGTTGACCTGGGTATAGTTTAATTCTTGACTGATGTGATGTGTGTGATTCTGGATGTTCAAATGACACTTGAGGGTGTAGCTCATAAATTATAGTTCATGTGCAGTTAGAGCTTCTCCCTCTCTGCCAGACCTTAACAGGACACGGATGTAGGGATGCAAAAAGATAGATTTTATTGATACCAACGCTGTTATCGATTCTGCTTATCAGCCTGATTCATTTTTCGATTCCGTGTTGAAAAAAAGCAGGCCTGCCTTGAGGCAGGTAGAGTTGTATCAGGCTGTAGCCTGAGAGCTAGCTGTAGCAACACTCATCTTAAAATGGACAAAATGATACAATGTATACAGTAATAGCATTTGATTTCATTTAGGCTTTCACAGTCATAGAAAGAATCTGTTAAGCCAAATGTTGTGAAGCAGTGATGTGAAAAGTATCAAATCATTTCCTGGTCCATGTGGCATAGAAAGATATTTCAGCATATTGCTGCTGTTTAAATTATGACTGACTTTAAATGATCATTTTACAGACATGACAATTAGTACTCATCTTTCTTCATGAAACGCTTCACGCCTAGACGCATGAGTTCTCGATTCCCATCCCTGCATGTGTGGACATTTAATTGCTGCAGTTCCCCTCACCGAAAGCTACAATGACATTGCTATGTCTGGCTCCTCACCTCAGCAGTTGCTCCTTTTTAGGAGACTTTCTGTGAGGTAGACGCAGCTGATTACCCACAATTAGTGGTCACTGGAATGCAGTGCACTTTTATTACAGTCTCCTTTTCTTTCCAAATTTGTAAAGAAGATGCTGAATTTGTGCTCACAGTCACTTTTCCTTTCCTTTGGTGGCTTTCTTTTTAATAAGGATGAACTAAAGACCAAGGAAACAAACAATGTGATTCATTACATCCCTAATATCGAGAGGAATGTGCTAAATGAAGCCCTCTTTCACGCTTCAGATACTGTTTGGTGTTTGTACAGAGATTTAAATTATCCTTAAGGCTTACATAAGGGGAGGAACATAGAAATTAAATTTGCTTGTGCACATTTGTGTGTGTTTTTCGCGTGTTTACATAGTTGTTCTGGATTTTAGCGGCGCTGCAGTGCATTAGCCTTTTAGAGTTTATATCACAAGAAGTGAGCAGTTTCCTCCAAGGCTTCTGGGGGTGGTGGACTGTATTTCCAAAGGGGTTGATAAATGGAGCTTGTTTGGTGTAACTTACCCTCACAGCAAGGCTATCAATTTGCTCTAAAGCAAACAGCTGCTTTCTACTCTGAGTCGAACTGTACTGAACGGAGGCCAGGAAGAATTAATGTGATGATGAGAGCGCTCGATGGAGACTGAGAGGATGATTTCAGGGTCCGAGACAAACAGACTCTGCTGCAGTTTGCAATTGAGTTCAATGAGTTCATTTTTATATCACTCACCATGTCATGTGTTAGGTGTGTCAGGGGTTTTTTCATATGAATACTTTTGCCTTTGTTAAATATAAAACATGACGTTTATCAGTGGAAAACATATATAAATGTGCAGAGACAAGAGTGTGAAGAAACAGAGTGCTCACCCCTCACCACAGACCAACACTTCCTGTTTGCTTGAGTGTCATTTTTGATAAAGATTTTTATCAAGTCTCAGTCTATATTGATGTACTCTGAACTTAACAGGATGTGCGTCAGTTAAAGTGACCTGTGGCGGATAATGCGTCTGCTCTGAGACACTTTCTGCATGTTCTAACACCTTAAATGTAGAGTTTGAGTCACAAATACCAAGCTGATGTTAAAAAATGATTGTTCTCAACAGGAGCTGTTCTGTGATCGTGTTCACTGAATCTTGAAGAGGAGGAGGAGGAGGAGGAGGGAGGGGAATGAAGACAGAATCTTTGGGTCTCTGTGGTGAAGCACTTGCTCATACCTAAATGCAATCGACTTTACAGTTTCATACCTCCCACTGGTAGAAGTTGTTTTGTGGGGCTTCCTGCAGTGAGAACAACTCCCCCACAAGTCAGCAACTTAACTGGCTCACTGACACGGCTAATAGACTCACATTTCAATGTAAATGTTTTTAATGGGACACAAAGACATGTGAACAACTTCTGAGCTGCCACACAGATCTTAATCACCATGCCTGGCCCATATTGTGTGGTCAAAGTCTAAAGTAAGCGCATACCTGTCCAACTGTTTACCTACACCTCTGGCACTCCTCCGCCTCTGCCGGAGAAACCCGTCTATCGTCTTTCATGCTGTTTGAGGTGTGGCCCTCTGGTTGGGCTTCTTGTCTCTCCCCTCCCCCCGCTGCAGCCCTGTCCAATCCCTGCCACGAGAAGAACTCACCTGAAACGATTTGCATTTAGGGCTGATACTCGTTGCTGATTGGCCAGGTGAAAGGACTCTGCCTCAGGGCACCCCTACCAATGGCGACAGTACTGCGTGACTCATAGGGAGAGGACAAGTTGCTCCACTACACTTCTCCTTTTTCTGCTTCAAACAGCAGCCATTGCATTGTCTTTTTCCTCCCTCCTCCTCTCCAGTTTTGTTTTGTCGCTGTGAGAAAGAGGTGTGGGGTTGGCCAGTGGTCCACACCTTCAGACAGCTTTGTCCCCCTCTGAAAGCACCTTGGATTATTCCCTGTTTTCACTTTTGTTGTCTATTTTTCTCTTGATTTTCATTGGCTACTGAGATCGACACTTGTTCGGTTGCTATTATGGACCTTGTCACCCGAATCCTGTTTCTCTGAGGTTAGTGATGAATAGTTGTCCTCCTCCTCTTCTCACTTTACCTATTTTGATGGTTCTTGTCAGTAGAAACAAATGGCTTAAAATTGAATTTGTAATTTAAATAAGTTTAAATCAATATTACCGCATTGTGTATATTTGGGAGTTGGCAGCTGTAGTTACGTCGCCATAATGTGTACCTTTGGCTTTAAGCCTCTTGACATGAAGGTTCGTAAGAGACAAGTCACGCAAGTTCAGCTGATACTTAGGTTACATGTTTTTCCCCATCTAACGTCTTCCTAAGCCTACTTCTGTATCAAATTTTGCTCAAGGAGGCAGTAAAACAGTGGTTAAGTACGCGACTTTTAGTGAGCTTTTATGATGGGTTGCACACATCAAGCCATTTTCTTCAAACTCAGTTGACACTCCATGACATCTGAGATCAAGCAATAGGTTTGAGTTTTTGTGTTTAACTACTACGAATAATCTTTTGCTGATATGTCTGATTGTTGCTTTTCTCTTATGACTCGTTGCCTTATATGGTGTGCTGAAGCAAGGGCGGGAACAGTGTTTTGCAAGCCCCTGGACCAAGCCCACATGTACTTTTCATGCTGTAGTAATCAGTGATCATATCAATGTTGATTTTTGATCCATAATTGCTTTCCAAATTTATTACAGTCATTGTGTGAGATGTTAAGTGTTTATTAGTGGATAAAAAAGTGGCTGTGGTTTTGCTTGTAGTACTCTCCACAGTCTGATGCATAAAGTCAGTCATGCAGTGCATCAAAATCTTCAGTTCATCAGACCAGAATGCTGCTCATCTTGTAACGCAGAGGCCCAGAGTCTCCATTTGAATTCAAAAGGAAGTTTGAACCCGCAGTATTCTTCTTCCTCTTTTATGTCATGTTAGTTAACCTTCCCTAAATTCTTTCCTTTTCAGTTGCCAGTTAACTTATTCTGCTTAATGTTGTTGAGAATCTGTTTCTAAAAGTTGCTCAGTGCAGCAGAGATAAAAAAAAAAAAAAAAAAAAAAAAAAAAAAAAAAGCACACTTCCTGTTTCACCAGAAATCTACTCTGCAAGCTTGTATACCACACAAGACATTGTGCACATAATATATCACTGAATAAACAAGGGTACAGTTTGAGCAACATTCACACCCACCTTTTAGTGAAGCTGTCCACTAATGCTGCTGCACTGTAGTTATCCAAGAACAGCTCTGAACCTATGCAGACCTCACACTTTCATCCAATTTTGGTCAGTCTTTTTATGAAGTTATATGCAAAATAACCAAACGTGTGATTGTTTCATTGGTTTGGTATTTCGAATTGATTTTGTTGACGTAATGTCTGATGTAACTTAGAGTTGGGGCCCAAGTCAGGCAACTGAGAACAGATCACTGCAGAGATACCAAATAAATATCTCAATAGTCTCAGTTACTGAACTATTATTAGGTTTGGATCAATTGGCTCTGCACTGGAAGAAAAAAGCCTTTTCTGTATTTTGTGTTTAACACTTGCTGTAACATCAGCACATGACCCAGTGAGTGAATAGCTCTGTTGTGTTGAGCAGGCACGAGTTTGCATTTCAACTTTTTCATCATACTCTGTGCCCACCCTGATTTGGATTGTAAATGAGGCCCTCATGGCTCAGAGGATGTAGTCATGCTGTAGGTGAAGCTTTGTGCTGTGTGTCTCATTCAGAGAAGCTAATAAAGAAAGGGAGGGGGCTGGACAGTAGTGTCAGGTTTGGCTCTTCTTTCAATACAAAGTCAACAAGTCTTAGCCTGTAATTAGATCATTAGGCTTGGGCAAGATGACGGAGGCGTTGCGAGAGAAGAGCATGACGAGAAGAGGAGGAGGTATTGGGGAGGAGCTTGTTATTACAGTCCCAGCATGCAGAGATATGTAAAAATGGATTTAGCTTCGTGTTACAGATACATACTTTGATTAGAATCAACACGCAGATAAAATTTGTTTGTGTCACTTGTTTTTTTGATTTTTTTAATTCCTTGAACAGAATACTCAACTTTAGTTTTATGTGACCATGTCCAAACTCATCATATATTTGTTGCTAGCAACAATACAGATATAACACATTTGGACAGGCTACATATCAGTTGCATGGACGAGCTTTAGCTCACTCTGTTTGGTCTTAAGTGGAAAAATGGTTCAATATTTTGAAAGTTATAAATTATGGAGACCATAATTAAATTCTCATCATCAAGATAAAATGTTTTAGATCAGCATATTCGGTTCACTAAGACAAGAATGATCTCTTTATGATAGCATGTTTGCTTGAAATATACAACGTTCATTCACTTCCCTCTGTCAGGTGACTACCTCTTATTAACTGTCCCATTTATTGAGGCAGATGTGGACTCATGGTGAAACGAGTAGATACACACGTATTGTTTACCCACAGTTATTATCTTTGACGAAACCTGGATGGAAAATGTTATTATGAGAAATCAGAGAGTCAGAGCTCATGTCTCGTTTTGATGATTTGCTTGGGTTTGTTATATTTCTCGAAAGTGGATTTGCATCATGTTTCCATGTCACTTTCTCCATTTCTACTTTGCCATTTTAATTTCCACAGCACTTGCTTTTTTTGAGTAGATGGGAGGCCTAAAGGTTGAGTAGGCTTGTGACAGGAAGTTTGAACTCCTGTGACCAGCTGGGAAAAACTGGGTGGGGAAAGTTAATGTGTAACACCCTCCCTCTGCCCTAACGGCTACTGTCAAGGTGCCGCTGAGCAAGGCACACACTGCAGACATGGCTACGCTCGGCAGATCAAAGCCACTCGTGTATCTATTTTAAAGTGTTGCAGCTACGCTCAGGAAACCCTCCCTTGATGAATACAGTTAAATCTATTGAGCAACTGTGTTGCAACTGTCTCATACTCGGAGCATGCTGGGACTGGCAGCATGTCTGTTGAACGAGAGCTGTGACCATCACATCTGAACACGGAGTGTTTCTATAGTTTATCCAGACAGATTTCATTTCTGCCCCGATGAACGATTCTTGACTTGTATCAAAGAAGTACTGCTGATGCAGTTTTTCCTGCTTGTGTCTTTCTCGTCAGACTTATTTCCTGAGAACTAAACAGGATGTGATGTAATGCTGGACTTTTCAGTGATTATAAACCACTGTATGTTCAAAAACATTTCATGGTGTGCTTAGATCTTTCAGAGAATTCTATTTTTGCTTTAGCGGATGATGTAGGTGACAAGACTTTGTGTGCGCCCTATGCCAACTCCAAGGTTTTATGTACCGCATGTTTTGATAAAGACTTGTGCGCAGGTTTCACACCGATTTATCACATTAACAGTGTCTCAAAGTCCACCAGAAACTGTGAAAGATCCGAGGTCCCTCTGTCTGCTTGTTACCCAGTTTGGGGTCACACAACTCATATCACCCACCTGGCAGGAATGGATGAAAGATAAGAGGGTAATGTCCTCATAGAGAAAGAAAGAAAGAAAGTGTGTGTGTGTGTGTGTGAAAGAGAGAGATGATATGCGGAATATCAGGTCACACCTTTTGATAACAATTCTGGTTATGCAACGTACCATGCCGGTCAGGGCACAGAGTCTGTGTAGGAGAGGGAGTCTTCTTCCAACATGTTTGTAAATAGGTCTATTTAGAGACTAGTAACAACTCTGTGTATCATGCTGAGTGATGGAAAGTAACTACATTAACTCTTTCGCATTTTTTGTTTACAATTTATGCTATTTTATGCTTTAACACCGCTCCATATTAGAGGGAATGTAGTACTTTTTTACTCTGCTTCATTTATTTGGACTAGTTTCTAAAATCTGTTGCATTTTGCAAATTGTTAAAATGAACTCCATGCTGTCCACCTACAACATTAAAATGCTGCTTACATGTCAGTGCATTAGTAATAACAAGTTAATAATATAATAAACGCTAGAGGAACACAGAAAAAGACCGTTCTGCTACCTACAGAGAACTTTGGGAAAGTTTAAATGCAGGATTTTTACTTGTACTTTTACTTTTACTTTTTTTACTTGTTACTTGTTTACATTGCATTTATAATACTTTTCCTCAAGTAAATAATCTGAACACTTCTTCCACCATCGATCATGTCTGATTTACAAAAAAATGTGGATTCAAAGTGCTTCCCATACATTTTCAAAATAAAAAGTTGACTTGTTAGTGGATGGTGTAAAGCTCAGGTGATAATCAGGTCAACAGAAACAGTGAACAATAAATAAATGAATGCTGAATTATGAACTAACAGACTGTTAGCTACATAAAACTGGTGAGATTGTGTTTTTGGAAACAAGTCGTTCATGCAACTGTATAGTTTATTGACATTCTTTCTCTATTGAACTTCTTTACCATGAAAGTCGTGATATGCGTGTATCTTGATGAAAGATTATCTGTCGTAGAGTTTGTGTGGGTGGAGGCAGATTTGAGGTGTGAAGTTTGTGTTGTGCCAGATAAAAAGCAGCATGCAGAACCTCATAAAAATTTCCATTACATCTTTCTGTTGGCTCTGTCTTTGTTTCAAGCATGGTCATATGTAAAAATGCTGTCATTTTGTAAATGCAGGATTATGATGAAGCTATCCGACTACTAGCACTATACTATATAATGCAGTGGCCTGAAAACACATTCACATTGCAGTGTTTTTCTTTCCAATTATATGGGTTCCACCCTGCATGAGGTAACATGACTCAAAAATAGGCTCCCAACTGTGAGAAGCATGTGAGCATACATCTGACATCCTCAGTGAAAAAAGTTTTAGCTGGTGTCTGTTGCCACTTCCCTTACACTCCCTCGTGCTAATTTAAACTTCATGTTGGCTTTAATGCAGTATCACTTGGTACAAAGAGGCATTCTGACCCAGGCACAGAGGGAAATTGATTTCCCACATGGTTTTTTTGGAGGCTTTGGTCCCAGACACCCAGCTGCAGTGGTGTCTGTGTCTGGAAGCCTCAGCGGCAGGCTGTCATATGGAAAACTGGCCCGTAATGACTCCAGTACTCAAATGATCTGCTGAACTTCTGTCTAAGTGGAAAAGTCTTAGTTATGGAGCCCAGAGTTGAAGTTTATTTTTTTCTTCATTAATTTATTTTTGTCTTGAAACCATGCCCCTTTTTCCTTGATGCTTTGCTTTCATTTTATTCAAATGTCACTTTTTTCCTCCTCCCATCACTTGAGTGTTTGTGAAATGCTAACTGAGCTGAAATGAAAGGACTGTGGCCGAGGCTAAGGCATTTCATTTAATCTTAAATTGAGCCTCAAATAGCCACATTTACAAGCACGATGGTGTTTCTGTGAAAATTTGTCATGGCGCGCGGTTGGTGTGGTAGACACGATGTGCTAAAAACAAGGGGCTAAACCACAGGTTTGACAGATAAATGCCACAAAAACTCCAGAATCTAATCCAAACCTGTTTTAACATCAACTCTTGCTCCTTGCTTTGGCTTTGAGTTGTAGCTTTCGTTCATGGCCCTCACATTTGTGCACATACTTAAAGCTGCATGCAGAAATGACTTTAGGGGAAAAGTAACGCTACAGTGACATTTTCATTTCTTTGTAAATCTGCCCTTTCCCAGTTGAAACTGAAAATACATTCAACACAAGTCCACCTCACATTTTTAGCTTAATGACTTCTTAAAGACTGCTGCTCATCAGTGCCACCCCATCCACATCAAGACAACACGCTAACTTAATGTAATTCTTTGGCCTTTTAGGAATCTTACTTGCTTTCATGCTGGGAGTTGAGAATATTGATACCACTAAAGTTCATTAAATTACATATTATACCACATTTGTTTTATTCATACAAAAACAAAAGTTGTATGAACAAAATGTTATTTTTGTGGGTTATTTTCCATACGTTTTCTTGGGTACAGATAAACAACACACAGCATGCTAATCAGAGAGATTTAAGATGTGATAGCAGGCAGCAAACAGCTAGGCTAGTTTCCATTCTTCATGCTAAGCTATGCTAAGTGTCACCTGGCTTTAGGTTCATGTCTATCGTACAGACACACTTTGATGACTGTCAGGTCAGTGCAGCTCCATTCACGTCACATCACAGAAGTGGTGGTAAAAGAACATCATCATCCAGTTTCTCCGTGAGTCACATGTCCCTGCTTGTACAGAAATACTCAAATTTTTTTACAGTTTATTTCATTAATTCATCCAGTAAATGCAGTTTACCACAAAGGCAGAAGCAGCCCCTTCATCCATTTGTCTGACGTGCCTGGTCATCAACATGTGTCCTTGCAAGCACACCTTTTGCTGAGCTGAATGAGGCCCACCTTTCCTCTCTTTCTTGTACCACAGAGCCTGCTTTACAAGCCCTCTCCCTCTGCTTGTTCCTAAGCAACAGCCACTCCTTGTTTACCTTTGCGTTTTTTGCATTGTGATTCTCGTCAGAACAACATAACCCCAGACCCTCTGGAGACTGACTGTCAGATCTCTTTATTCAAAGTAGTATTGAACAAACAATAGGAAAAATGTAAAAGTCTGAAAAGTTTATAGATATAAACACTTTTTTATTAAAATCATATATCTTCTCCTACTTTCCACATATATTTATTACATATCCTTAATATGGTTAAACAGTAACAACATGTAAATATTTTGTTATATAACCCGATTAAGCACTGTTGTCCTTTGTAGCCAGGTAGTTTATTGTCCTCATCTCCTGCGCCCATGCTGCACCTTCCTCATCTCCTGCCTATCATAAATGAGTGTATTTCATAAAGCCTTCTCAAATATTGACTGTGCTGGGCAGACTGTTCTGCGTCCTGCACACATTCAAACACATCTCCACCACGTAGATGAAATGAACCTTTGATTGACTTTTTGCAGCAGATGGAATAAATGATCTAAATGAAATTTGTTGCGATTAGTACAGTAATCTGAACAGTACAGACATAGAACACATGAAGGATGACAGGAGCTGATGATGACTGATGTGCAAGTGAGGTAATATCCAAAGCGTGCAATCCAAACATTCGTCATGACTTCATGACTTGCAGTTCAGCCTTGTTGGTTCGGTCACATGTCTTAACAGTTTTTGTCCCTATTTGAAGTCTGCACCTGACAGCCTGACATGCAATGACTCAACAATTCTTTCTACTTCTTCCCGAGATCCAGGAATGGAGCACACGTTTACTCGCTTCAAGATTAGATAGAAACACTGGCGAGTGACACCTAATTCAACACTGACCCGGTATCCAATTGTGTGAAATCAGATAAGCTCTCTTGAAGGGGGCTAAGCTGTCTGAGTGTGAGTGGTCCTATCTGCGAGGCTTTACAGGGGATCAGATGAGAAGAGCTGATTTAGTTGTTATTAGCTGTTAAACCCAAGCTTGATCTGCAGGAATCTTAAAAACAGCTTTGCTAAGGCGGCAAATGAGCATGTTTCTTAGTGTTTTAACCTGATCATACATAATAGATGTAGTGCAGCGTACTTTGGGCAGACAGAATTTGCATTGATGTGTGTCCATATTTCTCCTGTTTCAGCGAGTTAACGGAAGAGTTAACGGAAGAGTTAATTTGTTAACGTACGAGTTTGACATGCTGAGTAATAAGCTGTTTACTGTCATGCCAAGAGTTAGATGAGAACATTGATATGAAATGCTGTTGGCCAGCAGCCAGTTAGTTTGGGTTTAGGTTTAGGACTGGAAACAGTGGAGAACAACTGGTCTGGCTCTGTCCGACAAGAACAAAATCCACCTGCCAGCACCTCTAAAGCTCATTAAATAATGTGTTATATCTTGTTTGTTTAGTGTAAAACAAATGAGAAGTTGAGGTTCTACAAGAGGGTTCAAGTGAAATGTTTGCTAATTTTACTTCTGAACAGAGTCACGTTTGGTGTTACCATTCTTTATGCTAAGCTACGCTAACCAGCTGCTGGCTCTAGCTACATATTTGCTGTACAAACCCGACAGTGGTGTCGATTTTCTCATCTAATTGTTGAACTACACCTTTTTAAGAAGAGCATGACCCCAACGTGTATGACAAGATGTAGAAAAATGTGATTATTTCATCTCTGTCTGATTTTATTCCTTCTGTAGGCGTGTTGGCTTTTACATATTGCTGCATGCCTGACTACGGGGTCGACACATCAGCCTGCTTGTGTCCAGACCTGTTTGGTATGCAGCCTGCTGCAACAGCCGGGTCCCCTGTTCCCAGCCTTGACTTAGACTTGAAGCCCTGAGATTTCAGTACTCCATCTGAACGCGTACCTAGTAGTTTACTGCAAGGCTGGTGTGGAAAGTATCTTGGCAAAGTTTGTATAGTATATACGCTCCAAATGGAATTTCTCCCTTTGAGAAAATTAGCTGTTGTGGGAAGTTACATAATATGATGGCTGCTATCAGTGGTAAAAATCCGTGCAGAGGTTTATAGTTTCATAAAGAATCAGGAATGCCATCCTTCGTCTTGTTTTTATTTAATCTTGGTGGAGAGTACAGTGCTGGTATTTTGCTCGGTGTGATATCCTCTCATGCTTCTGCCAGTATACCTGTGCTGTGACATGTTAGTATTGGTATGAATGTAAACACATCAGAGATGGGTGTATATTAGCTATTTCAGAAGCAGGTACAGTATGCAAAACTAGCACTGTTTTTATAATTCAGGATTTGATTATGCTGATTCTAGACTCCTGTACATGTCTAATGGTTTTGTGTGAGCCTTGCATACAGTATTAAAAAGGGGAGAATATAGCTTTTACAGACTAGTCATGCATCAAATTGCTCCCACACAGCAGCCAAAACAACAGCAGAGTCAGGATGAAGCATTTCAAATATGTCTACAAGAAAGGAATCAGCAGGGCAGTGTCAGGCAGCTGACACACACGCACAGACTTGCATCTTTTTTATCCATGCCTTTTTAGTTTTTACTTGGAATCATTGTGATTTCGAATTGAACAAGTGATGTGATCGAGACACAAGAGAGGGAGCAATAGTGGCTCTTTCTACATGGCAGGTTCATATTGTTTCAGATTTAATACGATTCCTCCAGAACTGACATGGTTGTTTTTCTACTCGAGCAGGATATATTTAATACTAGCTTCTTACTTTCCAAACATCATTAACTGTCCTGCGAACACATGGTGCCCGTAACAGCTGAACAGTGTCAAGATATTGTTGCTGCTTAAGCACGTTATGTGACAACAAGCGTCTAATGGTTCTAATGTGACATATGTGAAATATACTAATTAGATCTATTAGAAACAATGAATATTCAACATCTTCTCCATGTATTACATGTACCAGCTCTGATTGTAGCCGGCAAGCAACCAAATCTGAAAGAGTACCGCTCCCGAGAGCAGACAAAATATGCATTTTCACAGCTTGTTTTGAGATTTTTAGAGCTTTCACCAGTTAAAATGACTGTTTCAGCTGGAAAATTATGTTCTCTTCAGTAGTTATGTTGAAACGATTTTCTCCTTGCAGGGCCGTCTGCATCTTACTGACAATGTCCAAATGCTTAAAATCTTACAGCCTTGTGGACATTAGAGCAGCACACAGCACTTAAAACAGTAATATTTGAGGGTGCAGATGTCTTTTCTAAAACTTTGCTGCAATTTCCTGTCCTGTTTTCACAACTTCAATGGTTCTTCCTATCTGTGACATGTGGCCTGTTGCCACATAATAGAAATAGGCTGCTGGGGGTAGTTTTTGACAAATGGCTGCATCTGTTAACTTAAAACGTGCTTTGGATTAATCTCGTAAGACAACAGTAACAGAGCGAAGATGGAAATGAATAACATTTGCACAGTTTTGAATTATTTATTATGATTTGGATTTGTATTGGCACATTTCCAGGTTTATTGTTTGTTCATATTAACTCGAACAGAATTTAATTCTACATTGTTAGTGAGTATGTGCTTCAGGACGCTTATTTGCAGCGGCTCATAAAATGTTTGCAGGGCGCTCTAGTTGCACACACAGTACATTTATGTAGCAATAGACTCGACTCATGTTCTGACCTACAAGTGCAACTATGTGACAGGAACCATGTAGTTTGTTCTGAGAATTTGTGTAAAACCGACTCATGGGGCCAAGTAAGGGATGTGTAAGTGTGAGCATGTGTGTATATGTGGGGTGGGGGTTTAGTAATGCTGTCTGTGTTTGCACGGCTTGTGTCAGCACTGTGGGGAAGAGATGTCTGCAAATGGCAGGTGTGGCTATGAGAGCCCTATAGTGATCCCTTAATTCACCATCATCTTCAAACAAGCTGAGTGTAGCAGGGTTAAAACTTCAGGAGGTTGTTGTCTATACATTATCAGCCTGTTCGAATATGTAGTATTTATGGGACTGCAAAAAACAATTCACTGTGCTTAAAATGCTGAAGATTCTGACACATTTTTACAAAACTAAAACACTTTAAATAAACTTTGTCATTATCTAAAAACATCCCAATTGAACGTTCAGCTTTTTTGTCTTTTACGTCACCCCTGGTGATATTTCTTGTAGCTATATTATTCATATAGGAAATGCTACCTGTGTCATGAGGCTCATATCTACGAGAGTAATAGCATGTTGTTTGAGAAGGAAGGAGGGGGAGTTTAGAACTTTCCGCTCTTACACAGAGGAAGAAATTTTCTTCTGAGTGTGGTTTAACAGACAGGAAGCAGCACAAACCCACTGCTCAGTGATGCTGTTCCTGTGAGTGCAAGATTCACAGGTCAGTTTGTGGGTGTTTTATTTTTTACTCTACCCGCTTTTAAAATATGTCGCTGATATTTTTGGTATTATATCACTTGTTTGCTTGAAACAAGAAAGTCCAGAGCGCTGCACTGTGATGAAGACCATGTCAGAAGGGTGTATATGGGACAGAGAACAGCCTGTAATGTCTCAGCAGCAAAACATCCATCTTACATATTTGAATAGAAATTCACCAAAAAAGAAGTGGAGTCTGGCCTCTGGAGACATTTCTGAACTTTTATCACTGGGGACATTACTCTGCTCTCAGACCGTATGATATTACTAAAGCTAGTGTGTAATCTTCCAAAAAAATGCCACGTTATACTTAATAGTGCGTTAGCTGGCACAAACAACTGTTGTCACAGGAAGGCATGGGTCCTTTTCCTAGAGCCTCAAGCCTGAATGGAAAAGTACAAGGTTCACAGGAGATGAGATTAAATTCCATTCTCTTTCTGAAAGCGTGCGCTCGAGGTGACTTCGACTTCTCTGTCTTCGTGTGGCCATGGCACGGCAGATCCCAAATGCCCTCCGACTTTATGACAGACACAGTGAGTGCTGGCTCGGACACGGTGCCCAGCGTGGCGTCTGCGTTTCTGATGCCTTGTGTTCTGCAGCTGCACACTATTAGCCAAGTGTCTATGCCTGCCTCTGTGCCCGTTTCTGCCATTTTATCGCCACACGCATGGTGTGGCCTAAGGATTGCAGTGAAAGCACTCCTTTATTCAGCTCAATAAAGTGGAGTTGGAGTTTGTAACGTGGTGAGACAGGCTGTATTGTGCAAGGCTGGGTGGTGAGTAAAACGTAGAATGCACAGAAAATAGTGTACACAAAACAGTTTTTATGGTGCTGACATAGTGCTGGAGCAGTGGTGAAAACCACCTTTGTGTGTGTTTCTTGTCTGGTGTTGATGCAACTCCTTAATTATGGTTTTCTTACTAAACACTTTTCCAGCATGCTATAACTCAATCGAGACTATGCCTGCTCTTTTATAGGATAGATAAAGGTTAATATGCATTCATTATCAGTACTTATTTTCTTTCACTGAACAGAATCATGTTTTTACTTTGCCAAAATGGCTGTGTATACCTTGGCAATAAATGTGCCATTGTTACATAGTGGTGCGTAGTTTAGTGGCTTCTTTACTCAAAACATGCCCAAAAGGGAACTTCTGTCCAGAAATGATGACCAGGGTTCTCTGATGTGCATATGGGCTATCACAGGGCTCCAGGAATGAGCTCGAGCCTCATATCACTGAGTCATTTCCTTTACAGGAACCCAGAGGATCCTGCAAAAACAGCATGTCTGTGCTGACAACCATTCAATAATACGGTGGCGGTGGTAAGCCCACGCGTTTTCTGCCATCTTGCACTTCGGTGTTTCTCTGCAAAGCTGAACTGGGAAAAAACTAAACCTCTGTACGACTCATTTCACGTTCAGATTTTTTTTTCTTTTGGTACTGAAATGTGTCTCTCAGCAATGCTTGATCAAGGGAAAAATCACTGCCTTTGTCAGTGTTGAAACCTTTGAGTACAGAGACAAAGCTTGAGTTATGTCCATTTCAGTTTTTACTACTCGTATCTGCACAGTCTGTACCTGTGTGGGAAAATACCAGGAATACCACCCATTCTCTTGACACTCGCACCAGCCATCTTTGAGTCCTGTGACGGCCATATCGTAACCACCCCAGTACAAACTACTCAACAGTCATGTCACCTGAAGAAATCTCCATATTTGTAACCTGAGCTGAAAATGGCTGATAAGTAAAGTTTGCCCTGGTCCTTTTCTTGCATCTCACAATGTTTGCACTCACCACATGCAGGGTGAGTCATTGCATAGTCATTCAATTGGCTTAAATTACCTCCTTTCATGGTCAACAATGAGCTCAGCTGAAGAGACTAAAGCGGGGGGAAGTAGGGCCTTCTGGGAATGCTCCATTTGTTCATGAATCCTGACTCTAATTGGTTGTTATTGCGACTGGCAGTCACCATGCTGTAGGGGTGGAGTAGGCCAGTGTTTGTTTCTTTCTCCTCCTCAGCCTGCTGCACACCAGACTGTCATAAATAACAAACAGTTATTTGAAATTGACAGACAAAATCACATCACCATGGTCACAGTCAGGGCCCATGATGGAGTCGTACCATCAGCTTTTCATATTAAATTTAAGGCTGCTACTGATGAGTTTCATTATTAATAATTAGTCAATGGACAGAAAATGAATCAAAAACTCATTAAAGTCATAATTAAGAAACAATGGGTCCATCTTCTAAAATTTGAACATCCTTAAACCATCTTTAGAATAAGCTGTGTGATTATATCAAAGCTTTAATGGACACTGTTCACCAAGTTTTCTGACATTTATTGACCTATCAATTATTTAATTAAGTAAGTAATAACAATCAGATCAAGTAATTATGAAAATCCTATCAGCAGCAGTACCAAAGTCTGCAGAGTGTTTATTATATGAGACAGAACAGGAACTTTAAGTCCTCGCATTGCACAAGCTGTTTGGCGATGTAGAGTAGAAACCACAGAAAATTATCCTCAGCTTTATGGAGCATTTAGCATCCTCATAGTTTTTGGTTTTTTTTACGGCCTGCAACTTCACTGTTTTGGTTCACTCTCACCACTCAGAGTTATTCTGCAGGCAGCTGTTTTTAGCTCTGATAACTGACTCTACGCTGCCTGTTCGGCACCAAAGTTATCAACTAGATGGTGAACACAGTGGCGCATTTAGCAGCTAATAGTCAGATATTTCCCTGAGGTGTTTGTGGAGACCGAATCAGAGCTAAAATGAAACGTCCAATCATCAGATGGACAAAAACATGACTTCCAATGAATGCTAACGTTGCCCGTAACAACATCATAAGGTGATAATATGTCGATAACGCCTCTTTCACTGCTCCCAAGTGGCCAAAAATCAATAAATGCTGCTTTATTGGTTATTAAGACGTGTTGTCAATTTATTACTATCCATCAACTGATGAATAGCTTTCGCACAAATTATAGAAACAGCATTGTTGCCTTTATTAGACTTTTTACAGCATAAAGCACTAGTGATTATAAGGAGAGAGCGAGGAGGGGGGCAGGGTGACATGTAGCACATGTTTTTGGTTGGATTTAAACCCAGGACACCACAGTTACACATTTTATGCCATAGACTTCTAGGTCATCAGGAATGCCCTGCCTGGAAACCACACTAAAAATGCTCAAGTCTGTCAAAAGAAGGCCCCACCCAGAGATAGTCACAGGCAGTCTATTTGCTCTTTGGGCCATTATGCATTGACTAACATCCCAGTAAAATCCCTCCCTTCGCTGTTCTCCTCCTCTTCATGACGTAGTAAGTGCAGTTACAACCCTGCCCCTGTGCTGGGACAAGGCAGCTGTTGTCATGTGCTCAGGGATAATGGGAAGGCTGAGTCTGACTAATGGCTGGCTCTGTTGTATCCCTGTCTGCTGTTAGCACTATGCCAACTGGGCCATCCGAATCGATGATGCACTGACAGGAGGAAATATAGAAAATACAAACACTGACACTGTCTTTGTAGTATTGTAGTATGAATACAGCAGACACCTGAAGTCAGTTAGACAAACAAATACAAAACATTTAATACTTCTATCTTGAATCTCGCTGATATCGCCGATCTCCTGCAGTCTGTTTCCTGTCATCTGATAATGATGATACTGATTTGTTCATCATGCACTCTGAGTGCTGCCCTCAAGGCTCATAAGCCGGAACGCGATGACGATCAGCTCTGTAGATCTAGCACAAACTGTAAAAGATGCCTGGTGTTTTGGCGTTATGTGTCTCCTCAGATCTGGGATGAAGGCAGCTGGGCAGGGCAACTTCAGAGTGTTCCCATATGATTCAGGCCGCTGCACTTCTACCTCATCCCACATGGTGTGTCTTGGTCCGGCTTCACAGAGGGCAGACGAGGGCATCTGCTGTAAATGTGTGGGTGTGTGTGGTTCGTGTGAAATTTCAAGTGGAGAGTCACAGGCAGACACATGTCCACCACTTTTTCTTTTGTTCACCTTGCGTGTGTGTGAGATTTATACATCTTCCGCCATTTGAAAGCTCCAAAAAATAAATCCCCTCTTTTCTTCTTGAGTCTGGTAATAGCTCGTCACACTCTCCCAGTGTAAAACATGCCAAGAAGACCAGGGCACTGAAGAGCTCCAAACAGATGGCAACAGCTTCCAGCTCTGGCAGAGGTGGGCATGGACACTGCCCAGCACAGACAGCGAGAAGCACTGACTGGAGTGAAACATTAGCCCATTTCCCCGTCTCTCTTCTGTCTCCCAGTAGCGACAGATCCAGACTACAGTCACATGTGACTATTATGTATGGATGCTTAGCAAAGACATAAACTAAATCGCAAAATTAGTTTGGCCTCTGTGACCCACAAGCTCCAGAAGTTCAATCTTTCTCTATCACCTCCTCTTCTGTTACCCCCCCTTAAAAATACAATTGGGCCTGGTATGCAACTTTGTCAGGCACACAGGCATTTCAAAGCAAGTAAGCTCCACCCTGCAGCAGTGGAAAAAGCAGGGATGGTGCGTGTGTGTGTGTGTGTGTGTGTGTGCTAAACATTGCCATCTCTTACTTTTTTACTACTGCCAGCTCTTTGGTCATTATCAGTAGAGGGTGGGGGGTTTGTGGCCCTGGGGTGTCCATTTATTCTTCAACCCACCTTCAGCCCCTCCCGTCCTTCAGCCCTGAAACCTGCCTTTGGGTATCGGGTTGTTGGGACACACCTCAACATACACACACACTAACAAGCACACAGCAACAAGTTTCCCTCCCCCCGCTGCCTGTGATCACAGTAACTCCTCAGGGCTGAGCACAGAGGGGCTTCCACAGCATCATCAAACGAGTGATCTCTCGCCTGTGTGTGTGTGTGTGTGTGTTTCTGTATAGAGTGAGGGTTCGTTCAGACCCTCTCCGCCCCAGCACTCGCTCATGTGATCATAATATCAGCCCCCTGAGCCTTGTGATCGAGGGTGTTGCGCTGAGGGGGTGTCTTCATTTCACGGACGGAGATGAAATGAGGGGTGTTGAGTGCTGAGATCCTCCTGACTACACACTGATGTGTCAGGCTTGTTTTATAGCTGCAAATATGAACCGATTAGTTGATAAAAAGAAAATTATTGGCAACTATACTGGTAACTGAGTTAAAAGTTACTTTTCAGGAGAAAATGTTGGTGGTTTTAGGTTCTGAAATGTGAGAATCTACCACTTTTTTGGTCTTGCATTTTTCAATAGACAAATTAATTTGTTAGTTAGTTGCAGGCCTAGCTTACATGCATACGTTTGTACTTTTAAGTGAGTTCTCATATCGCTGATCGATGGATGAAAACACATATTTGAGTGAAGGTAGCTGAACACAAATGGCTTTCTAACTCTTGTCGGAAGACGTTCACATTACCATTAACCCTGAAACCCGTTTCAAACTATTTGTTTGGTGCGCACAGCAGAATTTCTTCGCTTGGTTTTGACTCTGTGAGGTTACTGGAAGCAGGAATTAGCCAGTGATCTGATTTCTCTGCTGAAACTTGTGGCTTTTTCAGCTTTGAACATCAAAACCAAACATAGCCCAGATCTGCTTGTCCTGCCGGAAAGAGTGCATGTCTGTGTTTGAATGGTGAGTTCTGGGTTCTCTGTGGGTTTCTATCCCCTCGCACAATGACACTTTCACTGTGCTATCTCTGCTCCTCCCTGCCTCTCTTGTCTCTCAGTGAATTAAACTGATCTAATATGTCTCCTGACCTTAGCCCCTATCTTTTTCTCTCTCTTCCAGGTGTAGATGCTCCAGGCGCAGCGGGACCCAGCCTCTGTGTCAGAGAGGGACGAGGCTGTTCCCACCTGGGCCACAGCGCTCCTCTGAAAATCAGCTCGTGGTCTCTCTCTCGAAGCACTAGGCGCCCAGATTAGAGAATAGGAGGACGACAGGGAAGCCATTTTGTGACGTGAAGCTGAGTCCGTGCAGAGAAGCAGCCAGGAGTAGTCGTAGCCAGGATATTTTGGGCTGCTCACTGCCCTCTGAACTCCACTGTCATGACGACTGCAGTACAGCCCAGCGAACTGGTATTTGAATTTGCCAGCAACGGGATGGACGAAATCAATCAGGTAAGTATCACACTCAAGGATCTACATTAGGAACTTTTTTAATCAAGTTGTTTGTTGACTGGGCTAGACTACATTTTTATTTCATCAAAGGACCTTCTGACCAGTGTTTGACGATTCATCTTTTTCAAGCAGATGCACTGTGATCTTTTTGATAAATGTAAGACCTTTCATAGCAGGGCAAACAAAACTTGTGTAAACAGCATGGTCACTGGGGTAGGATTAGCTGTGGCTCAGAGCCTGTGATCTTTAACTCTGACAATATGTTAAGGAACCAGGCAGGCGGAGGGGAGGATGGAGCAGAGACAGAGGAGGTCTGGGAAGAGGAGTGTGGGCTGCTGGGAGTACAGAAATGGAAACATTGAAAAACCTGCAGCGAGGTTAGGGTGCGTGGGAGGGAATGGGTGGGGCTTGGCCATCAAACTGTTTATGGCACAGAGGTTACTGTGTCTGCATGCTATGTGAACCTGTGCCTATGTGTCTATGTGTCTTTTCATTGCCTGGTCAGGTGTGGAGTTATCTCATCCCCACACCCGTGTCTGAATCCTGTGGAGCAGGCTTGATTGTAAGTGTAGCTGTATGTGTGTTTATGTGTACTAGTATCTGTATGTGTGTATCTAGAGTGACGAGTTGTCACTGGATCCCTGAATAACACCAGTTCAGGCCTAACCTGACAGACCAGTTGCAAGGCTGCTTGGAAGGGATTGGATAATACTACTCAAAGGTCTTGCATTGTTCAAGTGCTACAGATTTGTTCCTTGCTGCACCCTCACAGTCCTGTTATGCAAGCAGTATGCCCCTATTTACCAAAGACTGGAAATACCCCCAGAAAGGAACAGCACACTAACATGTAACTGCAGTGGCCATTTTGTTCGCTGGCTGTTGTAAAGATTTATTTTGGCCACAATAAAGCTGTTGGAGCTGAGTGAAATCATAGAGCGGGTTCTGTAATGATTAGCCACGCTATATTGGTTTTTAAGTCAATAAGTAGCTCCCTAAAGTGTATCATGTAATGGCTACAGCATGATACTCACAATCAAGTTCTGATCCAACAATGGGTAGAGATAGAAAACTTGTTCTCCTATTTTGAAATACAAGGAAAGGTTTCAAGCTACAGAAACTAATTTTTAAACATGATAATATCCCTCATGCTACAGACTCATGCTACTGTGATTATGAGGATATTGAAAGTGTACAGACAGTTAGACTCCATTGTGGCTGGGCAGGTAAAGCAGAAGAGAGTCGGGTGTGTGTGGGGGAACAGCTTGTACAGATGCTGCTGCTTTCAAAGGCAGAATGGGGAACTCAGAAATGCAAATAGACCTGATTCTTATCACTCCTGTTTCCCTACTAGAAACTCTATTCAAGTCAACAAAGAGGAAGAAGAGGTTAAAACCTTTATGATATTCAGGCTGTGTTACATGCTGGACGCTGGTTCTCCTGAGAGCCCCACCTTCGTAAAATCTGACACCTTTAAATCATAGTTATTATCTTACACATTGCGACACGCATTTGTGAAATCACCACTTGCTTTAGATGACACTATAAGACTAGTTCGGAGGTGTTCCCAGCAAAAACAGAATCCAGTGAACGCCAAAACAACAGCAGAGACAGCAGCTTCAGACATCTCATGCTCTGTCAGCAAACTGCGTGAGACTCTGCTTTTGATGGGAGGGGGTGGGAGGTGCTGCTGTTTCATCTGCTCAGCAGACCAACAGTCAGAGCGCCTTTGTCTACGCACATGCTTGACTCTCACTCAAGGACAGCAAACATCATTTATACCCAGACAAGGAGATGTGGTAGCCTCACTGTCTAGCTATCTGATAATATGTCTACCAAAGACTCCTATTAATGGGAAACATTCAGTGTTTGTCAGTGAGACATTGATAGTGTCATTAGTCAAAGCAAAACTCAGGGTTTTTATTAGCCTCAGGAGGCCTCGAGGTTTTGCTGCTGAGATGACATAAGCTATTAGTTGTTGATCTTCAAAGTTATGACAGGCATCTTGCGGAGCCATTTTGCGTTTGACTGACAGACACATACATTATGTACAGTGTACACAATTACTTAGAAACAATCCATGGGTAATTACAGCTGAACCTGCTCTGGAGGACTAACCGTTTAATACCATGTCCAAATAATGAACCGGTTTGTTGGTTTCCTGGTTAAAGTGTAACCGAAATGAGAGCCTATCCATCGACTCCATTGCACCCTCTTCCCACCCCCACGGCTCAAAGCCCAGACACCTGGTATGCCCCAGAGGTCCAAACCAACAATGAACACTTGTGCACAGAGACAGATAAGCCTTTATTCATGTTTCTCCTACTGCACCTTTTCTCTATCCTGTTCCTCCTTTAATCAGGCCATGACTGTAAGAATGTGGTCTTAATTGATCTGCATTGTTTGCTTTTTTTTAAAAAAAAATGAAACTACATCATACACACATGTATTTTAGAAGGCAGAAGGCAACCGCTTAACGTTTCTTGTGAGCTGCTTTTCTGTTGAGTGTTTTTAATGTGAGAGTTTTTGTGATATATCTCAGTCAACGGTTCAAATGTTCCTGTGGTTGCAGCTTGGCGTTTGTAGGGCAGCATTTCTAAGTCATGCTCTGATTACAGGCAGCATGGTATTATGAACGTGTTTGTCCGGTTTTGCATGAATTTAATTTTACTAATCTTTTAACTCCAGAAAAGATTGAACACATGTCTCCTATCCCTGGTGGGCTTTAAAAAAATAAATTTTATGTGTTTCAATGTGGTTTGGACATATTAGAAGCCAAAGCAGTTGCATTAACTGCTTGGCATGGACATGTTTGTAAGAAATGATCTCAGTACATTTTTGAAGTGTAGTCTGCTGCCATCTGCTGGCTGATCAGTTGACTCTGAGTTGTTTTGTATCAATGCACCTGAAGTGACCTTTTCCTTTGAACCAAAAGCATAAAAATGTTCTGTTGTGTTTGATGAAAAACTTCTGTTCTTCTAGGACTGACTGACTTATTCAAATGACTGATTTAGTCCCCATGTTCCTCCTATTGACACGAACCAAGCCCCCAGTGAGCACTCTTGACACAGCCTGTGTTTGAGGAGCTCTCAGATATGTTGCACTACTCAGTTGGACCTCAGTGGTTTGGCCCAGATGCCACTAATTCTCTCTGTCCCCCTCACTACTTTGACATCAGTCCTGAAATGAGACAGCAGAGCTACAATTCCCATAGCATGTTCAGGTCATGATGAAGGGGGTGCTTGCCTGCAATTCATGATTGAACCATTAACATTCATTTGGGCTTATATAATTTTTGAGCGTAAGATTAACTTCTCAGGAGAAGTAGGCCAAATCAAACAGCTGGTTCCTGTCTTCTTCAGCGGGTCCCTGTGGGCTGCTTTGGCACCACAGAAATCAGCTCTCCACCATGCTACGTGCTTCCACACTAGCTGAAAATGAGTGAATCTACGATATTTTACAAGGCAATAAAAATAAGTGACCATATCCGGTTATAACATTAATCTGATGTCATCTGGGGTTTTTATATTGCATTTATGGTGTGTAGTGGAGGGATTAATGGTGTTTTTATTGCATATACACGTGCAGAAAATTGTCTCGTGGCTTCCTGGTGATAGCTTCTGTGTTACAACATCTCATACCTTTCCTTTCAGCTGGACGACCCGTCAGTATTCCCAGCGGTGATTGTTGAGCAGGTGCCTGCAGCCGATCTGCTACAGGTCTATTCAGGCCTGGAGTCTGATGAGGTGACCAACGGCATCATGGTGGACACCACTCTCCATGTCGTGGAGGAACCTTCCATCTTGGTGGGAGGGGTGGACCTCACGGGTAAAGATATTTTACTTTACTATTATTCAAAGTTAGGTGTGAATAAAGTAGTTACCTGCAAGGATTTAATATTGATGAATTTGTTGTTGTCTGGTGGACAGAAACAACAGTCTCAGGCGCAGAGGACAGCATGGAGACGAACGAAGCTGCAGCAGCTCTTCTTAATATGGAGTCTCCAAACAACATTTTGGATGAGAAGCGTATGAGTAAGTTCATTTTATGTTCTACAATTTCCAAAATGGTGGCAAACATTTCAACTTTGATCCAACATTGTTCATATTTTGAGCATGAGACACGTTCTTTGTGGTCTATTTATGTTGTGTCTGTGTTCCTGTACCTCTTGTTTATGTATAGTTCACACATATGGCACTCTGCTGGAGTCAGATTTGACGTACGCCCCTCTGAGACCTGACCAGATGGATAACAGTGCCCTTGACATGTCCCTAGACGAGGACACTTCATCCATGGATGAGATACCCCAAAAGTGTCCCTTAAAACCTCAGAAAAAAAACAAAGGTAATGCTGTTGTCCTCCTCTTTCTCCTTGTTAGACCACAGGAATTATCTCTTGTGCTAAAATTTCAGTGTTGTAGGTAATTGGATGATTTCACTGTGACCTCTCAACTAATAACACACTACCCCTCAATTTGAATCATAGTGCGGAAGCCGCGGGCAGTGCGTCCCTGCTCTCCAATCACCACCCCTAACCTGCCACTCAGGAAGAAGAGCAAAGAGGGCAAAGGTAAGCCTCACTAACTAGTCCGCTTCTCTTTAATGAGCCAATAAAAATCAAGGTCTCTCCTCCTCTTGTGTACGCTCTGTTTCCTCTTGTGGAGTGTGCAAACAGCAGTCCTCAACCCCTGCAGTCCAGCGGGGTTGAATCTGGGTGAGTTAATGGATGAGGATATCTCAGAGTGCTGTGTTTTGCAGGGAAACAGAAGTGATTGCAGGCTGGAGGGCACATTGATGCTCTACCGATAGAAGCAGACTAGTGCTGCTCGATGTGAACCCTCATTGCACCATACAGTGTGACACAATGAGGAGGGGGCTGGGGACGGCAGGTTCAGCTGCACACATATACATCACCCTGTCAGGGTGTCTGGGATTCAAGTGACTACTGGGAGCGTTGCTGTTTTTAACCACTTCTGGCCAAAGCATCTCACAAATGAGAGTAATCTACTCCCTGGCTTGGTATAATTAATTCCCTTCTAAGGCACACATGCACACACACAACTGACGCAACAATGGTTATAAGAAAAGAGTAGTTTCTCCTATAACCCCATAGCTGCTGTATAACATTTAGAAGCAAAACCCTAAATGAATTATAGATATCTGTAGCACAGCAGTAAGTCCCCACCAGAAATGTCTGATGTGCTTGATTGTTAGAAACACGACTAAATTTATTTCTCCCCAATTTGCAGGCAACACAATCTACCTGTGGGAATTCCTTCTGGCTTTACTACAGGATAAAAACACCTGTCCCAAATACATCAAGTGGACACAGCGGGAGAAAGGCATCTTTAAGCTGGTGGACTCCAAAGCTGTTTCAAAGCTGTGGGGCAAACACAAGAATAAGCCCGACATGAACTATGAGACAATGGGAAGAGCTCTCAGGTAAGGAGAACACACAAATGAGCGCCATTTTCCAGAGCTTGATTGTTACGCACATTAGCTCCAATTTAGCCCTGAACCCTGCAGACATGATTCCACAGATATGTCCATAATAACACACTGGAAGGACAGTTTAAATTTTTATGAGGCTGTTTAATTTGAATGATGGTAATGTCTATAACATGATAAACAGCTCTACTTTCTCCTCTAGGTACTACTATCAGAGAGGCATCCTGGCTAAAGTGGAGGGGCAGCGCCTGGTCTATCAGTTTAAGGAGATGCCAGCTGATCTGGTGGTGATCGAGGATGAAGACACGAGCTCTGACGGTAACGGCGGCTACGGAAATCAAAGATCTACTAACGGACGGTCTATGGTCCGCGGAGGATCCAGAGGGCACGGGAGGGCTCATGGTCATCACCATGTCTCAGTGAAGCAGATGAAGAAGGAGCCTAATGATGAATATATGTACCAGGAAGACAATGGCAGACAGAATGAGCAGCTCCTTCAGTCTGTCCATATGTTGCAGGCCAGCCAAGGGTCGATTGTTCAAGATCCGACACAAGCTATAAGGTAGGAGGAGATTGGCAAAAGGAACACACACTTTTTAAATGACACAGTCTTTTAGAAGAGTTCTCCACACTGTGAATTATCCAGAGGTCTTTTGAGAGGGACTGTCAGCTCAATGAAGAATGATTTCATTTCATTTATATTTGAATATAGAGCAGTGGGGGCTAGAAAACATTAATTTCTGATCAGAGGTTTCATGATCTTTCAAACTAGAGTCAGACTGATGAATCGTCTGCGGTGATATTAGCTTATTCCAGATATATTTATAACAGAGCATTTCTCAGCAGATAAGTAACACAAAATTGCAGCACAGTGAGGTCAAGGACATATCTGAGATAATTTAGAAACAGTGTCCCTAATACATAGTTTAACCACCAGAAAACAGATTCAGCTTACAATCGTAAAATGTCCTGCTCGGGACATATCTTGAATAGGGTTTGTCTTTCGAGAGTTAGATGAGAGGATTGATATTACTCCTCTGTTTGCTAAATATGAAGTTAGCTTAGCATAAAGACTGGACACAGGGGTAGATAGCTAGTGTGGCTCAAACAAACTCCTGCAACTGCAACATGTCATTTTCTTTGAACAGTCAGGTTAGCTGTTTCTGTATGCTAAGCTAAACTAAGCTAAGCTAAGCTAAGCTAACAAGCTTCTGGCTGCAGCCTTACATTTATTGAATGGGCAGACATGAGAGTGGTAACAATCTTCTTATCTCTTATCTTATTTCCCAAACCGTCAAACTACTCCTGAGATTAAAGATTAAAATATTATCTGAAGAAAAAATTATATCAATTGATATATATATATATATATATATATATATATTTTTTTTTTTGTCACATCTCAACAGTCTTTTCAAATGAGATTCTGAGGTGGGAAGCTTTTTTATTCACACACAGTTACTTGAATATAGTACTCGTATACGTGCACACATGAACAGGAATGCGATAGTCTTTGAAATCCATGTAATATAACTGAATCAACACTTGTCAACCTTTTATTAATAGCTGAACCTTGTATCTATGAAAAGCCTTTGAACCTTTGATGTGGAGGGCGAACAGCTAAACCTGTGTCGCATAATCCAATTCTGTTGCGCTGCAGTACGTCCTACCTCTGTAAAGCCTATAATGTTTTTGTTGATGTCAGAGAGGTGTTGATCCAACTCTTTGTTTTGCATTTTACTTTGCAGGTTGTTGTCTCCAATGCGTGCATAATCAATATATTATCAGTCATCTCGCTTTTGTTTTTTAAAGCTGTTTAACATCGTCTGCAGTTTGGAATCAAGGAGAATAATGATTTCTTCAACTGCAGCTGACAACGCTGTTTGTTATATTAATAATGGAATTAGTGCTGCTGTTTAGGATCACAGCTGTGCACTGGGTAGCTTTCCCAGTAGAGTTACATTAAAAAACAATCCTCTTGTCTATATTTGCAAAGATACAAACTGAAGATTCAATTACAACAGCTCTGTCAGAGTAGATGAAGAATCACAAGCACATATTCAGTTCGTTTTGTCTTTTCAGGACCATCACTGCTCCGGCATCAGTTCCAATGGTTCTCACATCTTCTGGCTCGCTTCAGTCTGTTCCCCTCACCAGTGTTCTGGCCAACGGGGACTCCAGCCACTGCTCCCCACCTCGGGTTATTCTCCACACCATGCCCTCCACCACAGCAGGTGGAAAAGATGTGCTCACCATCCAGACGGCCTCTCTGGCAGGCGGAGCCAGCAGCCTGCAAGACAGCCTCCCTCAGCAGCTCCTGGTCACCAGTCTAGGCTCCCCCACCGTCTCCACGTCCTCCTCCTGCACTTCCCCTCCAGGAGTTATTAGTTCCACCGCTTCCAACATCAATGGTCTCCCTCGTCTGGTCACCATCAACACAACCTGTGGGCAGACCATGGTGGCACAGCAGCCCGGCACCGTAATTGCCACCGTGCTCAAATCCAGCGACCTCTCTGGGATGCAGGTCAAAGAGGAGCTGCTGGACCCCAGCTACTTCCAGTCGATGGTGAACGGTGATCCATCACTGGCGGCAAATACGTTTGAGAAAGAAGAGATTGAGATGGGGGAAGCAGAGCTGCAGTATAGGACAGTGATCATTGATACCAGTCAGAGCCAGGCCCATGATGCTGTGAGTGAAACTATAATTAATGGACATTCCTCCCAGAGCAGCAGTCCTAGTGAGGGCTTGACCCCTGTAGAGGAGCTGGAAGTGCGTGGGGAGATGTCCCTGCAGCCTGAGCAGGGAATCAAAGGCCTGCAGGAGCTGCCACTGTCTGTCCAATTGCCTGCAAACTTTATCCAGATAAAGACAGAGCCTGCAGAGGCTTAGGCCTGTAGAACTCCTCCACACAATCTGAACCAAAAACAACCATTGAATCCATTTTGACCGCAGACTTGATTTATTCTTTTCCTACCACAGTGATCTGATCAGATCAGACTGTGGGATCTTGCAGCGAGTTGCTCTTAAAGGTTGGTCAGTTCAGCCTCAGGATTTATTGTTTACTCACATATTTTGTGACCATGTGCCTAATTTTAAAAATCAAGGGAGTGTTTAATTTTTCTAAGGAGTCACTTTTCAGATTTGGGATTATTTTCCTTAGACATTAAGCCCGACACACACAGATACAGACACACAGGAAAGTACATATACGCACACATGAAACAAGCTCCCCCTATAGGAGAACAGCCATTGGATAAACCAGGGATCCCTGTCTACCAAATGTGCCAGTTAGTAATTTTCTTTCCTCACATCTCATTGGACTGTGTTTAAAGAGGAGAATGCAACAAACCAAATCTGGGAACTGAATGCCAAATGGTGCAATGAAATCAGACTTCTGAGAACGTGCAGAGGGTCTTTGTATGTGTGTGTGTTTTTTTTAAACCACATACAAGTTTCTGTTCCCTTGGACGAGGGATGGATGCTGTGTCACGGTGAAAAACACATCTCAGAGTTTAATTGAAGAGTGCCTTACAGGAAGTTCAAACAGCTCAAGACTCTTTCTTTGAAATGTCTGGGGAAAAAGATGAAAAACGGACTAAATGGCTTTTTCAGACTTTCAGACATCTAAAAACTTATTACTCATTTATTTTCATATAAACAAAAAAGTTATGCATTCACTCTCTATTACTTCTGGCCTTAAAACACTGTGTTACTATGGAAATGGGCATTTTCTGTCCACCAAGGACAGTCCAACATCAAAACTGTTTGTATAGAGCTGCAGACCGGAGGCACAGCAAGATAGGGAGGCACAAATGGAGAGAAAGAATACGCAGGATAAAACAGATTTTATCAGCCTCTGCTTCGGAGGCTCCGAGGTTTAAATCCTGTTTATATGAAATGGAATTATATATATATATACATATAATATACAATTGAGATTCAATTTTAAGGCCATAGCAAATTTATTTATTTTGTGAATTTCTAAATTCTGTATAAAAAAGGCACATTTGTCGTCTATTTACACATGTAAACATGAGGGAAAATACAATATGAATATGAACGTTAATACCAGGAAGCTTATTTGGTAGTTTTTTTTAAGACCAATATTTTTCATTTGTATAGCATTCCATATAATCAGCTTTGGTATTTTCTTGAGTTTTGAACTCAAGTGCTCAGTGCAGCATCATTATTCCACTGTTATATTCTCTTATTGTAGATATGGTCTGTTGTGTGTCTGATTTAATCATGTACTGAATGTGCTTTGTTTCCTTTTCAGCAGACATACCTCTCTACCTTTTTCAACAGTTAAACAGTCAGGACTATGCATTCAAAAATAATCTGTGTACCGCATAAAGACTCAAATGTATCAATCAGCATGTCTTTGAAATCATATCTCAAGTTTCTTTAGTTATTTGGTACAAAAATGTACCAGCGCTGTTTTTAAAGCTCCTCTCCACTCGTCTCCTCTGACCTTGCCTCCTCTCCTTTCTTTTCCTCTCACCTTGTCTACTCTCGTCTCTCTCCTCTTCCCCTTTCTTCTTCTTCTTCTTCTTCTTCTCGTGCTCTCGGGTCACTCCAGTCTGTGCCTTCTTTATTTGCTGCCCCACTTTGTTAAGGACCTCTCAGGCCAGCCATGCGATTGGCCCCTCGGCCCTGCTGGGGATGAAGCCATATTGATCCTGAGTGGTATCGCAGCTAAATTGGTTGTATTTTCCACCCAGACTGTGGCTGCAGAGTGAGGACATTCAGACATACTGACCTCCATCCACACTGGCACCTAAGGACAGGAGTTAAACGCTGCTTTACAACCCCGTATCTGCCAAAGGGCTCTGGGTCTGCAAAGACACTCTGAATGTATACTTATTGTTTAAGTACATGCTTATGCAAATTTCTGACAATCAATAATTACACTGGGTTACATTTCCATCAGAATTTGTTAGTCTTTGAGTGGGGATTTGCTTTTGCTTTTGCTTTTTTTTTTGCATTGTATATATTCCCGTATCTGCTCTGCGTTTTCCTTGAAGCACTGTTGTCTGTGAGATGTTGAGGTATGTCCACTGCTTATGTTTTGTTGCTTCTCTTGTCTTGGGTTGTCAATTGCCTCCCTTATGCTGAATATAGAATAGATTTTTAAGAAAAAGTCAATGTACTAATTAAAAACAAAATCTTCTTCACTGAACATCCTCTTTATTTGTTTTTTGTGTTGGTTGTCAGACAAAGCAGTTTCAAAATCGTGTGAGGCGAGAGATAAAATGTCACACGGTTTTTGAAAAACAAAATTAAGCTTGGAAACAAATAACTCGCAAAGGGGTTACTTAGTCAATTAATTTCTACTGTCGAGATAATGAAAATGAAGTATTTCAGCCTTGAAAACTCAAAGTCGGATTGTTGGGCTGTTGCAGCTATGAAGGACATTCAACCACATGGCATTTGAAAAGAAAGGGGGAAAAAAAAACTACAGTAGGAAACTGGATTGGAGCCATTAGCAGGCCAGAGACTGATTGGACTGTACTTAAGAGTACTGCTTCTCGAGTTGCTGTGGGTGGATGAATACATTAGAATGTGACATGCCCAGAGCTGAAGACAGCCAAGTCTATCACCTCAGTTTGCAGAGTGGAGAGTGTGTGTGTACAGGCTGTGGTTAGCGAGTGGAAGGGTTTTTACTGAATTGATTCTGTTAGAGCATATTTTGTGTTGATGTGTGGTGGGGAGTGTGTTGGGGGGCTTCACTGGCCTGGATTGACTGTGTGTGTGTGTGTGTGTGTGTGTGTGTGTGTTCAGGGTTGGGGAGGAAACTGTCTGGCAGCAGGACCAGCCTACTGTGCCTAGCTCTGTCTACACCCACATGCACAGCTGTGTACCACACAATCCAATCTTGCCATAGGGTTAACACACATGCACATACACATTGACACACACTGAGAAACAAGGCCAGAGGTTCAGCCACAGCCACAGCCACTACCACAACCCTCTTCACACCAGAAGACATTTTCCTGGGCCTTGTGCAGATGGGAAAATAGTTTGAAATGAGTCTCAAATTATCGCTCAAGCTCCACATTCAGCAACAAACAACCCTGCATTACATCTAAACAGACACTTTGCTTTTCTGTTCAGTGGTTCATCGATCGCCTGCCATATGGTAAGCGGAGGTTGTTATGGATTACTAAAATAATGAAAGGCTACTAGCAGCCGCTACGTCTGTGCTTTTCCTTTGGTTAGTGAGTCAGAGACCCCGAAGATGGAGCGAGAGTCAGGTCCTGGGAGAGGAGGACTATTTCTGTGTCGCCTGCAGCCACTGACACAGCGCGAGTGTTTACTGCTGTGCCATGCTGCCTCTCACAGTGGGAGCAGTTGAAGGATGACGGCTGACATTATTGTGCCTCCAGCCTGTAGCAGGAACAGTACAGGGAGAGCTTATTTAACCATCAGGTCACCAGACTGACTGAGAAAAGGACTTGATGACTGCAGTCTCAGGGCCATTGCAGCAATATGCAGTCTGTTAACTTGACAACCTGTAGCCAAGGTTAGATTTAAATAGACCGCTTTAAAATGTGAGGGTTTTCTCATAGAAGCAAGAGTAAATGTATTTAAGGACAGAAGGTGTAGCATGGTTTTAAAATGTAAAAAAAAAAATGTAAAAAAAAAACAAAAAAAAAACACCAACAATGTCTGGTTTGATATTGCAGCAGTACACCTCTCTCTACACAAGATGGCACTGGTAATACATGTGTCCTCAGCTTCAGTCTGGATTGAAGAGAAGTATTCCTTCAGGTTACTAATCTAAATACAGACACTCCTCATACATTGGTTTTCACTCTCCTTCGCCCCAGAATAGCAACTCATGGATCTAAATGAACGAGCAATTATTTGAAATGAAAATAAGCAGCTGGGAGTGAAGTTTCTCTGCATTTCTGATAAGTAACAAAAGGAATTAATGCACATGTGAGTCTCGATGATAGTAGCCATTCCTCAGGCCAGGTAGGCAAAATCCTTTGAACTGTGCTAACCTGCTAGATGCTCAGTATCTCTGTTTTTCCTGCAGAGTAGTCGATCTTGTTTCCTCTCCTCATCAAAACAGTGATAAACAAGTGCTGGAGGGGGGTTTTCCTAGACTGTGTATAAAATGCATGTGGACCATTGCGCAGGGCTATATTTGAAATGATATATTCTTTCATTCTGGTCTACAAGGGAGGAGTTCACTGTCACAGACTCACTGATTTGCCTCATATGTAATGCAGACAATATTGATTAACATCATACATGGTGGGCATGCAAATTAACCTACATTTATATAGATGTGGGGGTGTTAAAAACCTTAAGACTAGTAATCAAATATCATTTGATGTTGAGTAGTTCAAGTT
Organism: Sciaenops ocellatus; assembly: GCA_033000465.1. NCBI lineage: Eukaryota > Metazoa > Chordata > Actinopteri > Sciaenidae > Sciaenops > Sciaenops ocellatus. Next base: position 12,002,942 of record CP136866.1, on the reverse strand, counting down.
TTCAAAGGAAAAACACACATTTTTCAGGCTAAACTCCAGCGATTTCTTTGTTTTTCTGTCCTTTCTACATATTTGCAGCAGTCTTTAAATATAATAACTAATTCCCCTTTTAACTAAGCTACAATAATTTACGTAAAAAATGTTATTTTCATCATGAGAAAGTATGTTTTTTTTAAAAAAACAATGAACACTGCATGCAAACAGCTGCTGTGGATTAGATTCAACTGGTTTCCTCAAGGTGCTTTCAATGACAACTGGAGATTTGAGTATTGGACACCAAGATGTGGATGCACTTTTTGTTAGCGTTCAACAACTGGACTCTCATATAGGTGCAACTGCAGTATCGCCAGCATCCAGTGGCTTCCTGGGTCTCCACCATGCTGATTTTTAATTGTGAGACGTTTGTACTTTAAAGTTTGACTTTCATGGTTAATATTGAACTTTTTTTTCCCCCCAACAGGCATGAGGAGCTCTCTGGGAGCCAGCCGTAATATCTGTATCAGCCTCTCCAGTCAGGGTGAGCCATCCCATTCAGAATGACTCTCAGGGCTTCCATGGCAATTTACTCTCACGACTACACAAAAGAGTCCTCAGAGTCCTAAGAGACCTCACCAGATAGACAACTAACAGCATCTTACGAAAAATAACACTTTACACTATTTCCAAGCAACAACGACAGCAGCAGCAGCAACACCAGCACGCTGAATGCATCCGTTTTAATAAAAACTTGACTATTTGATATGATAAGTGCAGATTTTATGAACTTTTCAGTTACGCCTCGGGGGCTTTGCGGTACATTTGTCAGTTTATTTGAAGTATGTTTGCAATTATTACATTTGTTAACTCATGCCACTATTTTTTACTTGACATGTTGCTTTGGGCTATTGACATTATTGATTTAAAAATAACAATATGGTTGCAGTCTGAACTCCATTTATGAGCATATCCATAAAACATTTACATACAGTAATATGTTTCGCCCTCTTTTTCACAAAATCCATTTCACTGCCAAATATTATTGATATCACTGACATTATTATCACACTGAGCCAACATGAGTCAACATCAAGATTTACTAAGCAGGCAAAACAATGCATTATTATGCATCAGATACACAAGAGAGTCTCAGGCTATAAAATAGAAACAATAAAGGTATACATGTCTCGTTTTTCTTGTCAAGACTTTTTCAATTTTACGCTAAATATTTTTGCTAATGAGCAGTGGGACTGATGGAGAGCAGAGAAGGAGCTCTGCCTGTTCTATGGATTACATGAGTCAGATTCAAACCCACAGCTTTCACACAAACACCCCGGGGTGTTACGTTTCTTTCAAGGAAATCATATTGTTTGGTATGATAGGACAACACATATTTTTCGTACAATGAAATTTAATTGGAAAAAATAAGGAAAGAGATAGAAACATACAGAAGTCTTCAAAATAAACTGTGACAACAAGAGTGCCCCATTTTCGTCTCTCTGTTTAACTTTTGAATATCTCACATAGCTCAAATACTCTTGGGCATTTTATGCACCTTGTTATTCTGATGACAGAACATCAATTACAAACGCCTATCTCGCTTGTTCATCCTTTAGTTGCAGATGAGAGTTATTTCAGCTCGACAGTTTGAGGTGCCGTGTTGTTACAGATTGAAATCGCCTCAGCAAAGAAGAAACTGTTTGAACAGTAGAACTATTTAAAGCATTCAGTGGCTGGCAACAACAGGGAACACACTGTGGGAACACAACAGTAGCTACTGTACACTGAAAAAGACAGCTGAAATCTGTGCATGAATAATTATACCGCCTTACTTTAACATGATACCAAACATATAAAAGAAGTGTTATGATACAAGAGTGCCTGCATGTTTGTATTTTTTTTTTAATCGTCCCTTCATTTTGTTTGAATTTGAATATATTGCATATAATGTTATACTTGTGTGTTAATATTACATTATGTATCTGGTGTCTTTACATAGTTTTACATCATTTCTAACATGAATTGTGTGTGTGTGCGCATCAAAGACATGCTGTCACTGTGCCAATGCCTTTTGTGAGATTTTGTGGTGGGTAAATGACGGGTTGACATCTGCTAGTTGTACAAGCAATAATAAAGAAAGTTATTACAAAAACTAAGAGAAAATATAGAGGTAAATGACTAATAGCACCACTCAGATTGTTATATACTGATATACTGTATGTACATTTTCTTACATTACAGTATTAGTAGAAGATGTCTATTTAACAAATAAAGTAAAAGAAGGACACACACTGCTGAAGCATTTCTTTTTAGAGCAGATTAGTTTCTGGCGACATCTTCCAAACTAAATTACACCCATTCGACAGGATCAAATAGCAAGGATACTAAATGGGTAGATAAGCAAAGAAAATTAGACAGCCTTAAACAACCAATGCCTTTTAAGAAAGAATCAAAATGCTTCAAATGCTGTTTAGACTTTTCAGACTGACTAAATCTCAATAAGACAACTTTCAGATTGGTTAATAATTGTGTGCAGTGCACTGTTTTGGTCTCACAAGTGGCCTTGGATATTTATCAAAGGGAAAATTTGCGACATAAACAGTTTAAATCCCAGACAGCACACCCTCTCCTCAGATCCTCCCCAGCATACGCGCGATCCACCAGTTGCACGGCATGACAACCTGACAGATGACCCGACCTCCTTGGTAGTAGTATGGCCATGGGTTGAAGCCACCCAGGGGCTCGTGGTAGCGGCGGCAGAAGCGGTAACCACGGCGACAGTGCTGGCAGCAGTAGCCGTTGTCATCCAGACGGTTATCCAGCTCGATTCCGACGTCTCTCTGCAGAGGACACAGGAGCGGGCAGGGTTACAATCACACACATGACAAATGCCAGTCCTCCCAGAGGCAAGGGCAGGAGAGGAAGAAGAAGAGGAGGGGATGGCGTGAATTGATGAGCCTGCTTTGCTTGTAGGTCAGCAGAATATATGTAAAAACCAAACGAGAGTGAAAAGATCAGAATTGATGTCTGTGGAAATGCAAAGTTGTGCCATGCTTGATGACTGTGACAAAGAGATCAAGATAGCGATGGGAGTGAGCAAACTTGATTTAAGCTCCAGGAGCATAAAACATAATATAATATCCTTGACCTTTCTATTATACCAGCGGTAGCATGACTACCAGCTGCACAATGCTCCATCTCTGAATCCAGCATTCACAGCCTCTTTACCGGTGCAATCTTCAATCAAAGGGACTCTAACGTTGGTAGTTACCAGCATAATTACAGTATTTCTTTCATCTCTGACCTCTTAACTCCCTCGACCGAAGCCCACACTCTGCACCAAAATGGCAGCCCCTCCTCCAATAGAGCATTCAAATTAGAGCTCCCCACGTCTTGGCGCCCTCCCCCTGACCTTGACTTTAAGTGCATGGCACATTCCTAAAGCAATTAGCAGAGTAATGATCGCCTAACAAGGATTCTTTCATTTGCTCTTGCTGGCTGCCTCTGAATTTATAGACGGGCCAAATGAAACCCAAACGAAAGGTAAATTGGGTAGAATTAATGGCCCTTGGATTTTTCCATTGTGCTGGTTGGTTCATGCCCTCATAGACTCATGGGGGCTGAGTGCCATGCCTTTGATCAAGAGCAACTCCAAATGGGGTTCGGAGAAGTGCCACTTAACTCGCCGCGCAAGTCGAGGCAGCAACTGCCCTCAGTATGCATTTGACCACATTTCAATCTCTTTTAGTAAATGAATCCCCAGAGACAATCCGGCGCTGTGTCGTTAAACTGCTCGGATCCAGGAGTCGATGACTTCACATTCAGAACAAACTGGCATAATTCTTCGCAAGCGTTTACAATGACTCAGCTACATGCAATAGTGCAGAACAAAACACATCCACTGCTGGGAATAGAAAATGTGTGGGAATTGTTTAAGAGGACGGGACCCGCAGGAACGTATGGTTGAGTCCTTCTGGTCCCCTGTTACATTAAGTATGGGACTTAGGGGTTTTCTTGCATCCTTAAGTCAGTGCGTAGTCAATCACAGCGGTTTTACACACACTGTATTTGTTTTCTTTTCTGCAGCAGCGAGCAGGCAACTATGAAATCGCCATAAGCATGACTCAGAATAAAAGAATACACCATGCATTTGATGTGAGCTATGATAAATGGAGTAAAATTACACACTCGTGAGAAACACTTAAGACACACAGAAAGGCTGCGACAGATGATATCTACTATAGCTGGGTTTGATTTATTGCTATGACAAGTGCAGGTAGGCTTTTAATGATTTATTGTTTCAGTCAAGTTTCAGGTCATCAGCTTCCAGGCAACAATCTGTTATGGAAACAACACGAAAGCTGTCAATGGACCAATGATAATCTTATCTGCTCCTCGCAGCCCAAACTGTGATGTTACTAAATCTGGAACTCCGGCTCAGAAAATGAAGAAAATATTTTATTCAAATGAGGCCATGTTTATCAAAACAAACAGCCAATAGGCAGCATTGTACCTTAAAGACAATTAATCAGAGCTATCCTTTTAAAACGGAGGCTACATATTAATCACTCTGCCTTTGAGTTGCCGTCTCTAGCGGGATGCTGCGGTGATAAGAATGGTTCACCTTGGGAAATCTGAGCCAGTCACTCAAAAACAAGCAGCATTAATGAAGAATAAAAGCCATTACCCCCTTGCTGCATCTGATTTCATCACACACTCAGGCTCACGTATACACATGCTAACACACACTCGCACACACGGAGACACCTCCGTGCATAATATGAGGCGCTGGATATGAATGAGTCTGCAGAGTAGAAAAGTGTGTCAGTCATTCAATAAGATGTAATGAATCAAAGCATGACTCCTCTAATCTACACACTTGTTGGTGTTATGTCACACACGCTGATCACCGCTCTTCATGAGCTTGAAGCACATGCCTGGATGTGTTATTAAATTTCATAGCAGAGCTCATCACATTCATTCTGGGATCAAAACGGCAGAGATAACATTTCTGTTTCATACCCTGCTTTGTATTCGAAAAGGGTTTTTTTTCATGCAGAAGCACAGGACAGTGCAACATATGAGAATGCCTCGCTGTTTGTCCTGATTTCAGATTCTCATCTCACTGTGCTCTACTGTCAGGTGGAATGACAATGAAATTGGGTGTAATTGAATAAGGAGATAGTCATGTATTTCAGTAAACTCTGCCGGTTTACCAAAGTGATAAGGAGCTTTAGCTTCGGTGAAAAGATTTCTCTAGCGGCACAAACAGCTCCTGCATTTATGGATTTGAATTTGTTTAGCTTCCTGCATCATGCATTCGTCTGACCCTGTATATGGCTCCCAGAGGTTTGTAAGGCTGGTCCAAGATTAACACACATTAGAACCACTGTGATGCAGACAGAAACACATTTAAAACATGTTTACATGACTACGTGTGGGAGGTCAATTCATATTGAAAGCTCATCCTTGTTATAGGGGTCAAGGATAGTGGTAGCATCCCTTCAGCCTTGTCAGATGGCAGTTATTCAGTTTGAAATTTCCAGGGCCATCTTTGATACACACTGCACTCTGACATGGCAGCTGTGGCAAAGGTCAGTTTCATATATCTGTCAGCCTTTATCACGAGGACTCAAACAGATATTCTGCTATACAGACGTGTGAAGATGTGGCACTGAAAGTCAGACTTAAAAATGCAGATCAAGTGAATGCATACTTTTTTGTGTGTGTGTTGGGCTTGGTGTGTGTGTGTGTGTGTGTGTGTGTGTATTAGATGAAAGCTGTAGGTAGAAAGAGAAATAGTGTGAGTAACAGACTGTGTGTGCTTGGTGGTTTGCTGATGGTGTGCACATTTACATGAATGAAGCAAGACAAAAAAAAGGTTTGGCTAACACATGTGGCATCTCACTGGAATGAGCCAGAGTTCAGACTCCCAATTACAGGCTGCTGCCTGCCCTCTGCTTGGCCACAAAGGCCTTTGTTATCACTGGACCCACAAACAGAGCCTGGATGTGCTGCTGGAATGGATTGCAGTGGTATGCATAACTCAGCTGATAGAGGCAGAACGTTTCAAAAGGAGAGCCGAGTTTTTCATCCCCTGGTATGTTTTAATTGCATAGCACTGCATCTCCTGCCACAGATGATGAGGGAGAAGACAGAGAAGCTGGGGGGTGTGTGGGGGATTGAGGAGTTGAGCGGGAGGTGTTTCTGGGACGGGTCTGATAAATGTCAACATTACAGGACGTCTCATTTCTCTGCGTGTCTCCTCACCGTTACTCACAGCTCTGAGGAGGAGACGGAGCCCTGCTCATTATCCTTGAATTTAGCTTTAGTGGCTATTCACCTGTAAGTGCTGAACACGTGTGTGTGTGCATGTGTGTCGGATGTCTTTGCACCTGCATATGTTCCTGGTATCTTCGGTGTTCAACTGATATTTTATTTGCGTCAGTATAAGTGAATAAATCCTGTGAAAATATCTGCTGGTTTTTCCTCAGAGTTAACCGGACAATTACAGTACAGAGTGGTTTACATGCAGCACACCAAAATATGGCACTTGGCCTTCTTATTCATTTTATACGCTTTGATAATTAAAGCATTATTAATAAATGTAACTTATCTGTGCAACAATGAGTGACCTTGAGTGTTCCTTTGTACACTGCTTTCCGCTGCCTTAAAAAAAGGAAGTAAAAATCGGGTGCTGTAAGGCACAAGTTTCTCCCTTTGAAAGGCTGAATATTCCTCTCAATTAATGGAGAGACATTAAGGGAGTCTTCAATGAACTGGCCTTACTTAAACAGATATATAGAGCAATTGCTATGCCCTCTGGTGCACAAAGTCAGTTTTAACATCAATTAGTGAGCGATTTATATGCAGAGAGAGTCGAGGCAGAGCTGGAGCTGATTGAAGGCGCTTTACTGTATCTTGTAGTGTGGTCCCTGGTTGGCTTACATAGTCGTTTACAGGAGCGTGGTCCAGGACGTCGCGGGTAAAACGGTGACCTGTGACCTCTGCGTCGGGTGCGTCCACATTTTCCGCCTCAGAATCTGAACTCACAGGAAAAACAAGGAGGCAGAAAAGATGTTTATATACTTACAACAGTTTTTCTATTGTTTGAAGTGAAATGAGAAACTCTTTGATTATTTTTGTTGTCTTGTACACTCTACTTCCCCTGTGGCTCTATGTTAATTACCAACATTCAGGAGAAGAATGCTGAAATTCATAGCGAGCTTTCTAAAGCCTCTGTCAAACTGTGATGCTGTGATACAAACACACAAACTTTCCACAGATCCAAATTAGTAAAGCCGACACAATCTTTTGAGAAAATTCCTGAAAAGCAAATCTCCAGATGAGCAAAGTTATTTTACTAACTTACTAAACACTGCCCTTTAATAGAGTTGTTGCACTCAACTTTCTGCTACTTTATACTTTGACTCTGCTACATTTTAGAAGGAAATAGTGTTTTTTTAAATTTTTTTTACAATTTTTATCTGGTTGATCGAGTTTTCAGTTTTATTAGCTTTTACTTGATAAAACAGTGTGTTGGTATATTCTCTTACAATTCATTTTGATTTTCTCTTTTCTTTTTATTTTAGTTGTATATGTGTTGCCCCACACTTCTCCATAGTCAGTGACATAAAGTGAAATAGGGGAGTGAGGTGCCTTATGTCTGAGGTTTCAAAGAAAAATTATGGTCTATTATTGCACCCCAAAATGTGATTTTGGATATCCTTTTCATATTAGCTCCATTTATTGACATTGTGACTTAATATCCAGAAAACATGATGTCTGTTTCTTATACTTGTTTCTAAAACGTTGGTTTCTATCAGAACTGGCTGAAATAATCTAACTTGACCGGCAGATTTTTGTCATTTATTTAAAGAAAAAAGACCTCAATGAGCTACAACATCAAAATGCTGCTTACATGTTGATGCACAAGTGCTGATAATCCAATAATATGTAGCTAATAACACCTCTGTACTTTAACTAAAATAAAATCTTCATTGCTGGAATAATTTTACTTAATAAAGGATCTGAATGCTTGATCTGCACACTGCTCATCAGTCTTTAAACTATCCAAACACACAGAGAGTAACCCAGTCCGGAAGCTCATATGGTTGCGAACCCTTGCGGTCTCTGCGGACCTACATCTGGCCTGTGGGAATGCCCTCCGGCGAGGGTGTTAATAGTCTTCGTTTAGAGGCAGTGATGCCCCCTGCTCTCACCGCTCAGAGAGGAGGGATGGATCCAGTGGATGGGCAGCTCCTGGCAAATCTCCCAGATCTTGGAGTCAAAGAGGAAGGCTGAGTTAACGATGGGCTCCTCGGCAGGAACCCACACTTGGGAGTCATCCACCTTCATATCCATGGCCTCGGTATCATCCACCTGCTGGAAAACACCACACAAACACACCCGCGCACACACATACACATATAATATAGCATGTCAGAGCCTGCAAAAATATCCAGGCCCCACACAAAGTATTGTCCTGCATTCGCACTCAACTCCCCTGAGCCATGCAGCAGCTCTAGACTCATCGTTTTATCTATCACCTTTCTGTCCGCTGAGAGGGCAGCAACTTCCTGACTCCTGACTCCCACTGCCCCGACTCCCTCCTCTTTCTCTTCCTCACCCTCTCCTCAAGCCTCCGGCATGCTCTTTCTATTATACATCATTGAAATTCACAGACAGTGATGATTTGACTTTTAAATGACTTTAGAAGTGGTCTTCATTACTCTGAGTGTGGCTGCAATATCGTTTAATGTGACAGACACAATAAAGCCTTGCATTCCCCTTCCCGCTTCCCTCCCCCTCCACCACAATGCTTCGCTTGGCACCCAGCACTATCAGTGGGCTTAATTTGTTGATACTGTAGTTCATGAGCTGTAAAGTAAACTATTATTGCTTAATGATAGGGACTACATGTCAGTGTTGTCTAATAGAGACATATGAAGGGGATTTGGTAATGCTCTCCCCTAACAGTGGAGATATTTATTTTCTTCATGTATATGTAAATACACACACAAACAAACCCCTCTTCCCATTCCCGTGTTAATTAGCAACCCAGAGCAGAAAAACAGTTCACTTGACAAATGTTTTTACAAGGTGATTTTCTCCCAGTCTAAAGCTTAATTGCACATTAGTTAAGCTTGACGTAGAATCCTGGGGCTATAGTAGGAGCAAGAATCATTTATATTGGGTCGTGCCCCCTCCCTCATTTTCACCCCGTCACTCTCGCTTGAATTAGAATTTCGCTTTCCACGCTGCTTCTTATTTGTCATCGAGCGACACAGTCGTGACCTGCAGAGAAAAAAGAAATGTCATATCAAAGATTACGTCGCAGCGCGGGAGGTGTCTTGCCCAAGGTTTTGACACACTTTCCCCCCACTTTTAAGCCGGTAGACTAATAATGACTCTGAGGACTGGTGCAGTGGGGTTGTGGTGGTACAGCGGATGGAGGAGGGTGGGGGGATCTTTGGCATTGAGCTAGCGCGTGCACCATTCCTGTGGCTGCAGAAATTAAAATCAAACTCGAGGAACACAAACAGCACTCTCTAATTGGACCTCTTAACCACTGAAGCCAAGTGAGTCTTCTCTGGAAAGTAAATGGAGGTCACGACAGGAGGCTCACAACATGACTTTGACTTCACAGTTGAGAAACGACTCCAATAACTTGTAGGAGAGGGCCTGGGGGGAAGTGGTAAAGGTCAGCATTTTAGCATGGGGCAGGGATTTCTAAATGCCAGTTGACAAGTACAAAGACAACATGATTACAGTCCTCCAGTTTATACACGCTTTTGAAAGGGTTTTCTATTTTGCTATTGACAAATGATATATTATTAGAACACTAGCAACTTTTTTTATCAAGTATTGGACCTTGGGAATGATGGTAATTTGTTTTGTGCGGCCTGCTCCTGGTGTATGTATTCTTTCCGCCTACAGTGCACAACTTAATTATACACCAGTTGTGCTGTAGTTAATGAATTTACCCTCTCCTGCCACTGTGTCCCGAGGGGGGAAACACTGTCTACATGACACATTGTTTAAAGTGGTGCTATGTTTGCCAGAGATCAACAAAGATTTTCTCATGATACCCAAGAGCTCTCACACCAAGCAGATAAGAGTCGGGAGGGGTGGAGAAGAGGGTTTGTGATTATTCAGTGTGCCGGCTGATGAATTTTAGTTGACACCCATATTTAGGCAACTTACAATGAGAGCACTGGCACTGGCTTAAGGGCACCAAAGGCCTGATCACAACAGAATTTAAAACCGTGAAATTTTTCAGCAAAAATCAATTCATCTCAAGTGGATTCGCTTGTGGAGGCAAAGTAAATCTGTGCAAATTTTTTCGGTGTTGAGTTCAACTTTGGTGAACTTTGACATGCAAATTTGCGCCACTGACAAATAGCAGACTGTCTTGATGGTGCTGACCTTTGAGGTAACAGACAGCTGTCGAATCCATAATAGAAGAAACTATTGTAGTTGTGAAAGTGCTCTGCAAAAGAGGTTAACAACAATTATGAGACAGGTTTTGGTTGTTTTGAATGAACTGTGTGAACTTATTGCCTCATTGGTGACCTTGCTAGCAAACTTGCTAACTTGGGTATAATAGAAACAGGAAGATGCTCAGAAAGTTCTTGTGATGACCAGTGTTAGAGCTAGTTCACTACTTTTGCAGACACACAGATAAATTTTGCTGTGCCATGTTGTGCTGTGACCAGGCCTTCTGACTCAGTGGTAACCCTGTTATTAATGGAGCTCATATCTTCATGCAGACAAATATGAGACAAAACAAACAAATATTATATGCTGCAGGACTTTAGTGTAGTCACATCCTCTGCTGTGGTGTTGTTCCTCAGTGTACTGTTTTTTTTGTTTGCAGTTGTTGTCTGAGTGGGAGGTTTTGGGTTTGCTGGGTGAGCTTTGGTCATCCATATTAAGTGGCTGTTTAATGGAGCAAGCAGCATCCGTTGACAATGTTAAGGGGTGTGAGGGAGGCAGATGGTGGTTTCTGTGTCAGAATGGGGGAACTGGAATGAAGCTCAGGGATTACTCCTCAGACATTTCATAGAGGAGGCAAATTGAAAAGGGAGGAAAAAATCCTGGCAAACAATTCATGTTTGTCACCTGGTTCTCCCTCGCAGGGGCTGCATTTCCTTATCAGCAGCTTGCAGTTTTTCCGCAATTTTTGCCATTGTTTTTCACCTCGGCTCTAAAGCCTGCCGCGGCTGCTCTGAGCCCTCTTTCCTAAAAGCCTGCGGCTGGGTTAAGCTAGGAACCATTAGTGCTTGGCTTTAACCCCTGCGAGTTTCATGTGTTTCACCACATGAGGAGGAACTCGAGCTGATCTTCTCTGGGGTCACATGTGGGTGGATTCTCACAGAGGACGGATCAGGGGTTGCTGTCTAATGTGAGGACAGACCTCGGTGAGGGCAGGCCAGGGTCACTGTTTATTACCTAAATGTGCCCCCCCCCCCCCTGATTTTTACTGTTTCTCTCATGCAATCCGGTGTTTTTGGATTGAAAACATCTGCAGTAATATTAGCAGCAGTATACAGAGGTGTAACTGCAGTAGAAAAAGTAGTACTGACAAAAATACACTTGCTTTCTTCATAGATGAAATTGGTGGGAGAATAATGCATGGTATTTGTATGGTGCTTTAAATATCAAATGACTAGTTTGACAATTTGGAAAATATGTTCCATTTGGTGTCTTGCTGATCCCACCCAAATGTCTATCAACAGATGATGGCCCTGTGCACGGTTATATTATTCATCTTCCAGGGTGTAGGATCAATGTGACAATATAAGCATAAGAATTTCAGCGTACGCCAGAAATGTCTAGATCATCTTCATTTACGATATTAGTTCAGTCCACCTTAGAGGTGTTTGTAGATACTAAGCTAGCAGAGCCAAGCTAGCAGTTCCCCCCTGTATACAGTCTTTATGCTAAGCTAAGCAGCTGGTTGTATCATCAAATTTATCATACAGACATGAGAGGCATCAATCTTCTCTCCTTAATTAAAGTAAATAACAGTATATGTTTGCCACCTGAATTCTGAAGTCAACACAATAAAAATACCTTCCAATTTGCCAAACGAATCTGCAAAACATTCAGTTACAACATAATTTTAATTTGTTTTCCCTACAAAATCGGCTTGTAGCAACTAAAGCATAATCACCTGTGGGACTTTGTACACCCACTATCTACTTTAACCACCTCTCTATGACTAGCAAGCAGTACAAAATCCTGAACAAATGTTGAATAAAAGACAATCCAGGATCCAGTCCAGCAACATACTGTAATTGATATAACAAATTAGTTGTATATAAATGTAATTTCTAGGAGACACAGTTGCCTAGTAGGCTGTCTGATTATCACTAACTTAACCTAAAAACTGATGTACTTCAGTGTATGACTTTTCCTGGCCATTGATTAGAACAACTCAATGTAAACTAACGCTTAAACAGCGCCTTTTGAAGTTTTATTTTTACTGAACATGGTATAGCATCCTCTATTTTACTCACAGTAGTCAATACAAGCACTTCTTTAACTACTGGTATAAGCCCTGTCACTTCCCTGGCCTTAGATGATTCACTTTGGAGCTGTGAATTAAGCCAATTAAGCTTCACAGTGCACAAAAGACGACAGAAATGGCATGGACATATGGTGCTGCCTGGGCAATTAGTATCTGTAAACGTGGATCAGACATTATGAAGATGAGAGGAAAAAAAAAACAAAAGAGAACAGCGTTTGGGTTTTGGGCGTAACAGCTTGTGTTCTTAAAGTTAAAGCTGAGACTGAGTTTTGCCTGGACTGACAATTGGCTTATGCTGTTTTTTTAAAATGAAACCCTGAGCGGTGAGCGTCAGATATTTGCCAGCTACTATACTTCTTTCCAGCTTCAATGTGAAATGTAAATGAGAGCATGCAAGCAGAAGAGACATTTGAGAGAGGGATTTTCTCTTTGAACGTACAGCTCACTCAGTGAATTGCACTGTGACACTGAAAAATTGGGAATTTTGATTGATTGAATCTCTTCCATTTCTTTTGCTGAAGTTCACATACAACTATAAGAACCCAGAGAAGTAAAAATGAATCACTCTAAACTTAGAGCGGGAGCCTTGTGAATTTTACAAAGAAATCATCTTTTAAAAAATACCATTTTAATGGCTTACCTCTCACTCAGACCTCTTCCCCTTTAGGCTATTTGGGTAGAGCCTTTGGAGGAGATGATTAAAAATTAATATTGGCTTGAGATTGACAGCAAACACCATTTGATGTGAGCCACAAAGAGGCTACGGGTTTGTGGGCAGCTTTCTGACGGTTTCACAGGCACCACAAACCCCAGTTTATTCTTCAGTGAGGAGGGTGGGGGAGATAGGATAAGATGGACAGGCTGAGGATTTGTGTGGTGCTCACAGTGCTCTTCTCTGGTTATCTCTCTACAATATGCATGACAGGCCTCTGTAGGACTACAGAGAGTCTGAGGTGCAGACAGCTGAGGGAAGGAGGCATACCAGTAACTCTGTGTCCTCAGCCTCCACCTCTGCCACTGTGGGTAGTTTCCTAGTTTGGGTCCTGATGTAGCACCTCTGATGTTCAGCAAACCGGATCCCAGTGATTCCCTTTGAAAAAAGAAAAAGAAATGACGGGATACTTCAGATATACGTATGTATCATTCATTAGCTCTCTGTGATGTGGATATCCAATAAGCACTGGGGCAATCGCTTTAAAACGCTCAGCTTTTTGTAGATAATCAATGCTCTTAAAAAAGTCAAAGAATTTAAAACCTAATGAGTGAGAAGAGGTGTGTTTTGATCTTTTTTTCCTTTAGCATGGTATAAAATTTATGACTTCTTGGCCCTTGCAACACAGCTCTTGCTTTCAAGCTGAAAAGAAATAAAAGGCAGGGGTGTTCCACCGTGGCTGTGTAATACTTTATAGCAGGATATATCGCACAGGAGAGCCAAGTGACATTGTTGAGAATGAAGTGTTTTCTACAGAGAGCGCTCCCATTGAATTAGGCAGTCATAGGTCCCTGTCACTCTCTTAATCTGCGCAGTCAAGTGTGGAGTCACTCTCTTCAGCTGCACTGATGATCCTCCACCATGTGGACTGTAGCTCTATTCAGTCTGACACAGAGAGCCTCAATAGGGAAGAAAGATCTGTTAATTCTTTCCCGCTGCCATTCTATGTTAATCTAAGATATTCAGCAGGAATAAGTCTGAAAGACTTTCAGTAGATCAGATTGTATCCAATTTATTTTCTGCAGAGTAGAGCTGCTCATTCAGCAGACTGTATTAGAACAGACGGCAGGATCTACATCTGCCACGGCTGCTTTAAAATTGTATCAACTGAAAATTGTATGAACGGTACCATGAAAATGGACTTGATTCAATCTAAATTTAATTACAGTAACACGGTGATTGCTATGACATCTCCTTTGAATTGGTTAACTTGACCATGTGGGTGCTGTTTCTACATTTTCTGTGGAACTGTCACTCTGAAAACCAGATACCAGCCGCACCAGACATGATACAAAGTGATGCCTGTCGTAATCTACTGCATGTAATTTCATCTGTGCGGAAAAAAAGATGGAGCAATAATAGTCTCAAGCATAATGTTTTGCCCGGGCTTTATTGTGATGAGTCTCTGTTTAATTTGGGTCTACTGAATTGGTGAGCTGCAGCACAAGAGGAGAGGGCAATGTTGTGATGAGATACAATGATTACTGCGGTTGGTCAATCAGAAAATGAAGAAAGACGCATTAACACAGGGATGAGGAATGGAAAAGCAATGTCACTTTAATGCAGACAGTGTTAAAATATTCACACAGCGTATCCATGTGCGAGATGCTCATCTGCCTCTATTCAAGAGAATAGAGAACATGGATGCATCATTCATCTGCTGTGAATAAAGAGCTGAAATTATGTCAGCAGGTATTAGTTTGGTCGATGCCTTGATATTATCGACATCATTTCCTTTTTTCATGGGACATACATAAAATATCTCACTTACAATCACAGTCTTTGTGCTTTAAACCGCAGCATAAAAATGGGAACATCATCAAAATAATCTTGTAATCTTGTGTTTAGCAAGCCTTGGTATTATTGTAATGTTACCATAGGTGACTCCCAACATCATTAGTAGTTTTCCTGCAGCCACGGATTTAAAATGTTTCGATAGATGAACACTTTGCCATCCATTTGCTTTGAGAAACTGATGCAGTAGTGTATAGCTGAAGAGAAAAATTCCCCTCTGATCACCACATCCTCATGGCTAAAGGCTGTCGGAAAGGGAGACAACACTGACTACATGAGACACAAGAAAGTATAACCCATACAGAACAGTATATCATGACTTTGTTACAGCACATAATTACTGACCTGTACCTCCTCAGTACTGTGTGTGCTCACTCAAGTTTTAATGTCTTCAGGATGTATTCTGATATGTTATATGTTCGTCACGTCTACAGTATAAGCAGAAATATTGCACATATTGATATGTAGAAGCAAGAACAGGTCTTAGATAACTTAGCCAATGTTAGCAGAAGTGGTGCTAAGTTATTATGCTACCTTAGGAAATACTGAGAAAATAAAATAATGCATTATAACAAATCACTTTTTCCAGAGCTTGCTAGCCCCTTAGCAAGCATTTTTTTATTGGCATGCTAGTTGTTTTATTAGCATGGTAGTTTGTTTGTTTTATTGGCTTGATACATTTTAGTAGCTTACTAGTCTTTTGTTAGCTTGCCATTGGTTCTGTTAGCGTGATGTTTCCCTTAGCTTGCTAAACCACAATGGTCATTTGTACAGTTTGTTTATTGTCGAGTACTATTTTACTTACCTGCCCAGGCACTATGGGTGGAAAACAGCTTTTGCCAAATGTTCTATAGCCTAGTACATTACATCTCTCCTTCTCTTATATAAGATTAATGTTCATTGTACATTGTCCCTAAAAAGAACTTCAAATTCATTAATAAAATCTTCACTGTGAAGATGGAAATAGTTTTTCCATTCATTGTTTCTGGGGTACAGGCACAAGAACTAATCATGATATTAATTTCAGGTCATGTTGACCAGCCCTTTATACAATGAACAGTGTGACCTAGTAATCCATGTAAAAGTAATTAACCAAAGTATTTGGCCTTGTGCTAATTAATACTTTGTGATTTCCAGGTGAGTCAGAAATCCTGCAGACCTTCAAGAGCTGATTTGAAGAAGCCATGCTGATGGCAGTCTGTTTAAGAGAGTGAGAATGAAGAAGAATTAAAATGACTGCTCAGTAAGGTATAATGTCATTGAGAGCTTGCAAATGTATTTGATTGTGGTATGATTACACCAGACTAAAATAGACCTGCCCACATATTTTAATTTACATTTGGTAAGGCCCATGGTGCATGATCTTGTATAGTCTATGAAATATTAGAAATTAGTTCAACATTAAGTAAGTTCAATATTAAAAGTTAAAGTAACTCATGAGAATTGATGTCTTACACACTAACATTAAACTAGTTAAACTAAGTTACTTTGAAATAAGGCTCAGGATATACAAACTTAAATAAAGATTAGAAATGAACCAGAGATGAAGGGAAAGGCAGAAAGAAACCCCCCTGGCTTTAGTAATTGTATTGAATATGAATATAAAATATAAAATGGAAAAATGGTTCTAATTGTTCTATTGCACTAAAGGAAGAAGAAGAAGAAGAAGAAGAAGAAGAAGAAGAAGAAGAAGAAGAAGAAGAAATCCCCAGCCACTTCCTAAACTGTTGATGCCGTGTGACTTTCTGTAGAAAGTTATCATGGTTGATGTCCGCCATCTTGTGCGCAGACAGGTAATAATAATGCAAACATAGTTACACTGTTGCTGTTACATTGTATAACATTAGAAACAGTTAATATTAGACATTAACGTTTACTTATGACAGATTTGCTGCATTCATCAGAGATGAGATTTATGGATGTCCAGCCTTAACATACCAGGTGGCACACTGGTGCAGTGGTGCTGTACAGCCTTTCAGCTATAGACTCTGGCTCTACATGTAGGTCCTGCGACTTACGACTCTAAAATTGTCAGTAGGCATGATTGTAAATGTGACAGTGTTATCCTAAATGTCTCTAGTGGTAGGTATGTGATAGACCTGTACTGGTTCTAAGGATAAGGATACGCAGGTATGGATATAAGCAACATTAGAAACACCTGAAATATCTATTAATATAATATTCTAAAAGTAAAGTATTACAGAATACGTTTCAAGATATGTTTATCAGGGCTCCACAGACCTCACCTCTTGAGATCTCCCATGCAGACTTGTTGAACCCCCTGAAACACACAGCCTGAAATGTTGTAATATTTAAAAAATTGGACTATGTCAGAGAAAGGGAAAAAAATTAAAAGTTGGTTGGAATAAATTTTCATAAATATCAGCGAGCATTGAGTCCAGTTCTTTTTTGTGTAAAGGCATGATCATGGCCTTTGTTATTTAAAGTCACTTTGTGTAGAGAAGAAACATTTCTGATTTTTTAAGATAAGATAAGATAAGATAAGATAAGATATGAGTGTTAAAGAATCTGACAGCTGTTGGAATAAAGGACCTGTGGTAGCGCTCCTTCTTACATGGTGGGAGTAGCAGTCTGTTGCTGAAGGAGCTGTTTAAAGAATTGAGGAATTTTGTGCTTGAATCTGAAACAACACTTCATGTCCAAACTGAGAGAAATGACCAGATAATAATGGTGAATCAGTTAAGTCGCTTAGACTATCCAAAGTTCTCCAACAAGTCCACAACTGCACAGTTAAAAAGTGTCCACTAACACCAAAGCACTTTGTCATTGTATTGAACTAAAACTTCAGAACCAGTTCAAGTCCAATTTTCCAAAATGTGCTTTTGTTCACTTGTCAAGAATATTTATTATGAGCTTATGTTAATGTAAAAATGACTCAGGTGGTTCTCTCTCAGGATGTCTCTTTCTTGCCTGTTAAAACGAGTGTAGTATTGGCTTGAAACAATAGTGAATGGATTTCGCCTGTGGTCCACGGTCCTGGTGGCATAATCCCCTCATTTTCCATTCCTCGCACAGCCCTCAGGCTTGATGGAGACTGTTTTAGAGCTGGCTTTGGTCTGTGTAATAACATGCAACATTTGTATCAGAAAGATCTATTTTGACATCAGTGCACAAGCAGCCACTTAGTATAACCTATAGTAGTTTGTGTGGTAGTTTGTATGGCTTTTTTTTCTCACAATATGGTTTGAATTACTCTGCTCACTTTCTTAGTCTTCCATGGTGGAGCACTGAATCAAACAAATCTCCTCAGGGGATGTTCTTCAATAACGGGAAGTGGAACAAGCAACAGGCATGCGTGTTTATGCATGTGTCTGTGTGGGTATGTGGGACACACACACACACCACACACACACACACACACACACCCATACACAGGGCTTGGTGAGGGTGAGAGGAAGAAATAGAGAGATTGATTGCAGAGGTTAAAGTTTTCCGGCGCTGTGCTTGCTTTCCATCATATAGCCATTTTAGATTCACAAAGACCATTGTAACGAAAACAATAACAACTCAGTGCAGGTTTTTTCTTCGGGATAAGGTGTATCCTGTAATGTTCAGCCTTGCAACCCAACATTTCACAGTAAATAATGGTGTTAGAATGAGAGCGTTCATTATACAGTCAAGCAGCATGCTCCCTTTTCCGAGGTGCAGGACGTGAAACCTCCTGCACACTTGAGCGGGATAAAGGAATGAAAGGTAAGTTAATGAGTTCTGCTGGAGACAAAATTGTGGTTGAAAAATGTGTGAGAAACAAATGCGTGTAGATAGATGGGCTTCTTAATGGTTATTGCCTTTGTACTGAAAATAAGTTATTGTATAGAATTAGGAAGGAAGAAAGCAGACTTTTTGTAAAACACCTATCTTTCTTTCTTTCTGGGCTGCTGTGTGTGTGCTAAACATAATAAGTTAAATGTAGGTATTTTTTAAAAATGTATTTCTGCCCCCTTATTACACCTCACTGAGTATAATTTCAATTGTTTTGTTTCCCAGATGCTTCAAAGGTTTGTCACACATTTTCTTTCATTGACAGTGACAAAAGAAGAGGAAATATTGTTGCAGAGAAAAATGTGATTTGAACAAAGGATAAATGTTGTCAAGCGGCTGTTTGAAAAGGGCAGGATGTGAACATCATAATCCTTCCTCTGCTGAAGAGAAGATGCAATTACAGAATTGAGCTTTCAGCAAAAGATGACTAGCTTACACGGTCTTGTTTAACCTTTTACTCACATTTTTGAAGTCATGAACCTCAAGAACCTCCTCGCTGCCGTTTCCCATTCTGAAGATCTCAATGCGCTGACCTGGGTCAATCTCCATCATGCTGTCTGTCTCCACACCATCCAACACAGCTTTGTACTGATGGTCATACACCTGCAATGACACGAACAACCTTACGCTACTAATAGAATACAATAGATCACTGCGACAGTGTGTATTCATCATTGGCTATATCCTTGTTTTGTTCCAAAAAACAGCAAAAGGTCAGTAAAAGCAGATTCCACCCAGAATAAAAGTCACAATTATTCATCATTTAACAACAAAACTTCAAAATAGCTGCACACATTTTTTTAATGATTCAGATCGGTCCGGTGTTGACAAGTTGGAAAAACAATCAGGCCAATAAGAATTTTGTTGAATGGGGACTTTATCTTCCTGTGCCAGATCTTGAAGAATAGCAACAGAAAATGCCACAAAAATGGTGACAAGTGTACATAAGATTGATGCATCTGTACAGGTTGTCATAAATCAGTTTACAGAAATAACAACCCTAAAATCAACATATATTTCCAATTGCTGTGAAAAATGACTGGCCGCATACTTGCTTCTGATTGAAAGTAATTAGATGAGGTGACAACAGGTGACAAGAACATCATGTCAGACTGAATAATGCGTAAAATGACAATTCAGCCTTATTATCAGGGTGAAGGAGTGAATATCTGCTGTTTGATGCCAGGCAAGTAGCGTACAGATTTGATCATGACTTTGATAAGAGCAGTAAAACTGAACCTAAGTTGTTAACTGTAAAATAAAAGATATAGCTTAAAATAGTCCTATGAGCTGAGGGGAACTTCAGTTGGGTGGCATAATCGATTTTATTTGAGTGCTCAACCCTCTTCAGTTTACAAGATACCAAAAGTACAGTTGAAGTGGTCAAACATTTCATTACATCACAAACATTGCAGATTATTTTACAGTTAATCAAAATATTACGACTTCCCTCGCAAGCCAGGCAAATAAAATTCACTTCAAAAAAGTTTCTCTTCCTGAAGCACTACTTAAATTTTGCATAATCCTCCAGCCAAAGGAAATCAACATTAATGGAGGACATTAAGGACACAACAAACACAGTCTGTCCTCTAGAGTGGCATTAAACCTGCCGGTCCCTCGGGCTAATGGTAATGAATGGTCCTGAACATAACTGTGCACATAGAGATCTTTGTCTTTTGTTTAACTTATACTTCATATAAAGTTCCACACTGTACATATTCTTTATGAGGCGATACATTTTGTGATTGTTGTTTATCAATAGTCCTTTTTTATCTATACATGAAAAACATTTTGCTCCTAATATCACAAAGTAACCAGTTCTGGAAAATGAAAGAAAAACTCAGGTGACGATGTGAAACCTCCCAATTAAATACCTTTTTTACTAAGTCTCTGACCAGACATCTTCACAAGTCTATTTTCCAAAGCATTTGACATTTATGTCTGGGGCTTGGAGGTCCCCATCCCAAATTTCAACTAATGGCCAAAACTGAAGTAAATTTATGGACTCCCAAAAAAGACTGAATAGCTCAATGACGCTCAGTATTACAGCTTGTAGAAGTACAGTCAGACACAGGAGACACACATGTACGTGTATCATTGATAATCACATTGTTTAATTTTGTTTGCTACCACCTCCTGGATAATCTAAAACTCAGCAAAGACATGGATCATCTTTGGACCCGAGGTGGACTGAATGAAGCCTGGGTGCTTGGAAAATAGCTATAGAGACGAAAAAATCATTTTTTGTACCAGGCTGTAAACATGTTTATTTCTGCTGTGAAGTTGGACATTTTAACATAGGTGCTTATGGAAACTGATTTCTGTAACCAGCCTCAAGTGGACGTTTGAGGAACTTCAGTTTTTGGCACTTCCGCTTCACTTCACAGCCACAGAGGTTGTCGCTTGTTTACTACACATCCCAGTGCTCTACCCATTGACTGAACCTCTTCAACATTATGCCCATTTTAATATAAAAATATTGATTAGACCATTAACTCCCATATTAGCCAGTCACAGGAGCCAAGTAAATGATCTAAAACATCATATTAACTCCAGTATTGACAGGGTGTCAAATACAACAGCTAACGGATGCAGTCAGGTGTTTAAACTGCTATATCACATACATCATTGATAACAAACATTTGTGCAATTAAGGTATTTATGTTGTTGACAAGCTGCATAAGCAAATAAAAGAATGTACTGATAGATGGTGTAAGTGAAAAAAATGAAGACTCGTTTGAATCTCGTGTACAGTTCAAGCCTTCTCTTCACTGTTGCCTTAAAGGAGTGTTGTTTATCACAACTGCTTGCTTATGTACTGTTCTTGGACATGCATGGATAGCTCTTAAAATTCCCTGTCTGAAAAATGATTCATGCCCACCAGCTGAAAAGATGCTATTAATATTTATGTGAGGGTTGTGTTATGATGAGAAATATATTGCTGAGTTCATCTTCATCTGTCTCAGTGGCAAATCAGAGCCTCGCCAATGAGACGCATGATTAATGAATACACTCGGACGGGAGTCCATCAGGATTTATATCCCTCATCAGAAGCATCTGAATGTCCTCTAAGGCTCTAACACAAAATTAGCTTTCGCTTTACACTCGTTCACATGCTCAGTATTTACCATGTTTTGTGTCTGCTTGCTTATACGCAGTATCCAGGACATTTAAATACACTACATCACTTATAGTGATGCATTTTTTTGTCTTTGCTGGGAGAACAGAGTAATAATGATCAAATGGGATATAATTCTTAATAGAAGATCACTGTTAGAATGGCACTAGCCTATAAATCTCCATTAACATGGGTCACAGTAGCCTTGGCTCCAAAGAGAAGTAGAAGTTAAAAATCGTCAGGAGAAGCCAAATTAAGATGGGCTTGAAATTTAAGTGTCAATTGAGCAGTTATGGATAAAATTGGGGCTATTAAACAGTCTGAAAATCTGTGTGGTGAATTAAAGTTCTATTTGAGCATTTCTTTTATATTAACATAAAGGTGGAATGGGGGGAATAGATTCTGGAGGCTTATTGATTTATACTAAAACAGTGAATTACATTTTCAGCAGGCTATCACTTTTGATGAAAATCCAGCAGTGAGAATCTCCCCACCGTACCAGGTTGAAATAGATAATAATGTATTACAACAGTTTGACTTCAACTGGTTCAATATCCAAAGCTGCTGCTGTGCACCATAATTGGCATTCTGAAAATAGAAATGAATAGCCTGTGCATGGCCTCTTTTGATACTTATAGATGCTTCAGTACATTGGAAAACTTGCAATGTGATTTATGCTGCAATAAGGGGAAGATTTTAGAACACAAAACAATATTTTTCCTCATTGTAATGCCAATGATCGCTATAATTTGTGCTGATTCATGTTATTTTTATTTTATAATTATGTTTGAAAATATGCAATGGGAGATTTTAGGAGGGCTTGTTTCTCATAAGTTGCTTATCTTGTATCATTTCTAAACAGTCATTTGGCTGCAAAACTTCAAAAAAGAAAAAAAAAAAGAAGATATTATGAAAGTTAATTAGCTTCCCATATGACACCAAACAGGCAGATAAAAGGCCAGTATAGGAAAGGCTCCAATTTATATTACACTATCCGTACAAAGGCTACTGTGTGACCACTTTGTCACAAAGACTTTTAATACATTTCAAACTCGTGAAACCACTGTGACATTAAAGCTGCAGCAGGCAAGATTTATTTTAAAATTCACCACGCATTAACTCAAAGTCCACTTACTTAGCCAGTCAGAGATGCTTGTCAAGGAACTGAGCATTTATAGTAAATGGCTATACAGTCTGATGAAAAAAGGCTCTGCTCTTTGAGGAAATCTGTGCAGTGACAAACAATGTCATGTTTAAGGTTCTCTATGTAACGTTCAGAAAACCGTTAATACTCACACTTTTGAGCGTTTAGCGAACTGACTGAATGCTGGAAAATAAATGAACATCACATTTAGAATAACATTAATATCTGTATCCTATGTTTTATTTGGACTATTGCGGCCATGATACTAAATAACTTGCCGTTTGCAGGTCAACACCATGAAGCAACCGACACCAGACCATTAACAGTAGAAAGGAATGGACATTGTATCCGTGATGTCACCAATAGGTTTCTGAAGCTCAGAATCTGTGGCTCTGACTGCCACCATGTTGGCTCTTCTGCCTCCCAGCTAATCTAAAAATGGTCCACTCGCAACATCAGCCGACAAAGTAACCTGCAAAGAGCAAACCAGCCAATTTACCAGCCAGATCAGCCCCCAGAGTCTGGATGAATTAACTGACGTTATCCACCCAAGACAACAGTATTTTTTTTTTTTCATATTAGCTAACTAGTAATTTGTCCACATTAGCAAGCAAACAATATGTTTCAAAGGCTTCAAATTAATGTTAGCTTTTGGTGTTCGCCTCAGTGTTGTAGTGGGTGCTGGATATGTTGACATTAGCAGCCATTTCTAAGCTAATGTTAGCTAGTGTTGGAAATGGAGAGAGAAGGCACTGAGGAGTGTGCATAAATGTCATATTCTTCTTTGGCCTTTCCCTGAAAATCTGTTCTGAGTCCTTAACATATAAATCAATCCACATATTATAAGCAACTGAGGAAGTCATGGAAGGTCTCATTTTGAAGTAACGTTACAACCTGTTCACCCATTAGCAATAAAAAGTGATTAAAACATAAAATTTGTTAATGTCTCACAATCTTACATATAGCACCATAACCAAATAGCAACAGATTGATAGGGAGAGGTGTCAACTTATAATTAATAATTTCAGTGTACATCTGTATAAATATGACTGGATAACTAGCTCTTCAGCAGCTAAATGCTCCACTATGTTTCATCAGAGTTTTATGAAACCTATACTGAAGTATAACTTCTCTATTATTAGAGAAGAAATGATCTTTGCTAATTAATCTTGTCATTCTTTGAAAGACTGCACAGCTCCCTGAAATCACATTTCATGATTTCTGGTATTTGACACAAATTCAAAAGAGCTTTCTGTCAACATGTGAAGTTTCCTACTATGTAAACTGTCCACTGTTGTTCAACCAGCGTAACAACTCCTTACAGCAGGCTATAGTGCCACAAAAACAACAACAACAACAACAACAACTCGTAGGAATAAGAGCTATTAAGACAGCAAAACGTCAACATGACATCTTTGGATGTTATTTTTCTGAACTGTGTATTTGAACACCTAAAGGTTACATAGGAAACCTGGCACAGTACTGAAGTACACATTGATTGCAGAAAAAACATTACTGCTTGTTATTTATTGAAAAACTGCCTTCTACTCTGTCCAATATCCCCCTGGAACAGCTGGTCTTTTCTCACATCACAAGACGCCTCAGATTGGCGTACAGTATGAGATAAAGAATTCAGATCTCCACAGCTAGGAAACCATTCAAGCTCAGGGGTGGGAGGCGATCTGTGCGGAAGCCTCCACAGACAATGCCTTGTTTATTTCCTCTGTTCAAGGTTTCTGTCTGAAGTGGTTCTTAACAATCTCCAGCTAGATGGTTTCAAACACAGACTCACAGTAAAAGAGGGGAATGAGAAGCGGCAGGCACAGCCAGACCTGCGGGTTGTTTGTGCGAATGGGTTCTGGTGTAGCACCCGAAGGCATTAAGCAAAGGTCACGTAGATGTTGTTACAGGTGAGTGGGTCGCAGTTGGTCGCGATTGTGTGTGTGTTTGGGGAGGGAGGTGGGGTGGTTGTGTGCAAATGTGCATCTATGGAGGAGGCGGCCATGGGAACGAGAGAGATGAGTTGATGACAATATGTCCTCTTCGTTGTCCTTGAGGGTTAGGAGATAGAGGCACCAGTCAGGCGGAACTGGATGCCTGTCACTCACGGCAGGGTAGTGATGGCGGTGGAGACGGGGGAGCGAGAGGTGTGTGGGACAAGGTGGCGCGGGGGCTGCACAGTGCACTGGCCTCCTGGGAGCCATAGGCAGCCTTTGATAGATCGAGGTGGGCAGCAGTGTAGACAGTCACACTAGCGAACATTGTGTCCTTTTGGTTTTAGTCCTTTTAAAGTCATCACTGGTTTTTAAAACACATAGAGACTTATGGCTACAAATTCTGTTTGACAAAAACAAGCCATATATTACGGCATTATTTAAAAAAAAATATCAGCATATCATTATATATTATTATACAATATTATTAGTTTCTCCCATAATATCTGCTACTACAATGCAGTATCCACAACTCTGTTAAGGTCATATCATGGTCTTAGTTTAATAAAGAAATAGTTAACAGTGACATATTAACATAACCGAACCCCCCCCTCCGAATCCTTAACTGAAACATAACCACACACATCAGGTTATGAACCTCAGTCTTGTGTCAAAATCCTGTGACTGCAATTGCCGCCGGAACATAATTAAGCCAGCAATTACATTTCTTGGTAAATCATAATTGGCAAAACAAATTAGTAGTATGTAACTGTAATTTCTAAGAGACAGGGTTGCCAAGCCATTACAAAAACTACTCAAGTGAGCGGTTTCTAATCAGCAGTCCCATTGTTTAAGTTATGGTTAAATGTAAACTCAAAGTGCAAGGTTAGAGAGAAACACCATTATTACAGAAAAAAAAAAAAAACACATTGTTCACTGCTGGTAGAAGACAGGGTATGAACCAGAGGCTCTGCACAGTCTACTATCAAACAAATCTCCTACCCCTGACTATTGGTGATGATTAACATGTCACAGTACTTCTGGCTTGGCTACTGAATGTAAACATACATTATGTTCTTTCAGTAAATTACCAATACTGCTGGTTTTCTAGAGAGACACTATTTGCATGGCTGCAAGAGGTTTCATACAAGGAAAATGTAAAAATAGTTTGACAAATGCCACCGGTCATCTGATGAGAACCGTCTCATTATAAAATACCGTCTTTGCATTCATTTTGATATCATTTGCCGATTTGTGTCACATGGAATCCACATGAAAATGTTGTGATTCCACTAAAAATAATGTCATCTTTGTTTGATCTTTGCTTACATATATTAAACACTGATATTTTTCCAACCTCATTTTCAAACACTCAAACAAACATGCTGGGCCAATAGGTGGCAATAAAGTGTATATCTGTGATATGTCAAATACCAGAAGAGAACATGCATAGTGAGCTTATTCTCTTTTGGCGACAGCAACTTATATCAAACAATAGTAGCTATTTATTTATAGTTATTTAACACATTTCTGGCACACATCCATCATTTTTAGTGACCTAAAACGTCATTGACAGTATAAAGAATGGATGTTGTATCCGTGATGTCACCCACAGGTTTCTGAAGAGCTGTTGTGAAGCTCATAGTGGTGGCTCTGGCCGCCGCCATATTGGAAAAGACGTGAATCATCATTGGACCTGAGGCCGGCCTGAATGACGCCTGGGTGCGTTAAGGTGAGTTAAATAGAAATTCACTCTCAGTACAGTTGTCATGAACGAGGAAATTAGCTATAGAGACTAAAACTGTTTTTTGTACCAGGCTGTAAACATGTTTACTTCTGCTGTGAAGTTGGACATTTTAACATGGAGGCTTATAGAGACTGACTCCTTCTGTAGCCAGCCTCTAGTGGAGGTTTGAGGAACTGGCTTCACTTCACTGCCACAGAGGTTGCTGCTTGGTCTCAACTGACCTTGACTCAAATTATAGACCACTGCTTACAATTATCATGTGAATAAAACTTATTCAGAAAACATTCATAACTAAGATTTAGTTTAACAATAGGCTGCCTGTCAATTAAAAACCTGCGTTTCAAACTTTGTTAGTGGGCCGACCCATTTGTTCACATTTGAAACACAGATTGTGTCTTCAACCAGCTAAAAGTGACGGCATGGTTTGTCAGCTTGAGTGCTGCTTTAAATAGACAGTGAATGGAACACTTCCTCGTATTTGATCGGAAGAAGCTGACATTTCTTAAAGTGTTTTTAAAGAGATTCCTGAGTTGCACTGACAACGAAACTGCCTATAGTCATGCTGTCTGGGAGCTGAGTCACACAGAGTTTGATGTCTCCAGATCCTCTCTATTGTAGCATGCCAGCAGTTGCATTGTTTGTATAATGTCAAACTAGTGCAGACTTCAGACATTAAAGGTTTGTTTTATTGCCATGTGTGCAGCTTTTATCTGCGCCTTATTGTTTAGGCTTTACATCTGTGAAGCATTATTATCGGTCAATATGTGAGCTAGCTCGAGCACAGGCGAATGTCAATGAGTTGAAAACCAATACAAAAACGGCTTTGTGCTTAACACGATTTGTCTCACAGGTATAAAAGAAAACATCTGACTGAAACTCAAAACAGCCAGGAATGGAAAAATACAGTCAGTTGATCACCTCAGCTTTCCTGCCAGTGGTGCAGAGGAAGCTTTATTCCTCTCTCTGTGTCTTGTCTATATTGCAGACTCCTCTCTTCAAGCTGCCTGCACCAGACTTATTTTTCAAAGCTCAAGTCTCTTCACATGGGCAACCACATATCTAATGTCTTTTAATGTCTCCCAAGTACTCTGGTTGCAGTCTGGTTGGCAATGTTGTTTTTATTAGAGTTTCTCATTTTCTCAAAAGTAAAAATGGAACCTTTCTGTCAGACACACTGGAAATTGTCACTGCAGAGGTGTAACCTTTACAAATAGAGCACACATTTACTGCCAGAATACCTAATCCACCCCTTGAATAATGACAATTAAAGGCACACACAAGCTGAAGTTTGCTAAAAAGGCGAGGAAATTAGAGTTAATGAAAACAAACCTGGGAGGAGGATTCTTGGAAACATAATACATTAAGCTGAGAGCAGAGTAGGAGCAGGTTCCTATGGAGATATTACCTGAAAATGAGGATCCGCAAGGGAAATAATTACAGCCAGTATAGATTTCCCACCCAGGAACGGTGGTGCAGATGGCCCTCATGCATGTCAGCATATATTCTCTATCAGACACTGTGTAAGTATGCATATTTGTGGATGTGTTTTCTCTTGCAAGGTGATTTTAGCAGATTTTATGTGAAAAAAAATCTGAGAAAGCGAGCGAGAGAAAGAGAGAGAAAGAGATCTGATTGTACGGTGTCTTGACACCATGGGGATTATGCTTGTGGACACTGATTACCAAGCCTGTCAACTCCCAAGGCCTGGAGAATTCGGATAAATGAAGTAGGAATGCTCACCGGCTGCCAAACACATGCAGGCTGCTGTTTGGTGATGCCTGCTGAATACAGGCAGCTGGTTCTGGACAGGCGCCAGCTCAGAAAATTCAATTTAGAAAATACTGGTCAGTCACTAATGCGTCATCAACTTAGTTGGTACAGGGTAAAATGAGCCCATTGGCAGCGCATGACATCAATCTCACTGAAGGCAACCTGACAGCGAGCAGAATACAACACGGTGCAACATGTTGCAAACAGTGGAAATACAGTATGTGGCTGTACATCCCTCATTTTATGATGACACTGCATCTATCTTCTCTTGTTTTGTTTTTTTTATCTATCAATGAGTACATTTACATACGTGTACTGACAATGAAAATTATGTTTCTCTGTTAACGTTTACACAAACAACTCTGGGCAAAAATAAAAACAAAAGCAGAACAGTAGAAAACACAGCAAGTAGGCTGAAGCTCCAGTTTACTGCACCTACTGATTTACAGTACAGAAACGCACAATATTTTACAATTTCCCTGCAAAGCTACTGCCAACATGTAAAAGACTCTTAAAACCTGTTATATTCACAAATATAATAATAATTAGATCATAAGACCAAGAAAGTAATACCTGAACTCTTTGTATCGCCATGTAAAAACTGTTATGTTATTATCTTTAATTGAAAAGATGCATCTGTTTACTGAGAACATATTTCACTTGTTTTCCCCCCATTATCCACTCTTGTGATACAATATCGGCTCTTAGCAACCAGAGCATGATTGAGCCTTTTTATGGTGACGTTCGGTACTCACAGCACTTGGAAAAGATGTGAAGCATGTTTTCCCTTTTTCAATATGTAGGCTAAACTTCAGTCTTTCTGTGTAGTCTTTGTACCTTGTACTTTGTGTTTTTTTTATTGTGTCTGTTCCTTTTGTGTACACTGAAAGATTGCAATTTTGTTCCTGCGTGGAAACTGACAGTAAATTCTACCTTGACCCCTGTCAGCATAATTCAGGCAGCAATCATACATATGTATATATAACACTAAACTGATTGCAGAAAAAAAAAAGGTTGCTATTAGCAGCAAAATGTCCAACTGACAGCAACTGCTGGTGACAGACTGTTTAGTTCTCTGAAGGTCACCTCGGTCACAGAAAAACCTGTGCTGGGAGTTGTCCACATCTAGAGCCAAGAACAAAGAAGTGTTTGTTTAATGTAAGACTCTGTCAGATTTATTTTTTGTCACTAAAATATGCTTAACATTCAGATCAACAACCACACTGAGCTTTTTTGGAAGCAAATTCGGAAGAATCGTCCAAAATTAAAGCCAAAACATGTACAGTAGTCATTTGTCTGGAAGCTGCATATGCATGTGCCCAGTTAGTGTGTAATGAAAGGATGCAAAATCAGACGCTCTAAATATAAACATTTGTAAGGCACTTAAACATTTCTGCATTGTAATTAGCAGCAGCCTTTTCTGTGGTTTTGTTGTGTGAGGAGGTAAATAGCTGCATGCAAGCAATTATAAAACAGTGCCTGAGTTTTCCCTCTTTTAATCTTCAGGAAGTTCTATCAATAGCACCAACAAACACCAGCGGAGGAAGAAATCTGCTAAACCTTAAATATTTACTACTCACTTGACTGACATAAAAATGTCATCTTATTTTGAACTTCTGAAATGTATGATGTTGCAAACTTGAGCTTGAACTCTGCCATTTTTGTGGTATCTTAATATGTATTTGGACTTCATACAAAAATCACAATCTGAGAGTGTGGTATACGTAGCATTAAGTAGAAAGCTAAAACTAAGTTGGCGTGGGGTTGAAGTGCTTTTGGGAATTTACCCAAGCAATTACTCTAAGCATCAATTTGATGTTAAAATGTTTTACAGCTGCCAATGCCAAAGGCCAGTTAAGGAAAACGCTAAGGTCATTAGCCTTTCAACGAATAAGCAAGACCGTGTCAAGATGCAGAAGCTTAATGGAGCCATCTTCCTAAAGCACATTAACACTGTTAAAACAAACAGCTTCTGGCATGTTTCCCTCCCCTGAGCCAATTTTGTTGCTTTATAGTGTATTTTTCTGATTTCAGCAGATAATTTGCAAACACACAGACAGCGCGTGATATGTCCATATTTGCATGTATAAACACCTGAAATGTCAGTCAGATTTTGGAGTCTGTCTTACAGAAGCAACGAGCAAAAGCCTCTTTCTACTCTCACTGTTTTGCAGTGATGTTCAATATTCAGACAAATCTGCCATAGAAGAAGCAAAGGTATAAAATTCCCTGCTCTCAGAATAGACCTGTATGTAATGCAGAATGTAATGCAGCCACCGGTTAAAAGAAAGTGCATTTACCAAAAAGTGAATTATGACATTTCATCAGAAAAAACACTCCTGAAGTGCATTAAACATCATAAATTGGTGATACTTAACAGTGTAAGTGTATCTGAGGTTGGATTTTTCCTTTAATGTGCAGCACACTGGAAAACCGTTTTACTGTAAGTCCATCGACAACCACCTAGAAAAAGGTTGTTTGTATAGGCATAGTGGTAGTGAAAATGCTTGAGCTTCACAGGGTAATGGGTTTGAGTCTTCTGCCCCTAATTAGATTGGTATCAGATAAGTGTCAGATAGCTGTCGGTCTGGTCAAAATCCACTAGAAGATATATGAACTCCTCCTTTTAAGATCTAGTACAGCAGGTCATATAGACTGCCATTTGTCCAAAGATCGTAAAGGAATAGCAATGTGAATGGCCATTGAGAAACATAGTTATTTATTTTCTTGGCGAGAATAAGATAAGAAGATTGATATCACTCTAAAAAAGAAGCTTGGAGGTGATTAACTTAGCTTAGCATAAAGAGGAAACATTAGGAAAGAGGAAGCATTAGGAAACTGCAGCTGGCCTGGTTCTGGTTAAAAAATATGACTACTGGCACATCTAAAGCTCACAAATTAACATGTTACTAGTTTCTTTATATAGTCAGAGTTGTAATGTATGATAGGTGATAATCACTGTGCTTTACAAGTGCTGGTGGGCTGGTATTTTTGAACTTTGCAGAGAGCTAGGCTAGCTGTTTCTCGCTGCCTCAAGCCTTCAAATCTTTGTGCTAAGCTAACTGTTTCCCATTTCTAGCCACATATTTTATGCACGCAGACACAGAAGAGTGGTATCAGTCTTCTCATTTAACTCAGAAAGAGTTATATATATATATATATATATAATATAAACTATTTCCTTAAAGATATTTAAATAAATAAAGTCTGTTGGTTTAGTATGAACTTAACCAGAGGTTAAAAATGTTTTCTGCAGAGCTCTTTAGGCTAAAAAAGTAGAGGAAGAGGAAATAATACTTTTTTAAAAACAAAACCCTGTTACTGAATAAAAAGGTCCTTCTAGGAGCACCTTTTTTGTCAGGAATAATGGAGCGTGAAGATATCTGAGAGCTTGCGGAATAAATGGAGCATATTTGTGCAGTGTGGAATTTGGCGGAACTCACAGACTATCATACTTCCCCTGTTTTCTTTTCACTGCTGAAATCAATTCATTGTGGAGCCTCTGAATCTTGAACGTAGCCTACCTTTCTCTTCTGTCAACCTACTCATACCTGAAAGGGGTGTAACGACCCACTTTCTCTCCTTGTCCCCCAGCGACTCTGCCGCTTACCACGTTTGACCACCTTGCTGTGGTCGACTACAGTCTGCAGCTGCTGTTAATTTACAGGAGCACTGTGCACCCCTTTTCCAGCTCTGAAGCATATATGACTAATCACACCAGTCATTTTAAACAACTTGAGCTCTCTCTGGCAATAAATCACCTTGATACGTGCTACTGTGCCCATAATAGAGCTGCGTTCAAGAGGGGGGAGGGCAGGGGGAACTTTGGGAGCTATTCAGTACTTTTGGTCAACACACTATTGTGAAACAAACTCACTGGGACATATTGCTGTTCGATGTGTTGTTTGTTTCTTTAATCTCAATAAAAATCAAAGTGAAAACAACAAAGGACTGTATTTTCTTTGTACAACTGCTCGGGGAATATGATGTTTCCCCGCTCTTTTTGCTTAAAAGCAACATATCTTCCTTTCTTTTTTAAATCTTTTTTGAAGTTGGAACTTTTACAAAATCCATAACACAATTTTTGCACTATAAATATGCCACAGAGGCTTTTCAAGACACAAAGTTACAAAGTTAAAGCAAATCTGACACAGAGCCAGGATGAAAATGAAATGTTGCTAACTTACATTTAACCAGCGTTTGATCTGCTTTCAACATTTTTTTGGAAACTTTTAGCCAAACCTAAGATAAACTAGAAAGAGCGAATAGTGTTTTTTTTTTTTTTTTGTATGGGTTTCCAAAATGGTCAAGACTAGACTTTTTTTTTTTTTTTTTTATCTTCACCTGCCAACTGTAAGAGAGAACAAGGGACCTCACAAGGCCTTTAAAGATGGTGTTAAACTGCCTTTTTGGACACATGACAAATTTCAAATTTCACAAGCTAACATGAGATGGATATGTCTTCCACAGTAAAAAATGAAATGAAGTTAAACAACACAAAGGGCTGTGTGTGGAGCTATTTCTCTTCTCTCCCTGTCATTGTATTGTTCCATGCTGCATCTCCCCTTTGTGTCTTCCCCTGCCTAGTAACCACTGTGCCAAGATGAAGAACAATCTGCTCCTTGTCAGGATCGCTGAATGAATCCTGTTGCTTATTGTTGAGGTGAACACGTTATCTGAATACGACCAATCTCCTGTAATAAAAGGGTCGTTGCGGTCTATGAAATATTCATCAAAGGTATCCCCTGGAGACTCGGATGCATTCTGATGCATATCTCAAAATCTGAAACAGACTTCAACAGACAAAAGATGCAAGCAGCGACTACAAGCCTCTGAACTATGAGGGAGACAGTCACAAGGTGGGTGACCTCTAGAGTGGCGATGTCTCCTTGTCGCTCTGCTGGTTTTTCAGCCATTCCACCTCCTAATAAATCAACAAGAGCACACTCTGGGCTCCAGCAGCTAAGTGGCATTTAAGAAACAGCTTGTGAGAGCTGTAAGGCTGCAATTTGGATCATTTAGACACAAGGCAATAATTTGGCCAGCTGAACGGCATTAACAGCAACCGGAAAGTTTTTAAGTCACTAAAGCCACTAAAAAAAAAAAAAAAGTCCAAGTAGCATTTTATAAAAAGTCAATGAAGGCTGAACTTCTTGTAGTTCAGAAGGGCAAAAATGCTTTCCATTTGCTCAAGTTCACTCGATATTGTGGATGTGACACATTTAAATTCACTGGCAATTTACCAACAGATGACAATAGATAGTTGCTTTGCTATTTATCAGTAGTGCGTGTACTGCATTTATGTACGTGCCAACTTATGCAAAAACAAATTGTGCGTGGAAAGCAATAAAAGCCAGCCTACATTCAACTTACAGCAACAAATGCCAAGATACAGTTTCTGCTACAAATACCAATAACAGCAGCTGAAGCAGACATCCGTGGCCTCGTAAGGATGATCAAAGTTGGAATCGCTACAACAAGAGTGCGACCACCTCTCTTCTTCTTCATCACAGCTGAAATTCCCTGAACACCCCCCCCTTACCACCACCACCACCTCCTCTACTTCATCTGTGCCATATAACATACAGGACAAGCCAGCTATGCCTATAACAAGGTAGACGGCTAGAACGATCCCTAACAGAGCTGCTGGGAAAATATACAAGCTCATAATTGTTCAAACATTGTTTACACCATTCTTCTGCCTTGAAGACACAATAAAAGAGGGAGTGATAGCCCTATGCAGAGACACTGGGCTATCACACTGGGACTATGGGTACTGATGAGAAGCTCTTGGTCTGTTGCCATGGCCCCTGTGTGGGTTGCATGTCAGTGCTGGTCTGTTCTTCTTTTTAATAACACTGACAAATACTTTGAAGACCCACTCGGGAAACACAACACATTATGCTCCCAGTGGTCTGGATCTGTGATACTACAGCTTAACAGTGTTTCATGCTATTAAAAAAAAACAAAATTACCAAAACATAAACAAAAAACCAAAGCGCCATTATTTTACTGTTTTTTTTTTTTTTCCCAGCACAAACCCACGTGGTCCATCATGGTTAGCCACTGATGATGCTTTTCAGTATTTTTAAGGGTCGGACATAGAGTTAAGAGGGATTCTTCTTCTATTTGGTAAATGAGCATTACGTGGGCTACAAAGGTCGTCACTTCCATTAACATGCTGTCTGTGTCCACTTTAGGTCAAATGCTGAAGACACCCATTCACACCCAGCATAGACACATTTGTGATATCAGCATTTCATACGTTTTTCCGTGTTTCAGTCATGCAGTGTTTCCTTTGCAACCCTTAGGGAAAATGTCAGAACAATATTTCTTACTTGTTATCCAGCAGCGGATTCAAATGTATTTTTGTGATCCCACAGACGTCTCCAGATGTCTTTGGGGGCAAAATCAATGTTTAAAACCCTCAAACTGAGTCTGTGCAACAAACTTAACGTACGTTCCAGCGAAGAGGAAGAGCAAAGCCGGACAGTGCAGTCGGTAGAAATATTGGATTTAAACCTTGGTTATGTCCCAGGCAAACTATGAGCTATAAGCTATGAGCTCACGAGAATACCTATGAAGATTAAATTAGCTGTATAACAAATTACTAAAAGATCTGGACTTTCCCCCTAAGGCTTGCAAAGGTAACACCGTGAGACCAGATTACGAGTAATGTACAAAGTGCTGAAGTCACATATGGGGCAACAGGAACAGGAAGGAAGACTGAATTCCTTCCACCACAGGACAAAGCATTGAAATCCTTAACTACAACATGAACATGAAGTCTGAATAACATGATATGAAATGTTTAATGCAACCCAGAATAATTGAGAACAATGAATAAAGCAATGTGTTGATTGACATCAGTACAATGTATGTTAATCTGTTTTTGGTCACATCGTGTTTACATCGCAATCCTCTGGAAAAATGTCAAAACAGTATGGACAATGTGATCCATACGGAGTTACGTAAGAAGTGCTGAAGTCATAAATGAATTCCTTCTACCATAGAACAAAAAAAGGCATGAATGTGTAAGTCTGAGTAATATGATATAAAATGTTTAATTAATTTGCCCCCCAAAGAAATTGAGAAATAATAAAGCAATGTGTTGAATAACTGTAATGATTATATGATTTTTACAGTCCTACTAAAATATCACACCTTCGCATACATTTCGCTTTAACTTCTGCACCAAAACTGTGAAAAAAAAAAGATAATTCAGGTTTATAATATACCCGAAATCACAATTACCACCTTCAGCCATCATGGGTTATAAATATGTGAAATGTATTACAGAAGAAAATATAAGAAATAAAACTTTTTTTTTAAATTAATGATATCACTGTACTATTTTATTATCCAGTGATTAATGTAATGCCATTTTAAAGGCATAAACTGATAGTGGTATAACAATCCATATGTTCAAACTCCAGTCCTGACAGACAGTGTAAGAATCTGCATCTCAGCAGGGATGAATTTTGATATTAATATGTAGTGTATGACAGCATTGTTGTTAATTAAACCCTGCAACATTTCACCCAGGCTATTATTTGTTCCTGCCAGACAGCTAATGAGCCCCACATTATCTCAGCGAGAGACAAAAGCCCAGAGGACACGCTATACTTTAAGGAGTCTGAGACCCCTGGTGTAACTGGTTAGAAGAAAGCTGTGTTTCCAAAATGACAGGTCTGCGCTCACACTGGGGACAGAAACAGAAAAATCAAAACAACCATCATCATCCATCCTCCCTCCTACATTTAACATGAATTGGACCTTGCATTTCATCCATTCATGTTGTAACTGCACATGCAGGTCAGTGGGTCAGTCCTGCTGCCACCATGAAAACCAGGAAAAGGGATCTTGACAAGCTTTATCACCATCAGCTGACAAAGTGAAGTACAATCTCTGGGTAAATGAGACACAGCAGCCGAGCAGCAGCTGTCATCCATCATACTTGTGGTGATGAGTGCTGGATAACTACACATCCAGTATAAAAAAAAAAACAAAAAAACAAATACTTCAGAGCATTCAGTTGCTTCAAAATATAATGCATTTTAAATATTAAGTGGCCCTCTGGACCATCGAAAATCATGACTACATTCATTGTCAAACACAGAAAAACAGATAAAGAGGAACAACAACATGGATACAAAGTACATGTTTATAAGGGGTTTGACCAAAACCGCTAATTTGCATGCATCAGTATTACTGACCCTATTGTGCAAGTAGCTCTCAAACTGTTTCTGTCATGCCCCCCATTGGAAGCAGAACAGATTATACTCCCTGATGTGTAAAGCTACTGAATTTTAACAAACTAGTTATGACTAGTAACAATATGGGCATATTTGTGGCATATTTCTTTTCATGCGTGTCCCTCATCAGCTTCTGCACAAATGAAAACTGCAAGTAAAACTTTGCCCGAACTGCCAACATTTTAAGACACAAAAGACCCTCCTGCTATACTAACACTGAACTTTAGAGCAAGATAGTCTTCTTCATCCTTTGGATTTGACATTTTGACATGTTTGCTTAATGAGCTTCACCAGTTTTACTCATTCTTCACTGTCAAAAAGCTGTCCATGTTGTGCTTAGCATGTCATTTTACTTTCTGAATAAATCTAGCTAACATGAATCTTGACATCCTCACTGTTGTTTCTTCATCGTTCCCAATGAATCAGATTCATACATTTTTTTCAAATGCAGTCCAAATGTATTATTTAAACAGGCTGCTGTGAAAAAAGATCTATTCAACTTTACTTTCTCTCCCTGTTTTGTTGTGTGTGCAAAATGACGTGCCTCAGACTGTCACAAAGAAAATAGTGAAGTGACACCAGACTTCAGTCACAGTTGGTCAGCCCACTAGCTGCATTATCGAGTATGTTTCATCTTCTCATTCTCAGACTTATGGATTCATATGGAATATGGAATATCATTAATGAGGTTCATTACAACTCTAAAAACTAAGCTGTCTCATATCCCTAACCCTCTTACTTCACTCATATCCTGTGTAAACACTTGAAGTTCCACTGGATGAAAGATCTCCCTTTAAATGTGTTATTTCTGCTGATTTTTCATGTTTATTTCACCAATCTTTAAAAAAAAGTGTAAACAAGCCTGGCAGGTCTGGATGCATGTCATTAAAATTAGCAAACATTCCCAACTTTCAGAGTTGTTATGAGCTCTAATTTACTCACATTTTAAAAAAGGGCTAATCAGCTAAGGTTATTTAATATGAAGTGTTAGACGGCACACCAGACAGAGACCTGAAGGGATGATTTAGATGCTGCTTCTTTCCTCACATATTGAGCAAGGTGACTAATGGGGCAAACGTGCAAAAAGTCAATGCAACCTTTTAATTGCTGACAGATATATAGCGTAGCGCTTTGACATAGCTAGTTTTTAGAATAGAGAGTGAGCAATTTCTGAGATCATGATCCATAAGAGTATATAGAAGCATAATAGCCACATTTCGGATCTGCAACCTCAAATATATTGAGAAATGACAGATGAACAGAGTATTTCCAGTTTGCTGTTCACTTCTCTGCCTCCGCATTGTGGCACACCTAGGCTAAAAGCAGTGCAGACTTACTGGGAGAGTGAAAGTGGATGTGAAAGCTCAATCACATTCTAAATTGTACAACAGAGCAGAGAAGTCTACTTGGCAGTCACACTGGTGAGACAGAGAGGAGAGAGAAATAGAGTCTGGAAAAAAAAAAGGCAAGCATTTGTGTCTGTTTACCCACCACACTGTACATACAACATGCTGCACATGAGCTGCTGGTGGATTGGCAAAAATGAAGTCCTGGCAATTAAGATTCTGATTTTTTTTCCTACACGCATATTACTCTAGCTCCTAAAAAGAGAATCACAGAGACACTAAAATGCTGTATGGCACAATAAATAACTCCCGATGGGCTTTGCAGTGCTGTCACGCTCTCTGTAGCACTCACCGTCCCAAAAGAAGGCAATGTGCCACAACCGCCATGAAGCCTTCCTACCTCAGGCACTCCACTGGCAACAATTTAAAACAACTCTCTTTTGTTTTTCCCGGTCTGCAACCCCTCCCTTCTCCTGACTGTTCCCCGAGTAGAAGGCATAATGCATCATCTTAGGAGGGAGCCCGTAGCGGCCTAATTTAACAGCCAGGGAGAAACACCAGTGGACACTGGCCTGCTAATGAATGAACGAGTCTGACGTGTAAAATCAGAAAAGATTACAGACTGAGGGGCAGGCCTCCCAAAAGGCTTCTGCAAACCAGCTGTTTAGATAAGCCCTGTTACCTCCCTAGAATAATAATTCCTCCACACAAGACTGAGTAAACAAACAGAGTAAGGAGAAGTTAGCACTGCCTTGTTTCACTCCTGGAGACATACTACGATAATAAAAGCGTCTGCACGACAGGAAGATAAAATCATATCATGATCAAATCTTGTGTCTCCGTCCCCTGTTGCATGTTGACATCTGGACACTGAGGGGACTGTTGGGTATACACAGCCTATGAGCAATAAATAAACAAAGGGGGGGCCGGCCTTGAAAAGCCATACACCTGTGACCAGTGGAAAAGCAGCAGGCGCAGCAGTGTTCATTAAAGAAGCCGGTCCTGACAGTGAGGCATTTAAGAGGCCATCAGGAGCGACAACTCAGCAGCTACCTTGGGACCGGAGAGGGAAAGGCATCAAGGTGAGCAATGCAATTTCAGGTTGAATAATGGAGCACTTTCCTCAGGTCTGACATTCATGTATTTCTCAGTCAGTTTTGCCATACAGCCCAACAGCACCTGTGAGCTATTCAGTGTTCCCCAGGAAAAAACTGGTTTACAATGTCTACAGGTTCACAATTACTCTGTGCCCGGCTGCTGGTTTGCAGATAATCTCACTCAAAGTGGTTCATGAATTAAAAATAGCGACAAATATCTCAAATCTAATGATATGAAAATTTAGATTTTGGATGTTGTGCACTACAGACATTACACACAGCAGACATCAACATCTAGATTTACTATTGTCGGAAACGGCTCTTAAAAATAATTTCGTCAAGGCAAATTATTCTCACTTTTCTGTCGGATTCACCAGCCAGATTCCATTTTCACGGAGTTGCTGATGTAAACTCGTAATAACAGAGGATTAATTTACAAGCAGGCAAAATCCCCTAGTGAGACTTGTGGCCCAGAACAATAATGAGCACATAGTAAACAGAAGTTTGCCGTGAGCCAAAAGAGAATGCAGAGACAACCAATCTACACACTGAAATGTAGAATGCACACTGATGCATACATGATCACACGTGTACAAACACAACCACGCCCTTACACACAAACAAACACACTCACAGGAAGGCAGAGAAAATGATGGCAAAGTATCTTCCCCAGGCCTCTGTAACAACATATGTTTTCAGGTAATTAAAAGAAGATCCCAAGCGGTTATCATGTCATATTGAAATACAGTGCGTGGGGCAAATTACCATTCTGTGGTTATTTATACAAAGCCGGGTGCACGAGGTCGCGTTACCCTGCTGAACTGCGAGGATAGACGAGAAGTGTTCGTGGCTGCAGTCGTGCTGTGGTTTCGACTTCTAATGAGGATGCTAAGGTCAAAGCGTGATGTAATGTGTGATATGTAGTATGTAATGTGTGTGTGTATTTGACAAGTTTAAGAGATAACTGTTTGCAACACAAGTTCATAAGTTAAACTATTTACTTGCAAGTTTCATTCTGTTAAGCAGAACGTATTTTGGATAATAAGTAAATAATCAATAATTAGATCTAAGGAAGCATTAGAGCTGAGCTTCCTTTCCTTGTGATCTTCAAGCTGTGGATTCTCTAATTTGTCACCCTACTCTGAAAAAGTCCAACTGACCCATTGTGTTAAACCTGGAAGTGAAGTGCCACACTGATCAACACCAGCGTCTAAGTGACTTCAGACTACTTCCTATGTGCACCACCACCTCTTTCATTTGACTAAGACTTTAACTGTGAAAAAGTTGTGATACTAACAGCTTGTTTGCACCTCCCTCACATTCTCAGTTGTTCAGAATCTGTCAAAGCAGCTGGAGAAAAACAGATTTCAAGCTGAGGAGGGACCGCATCGCAAACTTTCTCTCCAAACTTGTTCTTCACTTGTGAGTCTGTTCCTGCACACTTTCAGTGCTTGTCTTTTTCATGATTACTACTTTAATATGTTTTGTGCTCACTCACTAGTTTGGTCAATAAAAAACTTGACGTTTTTCTGGCCACTATGCAATTGTGTTGTTACAACATTAGCAACATTATAGCATTCACTTGGGGACACATTTCCATCCACCTGATAATTTAAGGCCAATAGTCACTCTCCTTTAACTCCTGAGGGAAATATTTGACTCTTTAGCTGCTAAATGCTCCTGATGCTAATGCTGATTAGAGCTATGAGACTGAACCAAAACAGTAAAGTGGTGGGCAGTAAAACCAAAACAATGAGCTGAAAGACACTAAAACACTCTGTAGTGCTCTGAGGGTTTGTTTCTTATCATATCATCATATCATCCATCATATGTGGACTATATTTATTCAAACATGTTTTTTGGGCAGCTGGGGAAATAATTAAACATACAGAAAAATGTGGTTGCATACAGCATGTATGTCTCTGTTGTATATGTAAAAAAAAACATATTCCATATGTTCAAGGACTCTGACAGAAGCACTATGCTTTAGTTGAATTTGAATTCGAGTTGTCACCAGAATGCTAATCTTTGTGCTCAAATAAAAACAACCCGGACACAACTGTTCTCTCAAACAAAATTATGTACCCTCCCTTTGGCTGCAGATACAGGGCTCTGCTGCCCAGAGTCTTTACATGTATACATGTATACATGTACAAGAGGTGTCCTACTGCATTGCACCCAACACCCATGGACCAAACCAGGTCTCTGCATGCACAATGATGCAGGAGAATGAATCCAACCATCTGTCCACCTACTGTATCAATCCATCTCTTTATCTCCAGTCCCAAGACGGTTTTATTGAGGATACATACCTGAGCTTTACCATCTGAGGGAGCTTCCTTGCCATCTGACAGACAGGCGAGTCTTCTTTGAAGTGGCTCCATCTCACTTGCTGATGTGCAGGCCAGAGAATGAGGCTCCCCCTCAAGACCCCATTAAAGCAAAAACCCAGGGTCTGTGGGTTTGATATTCATCGCCTGGGCAACCTCTGCCATCAACACATTTTGTGCCACGTGAGAATGATCACAGCTTATTAAAGTGGAAATAATGACTGCTCTACCTCCGGCATGAAATATTTAACAAGGACAAAGGAGATGGCTGAAAGGTGATTCATATCTATGTTGAAAGGAGAGAACATGGACAATACGTCTACAGAGGAAGTAAAGATGAACCCTGGTTAAACCCGAGCTTAGAAGAGACCCTTGAAAGTTAAAATGTGTGTGAAAGTGGAAGCAAAAATAAAAGAATCATTGCATTCTCAATTCATGTTTATTAGCCATTATAAAGATGTTGGTATAACAGCTAAAAACACACTGCACGGTACATTTCTCTCAGTTCACCTCATGGCATTTACAGTGCACACAAAGCAGACTTATGCATTCAGGTCTGAAATATATGTACTCATTTTTAACCATCATTTTATTATAATCATTTTCTCTCATTCGTAACAGTGCTCAGAATGTATAGAGCTTCCCATCTCTGGACATAAAATTATTGATGTATTTTTCCCTCTAGCTCGGGTAAATTAGCTTTTTTGGCCCCTTGGGAAAATCGGGAAAGAAGCAGAGTGAAAATGTTCTCCATCAAGTGTGATTGAATTGGATTTTACAAGATGAATTGCCAGGACAAGAGTTTATCCCAATTACATTGCCAAGAGGTTTCAGTCCTGCTGCAGCTACTCTGGTCAACAGCAATTAGGGTCAGCTTTGAGTTATCAGTATCCGTCATTGTGAGAAGATGTTTACAATGTGAGCAGAAAGTAGATACATGCAACAGGCCACCATTTGCAAGAGTAAAAAGTGGTTTGTGGTTCGGGCCAAGAATTCATGAAATTACAGATCTGACAGCCAAAACATCAGCCGAGCAAAACACAGCTGTCTTTTCCACTGCCCACACATCTTTCAGTCTAGCAGAGTACAATGCAGACAGCAGAGACTGCCTTTGGCTCTTTGTGTGGCCGTCCATTTTCCTTACTTGAGTATTTTTTTTTACCTTTGATGTAACCTGTATGATTTGCTGATGTGGAGATTCAGCATGTCTTTCATCTGTCTCTTATCAAGACCACGCTTACAACAGACAGTAGTGGTAATAAGGCTGATGACTGGCAAACAATGACTTGATATTTAGTCTTACCTTCCCCAGACTGGGGCTCCAGAGATATCTCAGGCTGAAAACACAGAGAGCCAAAACAAGGAAGACCAGAGCGAGAGCCAGAGCCACTCGCTGGTAGGTGTGGTACTTGGCCTTCTTCTCTTTTCCCACCTCAACCTGCAAAAAATATAAGTTCAGAATAAAAATAAGGATCCGATTTATTGCCAGGTCAATTTTCACATGCAAGTAATTTGCCTTGATGTTTTGGTGCACAACAAACATAGTTAGTAGAACAATATAAAAAGGAAAAAAACTAAGCGCTAACAAGCCATGAAGCATAAATAGAAAACTGGCAATAAAATATGAAAACATAAATGACAATGTGTTATTTAAATGAATAGAACAGAGTAGAGTTTCGTGCAGGAATGTGCAAAGTATTCACCAGGGAATGAGCAAAAGTTCACAGAATATTTTAAATGTGCAAGAAAGTTTTCATAAGAAAGTAATCCAAAGAAGATGTGCGTTATGTAACAGATTAAATCAGTTGGTGTAGACAGTCAGATTGTCAGATAGTGTTCACTATTAGACATGGTGTATATATTTATGGCCCAGTTAAATAGTTGATAGAAGAATAGTTTTGACATTTTTTTAAAGGTGCTTATCGGTGGACTTTTGGACAGAGTCAGGCTAGCGGTTCCCCCTATTTCCAGTCTTTATGCTAAGCTAAGCTAACTTGCTGTGCTGGCTGTAGCTTCATATCTATAGCTTCAGTCTATAGT
The DNA here is from genome assembly GCA_033000465.1 of Sciaenops ocellatus. NCBI lineage: Eukaryota > Metazoa > Chordata > Actinopteri > Sciaenidae > Sciaenops > Sciaenops ocellatus. The sequence goes on along the minus strand of CP136866.1, from coordinate 11,959,361 downwards.
TGAAAAGTGAAAGGTGCCTGATTCTGAAATGTTTTTTCCATGTTTTGTCAGTTTGGGCATGGCAGACCACTCAAAATACTACAATACCCATGAGTCTCATGCTGTTGACAGAGCAGAACAATTGTGTGAATAAGAGCTGTAGATAAACTCAAAACACAGCAGCATAATTAATTCATCCAAAACTGAACTCAGACATCAAAAGTGAATTGATTTAAGTTGCAAGTTGCATTTTCAGTTTTCTCAGCAGAATAATCTTTAGCTTTCACCCTCCATTAGCGGTGCATGTGACAGAATTTTAAGCAGTGTGATTGGATGCTTTTGGCTGAAATGTACCTTGGGAGTCAAAGCTGACTTCTCCCCCAAAGTTATGATATACAAAGGCTTGTACTTTCAAAGAATCATTCACTTATGTAGTTCTTCATCGTTTGTACTGATGATTCAACAGAAGAGTTTCAAGGCCATCTAAGCTGAAGTGATCCAATTGTGAATGATGTATGTGCCCACTCGGATGTCAATGGGACAACATGCACAATAAGGGTCACCACAATAGTTCCTCCCACTTAACAACTCCATTTAACAGAAATATATGAGAATGGTATCAATTGTCTCATCTAACAATAAGGAAATGTATGAGCATATTTCCCAAAATGTCCAACTATTGCTTAAACTTTTACTTGGTTAAATTTAGATTTCTGTCTTTTCCCATTTCATCAGCACTGCATTCATTCCAGAGATGCCATTTGATTTGGTCACTCTGCAAAATGTTCCCACCAATCAGGCTACTGAAGACAAAAATATATCCATTCCCTTGCCAAGTGCAGTGAAGAACGAGTGGCACAGAAAGGTTACGTTCATTAAACTTTTCCACCAATGAAAACTCTGCCCACTGTAGTGAATTCCCAAAGCTTAAGGCCACAAATTAATAAAGACAGGCTTTTGTTCCACCACAGCTCCAGCAGGGAGCGAATGAAAGCTTCTCAATCACACTGGGGCACTTTCGAAGGTCTCAGAGGACAACAGAAAAGCAGATATGTAAAAAAAAAAAAAAAAAAAAAAAAAAAAATGAACTGACTTCAATTAGCAAAATTGGTGTCGCTTATCTTCATGTCTTTTAAAATGATGATAAAGCAGCTTTGGCTTTCTATTGTGGCTGAAGTTGTTAAAGTAGTTAAGCTGCAGTAGATTGGACAGCTGACTTATTTAAATAATTTGTAGTAATTATTTTTAAATAACAGCTGTATGATTTTTGTGACCATTGGTCTTGTGTTCTGTTAAAATAATTATCCCAAATAGTCCTGAAAAATATTTCACGTAGCCTTTTTATTACAATTTTCAAAAGTACAGTATGTACGTGTCATGATGTACAGAAGGAAATGTGATTTTGTTACACTGTGTGCTTGGTAAAAATAGATTGATTTCTGATTTCTGTACATCAGCAGCACATCTTTGGTAAGGGAAAGAGGTAATTTTATCTAAGAGAGCCTTCTAGAAACCTTTCCATCAATACATTCTTTTTTATTGTTACCTTTCTTTATTTGACATCTTAGAAACAGTAGCCACAAAAAAACGTAGGACACATCAAAGTATTGTACATTCCTAAGGCATGATGAAAAACAGAGGGCTAGAATAAAAGTGCCAGAAATTCCTTACATTGTAAATTTCTCCGAAAGAAGAAAAAAACAGTGGCTCAAATCCTCCTGCTCTCCAGTGGGAGGTTGCATAAGCAGTGGAAACTTAACTAGAGGACAAACCTCTCTCAGCCTGTGCTTTGAATATCGAATACTCAGAGGAAGGAGGTGGGATTGAGAGACAGACAGACAGAAACAAAGGCATGGATGGAGACAGAGTGAGCAGTCTGAGTGTGCAGCACTCTCCAAGTAGTGTTTAAAGGTTTAGGAGTTCAGAATCAGCCAGGCAATTTCTCTTGAGCTTTGCAAGGAAGAGCGCCCGGAGCCCCCTGCTGTTAAGGTGCAAAGAAGGAGCACTTCCTCGAGAAAACAACAGCAAAAAAACACACACAGAACTAGCCTACAACCAACAAGCAGAAGCAGCAGTAGTAACCACACTGGGGCCCACTAATATAAGCATTTGAATTTGTGTGAAAAATATGCTGGAATAAGAAGCCACAGGCGATTTTTTTAAAATGATAATCATTATCTATCTATCTATCACTTAGTGTATTTATTATGAGTGTCTGCAAGGACAGCTGCCCTCTCTTTGATAGATAATAAAAGAGCTTACTTTTTCATATACACATACAAAGATAATAATACTGTGCTGTGAAGGTGCATACCCTTATTGCTCTATAAGTTCCTCAACAAGTAAAATATGAGAGGAGGGAGAAAGAAAAAGGATTTCAGAATCAGAAATCCCTGCTTCCCCTCTTCTTCAATAATACAGTCTCAAATAAAGACAATTCTTAATGCTGCTTGCATGGTGAAAAGCAGGGATATTCTAGATATAAAGCAAATACAGTGGTTCAGGTGAGGCTGGATATAAGAGTGGAAATAAAGAAAGGGAGCCAAGGTGAAAAGCCAAAAGGAATTAGATGGAAAAATTACTATTCTGAGGAAACTCAGATCACTCAGCAAGAGATCAAGCAGCTCTTCTTTTTTGATTTAAAAAACGGCACACTTCTGACATATTTCACTTAAAGCTCACATAAAAATATCACAAGACTTTTCACCCATCTTTTAAACTTCCACTGCTGCCACCTGCATTTAATTTATGGAGCTGTAAAAGTTTAGGTGTGCACCATGTGACCTCAAATTCTGCATTTATTTTAAATATATATATATATATATATATATATATATATATATATATATATATATATATATATATATATATATATATATTGCAATATATGAATTGCAATATTGCAACTAATATAAGTGCAATAAATCAAATCAAATAAATTAAATTAAACATAAAAAGAACAAACTCACATCTTTCCACAAAATCTGTTGACTGCTGGATTGACTGCTAGCCTCCATGATGCAAGCCCACAGGAGGAATCTTTCCGATCGTCTTAGCAGGGGAAAATACAAGTGCTCTGCAAGGCAAAGAGCCCCAGCTTCATTCCATTGCTGTAATTTGGGAGTGTGCGTGAAGGGGAGGGAAGTTTCAGATGGAGTGGAATTACTGAAACATTTGTGATACCCATTAAATGCACGGCAGATGTCTCCTGCCTGCATGCTTCCATTTCAAAGGTAGAAAACCACAAATGGATTCAGACTGAAAGAAAAACCCTCTGTTGAATAAATTACATACTATACTTGAATGAAAAATACTGTAGTGATTCACCACTTTCAAAATATCTCTGCTTAAGAAACACAAAGTTTGCATGTGAAAAAACAACAAAAAGAACTTACGTATTGCAGATTTTGATCTTTTCATTTATATTACCTGAAGTATAAAGTTCAAGTACTTTCTCTCTGCTTTTGTTCCCTAGTCAGTCAGCACATCTGACTACAAACAGGTACACTAAACAAGAGCTGAGAAGACTAGCAGTATAATGAAATGAGTCAACCGTATAAAATGAAAAGAATTTTCACTTCATCTGAACATAAAAAAGGAAAAGAGGAATGAAGCAAAGACTGTAATCTGATGACAGAAGTTCAAAGATCCCTTCCAGACATGTTTTAAGACATGAAAATACTCTGACATAATAATATGGGCTTGAAAGAAAGAAAAAAGTTCAATTATCTCATTAAAAATTCTTAAAATGACAGCTGCTCCCTCACTTTAAAGTTGTTCTGTTTTTTGTAAGTTGCTGAAAAGTTTTCACGTTTTCAGCAACTATTTGATTTTAATGTATTTTGAAAGAAATCTTGGAATTGCCTTTACACAGACTTTAAAGTAGTGTATGAGCACCGGAGCTTTTCAAGTCACACTCGGATGACATTATTATTGGTTGTGAGGTCACAGAATCCTGCTCATACATCCACATTTTAAAATGAGATTTGAGTCTTTAAGAAACTTTACCTCATCATCAGATCAATGTGAAAAAACCCTCTAAAAACTCCAGTGAAGCTCAAACATCCAAGTGAAACAAAGAAAAGCAAAACTTATTTCGGAGTGGAGCAGGACTTAAAGCAGAACCGTGTAAAAATTGGTATTTTTGTGATTTAGCGCTGCAAGTCTCAGAATGCAATACCACTGTCACAAATATGGACAGTTGTACATGTGTATTTGTTATGATTTTATTACTTATGATCAAAAACTAGCAAGTCAACAACTTTGCAAATAGCCAAACATCAAACAAATGCAACAACACAAGACATAGCAGCCAGCTAATATTACTTACTAGTCCAACAGCAAGAAGACCAGCTTGGAGTCTGTCTTTCTCCTATATTTCAAGGATATAGGATTATATCTCTCGCCAGCGACTAAAAGTCAGTCCTAGATTTACTATTGTCCAACAGCTCTGTCTTTTTCCGTCCTCTGTCAACGTCACCTCTGGTCTTTTTGCCGCTGACATTACGTCCATAGAGGCCGCTGAGCCCGATTGCATTGCTCACTTGCCCAGCTCCAGTTCTGTCACGACACTGGCTCCGCTCCTTGTCGATTTCGCCTTAGCCCTGGACCTAAAAAACCTCCTCTTCCCCGTGTAACACCTGCGTTACAAACACAAGCAATCCCTGGGTGATTTGATATCACAGTCGGGGAGCCCGGCTAACAAACTGAGCTAACATTAGCTAACAGCAGCTATAGATCCGTGTATATCACTATAGATCTGTGCTGTCCATTAGGAAACTAAATCACAGAGAGTTGATTCACAGCAGCAAGAGGACATCAGAGGGAAAGTCAGAAAACATTTTCTCCATAAAATATGGTGGTGTGTAACTTGTATGTGCCATAAAGCGTTCTGCACTTCTTGTGGGTGATCGTAACCGGACAAAGCAGCTACAAGTTACATAGTGCAGGCACAGAGCGAGAGAACCATTCACCTGATATCAAGTCAGTGTCATCCATCCATTTTCTGTAACTGATTATCCTCATCATGGTTGCGGAGGGCTGGAGCCTATCCCAACTGACTTTGGGCAAGAGGCGGGGTACACCCTGGACAACCATTCACACTCACATTCACACCTACGGACAATTTAGAGTTACCAGTTAACCTATTAAGTGCATGTCCTTGGACTGTGGGAGGAAGTCTGAGTACCCAGTGAGACCCAAAGCAGGTGTAGCTGTGTCAGTATTTTGATTATATTGTAAATGTTTATTTTTTTTAATTGTCAAGGTGAACATTCTCAAAACTACGTGATAGTGTCTGTATTTCTGTTTTATTTTTTTGATTTAATGATATTGTACATAGTTCTGGGTTACTTGTTGTAGCAGGGATGGTCTTAATTTGTGACATACAGGGACGCACATGCAGTGTAGCTGCACCTTCCAGGTCAGAACTTGGGAAGCGTGTGCACTGGCACGATGTGTAGGGATGCTCTCCGACTTTTAATTAAGCTAGCGTGTTTAAAAGTTGTTTGTTCAGTTGAAAAATGTTGTTTTTATTTATTTGGTCCAAGTTAGGCCGCATTTGCATATTTTCTGACCTGCTGCAGGCATCTGAGGGAGAGCATGTATGCTCACTGTGTCCCCCTACTCTATAGGTTTGTTATTATATCAACTATTAAATTGTTGAGATTGTTAATTTTATAATGAATTTTACAAGGTCTGCATTAGAAGGACACTCACAGCATAAGTGTGTTGTACATGAAGAAGAAGAAATATATTTTTATTTTATTTGAACAAGAATTTAAGCCACTTTGAATGTCATATTTTGTTTTGTTTGTTTCTCATTATTTGTGTTTTATTCTTAATTTAAATTTGAAATGCAGAATTAATAGCTAATGGCACATTTTAGCGTGTACATCTGATTTGTAATTATATATACTTCTTTAAAAAAAAAGAGAGAACTTGGGAAGTGTGTGTGCTGGCGTCTGAGGGAGAGCTTGTACCTGCATGTGTGCTCACTTTGTCCTCCTGCTCTATAGGCATTAAAGTGCAGATCGCAAGTCCTGGCCATCTGAGTGTTTCTTTCATAAGCAACCAGAATACAGCTGCTACACAGGCATGGGGAGAACATGCAGGCTCCACACAGACAGGCTAAGGAAAGAACCAGGAGTTGTGAGACGACAGTGCTAGCAACTGCACCACCACGCCGCCCGCATCAAAACAATTTTAAATGTTATTTTATGGAAGAAAAGTTACACACTGTTGCTTTAAAGAAGCATCTTAAGGTCATCTGAGGCCATCACAAACTACGATGAAACTGTACAATAAGGTTGCTGTGTCTGCAGTAAAAATCTACTTTCAAAGGGAACATAAAAACATATTGATGATTAAAAACTCAAAGGTTCAAACTCAGCGATACATGTTTCTCTGTGTTTTGTGTCGCGCAAGACTCAATTGTGGGAAGCCTCTCAGTTCTTTTTTTATTTAAAAAATGCAATTAGTATTGAGCCAGTTTTAGGGGCTCACAAGGGAGGGGTTAAATTACACAAGCAGTTGCTGAAGCTCCTCAAATATTGGCACCCTCAAAACTTTATACAGCTCTTGGCAAGCTAATGCCATCCGATGGTACCCAATTATTTCTCTGAACCACACCATTAATAGTTTTTGAAAATGTCACTGTGACTCAGGGAAAGTGTGATCGCACCTGCAGTTACTTTTCCCTTTGGTCAGAACTGCAGTGGAAACATTAACCCTGTTACATTATGTTACATTTGGTTTTTTTGGGTTCATATCACTCAGCTTTAGGTGAACCATTACCATAACAACTGTAGCATGGAGTCGCAAATAGCTTTTTTGTTTTTAGTAACCTGTCATTCTGTTAATCAAGGTTGGTTTTCAGCCTCTCTACATTTAGCTCCAAACATCACAGTATAATAGACTCCTCTGCACTCTGTATTATGATTTATTTATACAGGAAGTAAGTAAAGTCAGATAACAAAGACTCTGTGAGAGATTATAATAATGACATATGATGAAAGGTCTGTCTTCAGGATGTAGTGCTGGCTTGGCTGCTGTTTTCTGTAAATTACTTCCTCAGGTATTAATTCTGGTAACATAGACATACAAAAGAACCCAAAAGGCAACGAACAAAAGTTTTGCAGTCCAAGTTTGGGATAGCACAGATAAATTAAGGTATGTTAAGGTGAGGCAACTAAAACATGTGGTAAGGTTAGGAACAGATTGTGATAAAAAGGAAAACAGCAGGTGGGAGTGTTTTTTCATTAGGAGAGGCCACCCTGGATACGTTTGTGCCAAGCTGCAACCTCCATGGCTGTGAATTGAAGCCAATTCCTTGAACGGCCACTTGAGGCTGGCTACAAAACATTTCAACCTCCATAAGCCCCCATATTAAAATGCTCAACTTCACAACAGAAATAAACATGTTTACAGTCCGGTACAAAAATCAGTTTTGGTCTCTATAGCTTATTTCCACGTTCAAGACAACTTTCTATTTAACTCACTCGTTCAAATTATATTAAGGCTTAAAGTTATGGTGTGATGCATGTCACTCTTTAGCTGCCTCTGTATAATAAAGCTAAAAGCCCAAAAAAAAAAAAAAAAAAAAAAAAAAAATTATGCATCATTGACATTCACAGTGTGACCGCTTTGATTGACAGGTGGGTACAATTACAGATACCAGGCATCAGGTTTGCTGATGATCCATGTCTTTTTTAGATTGGCTGGGAGGCGGAAGAGGTAGGACTGCCAACATGGCGGTGGCCAGCACCGCAGATTTTGAGCTTTGAAACAGTGCTTTAGAAACCTATGGGTGACATCACGCATGTGCTGCCAATCTTTATACTGTCAGTGGTTTGTGCACGTAACAGCTTACACACACGCACATGTTTTGACAAAGAATTAACAGATATTTTGTTGTGAATTTCCACCAGTTAAATGAGAAACTTGCATGGAAATAATATTACTGCACTGTACCATAGTGGCTACTGAGGAAATGTTGGTGCAACCACTGATAACATGGCCGGCCCGAGTTAAGTCACACATGAAGCATAGATCAGTACAGCACTAACAAATGCAAACTTTATTACTATACTTAAAAAACAGCTTTTCCACTTGGTCCTTGGTGCTTAAGACGTACCAACAGGCATTTAAATAAAAGTCCAGACAAAAAAACGACTATTTGAGCTCACCGTCTCTCAAAAACGTTTATGCTTCAGAACTCCGAGGTCAGCATTATTCTTTAAATCCATACAATTGGCAAGAGATTACCATGGATAAATTTTTTTTACATATCTGAAATTAAGAGGAAATTACTATTTTTTAGTTTTTACTACAGAAATAATGCTTGAATGAGACTATCTGTCCAGAATTAATTTGTGAACTTCAATAGTTCACATTAATACAAATGTGTATCATAACTATGGCTGGGTATTGGTATCTTTTTGAATTTTTTTGTACCCAGGTCAGGAAAATTAGATGGTTTTGCAGCCAATTACTGTAGGTGACGTGTGATTGGCCCACTACCAGAGCTACAGCTAGCAGCTAACATTAGCGGCTACATACAGTCTGTGGTGGTGAGGTGGAGTGCAGTCTGTTTGACAGAGTTGGCAGTTCAGTGTGCCGAAATGCAACCAACATGTTTGAAAAATATGGCTGTGAGTTTTTACGTACATGCTTTGTTCTTGGCATCATTTGTTCTTTCAGGAGAAAAGATTTGCTTATATCGTATTCTTTTCAAATGATGCCCAACTGAAATGATTTGTTTCCCTGCCCCATTAATCATCTCACAACCCCTCAGATTCATCTTGTGGACCTTTGGAGGGATTAGCTACTACTGTGTTTAAAGCAATTAAAGTTAGCTGCACCCCCAGCAGCTAAAACAGTAAAATACTGATTATACATTTGATACATCAGGATTAACAATCTAATAATGACACAAATAATATTATATCAGTCAAAGAGAACATTGTACTGCAGAATTCAAGTAGGTAAGATTTTGCAATAGCAAATTAAAATGAATAAAATGAGGCAAAAAATGAAAGTTCCTTGTAGCTGCTTTACTTTTTGAATAGTTCTTTTGACACTACCTTGTTGTAAAGTTTTACTTGTTACAACTTTATTATTATATCACCATTATCAACCACAGCACTTTCTGGCATCCTTCACTGCATAATAGTATCTTCACAGCAAATACACAATGCCCTCAGTGCAGTTTTATCTCAACATACCTTGTGACAGAGAGCGAAAGATACAGTATCAAAGCACACTTGAGTTCAGCCTATTTATACAAACCACCAGTCAGTCTTCTCTTTCATATCATCTGAGATGGCACACAAAGCAAAAGCTAAATAGTGTGATAAAATGTTCTGAAGTGATTCCAGTTTATTAGAAACACAATTTCACAACCTAAAAGTTCCACTTCACACTCGATTTACAGAAGTGAAAAACGACGGCTTGGTCAATACCATCTGAGGTGGAACATTCCAGGTGAAATTGGTCAACCTGCAAGCCTTTACTGTGCCAGGCAACATTTGAGAACATATTAAGTCTGTCAGATCTGATAGCTGTGCGACCTCGTCAGCTCTTTCCCATTGATATAAATCTTCACAATTACTGTGACATTTTGCTTGGGTAAATCAAGTAGCGGGTCTTTCAGGAATAGTGTTGTGTCAGCAGCAGAGCTGAGCATCCTGGGACCCTCATTCCCCCGATAGCATTCAGCGGCAGGCTGGGGCTTTGACACCCACAGAATAGAATAAACAGCAATTTAGTTTGGAGTGCATACCAGATACTCACAGATTAGAGCAGAGGTTGATGGGAGCAGCCTTAGCAAACCAGGAAGAATCACAAAATAAACATTTGCTCTATCCTCTTCATGCTTCAGGCCTGATAGCTTTGATAGGAATTTTTCTCTTTTGTATTTGTCACTTTTGCAAACACAGATTGAGCACTGTGACCAACAGCGAGGCCTATTACAAATCCAACAGACCAAGTTGGATCCAGTGAGGTTTTTTAAAAAAAAAAAAATATATATATATACACACACACACACACACACAAATAAGGCGCAAACAGTAGTTCTGCTTAAACTGACTTGTACTTCAGGCAGACGCTGCCTCCACAAACTTGCAGAGTATATTTTGCTCTGTTTTGCAGTGGCCATCTGGAAAAAAGCTGTTCCTTGTTTGCTTTTTTTTTTTTTTTTTTTTAACTCTTAAGCCAGCCTCTAAAGCCTCGTCGAGCTTCTGTCACTCAGACAGAAAGCTGTGGTGGAAACCCACACATTTCCCACGTGCTCGTCCACATTCATTAACAGTCCCTTCCCACATGAAGGGAGACTGTCACAGCTAAAGAAAGAGGAAAAATATGCAGAAAGAATATGTGAAAGAGAGATAGAAATACAGAAAAAATAGAGCAGGGCTGAGAATTTTTTTTGTCTCTTTTTCTCTCCCTCTCACACACAGACAGACAAAAAACTCCTCCATGGATTGAATCACACTTTTAAGTACAGAAACTGGGTCCATACAGGTCAAATGTGACACGCAATCCTGTATGATTTGATTATCCGCCTCCTGCCTCGACACAGCTTCACCGCCTCAGTCTTTTATTACAGGGGAACGGAGAGGTGGGCCAAGAATGGGCTCATCATGAAGAGGCAGTCACAGAGCCTGACTGGGTCTAGACAAAAGATCTGATAGCCTCCATCCGTCATCTTTCAGGATCCTCCTCATGCTTCAGTGACGGTAGGAAGGAAGTGTACCTCTGCACAGGAAGTTTACACAGTGCTCTGTTTCCCAGGAGTCGCTTGGCTCTTCAACAGACTGTAGCGAATGCCTGACACATCGTGTTGATATACTACTGCAAATTCCTGAGTTCAAAATACTCAGTGAGGCCCAGTAAAATAGCAACACTGACAGGTGAAATTCTGATGCTGTTCTTAATGCTTGTCAAAATATACAGTATGCCTGCGTGCATCTTCAGTTCGGGTTCATTCACACGATTTATTATTAATAGGCTAATCTGAGTCCATCAAAATTAAAACACTTCTTCTGCTGCACACCCTGATTCATTCGCTAAATGTTTTCAGCGATCTTGTCTTCATCACAGTGGTGCAACAGTTGACCTTTATGCAGTCAACTGATCAGCTGTTTGACTTATAAATCACCATAGAAGCTAAGTACTACAAAATAAAATCATTACATTTTAAAAATACATTTACTCCTAGTGGAAACAAACAGAAACAAATACAAAACAGTTAACATCACTGAACACTATCACTAAGTAAATAGGTTGAAATTACAATTTTCAATACAAAGCACCAAATTCTGCACTCTCTCAACCTCATGTGCATGTATTTCCAGACACAATATACTCAAATCTTCCATCTGGATCTCTGTATTTATAGATACCTCTATCTATGGTTTATACTAGCAAATCCATTTTAATTTCAATTTCTGTGTTCTTTAAGACCAAATATAATCCAGTGGGTTTTATAAAATGTCTTAAAGACTAGTTCCTCATTTAACCCTCTTTTGGACTCAAAGTTTGCTGTTTAAAAATTCAGGACCCATCCCTTGTAAATTTGTAATTGCTAATGTTTTGGCTACCTGAGGGAATTGGAAACAAGTTGTAAACACAACAATCACATATTGTCACCTTTTGAGTTGATATAGAAAGCTTTTCAGCTGAAAACTTGAGCGGTGAGACTAAACTAAAATCTGTGAAACCAAAGTAATAAGCTGAAATGAGCTCCCTGCAACTGAGGGGAATTACAGAATTGTCATGTGATGCATTATTAATGTAATAATGTTGATTATAGCCACTTGAAGGTGCAAATTATCTCAAATCTCCCCCTTGTTGACAAAATTCCTCCTGAGTTCCTATTTTTGGGAAGAGATGTGCAATGTTTTATTGAAGCTCACACTTGTCTTGAGTAATGAGCATATTTGAAATATTTTACACAGTTTATTCATCTCTGAGAAGGAAATATAAATGAATTCATAATAGCTCAAACACTGATTCCTCCTGTCCACAACTGATTAAAGGACAGGACCATAAACAGGAGTGTGAGGGATAACTGTGCATCATCTCTAAGGAGTTCCTTTGACATACTGAGGGACTAGATGAATAGGAATGTGGATTACGGTGCTGCAAATCTTCACCAAGTTTATACATTCATTTCCCAAATCTCACCTTGAGAGTAAAGCTACTTGCTGGGGGATTTTCTCAATTTCTTGCTTGATGGGACAGGTGTATTTACTTACATAATTGTATTCCTCATCCAATTTATAATGCGATTAAATATTAATACAATTCTGAGTTTGAAGAGAAGCAGATCTCTGAAAAATATCTAGACAGCAATATTGTGAAATTGTTCTTCCTGCTTTGCAGCTTTTTCAATCACCCATAAATGGAACGAAAGCAGTGAAAGAGAAAATATTCTGCGTCTTAGGATGCATTGAAGACAGTATTTCAACGAATAAAGCACTCTGAGTGGAAGATAAAAATAGGTGCAGGTATTTTTTTTCACTGTGATGATCTTGACTCATCTTGGCTGAGCTTTGTTTAGTTAGTAGCAGAGCTCTCTGGGGGAACATTGAGTGGTGTAGTCAAAGTGGAACTCTCCTGAATGAGCTTTGAGCTTCAAGTCCCCAATATCCCAGCATGTGTGCCACAGAGTCAAACAATAGAGCCAAACGCAAGTCATAGCCAAATCGTAATTACCTCTGCACCCTGCAGAAGCAGACCAATTGACTCCTCTAGATGAATGACAACAGGTAAAGGGCAGTGATTAGCCGCAGGCCTCAGAAGCTTTGTTTGGTGCAGAGGGAGAGGAAATTCTCTATATAGGGCAGAAGATATGCTTCACTTATTACGCTCTTATTATTCTGTGGACTTATTATGGGCACAATTCTGCTCAGTACTGGAAACTTTTCTTGTCATGCTCGACTGGTAGAGCACATACAGTCTAGTACATCCAGAAATCAAATTGTTTGTGTTGCTTGTTACAGTTGTAGCATCACAACCAATGCCCAATGATTTATTGTTGTTTCAGAATACCTATAATTGATTAATATTTAATTAGTTGCCAAAATATTTGATTTTCTGAGCTCATAGTTTGTCATTCACAATTAATGAAAGTTGGACAGCTATTGGCTTTTGCTGATATAAAAGAGAAGATTAAGGATATTGTGTGTGGTCACAGTGACATGATGAGAAACCAGTGAATGATGTTCTGCAGCCTTCTCTTCAGTGAGAGCAAACAAAATAACGATCAGAGCCTGTCAGGTGTAAAGTAAAAAACGGTAAAAGCTACAAATTCCTGAATGAATCTCACAGACAATATTTAAGAGAAACTTCCATTTTTCCATCTCCATTTAGTCAAAAACGCACATTTACTACAGCTTGATAAACTAGTGAGAGACAGCGGTCTAATTACAAACACCTGGGTGATGAAAAATAGTCAGAAATGATTAAATGGTGTACAAATGCACTGCGGCCATGTAATGAAATGCTACCTGAACTCATTAAATTTGGATATATTGATTGTACTTTTGTTAATAAATCATTAGCTAATTGTTTGCACCTGATGTGTTAGTGGAAAGAAAAAAGTAATTTATCTAAATAGTTATAAATCTGATCCTGTTTGCGGTGTAATATTCTGCTTTACATGGAATACAAGTTGAACCCTTTAATCTAAAAAGTTCCTTTGAAATTTTCACCCTTTTCCTGCTTCAAGCCGCATGAGACAATTTTCTTGTCAGTCATTAAATATTAATAAAATTAATTACTATCAATAGGAGTGTAATGATTCATTCATTGCACGGATGCATTAATTATGAATTATGCTGATTCAACTGCATCCATCTGGTAAAATAAAGAAACAGAATGAATCCCTTCAGCAACAATCAATATGAAATTATTCCAACTGAACTATTCATGACTCTTTGCAAACGTTGTTGAATATTTTTATGAAATACTGCACAGTGAACATGTCATCGGGTCCATGTCTAACGATACGTGCGGTGGCATGTTTGTAGTTAATGTGGCAAATAATACAGAAATGCAGAAAGTATTGATGTAGCTCTCTTATGCAAACAGTTGGAGAGGACTCATCACATACAACATGGATTCCCCTCATATTGTGGAGCATAACTAACACTGCAAATACTTTACTTGAATATTTTCTTCTCATGCCTTTCACACGTTCACATTATTTGACAGCTTTAGTCACTTGACAAGATTTTTCACACAAAAAACGTGAAACTATTAGAGGATCATTTGAATGACAGAATACATTGTCAGTTATTTTCATAATTATTTGTGATTTTTCATGTAAAAACATTTCATGGCTCCAGCTTCACAAAAGGATTTTCTACTGTTACTTTTAATTATTTTTTATTAATTTTCTTTTCTAATTTTGAGGTTTGTACTATTGTCAGTACAAAACAAGCACTGTGTTTCACTCTGGATTATTGTGACGGCATTTATCACTAATTTCAGATTTTTTATAAACTCAATCATTTAGTGAAGAAATGTAAGTGGAGTGGGGCAATGAGTACTTTTACTTTTAATCTTTTTACTTAAGCATCTGAATACTTACCTACCATTTAAACCATCTATAAACCATATCTTTTATAATAACTATGGATCAAATGATGGTTCCAGATAATGATTTTCATATTTTGCAACCGGAATGGTGGTGCAGTGGTTAGTGGTTGTGTGGAGTTGGCATGTCTGTGTATTTCAGGTTAATTGGCAACTCTATATCGCCCATAGGTTTGAATGTTGTCTCTATGTGTCAGCCCTGTGATGGCCTCGCCTCTCACCTAGTGTCAGCTGGGATCGGCTCCAGCCCCTGCAACTCTGATAAGCAGTTATGGAAAATGAATGAATGGAAAACAGGCTACAACTTTACCGTTTTGTCTCAGTCTTTCACACTTTCATTTTGTTGTTTTTGGCCACAGCAGACAGCTCTCAAACACCAAATGGGAGACGGACAGTTAACTAGCGAGAAGTTCTTGAACATTTCATAAGAGTTGGTAGAAAGCAAAAATAGACACGACTCCAAATTAACGATAACGTTGCTGTAAAAATTGTGATAACATGTCAGTGTTCACAGCTTGTTTCCTCTGCTCCCAAGTGGCCAATAATCATTTACTAGAGCTTTAAACAACCAGAAGTGCTATTCTGTAGATAGTACAGTACACTATCTACTCTATTAATAAAAATTTAAATGTTCTTGTTATGTTCTAACCATAACTACGACTACCAATAAGTTAAATGTAGTTGTAAAACAAAGATTTTTTAGGCCATATACAGTCATCGCATCAATTTTTATCTATTTAAATCTCACGTTTCATTGTGTGTGAGATTCGGTCAGAGCAATCTTTCTGAAGCATAAACCAAAGTGACACAGCTGGCACAATGTGTGAAAGTGTACTCTGAGGTACGAACGTGTACAAGGATGAAATGATGTGTGAAAACATCTTCTGCTGTGATATCACCATTACACCTGTTGAGCTGTGACAGCTGGCACGCACAGCATCTCTCAAACTGTGATCTAACACAGTATGCAGTAATAACTGGATAATGTGATTTATCTGAGATCCAACATGATAATACAGACAATGCAGTGAATGCGAGCAATCTGTTGCCAATCTGTTATCATTCATTCACTTCAACAAAAGGCTCCATCATGAGATAATACAGACAGATAGTGATGATCCTACAACATGCATTAATTGGATTGTAACATGCAACTATCACTACCTGTAATCTTAATCCCCTACAGAAGGGCCATCAGGATCTGCAGAGATGGAAATAAACAACTTCTAGCTGAATTATGCTAATCTCCTGAAAACATACATCAAAACACTACATAGATCATTAAACCCTTCAGGGTTTAGGAAAGCAGAATATGTAGAGTTTATGCAGGCAGGGTTAGCCAAAAGGCTCCATGGGAAAAAGGAAGTGGTTGCAGCTATTGCTTATTTTCTGTTCTCTGCACAGCCATCACTGTCTGGTTTGGATCTGCCACCAAAAAGGACAGGAACAGACTACAATGGACATTTCCTACATGTCCTGGGTCAGGAAACGGGCAACATACATCACTGCAGACCCATCACACCCTGAACACAATTTGTTCTAGCTTCTTCCCTCTGGTAGGCGCTACAGCCCTCAATTGGGCCTCTCTTTAACAATTAAAGTTAAAGTTGAATGTTGAATCATCTCTCTTGAGATTCAGTGACGTAAAGGAGACAAGGCAGAACAGTAAACAACAGTGGCAGTGCAATTAACAATGTTGGCTCTGTTGATGAAGCTGTGTCTTCTGCTACTGACAATTCAAGGATAAACACATGAGGGGAACAAACAACTATCACTTAGAATGTCTTATTTGACCTATCATCTGATCTATCCAATACCTCTGCTGGTGGCAAGTAAATGTTGTGTCATAGAATAAATAATGTACACAAGTAATGTACAGTCACTTTATTACACTATTGATCCTATTGATTTTATTTAATAATGTTTATTGTAAAACAAAAACCTGTAAAAAATCTATGACACTGCGACTCCCTGGCACTAAACTGTGAGGTGTTATTGTTATCTTGTGCACATGAACGAGGACATACATGTACACATGTGCACCGGAGCCATGTGACACACAGTCTTCCCCAGGGTTTCATACTATTGATTTATCTGCAGCAAGTGGCAACCTCCTGCAGTCCCTCAAACGCCCATTTAAGGGTGGCTAAAAAAGCGAGCCAAGGCCATAAGGCTCCTAAGGGCCCCATATTAAAATGCCCAACTTCACAGCAGAAATAAGCTTGTTAACAGTGTGGTTTAAAAAGCTGTTTTAGTTTTTAAATACCCCGTTCATGACAACTGTACAGCGGTTGAATCTTTATATCACTGCCCCATTTAAATTATATTTACCCTGGGGGTAGGACCTCTGGGGTCCGAGCAGTCACCCGTGATTGCAAAAGCAATTGATAGGTCCATTGATAGGACCCCAGAGGGTTAAGCCATAAGAGTCAAATAATTAAGGGCGTGGCTGCTTTGATTGACAGGTGGCTGGTTTCAGCTATCGTGCTTTGTTGAGCCCATTATAGCTACACCCTCCAGCCCCACGTCTGTACTCATTTTTGTAACAGCAAGAAAGGGTAAACTTAAACTTGATGTCACGACCGAACTATGGACCCGAACCCAAATGCACAACTCCAGAGACCAAAGTTTCAAAATAAAGGTTTATTTAACAAAACGAAAAAACCAAAAATCACTCTTAACAGAGGAAAAAACTCTACACTAATCTCAGAAAACAAGACGTCACAAAACTAAGGCTAGACTAAGAAAAACAAAATAAACAAACAGAAAATCACTCTTGTGAGGCTATACTATGAAAAAGAAACAAACAGAAAATCACTCTTGTGAGGCTATACTATGAAAAGGAAACAAACAGAAAATCACTCTTGCGAGGCTATACTATGAAAAGGAAACAAACAGAAAATTACTCTAGGACAAAGTATCAAAACAACGTGAAGCCAAACAAAGACCTGACAATGGACAAAGCGCTGGTTCTCTGACATGAGACAAGACGAACTGGCACAGGACAAAGGGAGACATGGACTATATATACACACACAAGGTAAGGGCACAGGTGGAAACAATCAGGGCGGAGACAGGTAATTCTAAAGGCGGGAAAACAGACAAAGAGGGAAAGTAAAACTAATAACAATGGACACAGACAGGAAGTGGAACCAAAATAAAACAGGAAATCACAAGACCACATAGACACGAGACATAGTGAATAAATTAACTTAACACTTTTTCTTGGACATGACAGTACCCCCCCCTCTAGGGACGGCTCCTGACGGACCAGGAACCTGAGGATGACGATCGTGGAAGTCTCTGATGAGGGCTGGGTCCATAATAAAACTTGCGCGTACCCACGAGCGTTCTTCTGGGCCATAGCCTTCCCAGTCCACCAGATACTGGCGTCCTCTTCCCCGGCTGCGAACTGCTAAGAGTCTTTTAACTGAAAACACCGGACCACCATCAACCATTCGGGGGGGTGGAGGGGGTGCGGCTGCGGGAACCATGGGACTCTCCTTAACAGGTTTGAGCTTGCCAACGTGAAAAGTAGGATGCACCCTCAGGGACCTGGGAAGGCGCAGACGGACAGAGACAGGATTAACCACTTTAGACACTGGAAATGGACCCACAAACCTGGGAGCCAACTTCCGGGAGATGACATGGAGTGGCAAGTCTTTGGTAGAGAGCCAGACTTTCTGGCCCGGCTGGTATGCCGGAGCTGGTCGGCGTCTCCGATCTGCAGCCTTCTTCATGCGATCCACATTACGCAGGAGGGCCCTCCGAGCAGCTGCCCAGATGCGGTGGCAACGCCGGACCATGGCATGGGCAGACGGAACGGTGACCTCCTTCTCTGTCTCTGAGAACAAGGGAGGTTGGTAGCCAAAGACACACTGGAAGGGAGTCAGCCCGGTGGCTGCCGTTGGAAGAGAATTGTGGGCGTATTCCACCCAAGTCAGGTGCTTGCTCCAGGACGATGGATTCTGGGATACCAGGCACCGGAGACAAGTCTCTAGTTCCTGGTTGAGCCGCTCTGTTTGTCCATTGGACTCAGGGTGGTATCCGGACGTGAGGCTGACGGTGGCGCCGATTAAACTGCAGAATTCCTTCCAGAACCGCGAGATGAATTGGGGCCCCCGGTCTGACACAATGTCTTTAGGAAAACCATGGATACGAAACACATTATTCATCATAATTTCTGCCGTCTCTTTGGCAGACGGCAGTTTAGGCAAGGCAATAAAATGAGTCATCTTAGAGAATCTGTCCACCACTGTAAGAACAGTGGTGTTACCTTGGGAGACCGGGAGCCCCGTGACAAAGTCCAATGAAATCTCAGCCCATGGTCGACTGGGAACCGGGAGAGGTTGCAGCAGCCCCATCTGAGCATGGGAGGAGGTCTTGTTTCGGGCACAGACAGGGCATGCCTCCACATACTCTCGGACCTCATGTTCCATGGAGGGCCACCAGAACCTTTGCCGTATGGCATACATTGTTCTATTGATTCCCGGATGGCAGGTGAGCTTAGAGGTGTGAGCCCAGTGAATCACCTGTGGACGCACAGTGACAGGAACAAACAGGCGATTTGCCGGACAACCACTAGGTGTAGGGTTCTCACCATTAGCCCGCTTCACCTCTGCTTCTATCTGCCATGTCACCGCTCCTACCACACGGTGCAGTGGCAGGATGGGTTCAGGTTCTTTGGCAGCAGGCCTGGGGTCAAACAGACGAGACAAGGCGTCAGGCTTGGTGTTCCGGGACCCCGGCCTGTAAGACAAAACAAAGTCAAAACGGTTAAAAAACAGAGTCCATCTGGCTTGGCGGGAGTTCAAACGCTTGGCCTTGCGGATATACTCAAGGTTCTTATGATCGGTCCAGACCACAAATGGATGTTGAGCCCCCTCTAACCAATGTCTCCACTCTTCCAATGCTATCTTAACGGCAAGTAGTTCGTGATTACCGACATCGTAGTTCCGTTCTGCTGGTGAAAGCTTCCTGGACAGGAAGGCACAAGGATGCAGCTTGTGATCCTTGGCAGAGCGCTGTGAGAGAACAGCCCCTACTCCTTCGTTGGAGGCATCCACCTCCACCACAAACTGCCGACTGGGGTCAGGAACCGTGAGAATGGGAGCAGTGGTGAACATCTCCTTGAGCCGGGTGAAGGCCTCCTTGGCTTGAGGAGACCACAGGAACGGAGCCTGAGGAGAGGTGAGAGCATGGAGAGGAGAAGCTATTGCGCTGAAGTTTCTGATAAACCACCTGTAGAAGTTAGCAAAGCCCAGAAATTGCTGGACCTTCTTGCGGTTATCAGGTGTAGGCCACTGAGCCACAGCACTAACTTTAGCCGGGTCCATTTGTATCTGCCCAGGGGCTATGATGAAGCCCAGGAATGACACAGATTCGGCATGAAATTCACTTTTTTCTGCTTTCACGTAAAGCTGGTTCTCCAGTAGGCGCTGGAGAACCTGGCGGACATGACCAACATGAGAGTCTTGATCTGGGGAGAAGATCAGGATATCATCCAAATAGACAAACACAAACTGGTTGAGGAATTCCCTCAGTATGTCATTGATTAGTGCCTGAAAGACTGCAGGGGCATTGGTCAGTCCAAATGGCATCACCAGGTATTCATAATGCCCGGAAGGAGTGTTAAACCCAGTCTTCCACTCATCCCCCTCTCGAATGCGGACCAGGTGGTATGCGTTTCTCAGGTCAAGCTTTGTAAAAATCTTGGCCTGTTGCAGTTGTTCGAAAGCAGATGACATGAGAGGGAGAGGGTATCGATTCTTAATGGTAATGTCATTTAGTGGTCCATAGTCAATACAGGGTCTCAGGGAACCATCTTTTTTCCCTACAAAGAAAAACCCTGCCCCTGCAGGGGAGGATGAGGGGCGGATGAGTCCTGCTTTTAAGGATGCCTCAATGTACTCAGTCATGGCAATCTTTTCTGGACCAGAAATGGAATATAACCTCCCCTTGGGGATCGGTGCCCCTGGGATGAGGTCAATAGGACAGTCATAAGGTCGATGGGGTGGTAGTGACGTGGCCTTACTTTTACTGAATACCTCCCCGAGATCATGGTAGCACCTGGGAATGGAGGTCAGGTCAGGCCAGTTGGCCTTTAAGTCTGTGAGGGATGGAACAGAAACAGAGTTAAGGTCAGCAACCACCCCAATTTCCACCTTCTTGTTCGGTTCAAGCCCTGTTTCTACCCCGGGTCCTCCCCATCTCATTACCTTCCCTGAACACCAGTCAATGTGGGGGTTATGTTTCTTGAGCCAGGGGAATCCCAGGATCAGAGGGTGTTGGGCAGAGTTAATCAGGTGGAATGACATGAGTTCATGATGATCCTCGATTGCTACTTCTACTGGTTCAGTTACATGGGTTACCTTAAAAATGAAGCTGCCATCTAGGGCACTAGCCTCCAAGGGCTGAGGTAGAGATTCAGTCTTAACATTCAGTTTGTGAGCAAAACTCCAATCCATGAAACTTTCATCAGCCCCAGAGTCAATTAATACCCCCAGAGAAACTGTGATGTCTTTGTGTTTTACCTGAATGTCAGTTAAAGAGCGTGAGGGGCTGTCAGTGGTGGAGGTGTGACTCACCCGGAACCCCTCCTTCAGCTGGTGAGCTTTCTCCTTAACTGGGCATGCTACCAGCAGATGTCCCTGTTTCCCACAATAGAAGCACCTCCCTTCCTGTAGGCGTCGTCGTCGCTCCTCTGCGGACAATTTAGCCCTTCCTAGCTGCATGGACTCCTCCGTGCCGCTTGGGGGCGCTGCTGTCCTAGGAGCTGGTGATGACGGACGGAGAGGATCCCTCCAACCGTGGGAAGCAGACGAAGGACGACCTCTGGCGTAGTCCCGGGAAACTGTAGCTTGTGGCTTGGCCCTTCTCCGCTCAGCCAAGCGGTGGTCAGTTCTGACTGCTAGCGCGATCACAGAGTCAAGATCTTCAGGCAGATCGAGGGGAACCAATAAATCCTGAATAGGATCAGACAGTCCTTTGATAAATGCATCATACAGTGCCGTGGAATTCCATCCGCTATCAGTGGCTAAGGTGCGGAAGCGGATGGCATAATCAGAGACAGAGTCCATGCCTTGCCTGATGCTGCTCAACTTGCGTGCTGTCTCTCTGCCTGACGTGGTAGGATCGAAAACTCTCCTTAATGCCTCTGTGAACCGATCCACGGATTGACAGATTGGCGACCCACGGGACCATTCCGCTGTAGCCCAGGCCCGTGCTCTCCCAGTTAGATGGGAGATCATGAATGCCACCCTGGATCTTTCTGTGGGGAAGGCTGATGGCAATTGTTCATAGTGCATTTCACAGTCCACAATGAACGACCGGCATTCTCCAGACTCACCGGAGAATCTTTCAGGTGGAGCGAGACGGGGAGCCAGGGCATGGGCACCCGGGGCTGGTGGGGCTACGGCGGTCGCCGGGGAAGGCGTGGCTGAGGTGTCTTTGGTCAGGTGAGCAAGCATCTGATGAATCTGGGTGGTCAAGAGAGTCACTTGAGCTGTCATGTCAGACCTGAACTCCTCTTGACTGTCTGCCAGCACTTTCACTCCCTGTTGCAGGGCGGACATCTGGTCCTCCTGCTGGTTAAGGCGGACGCCTTGGGAGCGAATGGCTGCCGTCAGGTGGTCTGAGTTGGCTGGATTCATGCTGGCCAGTTCGTTCTGTCACGACCGAACTATGGACCCGAACCCAAATGCACAACTCCAGAGACCAAAGTTTCAAAATAAAGGTTTATTTAACAAAACAAAACCAAAAATCACTCTTAACAGAGGAAAAAAACTCTACACTAATCTCAGAAAACAAGACGTCACAAAACTAAGGCTAGACTAAGAAAAACAAAATAAACAAACAGAAAATCACTCTTGTGAGGCTATACTATGAAAAAGAAACAAACAGAAAATCACTCTTGTGAGGCTATACTATGAAAAGGAAACAAACAGAAAATCACTCTTGCGAGGCTATACTATGAAAAGGAAACAAACAGAAAATCACTCTTGTGAGGCTATACTATGAAAAGAAAACAAACAGAAAATTACTCTAGGACAAAGTATCAAAACAACGTGAAGCCAAACAAAGACCTGACAATGGACAAAGCGCTGGTTCTCTGACATGAGACAAGACGAACTGGCACAGGACAAAGGGAGACATGGACTATATATACACACAAGGTAAGGGCACAGGTGGAAACAATCAGGGCGGAGACAGGTAATTCTAAAGGCGGGAAAACAGACAAAGAGGGAAAGTAAAACTAATAACAATGGACACAGACAGGAAGTGGAACCAAAATAAAACAGGAAATCACAAGACCACATAGACACGAGACATAGTGAATAAATTAACTTAACACTTTTTCTTGGACATGACACTTGATTACAAAAATTTTCCTTAATAAGTAAAAGTATGCAAAAATTATTTACAAAATGTAGTCACTGTATCAAAAGTTAAAATAGTAATAATGCACAAAAACATTAATATACATGATCATTCAACTGTATGTTAAACATGCCAGGAGAAGCTAATTTGACATGCCCAATACTTCATATTTTAACAATGCATAATATTTTATAAACCCTTCATGTATGTATGTATTTTGTCCTGTGGTGACATATAATGTAGCATGAAATGGAAATACTCAAATTTGCACTGCAATTTAAATAAATGTACTTTTCACAACATTATTTTAAGTATTAATCATAACATTTTGAACAGTTTTGATCTCCTATCAGGTGGCTAGTTTGTGATGATTGGCTGAAAACCAAAATGATTAACCTGTAAATCATTAAATGCAACTTAACATTAAGTACAGTGTGGAATAAACTGTAAAAACTGTAAAGGGAGTTGCTTTAAGATTACTGCTGCTGCTGCTGCTGGTGGTTTTTGTTAAGGTTTAGATTTTGTGCTTTATGACTGTGCCACTGCTTTGGCAGCGAACGGTTTATGAGAGCATCTGCTGAAAGATTGCCTGCAACAGTGATTGAAAGCATCTGCAGAAACTTTAACTTGTCCAGCAAAAATCCTACACACCGAGCACAGTTTCTACTTTAGATAGATCTAGGAGAGTATAGATCTTCACCTTGTTCAACTTGATCAACAGGTAGCACTTCATTTGCACACCCTCTCCCCAACACAGCTGATCTACTTTGTAAATTTATGTTTTCATTATAGGTTTGATTTAATAAAGCAGCCATATATTATTTGAAATATTTGGTAACGTAAATTTAAATGCTTGACAATGGCTGTACCTATTTACTGTACTGCCATTGTAATGCTGTCAATATAGAGACTTATTATAAACAAACATTCATAAAGTTGTTATGTGAATTCGTTTAATGTAGGCCACGCTTCTTTTAAAACTTGTGGAAATAAATTGGAGGCAACACAAGATAAATAGGCCAGAAACTTTCATTATCTTTGTGCTCATGAGCAGTTGGACAAAATAGACCTATTTATCACATATTAATTATCATGATTTGCTTCTCTGGACAAGGTATTTTGAAGGCCATGGACTATTCAAATGGACCTTTATTATCTGAGAACCTTAATTCAAAGGAGGACTCAAAATTATTTTAATGTAGTAATTTTTCTCTTTCCTTTCATCAGAACAAACCATTGACGGGACACAACTATATTTTAATTTGCCAGAGAAGGATAATTCACCTCATCACTTTAAATTAATCACTTAAAATTAAATAATGGCTCTTCTTGTATTTATGTTCAGCTAATTTCCAAGGTCCGGGATTGCACTTAAGTGACACTAGAAAATGCAAAAGAAGAAACCTCATGCTTGCTATAGTCATTAACTGCATTTTCTTTTCATTGAACCTGTAGTATTTGTCTAAGACTCGAACAAAAGAAATGAGAATTAGGCACCTAGAAGTTTTAAGAGGAACTTCAGAAAGTTACATAGTCTATATATACTTTACCATAGCTTTTTCACCCAAATAATAAAGGTCTTTATTAGAATATCACAGTGTTGGGGTGTCGATTAGCTCAGTTGGTAGAGCATCTGCCCCATGTATGAAGGCTCAGCAGCGGCCCAGGGTTTGAAACCGCCCTACAGCCCTCTGCTGCATGTCATTCCCCATCTCTCTCTCCCCACATTCCTGACACTCTTCAGCTGTCTCTATCAAAAATAAAGATTGAAAAGGCCAAAAAATATCTTTTTAAAAAAGAATATCACAGTGTTACCTGAACTTTTAATGCACATTGGTTATAAATATTTGATCAAAATGACCTTTGTGGAGCTATTACAAGAAAATAATAGAGTTCAGAAGTGCCTGTAATGGAAACAGTGCAGTAACGTTGGACTTTACTGATGAAACAGTGAGAAAAAATTCAGTGTTTCTCCAATATCTTTATCATTTGATGCAACACTCAGAGGAAAGCACAAGCTGGAAAATGCTGCTCACCAGTGGCGGATTCAGGATATTTGAGAGGCAGGGGTAAAAACAAAATAAATGTGGCACTAGCTGTATGCAATGGGTCACCAGCATGCAGAAAGTCATGATTCATTTATAGTGAAACAGTCACAAACTGTGGATAAAACACAATACTGCAACATCACTCAGTATATTTATCTCATTGCATCAACTATATCATTCATAGCATTTATACGCAGAGATTTAACACTTGAATAAATAGAATTAATTAATATTAATTATCCACATAAACATAGTTACATGTTTACAACAGTGTAATTTTATAGTGTCAATCATGCATTTTCTGTTCATATATTAAGATGAATTATAATTGTTGACAAATACATTAATAAAGACTAAAATGTCATTATATATCCATTACATTCATTATAGTGAGTTTTAAACTATTTTAGAGCTTAAACAATTAGTCTCTTAATTGATTAGTCTATCAACAGATTATTTTAGAATTATTTAAGAAAGAAATGTCCCAAAAATCTCAGGTTACATCTTTTTTAATGTGAGAATTTGCTGCTTTTCTCAGTTTTATGATACTGACTTGATTATCTTTGAGTTTTGGGTTGTTCATTGGACAAAAAAGCTATTTGATCTCTGGGAAACTGTAACATATAATCATGATAAAAATCTGCAGATGTATTTATAGTGAAACTAAGCATTAGTTGCAGCTCTAAACTTAGCTCACCTATAAGAGTGTGTGCCCCATGTATCAAGGCTAGAATCCTTACTGCAGCGACCCGTGTTCAATGTCAGCCTGGTCCCTGGCCCCATCTCTCCAACTGTCACTGTCCAATAAGGCAGAAAATGCCAAAAAATGTTTTAAAATGTTTTTGTTGCTATATACTGTATTTTACTTGTACCATTTATTGTTATTCAACATTGATTTTACACAAAATGTTGTTGAATGTCCTAAAGCTGTAATACACAGATTTTTGCCTTCAGACAAGAAGAGTATTTTTAGTCTTGCCCTCCTCCTTCACCAGTTGGTCAAGTTCCCATCTAACACTCGTCACTCTTTCTGATGTGATACCTGACTTGAGGCTGCAGCACCATGCATCCACAAAAGCACACTAATGCGGATGTTCGGTGTGCTTTTGAATGAGGTCTCTTATTCTGTATCTGGAGCTCTGAATAATTTCTTTTTTCCTGCTTTCGCTCATTGTAGTTGTTGCTATGACTTCCCCGATAACCAGCTGAAAGCTCGCCATGCCTGCAGCAGACTGTATAGACCCATAAACATAGTAGAACTCACCGAAGAGTCAATTTCAGACCAAGGCATTTATGCTTGTATGCACAGAATAATAGCACACAGGCATTGAAAAAACCTTGAGGGTTGTGCTCATGCTGCTATAGTAGGTAGTACATTGCTGTTAAAGCAGTTAATTTCTTACAGCTGTGCAGCAGCCGCGCAAAGATAGAGTGGGAACACAGGAGAGGAAACATGCTACCAATTTATCAGTGAATTTAATCAAATGGAACTAAACTGATTAAACTATATTTCATGCAAAGGGACAAAGTAATTCACTTTATAACATTTCCACATTGAATCACCTAATGTATAATTTTAATCAACTCATATGTATTCCCTCTTTTAAATGTGCTCATTCAGAAATAATAGGAGCTATAATTGCTGTGTAATTGCTTTGTGATATAATTAGAGCATGATTAGCAAGACATAGGCGATATTTATTGGGGCTCTTATTTTTTTCCACCGTTTTCTCAGATTTTTTTTCACTGTCCAAAGCAAGCATAGTGGTATGTCCAAATAGTCTCACAAACATCACAACTAAAGCCAATTAAAGCACAACCTGTTTTCTGTTTTCCTACTGTTAATCCTGTCAGTGCTCAACAGCTCTTAGTTGGATTTTTGTTTGCTTATAAAAAACCATTAAAGGAACAAAATACTTTATCAGAATTATTAAAGTGAGGGTGAAACACATGTAATCATGTATCTCCTATATAAAAACTTTTAACCAAGAGGTGTCTTTAAAGGACAACATCTAATGAAGCCGTTCTCCCTATTAAGTGGCTAGCAATGTTTTCATGGGCTTAAACAAATTGCTAGGAACTTCACTTCCATCCATTACCTTGTCAGAAACTTTGGACTGAGACTGACTTAATCCAGTGACCCCCCCCCATCTTCCACTATACATCTAAAATACTCTCCTGAGACCCAATTTTCTACCTGTATCCCTGCACCTCCTCGTTTGAGTTATTTCCTCTGTAAGCACAAGTAAGTCATCACGCTGGACAATACTGAACACAAAAGTTCTCACAATGATGAAACACCCACACAGCCACAAAGCAAAGAGTCTTGCAGGTATTTTTGATGCACTTCTTTAAAAAAACATATTGGCATTTGTGAGCCAAGAGACATGAACAACTTTACCGTTTAATGATACGTTGGTTGGCTGAGATTTTTCAAAGAAATCCGAGCTAGTGAACGTAAACTGAAATGGTAAGAGAGGAAAATAATATACAGTGCATGCAGATAAGCTTCATTAAGCATTTGACATTTCAACAGGCTGGAGATTTATTTTGCAAAATTGAATCCACAGCGCAGCCAATATCTATACACAAGCCTTTTTTTTCTCTGAACTGATGACATATACATTTATAATTTTTGCTTGGGTCATGTCTTAATGACCAGACATACAAAATAATGATGAGAATATAGACAAGTATTGAGCAGTGGAAATATACTAATATTCCTAGAGGTACCATCATTAACTGCTATACTCCTTTCTCAGTGTTTACTCTCTGGGGTACAGCTGGAACGAATTACAGTAATTGATTGGATGCACAGAGGTGTATCGAGCATAGAGCTGTCCACATTTCTGACTGATCTCCTTGTTATAGTACTTCTCTCTCCTCTATTGCTCTCTCAGCTTCACAGAGGCTACCCTAATGTATGACCATTGTCTAGAGGTCACTGTAGATGTCCGAATCATGTGGAGGTAGCCCGTCATGCAGAGCGCTGCATGCTTCAGGGAGTAATCACAAGCCTCCAGCTTCCCCCATCAACATTCTTTGCTGCCCTTAGGCCAACAAACCAGATTTTTCATGTCAGCTGGCATGCACCTTCAACTCATAAGTAGCTGTTTGACTTTCACAAGTCTCGCATCATCCAAGCATACACACTCCCAGGCAAGGTTGCCATATCCTTGGTCCATAATTATATGCCAGTTATAAGTGTCCACTTGCGCATGCAGATGGGTTGGGCTCTTAAAAAATCCAGGTAGCAGGTCGAACCTATCTACACAGACTATTTATCGTTCCCTAAGGGGGGAGCGCTCACATCGTAATAATAATTCAATTCAGTTCAAATATTTCTCATTACTTTTGTTCCATGCCCGCTTCTATACGCACACACTCAAGGCCCACAAACCACACCACAGAGAGGAAAACTGTAAATAACGACATTTGTTTTCCATGTCTTCCTTGTCTTGTTGATTCTGTATTAAATTACTGTTTTCGATAGATCTTTTTCATGTGGGATATGTTGGGTCTCTGTAAATAATATTATAAAGACTACAGTCTAGACCTGCTCTATATGGAAAGTGTCATGAGATAACTTCTGTTGTGAATTGGCTCTATATAAATAAAATTAAATTGAAATTAAAATGTTGACAAACCTCCATGAACAGTCAGACTGTTACAGAGATGGCAGAGAAACACGTTTTGCTGCTTGACATTTAGTTTAGAAAATGACTCAGGTAGGCAGGCTTGCTACTTGACTCGATTTCTGGTTATTTTAGATTTTCTGTGAAAGACAAACATGTGACACACTTTACATTTGGAGTAATTTTGGTTTTCAGATGCAGGAATGATACAAATCAAAATCCACAGTACATAAAGATTCCTACATTGTTCATACATCGAATGCAACAGGAAAAAAAAACAGGCAATCATTTGAAAAAAGAAACATCAAAGTAAATGATCCTTCAATACGCTGACTGATTGCATCTAATTCTGATTGTAGCTCATTACTGCCTACTTCATCTGAAGTGAAGGCGATTCTCATTTGTAATGTATGACACATGATTAACTTTATACTGACAGGTATTTATGGACAGCAGTCACAGCTGTAAGGTTAGGAGAAAATTCACGTCTTATATGGTTATAAATATACATATGTATAATTTAAAATGGACTACAGTATACTGAAACATGATAAGTAAAGTGTGTCTATCACACCTCTGCATTAGTATGCCCACAAGCTGCAGATTGTAGAGGCTGAGAGCGCATGTGGCATCTGTGAGCATCAGCCTTGAATGCTGACAGAAAAACAGCAAAACACATCCACCAATAAAACCAAGAAGTTATTTCCCCCCTTTTTGATAACATATTTTATTAGCAAGAATATACAATATGGCATACAAGATTTAAGGGTTCAGTATTTCATTTTTTTTGTATCTACCACTGTTATTTCTAAGAGCACATGCCTTGAATTTTCATGCTATGCTCACAGCCATACATTCATGCCTCCCTCTTCATTCCCCTGTGTCGGGTAGATGTTTTACATGCTGTAAGTGTATTTAGAAAGTCTAAGTAGCTATGATGGTTTGTGATTGACTTTCTGCGTGATAAGAACATTGGAGGATGCAGAGAGAGTGTTGTCTTTGCTCATTACAACCACCAAGGCCCAGCTGCAGAGACAGCTGCCGCGTACGTCAACACCTGCCAGGGGAGGGACAGGATATATCACTCCATTGTCAGGCTCGATCTTAGCTTGATCTCATCTCCGAACCAAACTTTACGCTAATAACTTATGAGAGTCACAGTAAATAAACATGCAAACACCTGCAAATGTCAACAGTTCAGACCAATTTGGAGTCTGTTAATTAGAAGATGCTGATTGTTAATTTTTTTCCTCACATTCTTGAGGAACTGACAATTTAAAGAATGCATGGTTTAACAACAAGGAACAACTGTTACACCATCGTGAAAATGTGCTCTGATGGTGAGATTGGCAGCTCTGTGTATGTGTCATGACACCAGTATTATGGCAGTGCAGACTGTGGGTTCATGAGGCAATTTCTGTGCACTGCTGAGATCCAGTCAGACTTGTTCCAGTGGGACAGGCCAGCATACGACCCTCACACTCTGAAGCCTTACAAAATAGTCATTACAGAGTTCAGCACTGTCAGCACATTTCAGCAGAACTTTGTAGCTCGGTTTTGGCAGCAAACTTGATACTCAGAGGAGGTTAACCATTGGCTTACTTTGCTAACATAAAAATGTGGAGAGTTGTGACCTCTGCTGTTCTGTATATATAATATGCAACATCTTATATGGGAAATTACTCGCAACAAAATTTGGTCCTACCACAACTGAGGTAGAAGTGTTATCCATTTGGACTTTTTGGTTCTGGAAACATTTAGCTGATAAGATGATATTATCTGATGGGCCAAATGAAGCCTGAAATCAGCTGCCTGTGATGGCATCCACCCATCATTCAAAGTGCTACATTCATAATTATGTATACATTTATTGTTTACATTTATTATTGAACAGGTGATATTGTTATATGAAACTTGTACAGTTGTCATCAACTGGGAAATTACCTATAGAGACCAATAGAGGCAATACTTTGTACCGGTCTGTAAACATGTTTATTTCTGCTGTGAAGTTGAACATTTTAATATGGGGGCTTATGGAGATTGACTCGCATTTGCTGCCAGCCTCAAGTGGCCATTCAAGGAACTGCACTTTTTGACATGTCAGCATTAGCTTCATTTGTCAGTCTTGAGGTTGCCACTTGGGTAAGCGTCTTATATAAATATAGGCAAATCTATATTTTTGATATTGTCTACGTCACACTTGGAAAGAGAGGTAATTCAGTTGGTTGCAATCTGTATCCTCACCACCAGACATCTAAATCCAACAAACCTTTAAACAAACCTTTAAAACAGGTCACAAATATATACTTTTATTCATTTATTTATTTTATAACGCAAAATCATTTTCATTTCATTTTCTAAAGCAGCTGGATGCTTTTATAACAACTGTTTCTCAAACAGGGGAAAATAATGCATTTGTTGGGGCCTATTTCCAGCTGCAGATTTGATGTGTTAGTGAGTATTTACACACAAGGATGGTGTGAGTGAAATGCAAAATAAAAAATACTGTGGCTATATATGAAATATTTATAATAAGCTATATGTGGTTTCACAGGCAATAATAGTAGGGGCAGTTATTGTTTATTTATTGTTGCATTGTTTTGTTTTGTCTTTTCACGGGATTTGATGACAATTGGAAAAATCTGCAGTAGAAAATCACCTGGTTTATCTTTCAACCAACAGGCCACCAGGACTCCAGGAAGTTCTTAATGAATACAAATGTACATGTTACTACTATGACAAATGTTAACCATAAGTGCAACGTCCCAATTATTGGTTCAGGTGTCAAAATAATGTGGTTTGTGTGTAAGCAATTATGTTTGAATATGGAACAGGTGCAGGTGAAATCAATCATGGACGTCCATTTGGTTTTCTGGGTCATGCTGGGTGTGACTGGGATGAGGAAATATTTTCCCCCAGAGTGCAGCTGCATTTTATAGGAAGGAGAAACTCTATAAACCAAACTGGAACAGACTTTGGCCTCCCCTTCATAAGGTTGTCGCACAGGACACACATCATCTCTGCTGCATCATTGCTATAATCCTTCATGTAATATTGACCATCTGAAGGGTAGTTTAAAGCTTAATACTCGTTATCTTGAGAAGTTTCTTTCTACTTGCATCACTCCTGATCTTACTTTTGAGCACAACCACAGGGCACACTGTTTTTAGTGATACTTAGTCCACCTTTGACAGCTCGCACCTTTTCCATCCCCCATAATGAAGAGAAATAATCCTGGATATATTTGAAATGAGGATTTGTTCGCCAAAAGTAATTAGGAGGTGATGTCCACAGAACTCATAAAATGCAATGGTAGAATGGTGGTAACCATAGAAACCTTGTGACTGGAGTGGTCTTCTGGGAGACATGCTTTAATAATATACTGGCCAAGCAAGGAAGGCAAATATGATATCACTCTATAGAAATGCCACTCACTGATTAGATATGACTGCGTTAGTTTTGAGGGCACACATGCTGGTAAAATGAATTTACCACTGGGTTTTTTTTGGAAATTACCCACAGGTGAACGGCAAAGTCATATTACCTGTAGTACATTAACTTTAAGGTGATGCAAATTTGTTGTACATACAATCTGTCCAGGAAATTAGAATTAAAATTAGAACTGGGAATAGCAAGAAAGTCCTATTCTTATCATTGTGGTTAGAAACACAACATGAATCCTCTGTGTGCAGTAATAGCTGCAGGACATGAAATTGCTTGGCAACCAGCAGTATATGACATGTGTTTTTGTATCTTTTTGCTTGCATAGCTATCCATGTGCAAACTCCTCTTTAAAATAGGAATTTTTCCTCAAACACATATTTAACCCTTTCCCATCAGGGTTCAGAAAAACAGATTTTCAGGCCATTACATCGCAGGGCAACTGGAACACAAATGGAAAGGTGAGTGTCAAATTTTCATGACCCATATCTACATGGCTTTATCCTGCTATTATTGTCATTAGCTGGATTTGAAGCTCTTTGTAAAAGCACAGCTGAACCATTGTTCTGTCCTTCATATACAACTGATTTGTTTCCAGACATAACAGCTCAAAAGAACTGTTGAAACAGGTGCTTTGTTCAACAGTTTTTACTGCAAACAAGGTACTCATGAAAAATATGGAGAGACGAACAACATCTTGGTGCATGGTAATAATGCACAAATGTTGTTAAATATACTTCGTAAAAAATAAAGCTTATTGTAGTTTAAAATGGGATAAAACCAGAGATAATATATAATATTCTTGGGTGACACTTAAACACTCTGACATCTTCACAGCTTGCAGACACGTAAATCACTTATATATCGCTAAAACACATTTCTTGTTGGTATTTCTCAGTTTATTATATTGGAATCTGTTACTAATTTGGTGATGATGAACCTTTTCAAGTTTTATTTCTTCCAATTGTGTGCTCTTTACCAGTTATGTTTGAGCACTTATTTTAAATAATCACAGTACTTTTCTTTACAATGTACCTTAAGTGACGCGTTCTTTTTATATTTCACCAAAAAGTTAGCTTTCTCTTGAACACATACAGCCAAATATCAAGTAATCATAGGCAGCAAAAGGTATATGGTATTAAAAGTTAGACTTGAGACCGTGCTGTGCCTTTTTCTCTCTGTTCCCAAGGTAAAAAGCAACAATGTGGAATTAATTTGAAAATGTAAGGTTATATTTTACAAACAATAGATCTTGATGAAGGATTTCCATTTGCTAATGCAATTTTGTAATAGAACATAGTTAAAAGGGCTCATATGAATGTCCTCCGCCTTGGCTTCCTCAAGAGCTCACTTTGATTTGAATTTGAAAGAAGCTCCATGTTACTTTTTCGCTGTGCAATTGATTGTCATTATGTGTCTTTGTCCATAGTAACATTCAATTCTCTCCATAACTCGTGGGTGCAGGCACTCTAAGTTGTTACACAATTAGCCTTGGAGTAGTTCAATTTTAGCCTGACACTATAAGAAGCACTGAGCCGGGTGAAAAGACACTCCAATTTGTCCAATTCCACAGTTCTGTGGATTTGAGTAATCATCCAGCTATACTTGCTGATTGGCTCTGAATAGAGGCTGGTATTAAAACAGCAACGTCATGCAGAAGATGTGCTATTTTTACGTTTTTATCTTTACTCTTTCCAGACCTGGAAATTACATTATAAGCCAAGTCTCTTTAAGAACAAAGACCTGTGCAGTATATAAAGAGAAGGAATCTAGACTGATACAAAAGGAGTACATAATTAACTTTTAAAAAAATGAGCAATCCTTGGTTTAACCAGCTAATTACTGAACTGACTATCATGAGTTAGCATCACTTACATTGGAATCACATTAAGAAGAACGCATCTTAAATATGATGCTTTCATAATTATAATCTATCATAAAGCTGAGTTATTAATGTGCATAAATGTAACTGAATAACGTGTTTTCTTTGCCAAGTTGCAGCTGGTAAGGAATGCTCTACTCTTTTTTCATTTTTTTTTTTTCATGTAGATTTTTTTTTTTTTGCAAGTTTACTTACAAGAAATGACAATATACTGTGAAACATGAGCATACAGCTTACTGTACATATAGAGAGATATTTGGGGTACAGAGAAAGTAATTTACATTTGTATAAAGCTGATAAATAGCTTAATTAAACGCTTTGTCAGAATTTTCTGCACTTTGTTCCACTGCTCTTAAATTTTTTAGCAAGATGGTTCTAAGCCTCTTCCAGTTCATCAGTATCACTCTCTTGGCTGAGAGGTAGCCCAAGGTAAAATACACTAAATGAACACATTACTTCAGGTATCTGACCTGCACACAGCAGGAGAAATGGGGAAATTGAAAATGGTAAATCTCACCCATTATTGAAATTATCTCAGACCAAAAAGCTCCTACCTTTAGGCACTCCACTAATAAATGTAATAAGGTGAAATGTACTACTGCCACAACCATGTCACCAAGCACAGTTGAATGAATACCAGCCATCTTCGAGAGTCTGACAGCAGAAATGTATGTGCTACACAGAATCTTGAACTGTATCATTCTATATCTAACACATTTAAATTACATTTATTGCTGGATTCTGATTTCTCTACTCAGACCTGAGGGTAATATTTAAATCCTGTTTCCATGCAAAGTAGGTGGTGCAGGTCATTAGGTGCCACACAATTAAGCAGCCCTCATACGACTGGTAATGAATGTTCAGGGAATGTGAGAGAAAACAGTATATCATCTGCATATATTCCAAAAACATATACTGTACATGCACATTTGGGGCACAGGACGATGTATATTTGAATCTCTTTATAGCTGATAGTATAAAAAGCTGAATCAAATGGCTTGTCTTAAAATCATTTCCATAAGCATTCACAAATTAGAGATCTTGCTTAGCACATATTGCACAGAATAAAGGTTCAAGAGCTAGAATAAAGACTAGAGGACTTTGTAGCTGTGCTTCAATCCTTAACTGTGGAGTATAGCTACATATACCAAGAAATTTGATTTAAATTGTAAGAGGTAGATGCTGTGTAGAGTTGATACCCAGAGCTAGAGAAGGAAATCAGGTCGAATGTACATAATGCATAAAATAGATTAGACTATTTGATGGTCTCAGAGGTTTTTTCTTTTTTGGTATTTAATGAATGAATGAATGAGCCAGCCCCTAACTTGACTTGAAGCATTCAGTGGTCTATAACCTCACAGAGAATTCTCTATGTGAATAGTTTATGTTGGCTTCAACTCACTGAAGTGCCCCCGTTTGAAATTAGTAATTGCTGCTCAAAAATCTTCCTAGTCAGCCATGTTTGGAAGAGAAATGAGACACGGAATAAGAAAGTAGTGTTCTGCAGTGGTGGAAAGTAGCTAAATACATTACGAGTATAGTAGTTTTGCTATTTTCTGCGTTTTAGAGTAATATTTCTTTTTCAAGAAGCTTCATCGATCTACAACGAAGTCTACTTGCCCCAGATTTAAAAGAAGGATGACCTGGATGACTGCAAACCTTCACAGACTACAATAATACTTGCAGTCACTACATCTCAGGCTAATATTGTACTTTGCATTACATTTATATGTTTTTATATGCTTAATTTAGTTTGCAGATCTTTAATACAAATTAAATTATCACGTGTTATCGATTATAAAGTAGTTAAAACCTTCACCTTTACTAGCTGGCAGCTGCAATATTCAAGTGATTCATACACATGAACGCATCAATCATTGATGTCCGTTAATAAAATATGCATTACATTCTGCATGGAGAGTATATTTATTTGTAGTACTATTTTTGTACATTCAAGAAAAACGTATCTCAAATTTCTCAATTATTTCTACTACTTTTACATAAGTAAAAGATCCAAGTACCCACAGTAACACCATTGCCCATTTGTACGCCAATTTAGTCAGATGGGGTAGTATTTAGTGGTATCTGGGACCCTGTGGCCTCTCAATGCCACACGGACATAATCCACTGAGTAGCAGAATCTTTCAAAGTGTTAAGAAGTAATAGTATCAGGTGTGAGAACTTGACAGAAACATATATGCTGGTGACAGACAGAT
This sequence comes from Sciaenops ocellatus, assembly GCA_033000465.1. NCBI lineage: Eukaryota > Metazoa > Chordata > Actinopteri > Sciaenidae > Sciaenops > Sciaenops ocellatus. The sequence goes on along the minus strand of CP136866.1, from coordinate 11,923,177 downwards.
TGAAACAGGACAAACTGTTATATGATGGTGTGATAACACCATCAAGAAGACTGAAAGATATCCACTGTGCTTTAAGTTGGAGTGCGGTGATTAGATGTTGTCTATTGGACAAAAGATCTCTTACATGATCATACTGGCAAGTTTTTTAATCTTCTCAATGTCTTTTGGGATTATTTCACATTGGCTTTGACAACTTAAGTTTCTTCCACTTGTTCTCAGAATCTCTGAATTGAAATTGACCTGACTTATACCTCCCAATGGGCACCTGAGTCACTCTCCAAAGGTTTTCTTTCTTTCTATATTATTTGGCAATCTGACAGTTTTGACTGACAGCAATCTGACACTTACCTGGAAATTGTTCTTTGAATTTTCAGACATGGAAAAATGCCTTGAAATGCTTCAAGGGGTTAACCTTTTCATCTATTAAATGTGTCTGAACAGAAGCTGATTTTGAATTAATATTAAAGAACAAGGTTGTCAATATTTTATTAGTTTTTATTATTGTCAACAAACACAATGAAAAAAAAAAACAAAACAAAGCCAACAATTCATTTGTCCATCTTTTAATACATTCCAACTTCCAGCCTGTCTCTCAGCCCAATGGACATAAATCTTTAAAAAAAAGCACACAAATACACAATTAAATTTGTTTTTTGTTTTTAGAAAAGACTCTAAAACAGTTAGGCATTGTACTGTGAATTGTGCATTTTTGGGGGGCTATTTTAAGTGGCAGACTAATACACATTTGGGAAATTTCTGGCACCATAACAGCTCAGACTAATCCAAAATAAACTAAAGTGATCCAGTATAACCGTGTGCCTCACTGATGCATTCTTAGTTTGTGGACACAATGGAGCTCTATTACACAGAGGAACAAGCTGTATCAGACTTTGGCTACACACACAACTTGTGGTTAGAATAACCCACTGTTGGTTAGGTAGATATCCTACCTTTAACCTTCAATCTCTCCTGAAACTGTATTTATAGAAGAAAATTCACATAAGAACTTTGATGCATATCAAGAGTATATATTTTACTACCTTGAATCTTTGTATGATGTATGTTCCTTTAATTCAAGCCTACCAACAACTATTGGCTTATTGACTTCTCATTGAGTACCGCAGTGTGTCACTGTCACATACATGACAGGTAAAGAAAAAAGCCAACGTGATGCAAAATCGAGCTGGAAGACACTTGTCTAAGCAAGCAAGTTAGTTTCCCCTCAGCACAAAATGTTCTCAGTATGAAATTTCACCTCAGTTGTGTCTCAAACAGTGCTCTTACCTGGCAACAAAAGAGTCTCTACAGTCATACTAAACCTTGCAGCTGCTATGTGACTAATACCATTAATAGAATCAGGGACATTTTAATGGACAAAATGGATGTATGTGCTTCTGTAATTTTTAATGGCTGTAGTCACTGTATTAATGTACACTAGAATACTAATGAAGTTGTTACGTCAGAGCCATGGAGCTGAAAAATAGCATATCCTTGAAGTCTGAAGTGAGTATTCATTAGAGTAATAGGATTAAAACATCTGATAAAGTTTTTGCATTAGTATGAGCGGAGTATAATCTAAACTCCTGCCAGTATAATTTGCTTTGATTTATCAATTTACATGTGTATTTGAATTGTATAAGTTGAAAAGACCAAAATATACTAAACTAACATATTAGGAAAAGCAAAAAGCAAAGAGCAAAGGTGAAAAGTAGGCTGATAAATTGCTTGAATATGTTTTTATTCAGATTAATTTTGGAGTGGATGTACTGCAGCTTGTTTCTAGTGTTACTATAGGCTGTTGTTAGCCAAATTGTTGCTTAAACCCACACTGTTAGTCAAGTCAATGAACCCTTTGCCACTGGGGAGATAAAATCGCCTCAGTGTGGAAAAAGCCAGTGTTAAAAGCAGACAGTGAGAGTAATATTTATATGAAAAACCCATTCATTTTCCTCATAGAGACATCTCATTAGCCCCATTAAACCCCACTTGAATGTGTTTTCATGAGCTTTAGCTCTAACACCATTACTGCACAGTTTGGCTTCATCCAGTGTCATGTATGATTTTTGATGTTATATTTAAAAGCCAAATGTTGCCTGGAATTGCTTCCACTGTTTAAATGCTGATCATAAATCTCAGCATATCTGGTGATATATACAGTATGGCGATTACAGGCTGTATGTGTATCTGGTTGGACTCTTGTGTGAACACATGTTAGCTGGGAGCTTTAGAGCACGAGCATGGTTTTGAATTGGTTTTGAATTTATCTGAAGGATTGTTAAAGGTTCACCATAACATTTAGCTCTTGTGTGTACTATTAAAGCAGCATACCTGTATTTTATTAAAAGAAAAAAGTGGAATCACAAAGGTTTTCAAAAAATAGACACAACAGCTTTTTAAGACTGAGGTGGCTCTTGTGGTGAAAAATGTGAAAATGTGTTTTGTTTTTTTTTAGCAATCTCTGAACATTTTTAACCCTTCGCTGGAATGCAGCTGGATGGCAGTTCGTAGGGTAGATCAACTCCTGCACATGAAATATTCCTTTTGCTGCAAAATCCTAACAATGTAGATTTTCCACATTCTTAAAATCCACAATACGAATCAGGTTTGTTTCAGATATCAGTGTTCATGCCCTCACCAGTTCCCAGTCATGCCAAGGTGATTGGGCAGTTATTGGAGAGGCCTGTGCAACTGACATATTCAGCTTAACTACTTAGAGGCTGTAAATATAGAGCCTGGTCCAAAACTGATAAACTCTGTCCACTGGTAGTGTTTACACCAGGCTTAAGCGTTGACATATGTTCTGGAAATGAACATCTGCTGAGGCTAGCGATAATCCTATAGGCAGCCCATTAAACACCCGAGGTTCACAGATAAGATATACAGTATCCCTATATTCCCTCTCAGCTATCATCACCTTGAAACTGATTTCCAATAACATGCATGGGTCTGAACTCAAGCTTAAGCTGTCTCAGGCTAATGCTACTTATCTGGTCTAAAATGTTAAGCAAGGTCTTTTCAGAGGTTTTAATTCACACTGACTATCAAAATGAAAGCTTTAATAATTTCCCTGTTTATCTGAAAAATCCAGTAGATGGATTTGAGGGGGACAAAAGCACACATTGTGGGTACAGTTTAGTGCACATCGTTTATCTCATGTCTGGATTTCACAGAATGATAGAAGCAGCCAATGTTTTTCATTCTGTCATATTTTATGTGCTGTTATACTCTAAAGCTGCCACTAACTCATTATCATTATCTGTGCATACCACCGCACTAAATCGTTCTTGTGACTGACCTCACATCATTTATATGTTGACACGAAGATACCAGCTGCTCTGAAATATGCGTTTGATTTACATTTTTATAATTTCAAATGAAATACCTGGGCTGCCTTTCAAAACAAAGCACCTATGAGGACACTATGTGCTGTATGTTACTCTTTGTTGTTAAAGCTTGAGTATAAAATAATCCAAGCATTAAATAGTCTCAGGTGACTAAGTCATTACGATAACCAATCTAAGCTGATATTTTGGAAACTTTTGATGTCTCTCAAGGCACCAGTAGACCCTTATAGAAAATCTTTTAAATTTTAATACACACGTTTACTCCAAACAATTTAATGCTATATTCATACATAGAGGTATTTTAAGTAATACAGTCGTGACTGTAGTACCCTTCTCCAGCGACAAGTGAACTGGATGTGCTTCATGACTCTGGCATTTCCATGTGGACTTTAGAAATGTTAAAACATGAAAGCATACATGAACAAGATTATCAACTGTGGGTGGTAAAATAAAAAAATAAAAAAAGATGACAAGAGAGAGGTCTTACTTGGTGACAAGAACGCTCTTTATTTGCATGAAGACAAAATGTTGTTGGCTGTCCAGCATTCATCAGTGTCACAACTATGCCAGTCTGATGCCACTTAAATAACACACAAACAACAAAAGTGCATCAATTTAAAATAATGGGCATTGCACCTTGCGAATAAGAAAACATTTGCATAGAGCAACCAATCATTATCTGGCACTCAAAACAAGGAAATAATTGTGTGTGGTTTATAACAAATCTCAGACAAAACCCTGTGGGTGGTTGGGATGAGGGTCCAAGGTATCCACTCAAGTACAATTTTATGTACTTGTACTTTACTTGCCTTGTGCTATATACATACATATAGATACATCAACATTTAACGTCCAATTATAAAATGTACACTTGCCCACCTCATCCCATCAAACGATTGTGACAATGTGATTTATTCTTGATAGATAAAGTTTCCTTTTTTTACTTTAGGTATAGTACACACAGTATTTTTACACTGTGGTATTACAAAGTAAAAGATCTGAGTACTTCTATCACCATTGAAGGTATGCAGTGTTACCATGGCAACAAGCCTGGACCCCCTTGTGCTGCCCATAAAATGTAGTGGTATTTTCTCTCAGGTAACAAGGTAAGCCACTATACAATATAACTGCTGCAAATTGGGAATAGAAAATAAAATTATAATGTTAATAATAATTATAATGTTAATCATAATAACATTCTCTGTCACAGTCCTCCCCAGTTCCCCTCAAATGGGTGAAACAGCGCCCCCTCTCGTTTGCAACGGCTGTGGTGTCAAAGATGTCACTGCTAGGGTGACCAGATCCCAATTCACCAGATGTGGGACAAAGACTACGTTTGTGTGGGACAATGTGGGACAATGTGGGATACCAATGCATCAAGGTAGTCTAAAAGAACTAACATTTCTATTCTGCCCCTTTGCTTATAACATTACTATGCTTTGCCATCTGGTTGATTCAGTAGCACATAACAGCCTGCAAAAAAAACTTAACAAATATATCTTATTTAAATGCAACTTTCCCAAGTTCTCTCACATGAGAAAACATAGTAACCATGGAGCTTTCATGCTATTTCACAGTGCCTCTCAAGTTAACACACCTGACTGTGTACAATCAAACAGAGCAGACAGTCAAGGCTACAATTGTTCTTTCAAGTATTGTACTTTAATGTGCCTTTTCTCCAACAACAGAGAGAAACAACATAACCCCAGCACAACTCCAAACACCACATTAAAGTGTTTGCTCTAGTAGAACAATATACTGAACCACACATTCAAGTAGAACATGCACTGGATTAGGCTACATGGAGTACATAGGTTGATTATCTGAACAAAACAAAACTCACTCAGTTAGGCTGGGAAGCCTCCTTTTGAGCAACATGTTTTCTGTGAGTCTCGCATTGTCTGTGTCGTTTCACATCGTATTCACCTCCGTGTGAAATGGAAAAATGACTCAAGCAAACTTCACACAAAACTTTACCAGACTCGCCTTGCACTGGTTTCACCCAGGGATAGATAGTTTCTCAGTCTTTATTGTAGCTGCATTTCCTCTTCTTAGCCGTACGGGTTGTGCTTTCCTCCATGTCTCGCGCTGCATGCCGTTCTGACCTGATTTACATTGTTTCTTGGTGGTGGCTGCGCCCTTAACCTGCGTCTACGTCCCAGTTTGATTGACATGATCAAACAGCCCGCCCCGCCCCCTGATGACAGCACCTCACTGCTTTCTCCAAACAGCTATTTGATAAATGCCAGATTATTAAACACGCATTTCAAAACTGGAGTCTGACTTTCAATAACAATGCGGGACAATGTCTCAATTTGCAGGACTTGTGAAAAGTAATGGAAATGCGTGACTGTCCCGCACAAAGCGGGACATCTGGTCACCCTAGTCACTGCCCACAGGTGAAGTTAATTAAAAAAACAAACAGCCAAGTGTCTAACAAATTAAACTGTGAAACCAGTTATCATCTGAACTCTAAACAAACTATAATAAAGTAAAAACATCATTTAAAATACAAAACCAGCGAGAGTTACCTTGTTTTACATTGTTGTTTGGATAGTTAGCTTACATGAGCTAGCAGCCATGGAAGAGGAGATGACTTCTGACAACAAAGTAAACGCAACAAGTGCGGTGGGATATACTGTGATATTAACCACTTCACCTTGATGGAAGAAAGGAGAGAGAACTTCACTGTCAAATAATTCAGTCAAATACTCCCTCTGACTGTCTGTCTGTCTCTTTGCTAACTGGTTTCTTTTCTGGCTTGCTAAATGTCTCCATTTTTAACTCCTTGCTGTGTAGCTGTTTATGTTACGGAGGCTATATTACTGCATGTACTGTGCTGTGCTTGTATGCAGAGACTTAAGGACAGAGGATGTCATGGCTTTCAATTATCAATTTCCCCAATTTTGCATGATTGTTGTTCAGTCACCTGTTGGTGGTTTGTGATTTTTGAATGAACCTGTCTGCTACTTGCTCCTGCTTGTTTCGTTGTATGGAGTAATGTAAGGAGTAATACAGGCTTTGTGTGTGTGTGTGTGTGTGTGTGTGTATATATATAAGAACTGTGTAAGTCATGTATTTGATGCATGCAGTGCATTGTTTATGAGATCATAACTTAAATCAGCCGATGTTTTCAGTGTTTAACCTTTTATAAACTGAAACACTTTAAATATATATGAAAAAACCGGCATCAGGTAAACAGTATAGAAACAATATAAGTAGACCTACTTGAATGTGAAAGAATTAACTGAAGAAGCAGAGTTTACAGAAATAGTTCTTTATTTGAGCCATAAGGATGTTATAGACGTAAATATGCAGGAGCATTCACTTTTTCAGTGTCATTACTTTTACAAGTCATTTCTATTATTTCAGTGTATAAGAATTTGTCCTATAAGATGTGCTGTGGCTTCTACTGATACAGTGCAACAAGAAATTAGTTTTTCTAGTGATTGCATGTACAGTTGTTACCACAGTTAACATGTAATACTAACAAAGCCAGGATTGTACACAAAACATTTAAGAACTGTAAGAGATTTTTAAAAAGGCAAACATGATCACTTATTTGATCTATTTTTATTACATGAAAGACCTGTAACTAGTTCTTGTATAATAGGCTATATTTCTGGAACTTCATTATTCACAGCCCACTTCTCTGTGATTTACCATCTTGGAAATATATTCATACCTCCCTCCTTTCTGTACTTTTTATGATTTGAACAGAGTTGAGAGTCAAGTTGAAATTTTCTATATTCATGAGACCAAAATAACAAGTCTATTGCACAGTGAGCCTGTGGGGGAAAATGGGAAAGAATAACATAACAAATCCAGACAGAGAGAGCCACATAGCTGTGCCACCACCACTTCCAATCTGTAGCCGGAGATGAGTATCAGTCTGGTCAAAGAGCCTTCCTGTGTGCCGGAGCCGTCCTTGGAACTATTTAATCACAACATGGAAGTCTGTGGCAAATTGTTGCTTTCTGATTGGCCCATGCTTGACAGCCATGACCATATGGTGGGAAGTGATATACCTACCTGCTATCTTCCTGTGAGTGATGTCTCCAGTAAAAATGATTACTTCATTTAACCACGCATTATTCGGTTGGCTAGGGGTAGGAGCAAAATAAAAATTTATTAGGCCATCGGGTGGTAAAGCACAGCACACCAGCTGAGCCTCTGGAGTGCTCATGCCTCAAATGTGACTATTTTGTTAAAATACATAAGTTAATGAAATATTGACCAAAATATTTGTGTAAGGTGATCAATCCTTAGAAATAACAATAACAGTACCAGCTGTGTGTCGTGAATTGTTCTATCATTTCAGTGCCCTTTCTTTTTATTTTTTATTTGATACAAGAAAAGGTGAATTAGTGGTTGTCAACACACATAAGGGGTAATCATAATCCAAGAGGTTGATTACCGGGACAGGAAATAATGAAAAACAAAATTCTGAAAAACCTTTTAGTTGTTGCTACTTTTCATGTGAAATACTGCAAAGTTTTGCCTCTTCAGGCCTCTAAAAATGATTCACTTGAGACAGTCTGAGAGGGGAAAATCACTCTTTAACAGAACAGCAACATTTTACTTCTTTAGCACAGTGTTAAGAAAGATAGATAGACACATCAATTTATTTATTGATTGACTATATTGAAGTAGTACAAAGCACGGGCACGATATAACAAAGGCAAAGGTAGATACAGTATAAATAAATACAAAAAAATGAAAAATTTCATCTATTGTGCTACAAATGCTAAATAATGAGTTAAAAATGTTACTGATTGGACTTCAAAAATAAAGGGTCACAAGGAAAAAGGTTGGAATCATTGATTTAGTTTTACAATAATAAATGTTGTAAAAAAAAAAAAAAATGCTTATAATTAATTCCACAATGGCACGTGAAAAACCTCATAAATGATAAAGTGTCCTGTTTAGTGATATTTGCCAGACAATTGTACAGCAATGCGGAAATTACATTTACATACCACACGTCTCATAGAAGAAGCAGTGCAGATATGTGGCATTTAGGTAAATGTCACCCAAAGTAATAAACAATCTCTGAGTTTCATTTCACATCCACAGACCATTACTCATTAGTGCTGACTGACATACACTGCAATTAGATCAAATAATATACAGTATTTTAACCCAGCAAAGCCACAAATAAATGCCAATAAATGATCTTTGGCACTGGGAATCTTGTGTTAAATGATGGCAATATGAGATATAATTTAGCAATTACCATTGTGCGTGCCACATGTGAATTTGAAAGTACTACGTCATTGCCTAGTTCAACCATTAAACCAAGAAATTTAATAATGTGCTTATTATGCAAGTGCTCAAGGAAAGTGTGTGCTTTTAATGTCGAAAAAGTAGGAGATTTTATGAGACCCTGTTGTGCGTGAGCACAGAGACAATATTAAGTTACAAAATTGAGTTATCCTCTCAGCTAAGTGAATCCCAAGGACTCTTATTACATTACCCAATGACATGCAGATATATACAGCAGTAAACTGAATATTAAGAAGAGTGTGTGATTATATCAATCTGCTATGGTAATGAGAGAGAAAAAATTCAGTGCTGGCAAAGGCTCAATGGGAAGACCATGTGTGTACTGGGCATTTGGAAGGATCTTATAGTATAATTATACATGAGGCAAAGATTATTATTAAATTAAATATTCAATACTCAGTACAGGAGCTTTAGCTGTAACCATGATCCATTTTAAAACCGACATGCCAGTCAACAGATTTTTCAGTGTCTTCTTACTCAATACTGCGCGTTATCGTACTTGTTGACCTTGTTGGTGGAAGTGACAGTTTGCTGAAGAAATTATAAAATGCTGTGGAAATCTCCTCTTTCTCTCAATTGAAAGGTAAATTCTACAAACATGCTTCTAATTCACTGTCAAGGCGCTCTGATAAGTGCCGAGGAGAACTGACATGTTTGCTGATAGAGTGGAAAAACACAAAGCGTGCTGTAAGTGGGATTCTGCACTACCCCTTGATTCTCCTTATCACTCGGCTATAAATCAGTCATAACCAACTGCTGAGCTGTGACAGATAATGTTGTTTTTGGACACCTTCATTTATTTACCTTTCTTTGTTTACACTTGACATTTACACTTACGGTTTCATTTTCACTTAACCACCTACATCACTCACGGACACAGTTTCATGACTGAACAGATGGAGTTTTGTTGAGAACACACTGCATGCTCCTAGCTTCAAGTGAGTGAAATCATGACTTTTTTTCATTTTGTTTTTCTTTACATGATTTTTTACAAGATTGGACAATTTGCCCTGAACTATAGGCTCTGTTGCATTCTTCAATAACAATAAGTTTGTGATACAACATAAGGAACCACATAAGGAAAACATCAGTAAGACTCAGTTTACTCAAAGTTTGTGCAAGCTTCCCGGGTTTAGATTACTGTCTTTATGATAGAAAATACATTATCTTAATTGACAGGGTAATTCTATATTCCACGCTGTGTATTAATGGCCTTAATATTTCCCACAGGGAGATATTACATTTAGTCATTTCAAACAGGAAGAATGCCTCAACCTGTTGCCAGATAAAACCATCCTTTTACCACCTCCTGTTTGTTACAATCCATTAAGACTGATGATGACCCTTTTCGTCAGCTACAGATAAGACATTCCCCTTGTCAAAAGCTATCAGCAGAACTACTTTTTCTGACAAGCAGATTAAATTCACTGCATGATAGCCTCCTTGAATGATCTGACAAAATAGAAAAATTAAGCATATTTTGTTCCTGTTCAAAATTCTGTGAGACACATCTTTATGACCTGATAATTGCACTGAGATTTCTGGTGCCAGTAGTAGCCTAAAGCATATAGAAATAGGTCCATGATTGGAAGGTTATTGGTTTAAACCCCTGACACCCCCCAACACCTTGAAGGGGAGAATGAACAAGTAGTGCTCTCCCTGTCTCACCAGCTAATGTTGAGGTGCCCTTGAGCAAGGCAATTAACCACTATGTGCTCAAGCGAAATGACTCCATGGCTTTTCAGGAAGCTGTCTTTGTGAATGTATGCCATTAGATGGCTGTCTGAAAAAGACTGTGCACATTTAATAAGACTTTTAAGTAACATTGTGCAACTTTTCTACCATAAAATAACAGATTTAAATCATTTTGATGCTACACTAACTTGTAATCAGGTGAATGGTGTCTGTTGGTAGGCCTTTGTGCTCTGGGTACGATCTCCTGTGAGAAGTCCTCGACGCAGTAAAGCACTATGGAGAAAATGTTTTCTGATTTTCCGCTCTGATGTCCTTAAACTACTCTGCCTAAACCTGTCTTGTTAGTTAATGTTAGCTCACTTAGTTATCCATGTTGCCTGGACTCTGAGCTTAGAGCAGTGTTAGTGTTGACACTGGTATCAGAGATGTTTTTGACCACTGAGAAGAGAAGCGTTCAGGCCTGGGGCGGGGATGCAGACAGGAATGGGCACCAGAACTGGAGCTGGACAACCAGACAATGTAGCCGAGTTAAGCAGAGAATGGCAGAGACAGAGAGACTGAAGAAGACGATAGAAGAAGCTAAGGAGAGAAAAAGGAGCGTGGCCGAGTGAGAGGCTGCTGGACATGCGTAAATCTTTGATTCTTAGCCGTTGGCGAGAGCTTCGTGAAATAAAAAGCTGAAAGACAGATGCCGAGCCGGTTCTTCTTGCTGTTGCACTAGTCAGTAATATTAGCTGGCTGCCACGTCTTGTGGTGTTGCACTCGCTTGATGTTTGGCCGTTACCTAAGTTGTCTTGACTCTGTAGTTTTTGATCAAGAGTAATATAATCACAACAAATACAGTACTTTTACATTGTGGTATTGCTACTTCTAAAGGGTTAAACTGTTAAACTGTACCATGTTCTTAGGGATATTATCATAATCACCAAGGAGTACTTAGAAATCTTTCTTTTTTCCTGCTGTACAGATGTTTTTTATGGGTGTTTGATTGTTTTGTTGTTTGTTGTTCCTTAGCTGCAGAAACAGGTATAGCCTAGAAGTATATAAATGCTCAGTAACAGTGGTTTGGATTGGCTATTCAGTAAGTGTTCATCAATGACCTGATTTTTGTTACTTAAGAACCAGTGCAAAAAAAAAAAAAAAAAAAAGAGTTGCCCAATGATCTAAAAATAAACTGCATAAACAATAACATTACTTACATGCTTTAATATTCAAGAAATTGGAGTGAAAAGGCCAACAGCACAAGCTGGTAATGATAGAATTAAATTGCAAACAGCTTCAGCTGCTATTTCCCCCCATATAATTGAAACAAAGTTCCAAAAATTATCTGTATTCTGGACCGTACAAAGTTACTTGTTTGTTTTCAGTCCTTTTGGCTTAATAAGGTTGCTAATATCAATTACACTAAAGATTGCCTTGTGTCTGTGCTGCTGGGGTTGTGCACTCAGGAGAGATCAGATGCAGGAAGCGATCTAACCTCTAAATACAGGATTTCTAATTGCTCTGACATTGCTCACGCCATTGGGCCTCATTTGTATGTTCAGGTGAAGGAGCAATTTGGTCTAATGCATTGACACAGATCATTTCCCTCCACCTCTTCTCTCGCTCCTCACCTCACTTCATCAGCCGAAGGTGGACGGGCAGAGAGAGTAATATACTGAACCCATCTGTTCATCTGTCAGACCTTTTCTCCTCACAATTTATGGCACGTCTATTTGTTGAAGTGCCTTCCCTCCCACGGAGGCCCCGGAGAGAAACTGCAGAAGTGAACAATTCTCACACCGGTTTCACAACCTGTGAAGCTGATTTGATGAGTCGAGCTGGATCATTTGTGATGGAGGCTTCAGATGCATTCTAGACTAATGGCAGTCAAGGCTACAAATTGCACCCACTTACACCCATATCTTGGTAAGCTTACTGTCTGAGCCTAAGAGGAGTCTGCCTGGCTCTGCAGAGACAGGTGTGCTTCTGGCAGCTCTCTCTGAAGTATTGTCAGGCATCTTTTAGCAGTTCCGCCCCAATCAAAAGCGGCTAGAGAGAAAGGGAGTGGGTGATCTTGCATCCCCTAAACCAGCTGCTTCCTTTGATCTACTTGCTAGGTTCACTTGGTTTGGATTATGAAGCCATCTTTATGCACACTCACATATTTTATCCAGCAGGAAGGCAGAATCTGTGCCATCTGACACAACCTCTAAAACAACTGCTGATTAACAACAGAAGGCCAATCAATTCCCTCTGTGAGCAAGCTCAGGATTCACCATTGCTCTTATGGCAGACATATGGTAATTTTTTCACTTAGCATAAATTATAGTCTAGTACACTTCTGTGCCTGCGCTGGAGGTCTCCTACTAGTGCTGTCACACTGCATTAAAGCTTGACATCAGGTTTCAGACATGTATTTACTGAGCAACAGTTTTTAGTGTTGATTAACATTAGTAATCATCCTTGACCTGCATTACTGTCCAGATAAAACCAATCATATAAAAAGCAGAACACACTTACAGCTTTGTGAGTATCGAGTATCTGAGTATCGAGTTGAGCATTTAGTTGAAGGCTGTGAGTCTGTATTTTCGCACAAGATGAGAAAATGCTATGTGAGTGGGCAATGTCAACAGTAATACTCAACCTTCCCACAGCAGCCACTATCAAGGTGTTCTGACTACTCCAGTGGACCTTCCCACTGGCTAATTGTGGGGACTGTGTGTGGATACTCTTAGGTGTGAATGGTAATCAGCAGCACATACACACCTCTTCGTCTCCGGAATTAAAGCTCTGATTGTCTGGACATTTAAGTGATCACCGTGAAATTGCCAACTCTCACTCTCGGCCTCCTCTGTTTCTGTTTTCCGTCTCTGGCACTTTTCCAATCCAGTCCTGCCCCAGCTCGAACTTCACTACAGAGTGTCACTCCGCATGATGTCACACTCACAGGGCGAGGGTATAAATAAACAGACATCGCTTGGGCAGCGCGGTGGCTTACTGTCGCCTCGCAGCAAGGAGATGCTGAGTTTGGGTGTTGTGTGTGTGTTCCATTCAAACTGTTTCCTCCCACACCGAAAGACGTGCATGTTGGGTATTAGGTAATAATTCTGCCAAGACAGTGGCCTGAGAACTGCAGTTGGTCCCCCAGTGTTAAACTCTAGCTACCCACTGCTCCTAAATTATTGGGATGGGAAAATGTTTGCTAATTTCCGCTTTGATTGTGCACAGTTCCAAAGGCATGCAGCTTTGTCTTCTCAACCACAGCTCACTTGACTGCCATTTAATTTTTTATGGTGCGTTTAATTCATCTTTTAAACCACGCAAAGTGGGTAAAAGTATATATTTACATGTAACTGTTGAAACACTAATTGTCTTTTTTATTTGCAAATTTTGACGTCTTTCTGATTTTAAACAATCAACTGAACAGAGGTTACGCAGATTTATTAGACAGGCGTGATAAACAAGTTATGGCTTTCAAAATATGAATCACTTGCAGCTTTTATACCTTAGTTCAGCTCAGGACGCTGATCTGAATGTATGAGTAGTGTAACCCATAAATTCAGTGATTAAAACAGAGCTGATTAATTATATTATATTGTAATTAAATTGATACATTTGCTCATAAATTTTAAGAAAGTTTTGTAAGTACATGAAATAGATAAATTTCATTACACATTCTATTAAAATCATAGGAGTTCAGTAACGTTGATTAAAAACAAGCTTAATTTGAAAAATATGTATTTATTATTTATGACACGCATAAATACAGCATTTATCATTCAGCATTTGCATACACTGATCAAAATGTAAAACATTAACTATTCCTACAACCCCTCAGCAATCTGTTTGACTCCCCAAAATAAATAAAATCCCAACCTAAAGGTTCCCTGTGGAGCATTTTAGGAAACATACATGCATTTTGTGTATCCTTGAGGTCTAAAAACATTTCCTTTCACATAAAACATCTGTACAGCTGCTTTTTCTTTAAAGTTTGAAACCTGAATTGTTCATAACTGTGTTTTCTAACGAGGAGTCTTCTTTGTGGTCTATGCTGCTACATTGCTGTATTTCTTGGAACTTCACCACCACTGTTGTTCAGTGGAACCGTGTGAATGTGAGTCATATATAAGACAAACAAAACATGGATCCAGTCATATAAAAACTGCTGCATAGTGCAACTAGAAGTCAAAAACTCTACAGTAAGCCTTTAAGTTGAGCTTCTCACAATATTTCATAAAGCATATCACAAGTACTTCCACTGTCTTATTTCCTATAACGTTTATCTCTCAATTATTCATCATTAATTTGTTTAACATTTGCATTGACCAATATGTTAAACATAGGTCATGTCCACAACCTGTCAGTGATGTGTTTGACCTTCAGCTTGCTGCTAGTCTTGAAGCCCTCATCATTCCTTTTTTTGACTGCTACTATCCTGCATGTTCTCTACCAATATTGTATGATGGTTTATGATGTGATACTGAACTGAAGCACAGTTTTAGAGATAGATTCATTGTTTATGATGAATATCAGTTCAGTATGGTCATTGAAACTGAAAGGCTAGCCAACAGGTCAACACACTAATAACATTTTACCAGCCTAGTTTTAGTTTTCAGGTTTGAAATCAGAAGACCGTATTGAGTGTCACTGGGTGGGGCTGATGATTGATATATTTTCCACATGTGAAATGGTAATTTGAGTGATAAATGAGTGAGTCTTGAGTTGTGATGAATGATAAGGATGTTTATTAAATCAAGTCTGTTTTTATTTTTTAAATCAATTTATGTCAGCTTAGACCACCTCATTTTGTGTCTTTTTAGTAAAGCAAGTCAAATTTAAGAGCAAATTTATAATTTCAATTACAGTTTCATCAGCCTTGTTATTTGACTTGGAAGACAATTCATTAGTTTAACCATAATTTAATCAGATCTGTTTTAATCATTTAAATTTTGTAAGTTCCATCTCTAATACAAATGCGTTTGATCATCCTATCCAACACTAATGATCTCTGCTGAAACGCTTCCCTACCCTCTCTAAGTGAATGGTAGCATGTCCCTACAGATGTATAGCCAAGCTTCAGCCTTCCATGGCACATCCGTTTGGAGTGACAGGCTGCCATTCTGATTTAAGCTAGTAAAAAATAACCTCCACTTTGCCTCGAGAGCTGACATATTGCATATGTGGATGCAGGAGGAGCAGCAATTTATTTCTTCACAAGGGGTCACTTGTATTTTTAATAATTCATCCAGCATATGTTGAGATGTCAGTTGCTGTGCTTTGATCAAAAGCTAGCCTGTCTCTCGCTGAGCCATCAATTTCCAATGAAAGTATTTGGACTTCAACACACACCTGCCATGAATGTGGCACAGAGATCTTCCCCACATTCCCTTGCACAACACTCTGAGACGGTACACTCATAGAAAAATATTCTTCTCTAGTCCGTGAGTATAAAATGTTATCATCATAGTCACATCGTTGTAGTAATTCGATGGTAAAATAGTTGAGCAGTGCAGAGAGGAGTGCTGTCTATAGAGAACATGGTAGCAGATGTTGAATTTTCAGAAGTATTGCTTTCTGTTGCCCTCTTGGGATGTCCACATACCTCTGGCTTCTCTCTCTTGGTCTTGTTTCTTCTCACTGCCTGCCAAAGAGCTTTAATAGAAAAACTTTTTAGCTGCTCTCGGTCAAACAAGGTCCATCGCTCCCCTCCTCCATGTTTCTGTTTTTTCTGCATCAGTCTGTTGTTGTTGTTGTTGTTGTTTGTGTTTTTCGATATTTGCCGCATTCCTGAATTGCACTGCATTTCTGTTACTGCTTTCAACACTCCATGTGTTTTGTCCTTAGGGGCCACCATACCTGTCAGATAACAGTCTATGTGTGTGCTGATAGCTGTTGATTTAGACAGTTTGCTAATGAGAACGAAATGACAAATTTTACTACTGCATTTCATGGTGTTATCTTAATGTTGTTTATTCACACTTGCCCATTTGTTGCTACAGGTGAGAAATGGCTGCAGTGTTTGGAAAGCAGGCAGCTGAAACACTAAAGCACCGCCACCTAGTCTCTGTGTGATGAAAAAAGGAGCTCAATCAAATTGCAAAAATAAGACAAATTCAGTGAAATCAAAATGATGAAGTCCCTAGGAAACAGGAGATGAAGACACAAGCATATTTCCATATACTACACACACACAGACACACACACATTTCACATTGTTTTTTTTTTTTGTGTTTTTTTTGTAGTTTTATGAGAAGTTGTGATATTGCTCTCTGACACCTTGTAGTTATTTAAGAGCCAGCTTTAGTATTCATACAAACATAATTAGAGTGTAAGTGGACAAAGATATTTCCCACAAGGTAGTAAAGGGTAGTTTGGTAATAAAGTTATGTTTCTATGGCAACTGCCGGCACAGATACAATATCCAGGAAGAGTGAAGAGCAGAGGAGGGGATAGACAAATTTATGAGACTTTGAGTGTGTCTGTCTTCTCTCTCTAAAAATGGTTGTCTTGTACAACTGCATACTGAGTAATCTCAGACTGAAAGATTTATCTATATCAAGCACGTGAGCTTGATGTCATCAGTGCAGTTGTTAATTGTAGCGTATAATTTATAACATGTATGTTATAAATCTGTGTACAAAAATAAAAAATATATTTATTAACAGTGATGACGAATAGTCTTATGTATTTAGTCATCTGTGCTTTAGGTTAGATACTTACAGTAATAATATTGTGTCTGTTTCTGCAACAATGAGTGTTATAGATCCCACTGGGTGAATCTATTCATAGATTTTACAGCCACACTGTGCAGGTACTGTACAGAATGTCGTTTTATTACTTGCCAAAAGGGTCTCAGTAGGATGTATACTAAATATATTCAGTATACTTACATAAGAAGTAGGGCGGGCTTAACTTCCTAGTTTTGAGTAGAAATTGACAAACAGAAGTGCAAGAAATTTAATGTAACTTACTATACTGTGCATTAAATTAGGACTAAAGATTATTTTATTTTATTATTATTTATTGATTAATCGGTTAATAAATTGGTGTAGGTTTGCCACAGTCCGTGGTGACATACGTAAAGAAGGAATCCAAAGATGATCAGTTCACAAAGCAGATACAAGAAGAAAAGCCTCACAACCACGTTTAGCTTACTGTAAATGGATCATGATTATTAAAATATTTGGCGATTATTTTGATCGATTGAACAATCAATTGTTTGAACATGGGATATGCATAGAACAAACCTGAGCCTTTAGACGGCTAATGAAAAAGTGGAGTATGCTGCAGGAGTGGGCTGAGAAATTGCTGTGATATTTAGATGTTGTTTTTTCTCCTTGACTCTGGTTTGCGTTTGGAGTCCATTGTGAATCCAAGCTGACTATAATAGTTGTCCTTCAGAACAGCTAGCATATAGAGCTGCCTTTCAAGCCAGCAGGTACAGGTGGCGGAGGTAGTGAAGTTTTTGGCATTGAAAATGGCCTTGTGAAGTATTTCTTTTTAGCTTATCGCTACTGTACACAAAAAGTCTACTCATTAAATATTACGTTTGCTCAAGGAACATGCGCTTTATATCTTTTTACTCTGTGCAGTTTCCTAGACTTAACATTGTGTTTAGCATTGCTTGATTTATCAGTGCAACATTATCTCTAGTGAGACACAGTACTTGCCACATTATAAAAAAAAATCCCTCTTTGGCATTTCAATTTATCAAACAATATGTGCACTTAGCTACCATTCCTAATAAAAAGCTAGAACTATAGTCAAAAGCTTTTATAAAAACGACTGCAGTGGGTTTTTCTTTCTCTAATGCAGCTCAAACACTGGTCCTCTTAGGTAACCACTTTTCTTTGGTTTCTGTTTTTGAAGGGTAATTGATGGTACACAGACAGCAGGTCACACAGACACATACACACACACATACACATTAAAAACAGATCATAAATAAACAACACAGATTTCTGTCTGGGCCTTTGTACCTTCGTGATACACAGCCACACATACAGTAGGGCTGGCTGCCAATGATTGCAGAGACAGAGGATCACCTTGCCAAAGCATCTGCCCTTCACCACCAATTTATGGACATTTCCTGGACTGACAGATTTACAGACACATGAACAGATTTAGTCATAAGACGTTAGCGAAAGACTGGTACTTTGTAAACTCAGTGAGGAGCGCCTCGACCAAACTGTGGTCAATGGTACAGCGCACTTCCAAAACAAACACCTGTCTGCTGCTGTCATTAAGAACAGCTGGTGTATTACTCATTCAAAACGCATCAAGTTGAACATTTTGCATTCATTCACATTGCATCACATCACATTCACACAGATGACTTATCTGACCTCCTGAAATTGACTAGGGAGTGAATTATTCTGTCACAGCTTGCTATATGGATTGAGTACATTTAGTATATCCACCATTTATGTTTATATTAGGTAAGATGTACATTATGGTGAGGGGAGCCACAAGTGCTGTACATAAGTACACTTTTGTGGTGTGTGACTTCAATATTTGTTGCTTCTTCATACTGCTTTCAGAAAGAAATGTATTATTTTTTTTATTTTACTGCTTTTGTCTGACAACTATATTTACTAGTTACTTACTTACTAAATCAGCTCAACTTCAAGATTTTGAATGCAGGAGTTTTATTTGTAATTGAGTGATTATTTTTACCACTGGATGGACCTGTAGTCTAGCTTTCAGAACTATGAAAACAATCATGTCCTAATCAGTTCTCAATAACAGTAAATATTTAACTCTAAACACAGTTTTTCAGCATTAGTTTGAACCAGTCCAGTGTTGTTCTTTAAGTATGTTTTCATCTTTAGGTGCTTGATATCGGCCAAAGCGATGACTCAGTGCTCATGTTTTAAAAACTATTGTTAGCTATCATTATTAGAGAAAATCTACTCACCAGTGGAAGAGGCTCAGTCTGTCCCAACAGTGATCAATTAGCTTGCCAAGTCCTGGCAACTACCCAAAAAGTCCGCAATTTATAGTTCGCTTGTTCTACAGAATTGGAATTCTCCAACTTCATCCTCTAACTTAATTACGCCGCCATCAAACAGCTAGTCTCCCAAGCTGGTCATTCCCTGCAGCAGGTAAAACTCCAGAGATGACGGAAAATCACTAGGCTTGTCTATTAGATGCAAGAGGTGTCACTTGGGTTTATTTTCATTGGCTAACAGATGTATTGAGTCTTGAGCTGTTTTTGTTTGCTTCCTGAGATCCATAGGAGGGTTTTTTTTTTAAATTTTTTTTTTGTTTAGATAAGGATTCGTTCCTTGTGAGTTGAACTGTGGGTTTTGTATTGAGCACTGGTTGTATAATACATTGTAGTGGACTTAATTCTTGTGTGTTTTGTGCTTCTTGTTGTCTGCTGGTTCCTTTTGAAATACATGGTTGTTAGTGATTGTTAAGGGGCCGTACACTCAGAGGCGTAGAGTTGACTGATAGCTAAAATATTATCTTTGGCAGAATTGCACTCTGACTGGCACACTGACTCATTGTCAAACCGCTACTGTGTGCGTTATCAGACGTTAATTGACCCTCACACTGTACACAATCAACCCTCAGAGAATTTCACACTTGGATCTAATAATAATGATTATAATGATGATAATAATATAGATCACTTTTCTAACTTTCTTGTACAAGGCAGCAACTTCACAAAATCCAAACCATTTCCGATATGGTGATAAACAAATAAAACCAAATCCAGTCTCGCTAACAAAAGGAAAATCAATAAAAATGAAGTAAAATCAGGAGAAGCTCTTCAATAAAAAGTAAGAGATTTAAAAGAGGTCACTGATTCTGCTGACCTGATTTCCTCAGGCACCTCGTTACATAGTGTTGGGGCTCTCAATGTGAAAACTACGTCACCTTCAGTTTTCAACCATGTCTCGGCAACAGATAAAAGGCATCTGCCCGAGGATCTCAGCCTACATACTGCTAAAAGGTCAGATATATACCATGGAGTGGGGCCTTGAAGAGCCTTAAAGTCAACAGTAAGATCTTAAAATCAATTCTTAATACTGAGAGCCAATGCAAGGAAGCTTATACAGGTGTCATGTGGATCTTGTTGAAAGCCTTGTAGATGAGTTTTGTACAGTCTTTTTCGTCGGGGCAGGTGAAGAGACTGTTGCCAACATTGAGGCTTGAGGAGGTGAAAAACATTTACGGCAATGAAATTCATTCAGGCTGTGACGTTGGCGCCCTCTGTGCTCTACTGTACCCCGTCCTTACCTTGTCCCTTCTCACTCAGCAGCTTTTACAGTCGTAGAAATTCTCACGTTCAGGATCACAGTTCAGCAGTTTTGGTTATTTAGAGGTTGGTCTTGTATGAATGTCATCTAAAAAATGAGCTGCATTACCTTGCTTGATCAAGTGGTTAATGTGGTTCATACTAATCAGAAGATACTGTCATTTTGTTTTATATTTTATTTTCTATGTTATATTATTGCGCTGCCATCATATTGAATCAACACTTTATTACATTTTATTAGTCATAATAAAAAATACATCTACAAAATAAAACTGTCTGCATGATGAGAACTGAACAATAGAACTGCATGTGTGTTTGACTCCAAAATGTTACCTAAAGTTTTGTTTTTATGAGAAAACACACTAATACAGTAACTACTTGTTATTAAATGAAAAAAATCCAAATATTAAGAAAACTGATTTTGGAAGACTAAGTTGAGCTGAGACACCAACATGTCAGACAATATCGTGCATTCATGCAAGAATATTTTACCGTACGGAGACTGAAGACAAATCAAAAGCTTGGGATAATGAGCAAAAATTAAAAACCTTGGAGACTTGCAGTGCCTGATTTGAAACACGCTCAATTATAACAGACATCCACAGTTTATTCTGCTGCTGTTGAACTGAAGACGGTAAAAGCTGCAACATGTTTGTTGTGACTGCTGAACATACACTTTGTCAATTTGACCAGAGTGCTGTATGGCTGATTTTCCAGTTTTGAAATTTATCTTTTGCAGGTCAGATTTCATTCACATAAACAAAAAGAACCATCTCTTTCATAGTCTGCCTGCACAAAACGATTTCCTCTGCTGCTCTTATTGTAATAGATGAATTGATGACTATACCAAGATTTGAAAATGATCTCCATTTGTGTGTGAAATTAGCTATTCCAGTTTGATCCTTGCCTCTAGCCCCTTTGGTAAAATATCCATGAGAGATTACATGCATGTGTTACGTTTGTGAAGTAAACATCTCATGATTTGACTGTCTGGCACATAACGACATGGCACTGAAGATTTCTTGGTCCTAAATTATTCAATCACCATTAATGAAATGTTATGTTAATTAGTCTGTAGCAACTTTGTGATAATTAGTAATGATATAAAATGTCCCATATTACTATTATCTCTGCAATTATATGAGTCATAAAAATGTCTTTGCAGGTATTACAAAATTAACATATCAAGGATTTTTCATCATTTTTTAATTGCACTGTGCAGCCTGAAAATGTTTACCAGATAAATCTAATCACAGTTAACCAGGAAACATAATACATTAATTGAGAATTCAACAGTACATGTCAACTTGTACCACCCATTATTTTCATGGAACATATAAAAGCCTATGTCAGTTTTGATTAATTAGCAGGTTGTCCCACTTATCACAGTAGAGCTTAATTAAACTCCCCATTTGCATTAGCGCTCAGTGGACATTTGATTAATACAAGCTTTTGTGGATAATTTAGTTGATATGTACCACGAAAAGGAGCAATTGCATTTTTAGTCTGAAACATGAATCTAAAATTCTGAGTGATCTTTGAGCTGAGTCTGCAGGATTTTCAGCACAGTCGGATCATCAGGACTCATCGGGGTAAATTTAGTTGCTCTGATCAGTGAGGGCTTGATTTAAATCAACTCGTGCAAATGACAAAAATGTCCCAAAGCTGCAGTGTTGAAGTTAATAAAACATGAACTGCAAGAGGAAAACCCTCACAACACTGACATCTGAGCTATTCTCGCAGTGAGGTTTGACACTGTATACAAAGTGCTAAATTACCTGCCAAACACCCTGATATCCCACCTTCTATTTTCTACAGTACATCAGGTACCATTCACCCCTGTGAAGTGTATTTATTTTCCCCCTGTGTCTTTCTGAATTATGAGCCCCATTTGGTCTGAGAACACTGAAGAAATGCAGCATAACCTCGAGCAGAAAGACAACAAGAGCCCTGAGTTGTTGGTGGAATTTTCGTTCTCACTGATTCCAGTATTTTTTCCCCCTTTTTTAAATAAACTTTTTCTTTCCTTCATGATTTTCTGCATGCCATAACAATTTATTTACTTACACTTTAATAAGCCGTGATTTCCTTGAGAGCAAACTAAGAGCACTTAATGTCAACATGAGACTGCTATGTTTTATACATGAGGCACCATCTTGTCCCTAAGCCTTCTCTGTGCAATCCTGTGGTGGCTGTAAGTAGCTCACATTAAAAGTGGTCACATGTACAAAAAGAAAAAATAAATAAGTGGGAACATTTGTTATGATTCTAACAAACTTATTATCATACAGTAGTCTTTTTTTTTTTTTTAGATTTCTACTTTAATAAGCGCCTAAATATGATACAATCATAGTTTATAATGATAAAATGATAAGTTGATCCATTAGTTGTTTAATGGAATAAATTGGCACTCTTCTTTAAAAACTGATGAATCGTTTAAGATGGACTTTAATGATCCCACAATGGGTAAATTCACTTGTCACAGCAGCTTATACACACAAGGTTGATAGGAAATTACTCACACGTAAGAAATATATATAGAAAAAAGTCAAGCTAAGGAAAGTCATGAAGTCATGCTGGTGTTAAAGAGTTGGAAAGCTGTTGGAATGAAGAAGGTGGTAGTGCTCCTTCATACATGGTGGGGATAGCAGTCTGTTGCTGAAGGAAATGAAGGAGCATAAAGACAGCACACTGTAAAGTGTCCATGTGTTATCATCACCCCTCTGTTTGAGTGAGTTTTGTAGAATTTTGTATACCTTTGGTCTGTTGTTTGGACATTTGAAGACATCACTTTGAATTCTAGAAAATGATGACATTTTATCGACTAACTGATATGAAAATAATAATAGTAATAAGAACAAAAATAATAGAGTAATTAATAATGAAAATAATCATTAGTTTCACGCCTTAGCGCAACTGATTTGACATAAAAGAAAGGACAATAAAGGGACATCATTATTAGTTTTATTTCTGTTTAAAGTTCACTATTTATAATTTAAAAATATAATTAAAAAAACAAACTTTGTCTCAAGAGTTGATGTTAATACAGAGTAATTAAATAAACACTGCCTTCAGCGGACAGCAGTGGTAACAGATGAATTAATTGTTGGAATATGAGCCGATAATGCAACCAATAAATATGCTTATCTCATAAAGGTTGCTCAATTATATCTAATTACTGGATGGACAGGAAATAATTAGTCATGGCAATGATGCTTAATCTTGAGAAAAGGCTGAGTGCACTCTGTGAAGTGTCCACATGTTATCATCACCCCTCTGTTAAGGATTAAAGGAATGTTAATATTTGCATTTACCAAGGGAGGTGATGTTAAGCCAGCGCCTGGCTAAAAGCAGGGAATTATGAGAACAGGGAAAGAACTCGGGGTCCTGTGATCGGATTACTGTATTTACCCAGCAAGTGTTTGTAACTCAGGTGCCTCAGCCACTCACAGCGTCTAAAGCCTAGGTTATTATTTCCTCTGATTAGACCATTGTTAATTCACTCTTCCAGCCAATCAAGAAACACTCTGGTGACAAAGTGAAGCAAAACTTTTTAACCCTCAACTTCATAATATAGCCAGATTAACGTTGCAAATTCTGTGAGACTGCAGATGACACAAGCATTGTTCCAGGCAGCTCTTCTCCCTGCTCTCTCTACCCCCCCCCCCCATTTTAGAAATTTATTAGGGGATTTGTATTTCTAATGACACCTGCGCCCTGCCACCAGAGCAATGTAAATAATCCCATCACAGAGCCCCGACTCATCAGCGACAGGCTAATCCCTTGTTTAAGGCAGTTACACCGACCCCACCCATTAATACCGTCTTCATAAAGACACAGCTTAGCATACATTATAGAGTTATAATGTAGCGAACGCTTGCAGCCAACTTGAGAAATCTCCTTCTCTGCTCCAGGAAGAACATGTCACCTCTGCTAGTTTCATAAAGGGTTCTGCCACGCTGCATCACAGCTCCCTTTTTCAAATGCAGGGAAAATAAAAAATAAAACTCTCATCTCTGTGATGTATTGGGACAGAGTTACTACAGTAATAAATTAGACCAAGCCAAAAGGATTTAGTCCTTGGAGAGAAATGTTAAAAGAAGTGGAGGAGTCAGGCACAAGAACTAATATCTTGTGACGACCCCTCTCCCCAAGTAGTTGCAGTAGTTTTTAAACTTATGCAGCTTCATGGTACATGACTCAGTAAAGCTGCAGAGGAAAAATCATCCAGCATGTTCTCTCTTGTTAGCTGCATGCAAAAAAGTGAATTGTAATTCAAAATTTACATATCTTGTCTCTTCGTGTCAGATTTTGTCTAAAAATCCGATATACTTCATACCATTTTTTTTGTTCAAACTTCTTACTGGCAAAGATATGCAGGAAATACATTATAATGTGTCAAACACGTGCTCCGCGATAAAACTCTGTGTATCTCTATAATGTATACACATAGAGAGATACATTCACTGACAGCTCTATTAATACAAATATTGTATGTGTGTGGTTGCAGAGGCACTGCTATGTCTGAGTGATCAAATGATCAGTAATTCATTGTCATTGATTAGTTGGTATAAATCGGGATATTTAGAGTCGAGTCAGAGTTAGAGTCACCACTTTGGTATCTGAATTTGTCATGTGCTTGTTGATTTTTTTTAATTCATTTTTTTTTTATAAGTACTCAACATTGTTACTGATATTTTTTAAAGGACCCACCCTACACTATCTAGTCATGTTCTATCTGTAAGATAGAGGCTTTTTTGTAAGACATCACTTTTCTACACAGAGAAATAAACGGTGCATGTACTGATCATAATTAGTCATAGTTAGTTAACACACCATAGAATATCTCTCCTCCTCGACTGCTGACGGTGCTGTTAGTTGAACAGTCATACCAGTCAATCACACTGGACAGCGGTAAAGGAGGTTGTACCAGCATCTGGTTCAAAAGTAGTTTAGCTGACTTTGCTAACAACATTCAGCACTAACTGAGAGCATCAGAGCAGGTAACAGAAACATGTCCCTCTTCCCTGTTTCAGCCCTCACTGTGTTTATTATAGTACTTATGTAATTTTGATGTTTATCTGCATTGCTCTGTGAACAATGACACAATTATGACAGAGTTTAAAAAAGTGCAGTGATGACTGAGATGGGTTAATTAGACTTTTCTAATAATTATTTTTTGAGAAAACTTCTTACTAACAAAGATATTAAGTTTGTGTTAAGTGTGAAATGGTTAATTATGTAACTGTTTGTGTATCTCTATAATGTATACACATAGGTAGATACATTGACCTAATCATGTTGTGACAAGACCAGAGACTTATTCATTAGAAGCCACTTATAATATATACTTTGCTAACATTCACCATTGGAGCTGAGAGAAGCTGGAGCAGACAACAGAAACAGTTTGTTATGTGATTTTGAGACACAAAATTATAGCCTATCATAACCATGATGTTTACCGGTGTTGCCCTGTGTACAATGACACAGTTTTAGGCAAGTGCAGTGATTTCACTGACAATGCAATGAATTAAGTTCATTCAATGCACAAAAAAATTACATTTAATTATCTTCATTATCTGTGTTTATGCTATGGATATGTTTGTATTCAAGAGATTTGTAAAATGTTAGCTTTTGACTCACTGTGTGAAATTAAAACATTAAAAGAGGTTTAGAGCATAGCATTAGCAACCCAAAAGTGCCTAAATCTCCTGAAAATGAGCTTGTGCCCATTTGGACAAAATTAAGCCATACAGTGCCACAGATGATTAAAGGTTATGACAGAACCATCATCACTTTCATTATCCAGGTTGTGATTCTTCAGTTTTGTCCTATAACAGCAAAAGCCTAATAGCCAGCCTCTTGAGTGTTTTCCTCTGCTGTTAGGAAATGAAAGCATTCAGACTTTACAGTAATGGTGACAATTCATAAAATGAGCACAAAGTCTCTAATTGTGGATTAGATGTTGTGACGTGAACAAAACGTTCCTCTGCTGTAAATTATATTATGTGACAACACCTAGATTGTGCTTTATGCTGTACTGACACTCAAAAAAAGTTTGTAATTATAGATCGTCAAATCAGTGTCAAAAGGTGACACAGAGATGGCTTATTAACGTCAAGAACACCATATGAGAACACATCTGTGCAGTTGTGATGCAGTGAATTGAAAATTCATATCCTTAATTTATTACATTTTTTCTGTGTATGACAGATTGTATTTTTTTTTAAAGATAGGAACTGTGGTTTAACGAAGGTATAGGAAGTAGAAATTGTTTGAACAATGTCTGTGCGGATGTGTTGGAAATGCTCTAGCAGTTTCACTCACTGCTATGCCACTTCTGTACTGACACTGCAGTTAAATCAGCCTTGAATCTTATGGTGTTGAAAGGGTTTGTTTTAATAGGTTTTCAGGTTTATCTTTTGGGAGTTTACATTGACCCTGTGTGTGTGTGTTGGAGAGCAGCACTCCCTGCAGCCGAGTGCTGCTGTACAGTGAAATGAAAACAATCATGATGGTGAGAACTATGAAAATAAGGGAAAGGGTGAAAAGAATAAGAATTATCTTTCAAAAAGAGAAGAGAAAGTACAAAGAAAGTGGTCTTTTTTTGTATATTCTACTTGATTTATTATTTCTTAGGGTTGTTACACATTCCTACACTACTTCAGTGTTTGCCCAAAACCTTTATACTATGGCACTTTAGCCTGCAAGCATTTCCATTACAGTACTCTGCATTACTATTTAATGGTATATTATTCCATGACATTATTGCACTCCCATCTCTGACTACAATCTGTGCAAGGTGCATATGCC
Source organism: Sciaenops ocellatus (assembly GCA_033000465.1). Lineage (NCBI taxonomy): Eukaryota > Metazoa > Chordata > Actinopteri > Sciaenidae > Sciaenops > Sciaenops ocellatus. Next base: position 11,895,790 of record CP136866.1, on the reverse strand, counting down.
TGAATGCACATTTAATGCTTTTTATACATGTTGGTTGAATACTGTATGTACAGGAAAATGTATATTTTATACCCTGCTCTGACCCATGGCACAGAATCTGAGATCGTATTGCTTCAACGAGAGGTGTCAACTAGCTGAGTAGTATTTTATTACTTAGCATAATTGCTTTTTCATGTACATGTATTTTGAGTACATGTATTCATTCTACATATGAAGACATTACATCAATGTTGTTTTTTTTCCACCTTAACCACATGTATTTTTGCCCCTTACACTAACCAAATTCAATATTTTATTATTCAATATTTTTAATTTAGACGACTTGTTGCTCATGTTGCAGATTCCAGTGTAGCGTATTGAACATTTAATGACATTTAATGATCTGTACAGTCTAGAAATGACTGCCAATTTTAAATTGATGTATTATTTTCAATAATATTGCTAAATTTAGCAGTTCTGTAAAACAAATGTTTAACAATGACCTGAGAAATAACTGAGAAAATACAAATGTGTGACTACATCAATGTTGACAGGTCATGACATTTCATTTTATTAGCTTCATCCAAACAGAGGCTATTCTTCCTATTGTTCACATTCAGAACTTACAACATGATATCAAATTCCAACAACTCAACCAAAACTCAAACCTTGCTTTCATGTCTTTTGCAAACATCTTTAAATTTGGATCAAGTATTTCTTTTTTACTAATTAATTTATTGCAAAGACAGTGTCAATCTTATCTTCATATGTATACATGCTATAAGTAATTAATTCTTACTTCAGGACTATATTCATCCTATTTTCCAGGGCCGTTGTCTCTGTACTCACTCACTCACTCACTCACTCAGGTCAAGAGTTTATAAGGTTTATGTGTGACCAAAGATGACGACATGCAGTAAAACCCTTCAGGGCATGTAAGCTCTCAGGCTCCCTTCATACTTCTATCTTCTTTGTAAAACCACTGTTGCCACATTTGCTTTGAACATGATCTGATGACATCAAGTCTTGTATTTAGTTTGATTTTGTGTATGCAGACTGTATACCATGACCTTTGTTTGATGCTGCTGTAAAGGCTCTCAAGGACATAACTAAGTCATAGGTTGTGAACATTTTGTGTTTGTGCATCTTATCAATATGCGAGCTGAGTCTTTATATATATATATACTGTATATATATATATAATTTATATTATTTTGTGAGACAATCATATTTTGTGAGAATATGATCAGTTGCTGTCATTTGTGCCTTCAGGATAAATAACAACCACTCACCTACTCTGTACAGTTTCTGGGTGGAGTGCTTGTATTTCTGTGTAACGAACAAAATGGGCTTTTGCTAGCAATAGGCTGTAAGAGGCCATAGTGCTTTCTGATTACATTAGTGACTGACAAAGTGACAGACTGTTGCTGGCCAGGGATTACTTCCTATATTACATGCGTTTGTTGCCTGAGTGTACATCCCCATGAGGCAGAGCCTGCCCTCACACAAAGATGGCCACCTGTCATCTAGACCAGACTCTCTGCGGTGGTGCCTTTGGCCTCTAAATAGCTGGACGTGCTCCTGAGAGTTTGATAATCATATTTCAGTTTCTGCACTCTCTGCTGGATGGCAGTAGATCAGCCTCTACCTCGAAGATGCATGTGGCCACCATCGTGGCCCACATGGTAGAGTGTGAAACCACACTGTAAGGTCTCACAGACTTCTTATCTTTTTTCTAAAGGGGACTTGGTGGTAGAAGCCTTATGAGTTCCTCTGTGGGATTTGTACTGAAGCCAAGTTTTGAGTGCTAGAAGCACTTTGTCTGCTCCCTTTTGAACCCTAGGGGAAGCCTTAGTCAAAGGGGCCGTCTGCCAAAACGGCCTTTCTTCTTGCTAAAGCCTCAGCAAAGAATGTGGGTAAGCTCCACACCTTGTTCATGAGCCAAATGTGCATGTGCAGGAACTCCTCATTCCTCCCCAAAAGACTGTCTGCCTTCCATGCCAATCAGGCCAGTGAGTTGGCAGCATATGACCTTGCTCACCAACAATGTGAGGAGGATGAGATATCAAAACAGCTTCACCCAGTGTTGCCTGGCTCCATAAATGGAAGAAAATACTGGGTTTTGCCAGTCTGTGAATCTGTTTGTTTGGTCCATGGATCATGCCCTGTCCAAATAGAGGCTCTGTAAATTGACTGTACAGATCAGGCATAGACTGCCGAGGCTTACAGTACATGTCTTAAACAGTACCCATGGTTTGTTCAGGGTCATTCTGTGTCATGTCTTCATGTCCTAGGCTATGCTGATGGGTATGCTGCTCCTGGAGGCAGCTCTTCCAGCAATGACAGAAAGACACTTGTATAGAACAATGAAAACATTCAAGATGACTTAGACTTAAGGTATGTTGCCAACCACAGTAAAAGGTGTGAATTTACATCTGTAAAGTGGCCTGAGTACAACTTCAGGTGATGGAAGGTATCTCTCAGTCAAATCACCTCTTGGGAGCAGAACCAGATTTTAATGTTGTTTTAATGATGATCCATATTATCATTCTTTGCCAGACATTTTTCCGAGTGTAAGATGCAACTGGTGAATGCTAGTTATATTTGCAAATAAATGAGTTCATATTGTTTGTTTTTGTCCACAACTAAACAATACTTTTTTGACTTTTCCCATGACTTAGAATAATTGCTTTTGAATAAATGAGAAAGTAAATTATTCAAACATAAGTGATACAGGATGAAAAAGCTTGTCCTCTTGTTTTCCTTCAAATGTCTGTATTGCATTACCAATTTAGTAATTTGTGATTTTTTTTTTTTTTTTTTGCACAGCCCAGAGATAGAGGCCTAATTAAAGAATGTTAGCATGGTGATGATCATTTCTTTAATTTCTCTGATTAAGTTTGAGTTTCTGTAAATGCCAGTGTTTTGTTGCCAGTTTAGCAATTATTGTGGTGCATTTGAACTAAAAAGAAAATCTCCAGATCCAAATACTGCTGCTGCCCCTTACAGTCACAAAACCATTCCTTTCTGCATACCAAGTATGCCAAAAGCTTTCACATAGGCTGTGTTGCAACTTTTATATCAATCAGTAACACAGAGTAGCACACAGGAAATGCATTTATATGAAATTGTTAAAGATTTTTACTGTGAAGAGTAATTTTGCACCCTGTTATGGTGTCTCTGTGCTGACAGTAAGAACCAACAGAGAAGCAGGCAGAGAGTAGACATTAGGAGGCTCACTTCCGGGTTTAAATATGACAACTTGACAGTTTCTCCGTTGGCAGCATTAAAGAATGCAAACAAATAAGGAAAAGAAAATGAGGTGGTATAATAATGTCATATATAGAGCACCATTGAGACTAGAGATGAAACTTTGTTCCTAGAGAGGAACTGATATGTGACTGTAATTTCTTCCTTGAAAGGATTATGTATGCATGTTTATTATTTTTCTAGACAAACAGTGTTAAATCAGTACACCCTATAGAGAGTCTTATAGGTCAGGGGAACATGCAATTTCAAATTACTGGTAAATATACAATCCAACAAAAGTTGAAAATAGTTTCCAGTAATCCATTTTTACTTAAGTTGTATCAGCAGTTTTTCTACTCATTAAAATGTAAGCAGTTGTTTAAGGAAATTCCTCTGGAAATCAGCAACTCCTCACAGAATCTAAACAGTAATGCAACCCTCTTACAAACTCAAATAAGAGAGGTGACTATGTGTACTATCTTTGAATACTGCCTCTACTTTCCTACAATTAATGCAAATTACATTAATCTTTTATACTGTATAACGGGACCCTTAAAATGAAACATTACTGAACTTTCTCACTGTGTTGCTTCTCTGACCCACAGTCTCCATCATCACTAAAAGTAAAAGCATGATGGCAACTTGATCAAACAGACAGGGACTGAGAAGTGAAAGGGCGTCCTTTTGATCTGTTGGGAAAATTAACCCCTTTTCATCCGTAAACTAGTTTCTTGAAGCGTTGCTTTAATCATATGCATAAACTATTTAATGAGAAAACATCAGGTAGTGTGTGTTATGGTTTACTTAAAAACACGTCTCACAGATTTCTCTTTTGATCAAAATATTTTAAACTTGTCACGGATAGCATGGTGACATCTCAGTACAAAAGAAGCACTGATTTAAAGATTGGTCTATTTGAACGTTTTACCGAAAATTACATGTTTCGTTAGAAGAAGAAAAAAAAAAAGACATGCTTTGATTATGCAAGTGAAAGCTTTACATCCAGCAGGACTGTCTTTGAGTATAAACAGAAATAGGATTTGATCAATTAGAGGATTTTTTATTATGTTAAATGGGATTTGTGCAGATATATAAATGGGTACATTTCACAGTTTAGTGTCTCATGTATTTGCTTGTGGCCATGACCAGCAATAAATGTCACTGAGCAGTTGTCACATCATTTCAAAAAGCACGTTTGGCATTTAATTGTGATGTCGATATAATCATCTCTGTAGACATGGTGCCTCTCAGCCACTCGCTTAAATTCTTTTTATTATTTTTTTATTATTTTCGGTTGCTTCACTGGTCTCAGGCAAGAAGCCTTATTGCTGGTCTTGTTTGGGAATGTGGTGAGTCACATCAAAGAACTGGCAATACTGTTGAGAAGTGACTGCTTTGAAGCCCAATACAAAACACTGCCGCAGTGACTGCTTATCACCAATGACTGCTTAGCATGGAAGACGTGATGAATGGACAGTGATTGATGAAATGAACAGATGAATTGACAAATAGACTCAAATGTGTATTTGTATACAATATGTATTTGATCATGAATGATTCAGTTGGATCTCACAGCATGTGGGCATATCAAAGAAACATTTCTGGCCATTTTTGGGAACGCTAAGCCCCTTTTTTTTTATTTTTTTCCTGTCATTAAATATGACAAAAATTCTACAGCTAGAGGCAAGTATTGACCCAGAATCATCTGATGACTCTGAATCCTAAAAGAAAAAAAAAACACTTCAGGAACTTGAATTAAACATTTACTGACTGAAGGATAGTTTTACATTTTAACATTTATGAGTCCCTCATTTTAATTGCCTACAGTACGTCACTGTAGTCCCAGTGGTATCATGATAGGGTTACTGCAATTACCATCATTTTACCTCCCATTGCTTGTATTAGTGTGCACATTCAGTATACAACAATTCAATTTTATTGTTAATTCTCTCAGAGGATTCACACTATGCACCAATTTGAGTATCTGTCATAGTCATATGGTGGACCCCCCCCACCCCCCCCACAAAAAAAAACAAAACAAAACATGACGGTCACTCTCTCAGATTCATATTCATGGAAGCATCTGTTTAGATTGCTGTGGTGCCTTTAGAGTATTGTACAGACGTCATAAAAGCCAGCAGGGACAATTCAGAAAGAGAGACAGAGTTACAGAATGTGTCACCATGAATGGTTTTATTGCTCTGTAGTGTTTTTAGCCATGGGAGCAGTGTGGCTCTAGTCGGTCCACCAGTTTGGAACATTTAAATATCTCAAACTATTGGATGGATGGCAGTGACTTTTTATATGGACATTGATGGCCCCTAGGGGAATATCTCTACTAACTTTGGTGATCCTTTGACTTTTCCTGTAGCAACACCGTGAGGTTGACATCTGTGCTTTGGAGTGAAATTTCTCAACAACTTCTGGATGCATTGCCATGACATTTTGAGACATTAATGCCACCTTAGGATGAATCACTTGGGTGATCATATCACTATCATCAGGTCAAAATTTGAATTTGACCAAATACCTGCAAAAGGATTTACATTCCCATCAGCCTTGGCTGTTCTGTGCTGTGTTTAGTGCTAACTTGAAAACATTATAGTAATGTTGTGAACATCAGCATGTTATTTTTGTCATTGTGAGCGTATGCCAAATTTTTATTGCAAGGTATCTTGTTTAAAAACAAATACAGTACATAATGCAAAATGGCACAAATGCATTCACACATGCATGGACTAAAGCTCTCCCATTTGTAGCCACTACACACCCACTGGTTCCTCTAGAAATGTCAAAACACAAACCCTAAAATGTATACAGTAAAGTGCCCATACCAATATAGAGCTATGTGCCAGTACATACAGTTAAATTGTTTCCATAACTCAAGAGTCATTGAAAGCAAAATCAGGTTGTTTGGTAATAAGTAAAAAGAGATGCCCCAAATAAATGAAACCGGGCAGATTGTTCCAGTCAGATGAAGAGTTAAGTTTCAAGTTGCCAAATTTCTTTAGAAATTCGAGGATTGAAGAAAAAAGGATATTTAGTATGCCTTAGACTATATGGTGAACTATATGGAATTAAATAAATATACATTATAAAGGTCCACTGTGTAAAATTAGGGGGCTATTTTCTTTATTGCTCAGTCATTATGGGGCTTAAAAGTGAGTTGGTATTTTTCTTTTTCTTTTTTTTTTTCTTTTTTTTTTTTTTTTACATTAGTTTATTTTATTATTATATTCATTTTATGCTGAAATTAGCATTTAGCTCTAATGACCACTTTGTCTAAGTACAAACTTACAGCACTGGCTGCTGCATTGCTGAAGACCCTTTGCCTAAAATCAAGATTAATAGCAAACTTGTATTTTAATTTTACTACCACTTGGAAGACATTTGCCTTACAAAATCTTGGCTACATGCAGGAAAATGTGTAGCTTTATCATAATGGACTAAACATTGTTATGTAGCTTTAATGTAAGATTGTGCCACAATTTAAAAGAAACATTATTATCTTGTAATATCTGTATTATTTTCTTCTTTGCATTCTCCACTTGTACCACGTTATCACTCTTCATGAAAGCCATACAAATATACTACAAATATGACTGCATATATCTGCTTGAAATTACCAGCTATGGGTAACAAAAGAAATGTGGCATAATGGAGACCAACCCATCTGGAAAGGTGAATGACGAATAGCAAAATAGAGCAATGATTCACTCTCCAGTGGCACTTGTAACCAGAAAAGTTTTAGTGTGGTTGGATGACTGTTGAATCCCAGTTTAACACTTGTCAGCACTGGAGCAAAGGTAATATTCATACAAGTGACAAGGTCCAAAAGAGCAGAGGGATAGCCACTGCTGAATTAGTTTGCCAGATAGAGTGTAATCCTTGCACAACTGACCTTCCAAAGTTAAGGACAAATTATAAATCTTTATTCCCCCCCCCCCAAAAAATCCCATGGAAATAACAAACCAGCAATGGAGTTTTCTCACTACTGCTACCAAAAACTATTAAAAGCATCACATCAGTGAACCACATTGCTGCACTAGGTGACATGTTCCTTCAATACCATGAACGGGCACTGCAGTTCAGTTTTTTTGAGTCAACTCCACATACACTGTCCTGCTGTAAATACTCAGAAAAGTACAAAATCTGAAAATAGTCCCCAACAAATCATGTTTGAGTAATTTCTGCTAAAACGTTGTGCCCAGCTGTTTAACAGCTGTTCTTATTCATCATTTTTCAAAAATGACAGTATATGTTTGTGACCTAGAAACAAGTGCTCAGACAGGGAAGGCAAACACTATTAAGCGGCCAACAAAGAGCTTTGGTCTATACATGGGACAATAACAGACACTCAACACTGTACAAAAATATAAATGCAGCACTTTAGTTTTTGTGTTTTTTCCCGCAAATTTAAGATGTAGGACTTATGGCATATCAAGATGCTGATTAAACAGCATGATTGTTACACAAGTGTACCTTAGACTGGCCACAATAAAAAACCTCTAGAAATAAACCCTTTGTGTGCATAGAAGTCACATATTTTACTTTAACTCAAAAATTGGAGCAAAAACTGAGCAAAAGTGTTTATATTTGTTGAATATAATCAGTTTTACCCTTCTCACCTTACCTGCCACAATACATCAAAATATATTGTTAGACAACAGAACAAATTCACAGTAAATTCAACTGCTTTTAGGCTCTTTTCATGAAGATGAAATCCAAATGAATCCAGGTTCTTAGTTCTTGTATCTGATATGAAGGCTTTGACCAGTCCATAATTGTTCCGCTCTTTTTCATTATGACTTTGCATGTATTTTTTGATCTCTTGATTCCTGCTTGCATAGTGGGAGGTACACAAAACATCCCAGCTTTGTTATTCGGTACCAAAGCAGAATTTCAGGCCAATTGAATCTGTACTGATCAGTGTGGAAGCTTCTCTAAAGGTCTGGTGATATAACCGTTTGAGGACCTTGAGCATGTGTAATGTTACAAGTGAAACAAAATATATGGGCAGGATATCATTTTTAGAAGGATTTGAATAAACTGATCCAAGAATTTGTTTGGATCACTCAAAAGTAAGCAAGTAAAGTTAGCGGGCGTGAAATGTCCATTTTTACCATCAGATAGCCAAACATACACCTCCATAACATGGTATCAGCTTGCTAGCAGCTTCAGCGAATGCAAGTATGGTTTTATATGATGGAGGGGTTAAACTAGCAGCCTCAAATCACATTTGATTTGATTAATATATTTATACGCCCCTGAGGGCAGAATAAGTTTAAAAAATCGGTTTAAAGGAAGAGTTTTGTGATAAATAAATACTCAGAACATATTTTTTGACATATTGAACATACTCTATACCAAGAGATAAGACACTGTTAACAACTTTTTGTTTCATTGTCTTCTTAAACTTTGGCAGAACGCTTTCTCCACCCAAAGGCAAACACACACATACAGATATACCCATAAAAGCTGAAATCAAATAGAAAATCAAAAACAAATACTCTTATTCAATGTTACAGTGAAATTCTATATACACATTATCGCTAAGGATTAGAAAAGAAATTGTGTTACTTTCATTATAAACGACATATTTTTCTACCAACATGCATCTTCCAGTTATACCATCCTGAATATCTGATTACAAACCTGATTCATGTTTGTAAGAGTCACTTAGAAACCTGCATTTCAGGATTGCATTTTTCCAGAGCAGCACTGAAAAGACGTGAAAATTAATTAGCAACACTTTTCACTGACTGTCTGCGAGACAACTGACAAATCTGTGCTGGTTTGTCCTTTGAGTACAAATGGAAAGCTCCAAGTAATTAAGTACCTCTGTGATAAAGTTCTACTGTGGAGCTCTGAATCACATGTAGTTAACTACCATTGATTTGGCTCAGAGTGATGGGTGGTGGAGCATCCAAAACTCCATTTTCAAAATCAAAGTAAATAGACAGATAAAGGCCATGTTGATTGTGTGAGTTTTGAATGACTGTTGCATGCGTAATGAAATCATGGGCGATAGTAAATCTCTGTTGACTAAGAACTATCTCTTCAAATAGTGAGTCATTATGAGGGATGTAGAAAACCCTTACAATTTTCTAAATTAATTTGTGCCACTTCGGCATTGTAGAGGTTGCAGAAGAAGAATCTTTTTTTTTTTTTTTTTTTACCTATGGCCAACCAAGGTCTGATTATTTTGGTAGTCATGATAATTTTGGTATAGCTATCTATCATAAAATATTTACTATTTGTCAGGGCTCATCTAAATGTGATTGGCTGCTCTGAATTATGAATCAGACAATGTAGATATTTGTAGTGAGATAGATAAAGCAGTTAGTAATAAACATGCACATCTTCCTGGCACCCAAAGCCAATAAAGATCTGTCAGGGGGAGCCAGACAGTTTGGCGCAGAGCATACTTACAGGCGAGATTCTCCGCTAATTGTTAGAGTGTGGTATACCCATTAGACATACTGTTCGTAGTTACTCTCAAAGCTACATCAGTGCCATTCGCTGATGCTTTTACAGTGTAATTGGATTTATTGTTTGTGCTTTTTGAGCAATATAAACACACATAACACATCAGGAAAGATTACAATGAATCAAAAGACACATGCATACTACACATTCTTCTACACAGTCTTATATTCTAAAGGAGCCGTTTCAAGCTCTTTCCCTTGTTTTTATTCCAGCTCTGTTTCTGCTTCTTGGTTGTTGCACAGCTACAGTAATTGTGAACAAAACCCACCAAAGCAAACAATGTGGGAAAAAAAAAAGAATTGTTATGGAAACCCACTGTAGCTGACCAATGAACCATTCATTGTATGGTTATGAAATCTCTCTACAGAATGCTAACAGTACTTGACTAAGTTTAAACATGTTAAACAGTTTCTTGCAGCACCCCAATTACAACTTGGCCTCACAGTCTGCCCTGACTGTCAGTGGGATCACACTAAAACTGCAAAGGCAGACATTTCACTTTGAAAGGATTATTAATGAAATCTTGCTCTTTACACAGTGTTTCACTCTGACATTGGAAGAAGTTCTCTCTACTCTGAGAGACTGTAAAAGTGGCTGAGTGGACGAGGGGAGGGAATTGGCTGGAATTGTCACAAGAGCTTGTGACTTCAATAGAGCTGCCTTGGAAAGCATTGGTCACACTTTAAATCCTCTAGCTGTACACTGCACTGCACTTTGTTTTATTTTTGTTTGGCATGTGTATCATGAGATCATAGATGGTTGATATTGCAATTCAAATTGTGGTTGAAGGGAGAATGAATATTACAGTAATGAAGTATCACATGCCCACGAATTAGAAGGGCAAATATGTGCATCATGATCTGAAAAATGGCTAATGTTTTATGCAAAAAAAAAAAAAAAAAAATGCTGTGAGAAAACTGCATTGCACCAACACACATTAAGATGATCATATATTCACAGTCAAGCATTTGTTCGCACATGCATGCGTAAACAATCATTTAAATCTGCTTTCATAAGCATGTTTCATACATATATTCCCAGCCTTTGCATGCTCAGTGCCAGATTGTGTTTTAGTCCTTATTATATCACAGCTGTTTTTCCCTCATATGCCCTGCAGTCCACATCAAAGCATCAAAGTCAAATGATCCCAACCTTTCCACAGAATGTGTATATAAAGGTTCTCCATCCTTGAGCAAAGACGAACACATACACACACATGCATATAACCACATGGGCCAAACCACATGCTCTTGCCTCCTAATGTGGTGACACTGCAGAAGAGGTGTGAGAGGGATGACCCATAATTCATCACCCTGCACCTTGGACATCTGGTGGTGAGCACAACCTGAGTGAAGGGACGGCTTGGTATAACCATCACAGCGCAGCGCGGTGTCTCTCCAGGCTCTCTAAGCAATTGACTCATTAGCTCACTGCCGACTGTCTGATGATGCATTATTCATGTGGTGGAAGGGTGGGGCAGGAAGAGAGTGCGTGTCTGTCTGTCTGTGTGTGTGAAGGGGGTTGTCACAGGTGACCAGGGGTCTCCTGAGAGGTTGATGCGGGATGGACAAAGGAGACGGTGGTCTGTCCACCAAGACATGAGGCAGATGTTTGGTGGATTTAGTGCATCCAAAGCTAGACACGCTTGAGTGTAAAAACCTATGGGTGGTTGAGCATAGTAAAGCCATAGTTACTGCTTAAAGTCCTATTTAAAAATGTATATGGCCATTGTAAGTAAATTTGATGTATACATAGAAAGTAAACTTTTGGAATTGAGCTGCTAGTATTTTAAGCCATTGAAAGTCCAAGTTATCCAGTCCTGTGTCCTCCAAAATAAGTAATTTTATTTTACTCATATTTCTGTGTTCAGTATGAAGCTATAGCCAGCAGCTGGTTAGCTTAGCTTAGCATAAAGACTTGAAACAGGGGGAAACGACATGCCTGTCTCTGCCCAAATGTGACTAAATCTACCGGAACCTCTAAAGCTCACTAATTAACACATTAGCTCTTGTTGGTTTAATTTATACGAAACCTAAGTGTAACAACAACACATTGTGAAGTGTTTTTGGAAGTTATGTGCCAGACTGTTTCTTGGCCAAGACAAGCGACTATTCCTCAAAGGGGTAAATGGGATCATTGGGATCTTTGAGGTCTTGGATATGTCAGGATACTAGATAAGTTTCAGTTTGTGGGCAAAGTCTGGCAGGATGATGGGGTAATCAGCCTGCCTGAAGTCTAGAGGAAGCAATGACAGATGATAATGCGACTGTCTAGTGATTGAAGCAGGTATCAGAAACTGAGCACAGCACTAAAATTTGAACAATATACACTTTAAAAGCATTTGTTCTGGAACAACATGTGCTTGGTGTCTTGCCAATGGGCTTTGGTAAGAGTTGAATTTATCACCTAGAGCCCCTCCAGTACAGGAAGAGATGGATAGCAATTGGCTGGTTGTTTCTCTCCTCTGCACTGAAAGTCTGGGGCAGATAGAAGAGAATGGATGTTGTTTCCTTGTATTTGGTTCTCCTGAGGCAAGGTTGCTGAATGCTACTTGGAAGTGGATTTTACATTGAAACACATACAGGGACATATGAGATCCATGTTATGAGTAGTACGTGCATTCATATATTTGTATTCACTAATATTAACAACATTAATAACATTCTAACACAACGTAAATGTTTTAAGTCAAACAGAGTCAGAAAATTAAACAAAAGAAATAAGTTGAAGACGTTTTTGCAGCTTACTCGGACGTGCAGTATAAAATAAAATATCTGTATCTGCTATCAGGGTTGGAGTGTTTATGACCCTGATTTTGATGCTTATTACTATTACTATTTTAGTTCTTCTCTATCCCAGTTCAGTCCGGTGGGGGCAGTAGTAACTCAGGCTAGTACCCAAGGTGTGTTTATTTCTTTTTTTCCCTCACTTTTACTGAGATCATCTTTGTTACTTGACTGCTTTTTATTTATTTCACTATGACCTGCTGGATGGCAATTAGTATGTTTTTCCTAAGTATTAGACTGCAAGTCTTAATACAAATGTTTTATGCCCTTTTGGGCAAATATGTTATTTTGCACTTTATAAATAACTTGACTTGGGCAAAGCTGCATTGAAAAAGCATCAGTACGACCAGCTTTTTGTGTGTTCCAACAAACACAACTGACTGTATTTGTGGATCGAAAACTGGGAAGAGTTCTTGTCCTTGTCACTGCACTGGTGACTCCCACCAAGATTTCCAAAGATCAACACATCTTGCGAGATTTGTATGTGTTCTTTCTGCATGTAGTGGAAGTTCGCATGCAGGGCTTTCTAACAGGAAGCTGCTGTTCGTGTCCAGTGTTACACCAAAAGTCAACACTTACTTATTATTTTAACCGAAACCATGATCTTTTCCTAAACCTAATCATAGGTTTGGTCCCTAAAACTAAAATTTCAGCTCAGAACACTATCAGAGTGGATTCAGAAATGAGTATACCCAATCCTGAGGGAAGCACAGCCCTGCAGCGCTACTGTGCTGAATCAAATGGACATGTACCAGGGTTCGCAAATCGAGGGTTACTACATAGATGTGATTGGATGCTACACGCCTACGGTGAAACGTGTCACTGATAGGTGAGAAACAAGCTGTCACATAAGCAGCTTCCTCAGGCCAACAGGGTTAACAGTGACAAAAACAGAATTGTAAAGGAAAGTTGAGATTATGGAAGTTACATAATATTTAAAAAACTGTAGATCAGTCATAGATAACTGTCAAAAATATTTTTTAAAAATTGTATTAAACTATCTAACTAAACTATTATTTAAGATAATAATCATGTAATTAATCTGTACAACCAGTTGCTACGTGTGGTTGTCCATTCTTTCCATGGCCATTTCAGTCATGCTCTCATCCTTTAGCACATTAAACATTTTATTCTATGTCTATGTCTGTCGTCACCGTATAATTGCTAATCAATGTATTGATTGATTAAATTTATTAAGTCCCATTACAATTTCAAGACTACAGAAATTTTATTTGCTCTGGGAAAGACAGTGTACTGTGACCAATCTACTTTTATTGCAGTGATAAAATCTTCCATGATCTATTACAAACTACGTCACAACAGTGAAGTCTTGGGAGTTCAGTTTTGGTCTTCGATACATGATGCATTTTAAAAATACAACTCTCTTGTGAGAGTAAGGCCAATTAAGATACCGTACCTGTGTGTGTGTTATGTGTGTGTGGCTGAGTATTTTACTGTGCATCTGTACAATAATGGTACCCTTGGGGAGGGGCTGTCTTAATGACACGACACTGCAATCTCCACTGTAGATGCTCCCTGAATTACAATGGCTTTGTTTATATGTGTGTGTGTGCGTGCATTCCAGCACATGTAAACAAATCAATATGATGAAGCTTTCAAAGAGCAAACATAATTACCGCTGAAATGAAAGCAATTCTGTCTGAGCAGTAATTACAAGCTGTAAAACTGTAAATCTGATACTTGCCAAATGACATGCTAACATACCTGCTGCTCTTTGACGGACCCTTGCCTCTTATCATACATGTGGTTCACACAGAGAGGCAATGAGCACAGAGAGATGTTCCTGATTAACAACACCTCTTAGATTAGGGTGGATCATTGGCTTTGAGTGGACAAGAAGACTATATAAGATAAAGCCTCTGTAGATGCTGGCTCTTACCCTGGGACTTGGCATCAGCTGTTGAAGTCTTTGTCCGGCAGATAACACCACCACACTGAGAGTCATGTTTTAGCCTCATGCAACCATAGCCAGTCTTTGACATTTGCAGCATCGATTAGACTCTCAGGGAACTGCATTGTCTTACTTGACAGGGGCAGAACAGGCAAACAAAAGCTTCCACAAAAGCAAAGAAATATCTTTCTTTCTTTCACCTCAACATCTCATCCTTTTGCAGAATCGTAGCCTTGATATATGCTGGCTGGCTCAACTTAGCTCAGGGGTTTTATTAGCTTCTAATAGGTATGTCATTTGAAAGTGACAAATCTGACAGCTATTTTACCCAGGGTGTATGGTGCCGCTGCTTTAATAGAGCTATCGGTCTGTTTCCTACAGAAAAGACAGAAGGCACTGGAGGAGCCATGTCTTCTTGTTGGTTTTTGCTGCTGCTCTCTGTGAGCTGCAGTACAATATCTTTGTTCCACCATGAAGGAGACAGTGGGATTTTGCAACAGTGTGTTGTAAGAAAGCAAGGGTTCATACTTCAGTTGCAAAGCCCAAAGACAGACCGCACTCATCCTGCATTCTCCCCAAGTCACCCGTGATGGCTTGCATTATGCTGGAGCTGTGCAGACGATAGAAATTTGCTGTGATGTGCTTTACATAACAAGATGTTCTGATAAAGCGAGAAAAAAAAAATCTGATGGCTGAAAGCGTTGGGTACAAACTTTATAGATGGAAAAATAAGATGTCTTATCTGTCTTGGGCTTTGCAACTCTGCTATCTCAAATGTAATGGCAGTGACTTAAAGAATATTTGCATATGCATATTTGTTCCCATAGACATTCTTTGCATTTCTTCTCCTGCAATGAGAATAGCACATCCTACTCAACCTGTAAACCTGTCATTGCAGGCAATCTATGAATTTTATTCATTTACTGCATTATAGTCAGCATGTTCTGCTGCTGGCAACTTGTTGAATTACCCCCAGAACTCTCTGTTGTATTATTATTATTAGCTATATCTTATTCTCCTCAGCTGCAACAGCCTAGTTTCCCCACAGGGATCATTAAAGTTTAATCTAAATGGAACTAAAAATCTACAACTTGAAATTATTCTGTATACCAGGCTGAGAAAAACTGTAACTTACTGTTGCAGCAAACTATATTATGACAGAAATAAAATAATCATCATTTTGTTGCCATAACCTCTTTGGCAGCAGCACAGGAAATTTACATTCTGTATGAGATATGCTTCATAGCTTCTAGTTGACAGATTTTTTTTCACTGTGGCATAATTTTCATTTCTATTTGTCCTTTATGTCATTCAACATGTTCAGTACATTCTCCATTCACATAAAATTACATGTTGCTTCCTGTGGAAACCTCGAAGATTAGAATTTTCTGAAGTTTATATGCAGAGGCACAAAAAATCCTCCTTTACCAAATTCCCTCAAACAGTGTGTGTTCACACTGCCTTGTACAGTGTTGTCTGTCCACTATGGCGCAGTGGAGTACATCTGCAATGCAGGGGGCTCCACAGTCTGCCCTCTATTTCACATGTCATTGCCTAACACCTTTCCTTTTACTCTTACTCTAAGCATCTGTCAGTGAGGTTTACCACATGGAGTCAACCATGTGTCTGGATGGTGGAGCAGATTATTCTGCAACCGCTCACCCTCTTCTGTTTTCCAGCTAGCCATGCAAATGGAAAACAGCAAAGTGTTGCACAAGAAAGAAAGTGACCTCCAGACAATAGTAACTCTGCACTCAGCAGCTCCCTTATTTTATACTTAGTGTGAAGTTAACGAAGAAGTTGTATACAATTCACTCTTGTCAAGGAATAACAGAAACTTGAGAAAATGAGACCACAATTCACATCTGAGTGGTTATTATGCATAAACATGCCTTACATTTCCAGTAGAAAGAAGAGTGCATGCACCTGCATACCTCTGTGTTTATGTGTGTTTCTCTGTTTGCATACAAGTGTGTGCTTGTGTGCTTGTGTGTGTGTGTGTGTGTGTGTGCTCATGACATACTTTAGTCCCATCTCTCCCATGAGTCCTCCAGCTCTTATTCCTGCCACCTCCCTCCCATCCCTATTGGTGATGGATCCACATTAGAATTCATCCCTCATCATCCTGCCGAGTTATGACCCAGTAATAGTCAGCCCCTGTGGCCTCAGCAAATGAACAATAAAACCAGAGCCTTGCAACAGATCTCTGGAAAGAAAAGGGAGAGAGTCAGGTGCCAAATCCTGACTTTCACCCACTTTCACAATAGTGCGCATTCTTGTGGAGTGCGGTGAAGACAAGACAAATATGGATTCACAGTGGCTACTTAACCTTGGTGATTTTAAACACACCGCCCCCCCGAAACAATATGAAGATTGAAGGATTTACTCATGCACCCTAATGCGTTAAGCTTGTAACACTAATAGGCATGCTGTCTTTAGATACACAAACTCATGCATGAATGCACCGTCAATGCACTAAGAGCCACGGACACATGAATTACATGCAAGTATCTATCTCACATGATATCAGGACATTCACTAGGAGATGTTTGTGAGTGACACACATAGTAAATAGCAGGGACAATGAGCCTGTCTGATCTTGTTTTTTGTGGTTGCTGTTTCTCACGGCAGAGCTGGATTATGATTAACTTGGCCAAGATGCCACCACATGGGGAGTTGTTTGAAAGGCGAGAGGAAAGTTGTTGTGGTGTAGAAACTGGTCCGATTGCAGGGTGCCTGGGGACTTCACAGGGATCAATACAGGCGGAGTGACAGCCGTGTACTTGATTAAAAGTGACTGCTACATCTGGCAGGCTTGGCCATTACTTTCCCACTCAGAGTCCCTGGGGTGAAAGAGCATGAAGTGACAGGCCTCAGTCAGCCCTCCATTACCACCTTTCAGCTGCCCCTCAGGTAGCAGCAGGCTAGGGCAAAAATAGGCTGACAGACGACCCGGGGGGAGATGAAACAGAGAGATAAAATAAAGGTGATGCATGTTTACCTATGTGGCCGTGTATATAAGTGTGTAAGAGTATGTGTCAGGCTGCGGGCTTGTGAATCCACAAGTGAATGTAGGTAAGAGTTATTGCGCATCATGTAAAGGTAAGAGAAACAAATGTTTTAAAAGATTGTGGGTGTTGTTGTGTACATCCAAGCATGAGCAAAAAGAATAAGTAAAGACATGCAGTAAGTGCAAACTAAACAAAAAACCTCTCAATGAATCACTGTTATGCCAATACATTCAAAAGCAGCTCTTTCAAATGTCATGGGCATCACCCTCTTTATACAGTATCATCTTACACTTACTTTGTGTAAGATCTAATCTCAATCACGCCCAAATACAAGTGCCAAGTATCAAAGGCAGACTGACATATCAAAGAAGTCAGTGTGCTTGATGTTGTTAATCTCTCTGCCAGAATACAAGATGCATACTTGCTACTGAACAGCATGAGACCCATTGACATACACACAGCTTTTAATAGAGCAATAATGGACAGGCCACATCTCACCAATGAAGGCTTTGAGTACAGATGGAGCTCATGTGGTGCTAAACAGCTAAAAACAGGGGTGGTGCTGCTGTGTGTGTATGTGTGTACTAAATGTGTGTGTCTGGGGGGCTGGTAGTGTCTAGTTGTTGTTGGCTTGCGATTAACACCACAATAGCTGATAGTTTTTCTAATTTTTCAACCACAGACACTGGAAATAGTTTACAAAATATGCACATTCAAATCCAATAAATAGTGCTGGACTGAAGTACATGTAAAAGCATGTAGAAGAGCTTGTGCTTGAATCATCACATGGGAGAATTATCTAGCCTGCAGACACAGAAACTGGTATGTTGTCATTGGATGAACAATAGATTGATAAATACAGTATTGTGATAGTTATTTTGGAGTATTTTAAGAAAGATTGAGAAAGCTATTCTCTTGGATGCACATGCACTTTTAAGATTCTTAATTTCAGCTCATCAGTTTATGTCTCCTGTCAAGTCTCTAAGGTGCCATAAGTCAGGCTTTATTCTGCACTACACAACCAATCTGCTGAAAACTCATGAGAGGTTAATTAGAGAAAAGAAAACCTTGCTGAATGTCTGAATATTGAAATGGAATTGAATCTAACTATCTGGCAAATCTGCATCATAGTGATGCTGTTTTGGCAAAGAGCAAGTCCTATTCGCAATGTACAGACAAAGATAACCTGGAATAATTTTCATACTGGGAAAAAAAGAATCTGATAATTAGGATTTTTAAACACATTTATGAATGTGAAGAGACAAATTCTGCAGGTGATCTGTGTGTCGCAATTTAGCTGCATTATGAAAATTTTACAAATATCAACACCAAAAAATCAGATGCTATTTGTGTGTTTTCATATCCAAATAATGCACTTATATTTGTTTACATAACTAATAGATAGGTCTAATATAATTCATATAAAATTGATTAAAGATAGATAGATAGATAGATAGATAGATAGATAGATAGATAGATAGATAGATACTGAAAACTAAAATTGAAGGGTACTCTTTGTATACTGCAGAAGCTCTGGGAATGTAATAGATTAAAGCAATCCTAGTCACAGACTCCTATCTATTTTTTGTCTATTCTTTAAAAAACAATGTCACACTTGTTTCCCGGTAACCTCCACCCCTCAAGGACTCCATTTGGTTAAAGTAGTTCGTCGTTCCTCTTGAGAGTTGCCTAAACTGTCACCTACCATCCAGCCAGTGTCAGAGATGCAGTGTGTGTGCGTGTGTGTGTGTGCGTGTGTGTGATAAGCCCCGAATTCTGCTCAATCTCAGGCACATAATACGCTTCAAAGCAAGCAGGACAACCTGCAGACTCAGCTGCGGTGGGTCATCAAAATGATTCAAAGGGAGCAATCCCATTTAACCCTAACCTCAAAGCTGGTGTTCCAGAGACCCACTTTCAAATAGCCAACTTCCTTGCCAATCTGTTAGAATCAAAGAGCCCCGACAGGGACAACATACGTACATGTTTGTCTATCTCCAGTCCACTGAGGCGGAGGTTGCATCTTGGAGCTGTCTAAATGACGTAAACGTTCTCCAACAGCCTTCTAATTATTATCAAAATGACTTGTTTTATTCACCAAAGCATTTGACACAAAAAAACACAGCATGTCTGATTTTAATTTCTAAAGCGGATGACAAGAATGTATTAATCATCATATCTTTGAGTGGAGCCTGCGTTGTACCTGTAGGTGTGCATTATCTCTCCCGCGCGTTCCTCCTCGCATTCAATCATGCAGGCATTAATTAACGCCAAGCTGATGAATATGGCTCTCAACTCGGGCGCTGATAGTCAGACGGTGTTGAATGAACCGTCCATGTTACCTGTGACATAATGTCTGCTCCTTTGTGAGCATGCCATGCAATATTGAGCTGATCAGGGCACCCATGATGAGCCTGACAAGATGCTAGCCTATTCTCTGTTCTCATTAGTGGTAATGCTGCATATTTACACATGTCACAGTAATGACACTGTTAAAGCAGGTGACGGTTGTGGATTAGCAGTGCCACACACTATAGTGCTGAGCCTCTCTAAAGCTTGTGTGTGTTGTAGTCCTTTTTGTTCTACTATTGTATTAACCCAAAGAACATGTTGCCAGAAGAGGGGATGATATCATCTTTTCAATGAGAGTTGACCAGCTAATTAGAACTATTTCTATTCATACCATTCCAGCATTCATATACCTGTATATGTAAACATCACATTCACAACAACAATTTCATTTAATTAAGAACGAATGTCTTGTTTAATGGTGAAAGGTCGTACCAAAAGTGTAAGCATTCTTAATTGTCACCACAGGGCTCTATAGGTGCTGTCTGTCAGCTGCTCAAAAACAAAATCCTACCAGCTCATAAAACTGAAGCCACAATGATACAAGTCAGAGAAAAATAGTTTAATTTAGTCTGTTGGCAACTGGTTTAGCTAGTTTTCTTGCCCTCAGGTAAGCTGTTTCAGAGCCTACGGGGACAAGATCATGTCAAGTACCTTGTCACCCAACCTTTAAATTTAGATGATATGACTTTGCTCGTGGCTATGCCTCATGTTCATCAACATAAGATGTAATTATGAATTCAACCAAAATCTTGTGCAAAGACATTAAAATAGAAGTAAGTATATTAGTTATTTAATTTATAGTCATATCAGAGTCACATTTAAACAGCAAGCAGGAAGATAAATTGAGGACAATATCAAGCAGAGGTTTTTAATGTCTCCATAAGTTAGAAATACTGCAGATTTTACATTAGCACCTTGGGTTCACGTTGATAGCCAAATATCAAATCTAATGCATTACAACTTCATTGTTTAATTCATCATCACTGAATTTAATAAAAAATTAGACAGTAAGGTCCTCAAAACAGTATTATTATGGATTTCAAGAGACGACTGCTGTACTATATGTAGGATTAACATTGCCAGGTAAGAATGCTTTAAACCCCTTCACAGTTAAAACGCAGCTATTTCACATCTTAAGGAACTCTGCATTCACCATTTGCCCTCAGCCTGATTCCAAGCACATATTCCCCTCACTTTCACAAAAGCTGAACGTTCACCCCAATCAACAGCATGAAAAGGAACCAATCCACACAGCAAAACATGCACAAGATTTAACCATCACAGTCACATGTAAGAAAAGAGATTGCAGTTAAGTTGTGCAAAGCTTAAACATACAGCATTATCTGTCAGTAAAATGAAATTTACATGTTTAAATTAAGCAACTAACATAATGATGCTTGTGCAGAGCAGACTGAGGATTTTAAATCTTTCTGCTTCTGAGATTTCTCAGTTTACTTTAACATTAACAAGCATTTAGAAAAGGAATGTTAATTTGGAAATAGTGTTGTAATGACTAGAAATTTAAGGTGAGATTTCTTTATGTTAAGAATATTGATCATATTATGATGTATTACCTCTTTTTTTTTCAAGACATTTTTTGTTGGATGGGCTAGCTTTCTATAATGAAAATGTGACTTTTATATTTCTCTCCAGTACACGCAGCTGTAAGAGCTTTGGAAGAGACCCATGGACGTTGATGCAATTCCTTGGTTGCAGATAGAGGTCGATAAAATTCATAAATTACTAAACTCCCCTTTAACTTGGCCTTCCACTTGACATGGCTAAATCAGCGTGGGTCCATTGGCTCAGCTGGCTGAGATATCATAAGCAGTTTTTTTTTACTCTTATAGTCGACATGAATTAAACAATAGAACATTGAGATAACTAAAACATTATTTACTGGAATTTGGAGAAAAACATAAAGAAAGAAGGGAGGGAGTCTGTGTTTGTAGACAGCATGTGTGTCCACTTATGTCAAAGTGAATATTCAGTTCTCCCTTCCTTTAATTGAGAAAGCCTAATTAATATTTTCCAACGCCAGAGATACTAAGACATCTAAAGTAAACCCCTCGTGGCCTCAGGAACCTCAGTGAAGTATCTTGCCCACTAACATCTCCTGCTGTGCGGGTGTGAAAAACCAGTACACACTTCTAGACCATCCCACAAGTGGAAACAGTTGGGCACTGCCAGATTCTTGTCACAAGGGCCAAGTCGCCATGTGTGTGTTATGCTGATGGCATTAACATTTTTTTAATAAACACCTTGAGGAGCTTGTGACAGTAGAAGGCATCCTACTTGACACGCTCTCTCCCCAGGCTCATAGAAACAGCTGTTGGAATCACCCAGACGTGGGCTCTGAGGCCCTGCTGGCATGTCTAGCCTCTGCAATTGCACTCGGCTGAGAATACACACTTTATTACATGCAAAGTCTCCTGGGGGTGCATAATACCTTTAAACATGTGTGATCGCTAAACAGGGGAATTTTTACTCTCCAGCTTTCGGCTAAAAACATAAGAAAGAGTGTCTCAGCTGGAAGAGATGCAGAGTAATTTATCAAACCTTTAGAAAATGTCACATACTATATGTGAATGACATGTTTGGTATGTAAGAACCACTGAAGTGTAAAGTGCTATCATCCAAAGAGCCGAAAAAAATAAGAATTCAAACAACTTGCAAACATTTATTAATAAAAT
Organism: Sciaenops ocellatus; assembly: GCA_033000465.1. NCBI lineage: Eukaryota > Metazoa > Chordata > Actinopteri > Sciaenidae > Sciaenops > Sciaenops ocellatus. Next base: position 11,873,319 of record CP136866.1, on the reverse strand, counting down.
TATTTTGTTGCACGAGAGAGAGAGAATGCCTTAATCATTTCGACCAGGCAGTCGTAGCAATTTAATTGTTGTAGCTGAGGCAAACCTTGAGGGGATACTCTGCTTGTCAAGTAAATTGAGAATGCTATATGCTAGGGGTGGTCTGACTGCAATGAATGGATGAATGGGTTGACACGGAGTGCAAGGAAGAAGCTCAGCACATGAATATGAATTGGGCCTCTCTGTTTGTGTTCACGAGGCTGGAATTAGTGCTTTTCATTACTGATGGCTTATAGGCTGACTGTTTGGCTGCCGGCTGGGGTCACAATAAAATGATGTGCTCGCCAAAGGCAGAGAGGCTGGGTCACAAGGGACTAAATGGCCCAGTTATGAAGAGCAGAGCTTATCTCTCTCTCTGAATCAACCCCTACCGCCAGCTAAACTAAACATACACCATGTCCTATGGGGAGTATCTCTAAGACAACTGGGGGAAATAAAAGATCAGTATCTGTCTTCCCCTTTATCATATTACTTACAAATATATTTTATACTATATATTTCATATAAGTCAGTTTTTATTCACACGGATCTGAGCACAAACCAGTCTATAAATGATAAAATGATAAAAGATTAAAAGCTACAGTATGACAGTTTCAGTTTTCAGGCTTTCAAAGCTCTTCTTCTAGCAAAAGGCTTCATTTTTGGATTTCAGGCAGAAAGAAACAACAACAACAAAAAAAAAAAGAAAAACAAAAAAAAAAACAGACTCGTACGTCTAAAGATCATGAGCTTTATTGATTAGACACCCCACTGGGATCACTAAGTATGATATAAAGCCATCACCATATGCCTGTGTTTAAAGTCCCCTCTTAGAACATAAGCTTGAAATGAGCTTGGATTATGCTTACTGTGGGGAATCATTACCACTCCTCTTGGCTGCCTTTAATCATACAACGAATAACACAGTGAATTATGACAGTGTTTTAGGATGAAGAGTCTAAATTGTACTGGTATTAAAATATTTCCTCGATGTGGCAGATTTTAAGCTGGATGTTCCCATTATATTCATCTTCTTTTGACTCCACTAACTTGTTTTGTTCTGAAGTTAACAACAGTATTTGGTAACATGACTTACATGATTATCAACCCACTGAACATTAGTTCTTCTGGGATGTGTTCTTTTGTCTGCTCTCAAGACTTCTCTTTGATGCTTTTATTCTTTGAACATAATTTCTGCTAACAAACGCTATGAAACTGTTGCTGTATTAGACTGCTACTGTTGAGTTCATCCATCTGCATATATCCACATAAAGGGGTAAACAAAATAACATAAATGACCAGAGTCTAATCAACACCACCTCCTCTATCAATTATACACGGCAAACAATATTGATTTGGACAATAAATAACCAAGCTTTTTGTTAATGTCTCTGGCAACAGGTAGAATTTGATCTTGGTGTTTGTGTTTTATTTTTTTGCTCAGACTGGAAGGAGCTGGTTGTTTGAATGCTGTTGACTGTTCATTAGTTGGAGGAATTACAGTGATTTTTCTTCTTCCTTGCTTTTCTTGCAAATCTAACAGTTTTATAATACTTTTGCTGTCCTGAAACACATTAATTAGAGAGAGACTTACAACCTAGAAATCGTTCAGAGATATTCTTTCTCTTTACTGATCTGACACCTTTCTTGATTGGCTAATTTGTACTTTGTAGAGAACTACACTCAACAAAAATATAAATGCAGCACTTTTTGGTCCCATTTTTCATGATTTGAAGTAAAACATCTAAGACTTCTTCTATGCACACAAAAGGTTTATTTGTCTCAATTTTTATTCTAAAATGCGTTAAAATCCGTGTTAGTGAGCTCTTCTTTACCAAGATAATCCATCCACCTGACACATGTGGCATATCAACATGCTGATTAAACAGCATGACTATGACACAGGTGTGCCGTGGACTGCTCACAAGAAAAAGCCAATTGTGATTAAACACAGTTACGGTTAAGATTTGGTTAAGGTTCTGCACCAAAACAAGATTGGGGAATGATTGTGGTCATGGCTAAAAGAAGTGTTGACTGCCAGTAGGAAACAGGAGGCAAACAGCAGTCTTATGTGTCGAACTAATGGTTTGTTGACCCATCCAACCCCACCAACCTCCTTTGTCTATGGATTTTGTTGCTCTATAACAACATCATATTATTTCCTCCTTTGCTCCCTACAGACAGTAATTCATACCGATGTCAGAGGGCTTTGTCACTTGAATGTAAACATATGTCCTTATTGTGCATTTGCTGAGACGACTGATACTGTTGTTTTTCTTGGGAGGACAGCTTGCATCTATCTTATATTGGCCAGTGGATCATTTCTCTTTACTTTCTTATGCTACTGTTTCTTGCTGGTGCACGGCATTATTACACAAAGATAACTTGATGAGGGCGTCCGAATGCACATCAAAGGTAAAGCTAAGATTCTTTAAACAACACTTTAAAATGATGAGAAATAGATTAAAACAAAATATTAATGAAGTCCCTCCTTCCTCCCTCTGCACCCTGTTTACTGTGTTTCATAAAGATAAAAATGACCTACCATACACAGTACTTTTACTTGCAGTAGATTATTATCTTTAATAACTATCAAAACATAAGTTCCTTGGGTATAGTGTGAGACAACATACTATAAAATGCAAACTGAGAGAGAAATGCCCTCAGCTCTCTGGGAGCTTCCCACATTTTCTGTCTTTTCCCCAAAGATTTATTAGACATGGTTTAACTAACAGGAGGCTCTGGGAACTCCTCCTTGCTGAATTATAGAAATCATTTCCCATTAACCATTTTAATAGAGAGAAGAAATTCAAGGACACCCTCAATGTTAAGATTATCACTTCAAAGACAAGCTGTTGACACTCTGGAAACTGTTAACGATGTAATGAATGAATCATGAGCACTGCTTTTGGTCAGAGGGCTGTTCCTCCTCCCAGCAGTGTGGTCTGGTCCTCATCTGTGTTGTGTTTGTGACACTCTGCAGTAAGAGTCCTTACCTGACTTTCACTCTGTGTCGCACTGACAGGTGGGAAAAGGAGTGAGGGCAGAGAAGTCGTTTTTGAGACTGTGAGGTACAAAGGGACTTTGCTCAGTCACCTCCGTTTCTTGATCATCTTCTGTCATGCCAATAAGAAGACAATTAAATGGGGACAAGAAGCATGCTAATCTGTGTCTTTTGTGCTGCAGAGGATCAGTGAGGATCATTAAGTCCCTTGTTATCTTTAAGTGCAGTGCACGTCTTGGTCAATAGACTGCATGTATCTTAGTAACTGGGGCACAAGCATGCCACAGATAGCTAACCATACATAAAACATCAAAATGTCATCCACCTAATCATTTCATTAATAACAGCACTGAACTCGCTAGCTGTCATAGAAGATGATTGAATAAAAGCAGCATGAAGAATCTTGACACTGATTCCTCTGAAAGTGGGAGTTGAGTTTGACCATGGATGCAAATTGATACAATAATCAAATCAATTTGACAATTTAATTTCACTTGATTAGGGTAGTATTTGGATATTGAAAGCTGTGCACAGCCAACATGTATTGTTAAATCTTTTCCTTAAAACCTGAAATGGAAACAATACAGAGAGCTTCTGCTTACTCACTGCCTTTATCTTCATCGGAAGACAGGACAGGAAGAGCTGTTGCAGAAACATATCTGGCTGCATCCATTTTGTCAGATTTGTTTTGTCTTGTTTATTCTGCTTTCCGTAGAAGGTGAATGCTGAGAGGATTCAGCTTCAAGTTCTGTCTGCAGAGCAGTAGGTGGTAATGGATTTGCTGTTGCTCTCCTATTGAAAACAATGAATGTCAGAATTTCTGTCTGCTACATGCCAACGCAACATGAATGCAACATAACAGATTCCCATGGTATTCTAGTTTATATGTGGAATAGAAGTGCTTTACATTAGTGGCCACAACCCAGGGCTGTAGTCAAGGCAACATCAGTTAAATCCAAACCAGAGACCGTTTTCAAACCAACCCGAATAGTTTGACTGTACAGTGTGTCTATAAATCTGAAGGGTTGCTGGATAATTAATGGAGTAGGAAAGAAAAATCTGCTACCCAAAATTATACCCACTTTTACCCCAAGTTTTCTCTAATCTTTCTCCTTGTGAAATACTGAACAGTTTTACCTCTTTAGGCCTGTAACGAATAATAAATGAATAAAAAATCAGACAAGTTTAGAGGGGAAAATCTCTTGGTGGAAATGCTCATAACTCATACACACATTAATTTCATATCAATTCAGTTTTATTTATATTGCGCCAAATCATAATAGAAGTTATCTTATGACACTATCCATGTAGAGCAGATCTAGACTGTACTCTTTACAACATTATTCCTACCTGAGCAGGGGCGTCCCTCTCTACCTTTAAAAAACTCCTGAAGACCCAGCTCTTCAGAGAGTACCTTCTCTCCTAGCACTACACGACAAATCTACACCTTAAAGAATCGTCACTAGCACTTATTGCTGCACTAACGCTTCTTATCGCACTATACCTTGATTGTTCCCTTCTCTGTAAGTCGCTTTGGATAAAAGCGTCTGCTAAATGACTAAATGTAAATGTATTTACAGAGACTCAACAATTCCCACCATGAAAAAAGCATTTGGTGACGGTGGCAAGGAAAACCTTAAGAGACCAAACCTTGAGCAGAACCTAGATTGTTGGTGGGTGGACATTTGCCATGACCGGTTGAGTTCAGGAGTGACAGAGAAAGACAGAGAGAAAGACACAGATGCACAGTATAAAAAATAAATGATAACTATACATTTCAGATGCTATTAATAATAGTAATAATAATTAATAAAAATAGTATGTGCAGTGGATATTAAGCAGGATCACAGCAACAGACTTAACCAGTTGCCAATCTAGGTATAGCCATGATTCATAAGAACTTGCGAGATGAGAAAGCAGAAAAACTCCGGGAAAGAAGCAAAGTTAGTAACCTGTATTAATGGGACATGGACGTGTACAGATAGAGAGGGAGAGAAGAAGAGAAAAGCTCAGTGCATCATGGGAAGTCCCCCTGCACTCTAGGGATCGTTCAGGACCCACCTGAGCCAACCCAACTGTCTATCAAAAAAGAACATCTTAAGTCTACTCTTAAATGTGGAGAGGTCTGTCTCCCAAACCCAAACTGGGAGCTGGTTCCACAGGAGAGGAGCTTGATAGCTGACGGCTCAGGCTCCAGATGTACTTTTGAATCAATGAAAAGGAGCCAAAATGGGAGAAATATGATCTCTGATCCTGGTTCCTGTACATGCCAAATTCATATGTAACTAGGGTACTTATCAGCACTCGTATCAATACTCCTCCTTAAGTTAGATAGAGGAGCATTTTCATTAGAAAATCCAAAACACTGAATATATGACATACTGTCCACTTAGGTCACTAGTGCAAAATGAATGGTTCAAAAACACATATTAAGAGAATTGTGAATCATGGAGTACCCCTTTTCAACCATATTTGCCTCTTGCGTAATCTCTCTTTAGCCGTGGTTGGCCTGAGCTACTGAATTTTAATGTCTGTTATAATACAGGTATTTGGAGAGCCTAATATTTTCTGAGGTCGTATGTGGTGTAAAAATTCTGGGAAACACTGGTTTATGCAATGTGAACATGACCATGACGTATACGATTCCATGAAATGCATCGTTAGTGGACTGCTACATGTTGGCGGGAAAAGTTCATTTTACAGTAAGCATCTGAAAATTATGAAACAAACACATGAATGAATGATGTTTAGATACATGTAGAATGGTCCTCGATATAAGCTGCAAATAGACACCATTTCTTTTTAAGTTTTTACAGGCCAAAAAGGTTGGAAACTGCTGGACTAACTAATAATTTCTTATTGATTTGATAAAAAAGGCAAACATATTCTGTTAGTTATGTGACAGAAAAAAGAGAAAAATATAATGTAATAAATTCACATGCAAGCCCAAATAGGAGATGAGACAAGACAGAGACTTTACTGGTATGCATCCCAACTTATTCAGTTAAATAACACAATAAACATATCAAAACCTCATTCATAGAGCCCTGCACAGCTTGCAATGATTCTCTGACTCTCTACTGTATGTGTATGCTTGTGATTTCTATTCCTGATCGACTTCTATAGAATCACAAACAGGAATAGAAATGCTAAATGTTCAAAGATGAAAGAAAAAACCTTGTTATTTGTGTCTCATAACTCGCAAAATGCCTTGTGAATAGCTCAGCACCCTGTTGAAATGGAATTACTCTGAAGGCAGTTGCTTCGTGTGAACTTGACCTAAGCGTCAGCATTTAATGAGAACAAAACTCTCTAGGTGATCAATATGGTCTATCAATTCAAACTTTAAATGGAGTCTGCTCACCAGGCTCCCATTCCATAAATCCACACATGGATTCAAAGGACTGATTTCAAACAAGAAACAATGTCCTCAGAAACTTGTGATGTGGGTGGATTCCCTCTGTTAGTCTCTAGGAAATGTGCAGTTTGATTGTAAAATCTGTGGAAAACATCGCTTACACATAAAAAGGTGTCAAATTAAATGTGAATGACCCTCACTCTAAAGCAGTGTGTTGGCACTGAAAACCCATCAGAAAGTGTAGGAGAGTGAGAGTACAGCATACATGCAGCTCTGAGAGCTGTCAGTCAAGGCTGTCAGAGATGGTGAGGACAGAGCTGGAAGGAGAGTCCTGCTGTGTTGTGGCTGCAGTTCAGAGTCTAAGGTCAACATTGAACTCCCAGTCCCCCCTCCCATTTTCCATGTGAGCTCCACACGCAAGCCGCTGGGCCAGCGTTGTCCCCACTGACCGCTGTGATCTGCGGCCAAGTGGCGTCTCCCTCTGCCCGATCAGACCCAGCACCTCTTGTTCGCTGGCCAACTGGCCTTCTTCCCTGCAAGCCAGGGCCAGGGCTCCTCCTGGTTCCGTATGTTCTGTGCTTTTTTTAGGCCTGTGATGGATGCCAGCCGTCCCTGGGCGCCCTCCGAAGCTGCACCAAAGAGGGGGATTAAACAGATTTCTCTTTTTTTTTTTTTGCAGAAAAGGGGATGGATGAGTGTAATCACCTATAATCTCAAATTCTAGGCCTCAAACCAGAGGCTGTTTCGGTCATTTGGATCAACTCCCTCCAGTCACCTACTTAAAACCATGAAAAGGACCTGTCATAACAGCCTAAACCTGTGGAAAGGAAATGGAGTTGAGGTAGACGGGGCACAGTTCTTCTAAGCTCTATTTTCTGCAGTGTCAAACCACAGCTCACTCCGAAGACTGAACGCTGTGGACCAAAGTCACTTCAGCCAGCGAACACTTGGCTATTGATCCTGGCTAAAATGGAAACCCTTAGGAAGTTAAGCTCTCATCCTACATGTAATGGGGAGGATAAAACGGTACACTCGGACATGCACTCTCTCTAATCTTACGAAAACTAAGAAGTGGAGCAGCATTTTAATTTACTGGGCTAAGAAAGAGATGAGGAAATGTGCATCCCTCAGACACAGACGTAGAAAAGTGCCTTTAAATCATAAGTATCTATCTATCTATCTATCTATCTATCTATCTATCTATCTATCTATCTATCTATCTATCTATCTATCTATCTGTGAAATGTTGTTAGTGCAGTAGAAAAATTGTTTCGAGTGAAAAGGTTGGAGTTTTTGTATACGAGTACAAACAAATAGGACAAAAGGATTTATGTCAGATTGACTCACTCAATATAATAATACTGAGCGAGAAAGAACGACAGAGAAATTGATGCAGCTGTGTAAATGAATAGATAGATGATGTACTGTAACTATGTAATGTAGAGGTGACATTGTATTTTAAAGACAACTTAGCTTTGTCATAATACATTGCAAGTGGAAGAAAGACAAAGATAGTAGGAGTGTTCATTTGAGTTAAAGACTCCCATACTGTCAGACATATCGATACTGCCAGACAGCCAATGCACTGGGGGTGTGCTTGAAAATAAAATTCATGAAAGGAAGAATAGCAGAGAGAAGAGGTGTGAAAATTAAATGTCATTTCTTGACAGGGATGTCTGAGAATTAAGCTGGCAGTGAAGTGTGACAAAGTTGTTTGGTGACAAGGCAGGAGAAGACAATTGTCAACACTTCTTTCCTTCCAACAAGTGCTGGCACCCAAGAAGTGGGTGCAAAGCTAAGAGATGTAGCAGAGCAGGAGACTGTGAGAATGAGACAGAATGAGGTGAATCATTGTCCATTTGTGTGTGTGGGTGTGTCTTTGTAAAGTAAATAAATGAGGGATAAATGTCCTGTGTTCTTTGTGAAGTTTCTTCCCACAGTTTAAAGATGTGAGTCAGGTAGACAAGAGAAACCAAATGACATGCAAGTGAAGATGTGAGCATATTTACAATGCAATTTGCATTTCATATTTTGATGCAGATGAGTTGAATTCGTTTGTTATTTTCCTAATCAGAAAAGACAAACAGCATTGGACATTTGAAATTCTTAAAAGAAGCATTCAACAATTTAAGAAATGTGCTTATGCACCTTTATGCCAAGAGTTGGATCTTGGTTGAAAGACTTGTAAAATGAATACCACTCTTAGGTCTGTACGGTAAATATGAGGCTACAACCAGCAGCTGGTAGCTTAGCATAAAGACTGGAAATAGCTAGCCTGGCTCTGTTTAAAGATAAAAACATGTACAAGCACCTCAAAAGCTCATATGTTGAGGAGCTCATGACGCATGTTTGTTGTGATGACACTAACTAACATGTTATATCTTTTCATAATTAGTTAAATTTAGAGGCGCTGGTATGTGTTTTTGTCGTTGTCAACAGTCAACAGTTTTTATTTCCCTTTAGCCTTCTTTCTAAATAGTAGTTAGTAGTCTAAAAGTAACCATACCTCAACCATAGCAACAGTTGATCCTGCAAAACATGAGAAAGAAGATTACCAAGGCATTATGAAACTGAATCCAGACTGTCTTTTATTGTATTCAATATTGTGATCATGGCCATCTCGCAACTTTTTTTTCTTGCTATCGAAAATCTGTTTTTGGCAAGTTGAAGAGTCTGCTTTTGGAAAGACCTCATCAGCTTTATGACCTTGGGTCCTGGGAGTAAATGTGTACCAGCATGCTCCCTCTCTTTCAAAGACATGCTAATGCAGACCTCAGTCCAAAAGCTTGATGTAACTCAGAGCCATCTCTCCACATCTCATGCATCTCATGATCATATCCCGAGTCCTTCTTTGATCAAAGTCCCCAGTAAGCAGCCAGTTTCGCCATAATGGCCTCATTCGATTACAACGTGTAAAGTACTCCATTAGTTTCTCTGTTCATGAATCATTAAGTACTGGTTATGATCAGCCAGCTTCATGATGAACTGCAGATTGAGGAAATGGAATCTGCAGGAGCTGCCTGAGGTCACAGGTGGATACAATATTCTTGAAGGCTAAATGAACAATCACGCATTAAGGTAGCCTCTGAGGTCAGGTAGTGTGTGGAGTATGTGGAATCAAGAACCAATCGACCGTACAAAGAAATTTCATATCAAAACAAAGCAACTTAATGCAGCTTATTTCATTTTAGATGCAGGAAATCCCTTGAGATAAAGATGAACAGAGAAAAACAAATTAACTTTGTCAAACCACTCTCTTTACTCTATTTTCATGCCCTCACTCGTTTTACTACGCTTATGAAGGAGAGAGAGAGAGGCAAAGTGTTAAGTTTTCAAACCTTTTATTTATTCAACAAAAATTGCTTCGACAAATCACCAAAGACAGGAAAGATATATTTATTGGCACGCATTTGTTTTCTTACAAGTGTTTTTACTTTTTATGCATTGTTTTTGTGAAGCATAATGAATGAACTCTGTGTAATTACGCGATACGAATAAGGTCTGACATGACTTGTGCACCAGTGTAAAGAGGGGGTAAGCTTTGGTGCCATGTTGGCTGGAGATGTATCCATTTGTTTGCTCTGCGAGGGAGGGGCAAAGAAAGAATCACGAAATGGAGAGGGTTGTAGAAACAAAGTGGTCTGGATGATGAGGTAGGACTTCCAAAAAGGAGCCAGAAAAGAGGTTACGAGGAGACAGAAAATACCCATGGACAGGTGAAGATGTTACAAAGAGGGTGAAAGACAAGTAGAATGAGTCGCAGAGGAATAGACAGTGACTGTTATCCATAAGCCATGCACAGTGCTTAGGAGAGTGAAATTGATGAGTTCATCTTCGTCTCATTATTGTCATGATGGATCAGATTGCTGACTTCCCTCAAAGGCGGCTTAATGACTCGTTGACACAAATCTGAATGACTGGCTTCACCGGTGGCGTCCATTAGTGTGCCACACAAAGCTCTCAGATGTGCTTAAACAAAATTGATAATTACCAAGAGCTTTCATCATTGTAATGAATGGCATCAATAAAGGGACAATTCATATTGCATTTAATGCATTCAATCCTGCTACTGAGGATGTTATGGAGTCCAGAGATGATTTTTTAACTCCCATTTATCATTCTTTTGTTTTGATGCAGCAATGAATTACAATAATCCCCAATGACAAATACTGCAGAATAAGCTGCTGAAACACAATAGAAAGAAAGGTAAGGCCTTAACAAAATGAACTATTGGCTGTGTCTTTGATTGAGCTATTCTCCCAGCTAGTCCTCATGCAATACAGAATATAATAACAAGGTGGCAATATTTCTATAATTACAGCTCTTCTTTCTTGTCCAGCTCACTCCCTCTCTTCCTCTCCCCCCTCCTCTCCTCTGGTTTGTGTTGTTTTGTGCTGTTGTTAATGCTCAGCCTCTAATGGCCATGGCGTCTCTTCCGACAAGGCTTAAAAACGTTTGTCTGCCTCCTCCATCCCCTTACTTATTTAATAATGAGACCACACAAGGCAGTGTCTCTATTCATAATGGGGCAGCAGCGGAGCCATCTTGGTTGGCATACAAATCATGACGGGCCAAGGCAATTCAGCAGGAGAGATCTAATTGAGAGATAAATTAGACCTCTGCGACTGACTGACTCAAGAATCAGTTGAACTTAGTCCCTGTCAATATGAGAGCCTGGGCTCTGAGAGTCTGTTGGAAGTTGCTGCCTCCTACGCCTACACACACCGCACATATCTAAATATGGAGATCTGAAGGCATTGTCGTGTTTGTGCCGGTGTTATTTCCACATCCTGATGGTAGTCGGTGGCTGTGACAGGCACGCTTCGATGTTTATTTCTCTCTATTTGCGCTGGAGAGTTCAGGATCCCATGCCACCCTGTCTCATCTAAAAGAAAACAACAAATCATTTCTCCCAGTTTGACAGACTGGGAGGGGTGGTTGGAGTGGGGAATGTTTGCTTAAAGTATGATTTCAGCATAGTTGACTGGCAGAGTCACTCCTACAGGTCCCTGTATTTCAACACACACAAGATGAGCATATATAACATATACATACACCCCCATTATATCATACTAATAGCTCACCCTGGCTTTATTCATCATGTATTGTCTGATTCATTCACATTTTTCATTTATAGCACAGGAAAAAACCTATTTTTTCTCCAGCTTTATTTACCGAAACTGAATTGTAATGCTTCACCCACTCTACATTACATGCAGTCAAGTAGAAGCCCTTCATATTTCACCCTTACAATTCCCAGAGCATCACGATTCGCGTTGACGATGCAAGTGGAGGCAGTGATAAACTGGAAAACAGGGACAACACTTAGTACGCAGGTGCTTGTATAAGCTTAACAAAAAGCCAAGGAAGGCCAGCAACTGTCTGTGGGGATTTAACCATGTTACAGCTTTGATGCATTTTAAATTGACCTCGAGCATACTTTGGAGACAAGGAGAGAGGGCAGAAACACACAAAGCAGACGATCAATTACTATTCTATAATTGGACAGGGCTTTAATGAGGCTGGCGGATGCAGCCTTGTGCACCTTTGTCAGCCAGAGTCACTGACGTGGGTGGCCCAATCAAAGCATGTCCTCATTAGCATATCTCTGCACATGCAGCACTATCCCTCAGAGTGGCCAGCACTTCAAACAGAAGAGTCCAATTTCCCAGTGATGACTGACCCCTACCCATTTTTGTGTTGCATAATAACTGACACAGTAAGATATTTTATTCCTAAAGCCACTGACTAAACCAAGGGACATCATAATTAAAGCAAAAGAAAAGAGAGGGGGACAAAAAACAAACAACAAAAATGGACTATATTAAATTAAAAAAATCATGAATGGTAGCTTTCAAAGTGAATATCGAAGCAGATGTTTAATGGCATGCTGCAACCAAATGCTACCTATTAAATGCAGTGGGAGGTTGAAAGTAGCAGCAAGTGTTTTGGTCTCATACATCTGCTCTGGTGACCCACTCATATCCTACATCAGGAATCAGAGGTGCAGAATACAGCAAAGTAAAATCAAAACAACGAGGTTTAAGCAATCCTTTGTTCCTGTTAACGTGTTTAACAGCTGGCCCTAAATCTGCGCCATGTGTGCTGTTGGTATTTGGTATTACTGTCATATTTTTTTATCACACATTAATTTATTCATATGATTATGGTTTTAGTTTGCATTACTGCTTTCTCTGTGTCTATGTGTTTGTGTGATGTAAGTGGGGGGTAGACTTGCACAGCTGTTTTTCTTCTGTGTGTGTGTGTGTGTGTGTGTGTGTGTGTGTGTGTGTGTCTAATTGTGTTTTTGTGGAGGGGTAGAAGTGAATGATGAGGATGCATCATTTCTGGATGATGCACTGTTTTGCGTAGTGTTTGCTGTTTTATATATACTGTTTACACCACAACCAAATGAATGTCCTACATGCATAATAAAGGTAGACTTGACTTGATTATGTACCCTCTGTAATCATAATACATACACACAGACACACACACAAAGGTGCATAATTGTGATACATTTTAAAATATATTGTTGACTGTATAAATACTGTAACTATATGTTTAGAATCACATGGAAGATGGTTGAAAAATAAAATGAAACGGGTGTTGGAACATCTGGAAGGAATGCCATCATTATTTCTGCTTCTGATTGGAGGCTGTAATGACATGCTAATGATGTAAATGAATGCAAAGAAACTATAGACCATTGTAAAACGTCTGTTGGTGGTAATGCACCTTGAACCTGGCTTGCCAACAATAATTAACTAGCTTAAAGATAAAAACACGAAACATGAATTAAGTTCATGATGTGTTGCATTCCGTCTGAATACAGTTATATGCTTACATTGGAGTCATCCTCCTAATGTACACATTAACCATGTGTATGTGACTGTATAATTAGGAGCAATTTGAGGTTCAGACAGGTGGAGCCAAGGATCAAAGAACCAACCCTGTAATTTCATAGTGCTTATTTATGAAAACCGCAATAATAATTACATTGTCATTGTCATGAAACAAGACATTTGGGGATTTTGAAAATGCAGTTATTAATAAGAAAAAAAAAATACTTTCTGTAAATTGGCCAATATCTAGCAATGTTGAAGAAATGTGATAGAAAACTTTCTAAAACATTTATTGTGCCTCAGAATGTTAAATAGCAATGTTTAATTTGTGGTCAAACATTGTATTTTGTGTTCTGCAGAGACTGAAACATTTAAACATCTGTCTCCAAACACTCAGCAGTATTGACAGGACCTCAGCAGATGGTTGCCTCTTACTATAAAATGGAAAAGCTTTCCTTATTTAACTGATTCAAGGTTTTTATTCATACGAGTATATATATCTGTCAAAATTATTTCCTATTTTTGTCTTAGTCTTTTTTTTATTTTATTTGTACAGTACAACTTTTAGATATCTCTCTGCAGATTGGCTTTATCGTTTTACTCCTTCAGCCCACAGAATGTGTTTTGTTCGTTAATTAGTAGTTCCTAATTACTTACTGTATTTGCTGCTGTGACTGTGTATTTGCATTAGCAACAAGTTTACTTCATTACTGCTTGTCCTACTGTGTGTCCTTAAATCCTCCACTTACTTACAGTCTTAACAGGTACACTATCTGCAATTAAGAAAAAAATATGTCACTGAAGTAGGCACTTGACAAGTGTGAGTATAAGGACAAACTCTAAATCCACTGCATGATTCATCATGTACCCAGTGCTTGCAGAGTGATGTGCATCAATACAAAGCAACTTCAAATGACTGCTCCCTGTTTTTACAATCAAAGTCAACATCCTGTGTTTTGTCTGTACAGCTGACGCCTCATTATGGTTAGATCACTTAAACCATAATGTTGTCTCCAGGAAGAAGCCAAGTATTCATGTTTATGTAGCCTGAAACATAAAAATTGACATTTCAAACTTTCCTGTCTCAAAAGTTACAAGACAGAAAATGGCAGCAGCATATGGTTGCACAAGCAAGTGTATATTTGATTAAATATACAGTAGGAGGAATATTTGAGCCTTCTTTTTTTAAGCCTGCCAGTTTGCTTTGCTTTGCATTCAAAAAAAGATGATCTTGGATGGATGTGATTGAAAGATGAGAGGTTTCACATCACATCCATGTGGTGTTCTTTTGATCATCAACATATTGTTAGTGAGAAAAGAAAAAACACGTTAATGTGAACTATTCAAGATGAGAGAGAGGATCACAGGTTTTGACTTCATCTATTCAAACTTCCAGTCTGAAGAACACTTTACTGGTGGTGCTTCTATTCTTTTTGTTGTGTTGCTGTCAGATGTGATCATGTAAACTCTGAGCAGGATACAGAACTTGGCATCAGCCAGTGCAACCCTGTTTAATAGAATTTATGAATTTATGTAATTTGCAACAGTAGATATGTTTTGAGAGAAATGTAATGTCATCTGAATTATGTTTTTATGAATAAATATAATAAAGAAGCTTTTTTTAATGAACAATTCTGCCAAGTCGCAGAGTGTTGAAACTGAGCATATCAGTAAAATGCCAATTTTTAATTTGTTAAAGTTAATTAATTAATTTGTTTTTTATACAGTATCCATAACTCTTCTTAGGAACTTAAGCGTGATTAATGTTTTCCAAAGTTATGTTTAGGCACTTATAGCACTTGATTAAGATTGTGGAAACGTGGAACAATGAAGCATGAGACTAGATGCATTTATTATCGTTTAACCAAAACAAAGATCTTCCCCTAACCTTAGCATCCACCAATTTTCCATAACTGCTCATCCTTATCAGGGTTGCAGGGGCGCTGGAGCCTATCCCAGATGACATTGGGTGAGAGGCGGGGTACACCCTGCACAACCATTAATTTTAGGGTCCCCAATTAACCTGCATGTCTTTGGACTGTGGGAGGAAGCCAGAGTACCCGGACATAACCCATGCAGACACAGGGAGAACATGCAATCACAGAGAAAGTCTCAAACTGCGGGACTTTCTGGCTGTGAGGCGACAGTGTTAACGCCTGCACCACTGTGCCACTGGTGCCCAACCCTATGTAGCACATATTTTGAAAATCAGGAAAAGAAAATTACTGAAAAGTATTTGCTTGGTGGAAGTTTCCATCCAGTACAGTTGCACAAATATTAGAAGTTGGTTCATTGAAATAAAAAGGTGGCACCAATTTGCCAGTCTGGTATCATTAAACCATTGCAGGGGAAGAATACAGTGAAATGACATAAGCCGAGGTGTGCCAGAAGAGTGTCAGTCAAACTTCAAACAGTGGGAACAATATAGAAAACATGAGGAACATTACAGTCCCCTCATTTTTGTACACGGACCGTAATGTTTTCATCAGCTGTTATTTTTAATCTCCTCAATGAAGCAGAAACTTCACCGGATGTTTAAGTGACATACATGTACATCAAGTCTGCATTTACATTTTTCTTTCAATTCATCAACTTCACTACTTCAGCCAAGTGTAAAAACATTTTTTGCGATATTAAGAAGGATGGAAATGCACTTTTTGTTGACAAACCACCTCCCTACAACTTGTCTGATAAACAAATTCAACACTCCACTAGTGGTGCTTGTTACAAGTTTTCCTCTAAACCCTGAACAGGATACAGAGGCCATATGATAACTTGACAGTTTGATAAACAGAACATGCATCGTAAAATGGAGCAAGCCCATGCATTTGGTATCAGCCAGTGTCACTTCCAATGGATTAAATGGGTTGAACTTGCTTCTCTTAGCCACTAATGGGGCTAGGCAGGGATATTTTCAATGTTTGACGAAAGAATTTAAGTATACAAAATGCAAAATCAAGAAAAGGAACCGAGTGAACAAATGCAAATCTCCCTCTTGGTTAGTCCAACTTAGACAAAGCCAAGCCCTTACAAATCTTAATCCAATCTTCCGTTGAACAAAAGTGGTAATCCTTTATTTATTAATAAAACCAAATTGAGCAAATGAGACTTTAGGTCGCTGCCTTGTCTATTATGCTGAAACCTGAAACCGTTGCAATTCCTTTCAGACAAATTGAAGCCACGTCTCCATGCACGTCAGGCATTTTATGGTAGGTTTAGCAGGGAAATCTCAAAGGCTCATTAGATGTCTTCTAGCTCTGCTTGGCAGCTAAAGGGTATCTGCAATTCTTATTTGAAGTGCCAGGCTCCACTCAAATAAGACAGGAGCTATTATGAAACTAGGCCTCGCAAAACTTTAAGAGACATGGTACTCAAGGAAGAGGAATGTTTAATGTCCTTGCCATATTTGGGGACAGAGGTAACCGCAGCAATACCTCCAGCCCTGGAGCGTTGTAGCCCCGTCTCCAGTTAAACTGATAGGCCACATCATTACCAGGCTTCCACACCACTGTGGATAGAGGGACAGGCAGTTACCAACAGGGAGAAAAGGAAAGAGCAGTGCTTGGGATCAGCTCAGTGTAGATGCCGCGGCTCAGCTGTCCACATATGCAATTCAAATGCAGGAGCTGGTGTGCTGCGACAGGGTTGTGCCGGACCAGGTACATCTGTATCTCTTCCGGCTCAATGTGGAGGAGGTGGTGAGTGACAGCAGGTGGGGATGCAGCCCAATTAGAGCAGGGCTGTTGGAGGATGATGAATGGGGCTGGCTTAGAGAGCCTAGGAGAAACATAGGCATAGGCAGGCTCGAGATGCCCACAGCTGTCTCGCTGAATGAGTATAAACATGCTGAGGGGCTCCTCCATACAGAATAATGCAGCCAGCATCCGCAGGCTTGTGTGTGCTCTCCTGTCTCTTTCCACCACTCTTTCACAGGCTTTGACAGTTATGAGCTCACCTCCTTGACTGGCATGGCCTTGATCTAAATTTAGAGAATCATGCAGCTTGACACTAACCCGCCTGTAGATTCATATAGTGGCGAAAGTATACACTGTACAAAATGCAGGTTTGTGTATGTGAGTGTAATGACTATCATTGTGTGGAGAAAAGGCTATTGTGTGAGCACAGCCTCATCACCTGTTGCTAGGGGATATAATCACACTGCCATTGCACTGTAGAGCTATCATGATGTACTTAAAAATGTGGACTTAGGTTTAAAGAGGGCTGTTTTACCCAAAATGGGTTAGAATTTATACTTTAAATGCATAGAGAAGAGTAACTATAATTTAATACGTAGTTTTCACTTTCTACTATTTAGTTTTGTAATTTGCTGTATAATATACTGTTGAAGGCAAAAATCACTGATGCGTCACTATAGGCTCTCCACTGGTGTCAGGAGTATTTGACAAGAAATAGAAATCTGACTTTATATCTATGCTGATTGGTTGGCTCTGGCACACCTGAAGATTGAGGGAATATCTTCAGAACCTACGCGAAAGAGATTAGTAGAGGTTTATAATTCAATTTCATTACTGTATGCAATAGAAGGAGACTTGCTTTCCACCTGTCTACTCCTTGCTCTCTGTGTCATTACCTTAATCCCCTGGAGTTAAGGGGGGAAAGACGCTTAGCTCCTCCTCTATAATGTAGGGTTAGTTCAACGATGTCTTTGAAAGTTAATTATATAAACTTCTTGTTTGCACACTGTGAGAAAGATATTGGGCGGGGAGAAGTGTAATGCAGCACAGCAGTGCTTGAGATAAAGGGAATACATTTCACCTGTTAATTCCCTCATGAGTTACCTCGCCTTGCATCAGTTACTGGGTAAGGGTGACTGAGCAAGGCGATCGAAGAACAGATACAGTAGATTAAGAAAGACAAACAGCATTAGATGACTGTAAGAGAGGGAGGAGAAGGGTGAGATAGGGGATGAAGTGAGGAGGGACCACATACATGAAAGAGAGAGGGAGAGAGCTGTTATGATAATGTGCTGTATTAGTGAATAAATTTGTCTTATTGCACCATCTGCCACAGAAACTAACCCTTATCATAATCAGTGGTAATTCAGGACTTGAATTAATGAAACAAAGAAAATCATTACCATACTGTACGTGGAAAGCCTCTACTGTATAGACAGTTCCATAAAGGAGAGCTAAGTAATGAGGGAGGGCGTGAAATTTACACTACCCACATTCACCAAATGGCAAAAATGACACCATGCAGAGGATGTGTAAACCCAATAGTCCCTCAGTTACACCATAGCAAGTCTTATTAAAACATGCCAAGTTTGCCAATTTAGCACTAATACGTGACAACAGACAGACTTAGATAATACACCAAAACTTGAACCAGAACACAGAAATGGCATATCTATTAACAAAACAAATATATGCTAAAATGTGCCAAATAACTAGCTAGCCATAGTTTGGGCAGTGGTAGCAAATATGTACTTTCATTACTATTTTGAACATGACCATGTGAGCGGTTCTACAATATTTTCAGAATAAATGATGCAGGGTTGTTACAAATACCAGACATATTGATTATGGACCCTACTGTGTAACACCAATCGGGGGTTGCAATTAATGTCTATTTCCACTATCAATTTATCCATTGACCCCAAAGTGACATCTTCAAATTATTTGTTTTGTGAGATGCTTAATATATAATAATATAAAACAGAAAACAAGCTGTGAATCCTCACTAAAACCAGATAATAGTTTGTAATTTTGTAATTTTTTTCTTACGATAACTGACTTTATTTTGTAATAATTTTCTGTCGAATGACTAATAAATGAATCGCCTAGTTGTTTCTGTGATAATCACAACTAAACAAAATATTAATTGGCATGATGTAGTGTTACAGACAGGAATATACCATTTTCAGTGTGGAAAATGTATTGGTTTTAATAAATGTTAATGGTGCTGTAACATTTTAGTTCTCTGGGCTCAACTCAAAATGTGATCATAATGTGAAATGTGATTTTAACAACAGGAAGCTAAATTTATAAGAGTTCTAGTTTAAATTTATTGATCCTAAAACATGAACAGAGTTTCAATTCAATCTCTTGCTATTGTCAAGATTCTCACCTTGTGAAGGTGAAGGTTGGGGTCTCTAGGCTGACAGGCATAATCCCACCCCCTCCAAAACGTTTGTGTTCAAACACTAATCACCACCCCCAGCATAATTGACTGATCCAAGTTTGGTTCGGGCTAATTTATGTGTGCAACACCAGGAAAGCTTAAAGACAATCCTGGGGTGTCATCGATGTGATAGATTGCTCTGCTCATGCCCTTGTCCCTGTGTGAAGTCTTATATGTTTACATATCAGGATTTGACAGCCCTGATGTTAAAACCATTCTTCCACGCATTTCAAATGGTCCCACCCACACCTCAAAGCACTGAACATACATGTCTTTGAATATTATGAGTATAATTTTGTCATTGATGCCAGCGTCTGTGATACCATAATTAATAAGACTTTTGTCACAAACATGCATCACATTAACAAATATGTATAGCACTGCATGTATTTTGAGACATGTTTAGACTGATGAGATGTGCATTAATTGGGACATTTCTGGATATACTGTGGGATAAATTAATCAAATGTTCTAATTCTGCTATA
Organism: Sciaenops ocellatus; assembly: GCA_033000465.1. Lineage (NCBI taxonomy): Eukaryota > Metazoa > Chordata > Actinopteri > Sciaenidae > Sciaenops > Sciaenops ocellatus. The sequence continues at coordinate 11,853,468 of CP136866.1, read as the reverse complement.
AACCTGATTTTTGGCTTTTTCTGTTGTTGCTATACTGAACGAGCAAGTCAGGAATATATTTCTGCCAACTCTGTCTGTGGCTCTAAGCCCCAAGCCTGTTTGTTCCTACTAAAGACATAAATCTTTAAAAACTGGTCAGGAATGCACAGTTTTATTTTTTAAAAGGTGAAATAACAGCTGGGCATTGTAGTTTTATTACTCTAAAAGAAGTACATAGTTCTTTTGTTTTGGACTATTTTCAAGCAGGAGTGCTTGCAGGTAGCCTATGTACGGCAGCAGGACAGTGTATTGAGTATTGATGGGATTAAGTGCCCAAGTTTATCTTAATGAAGGAGCGTGTCACCCTGTGTGGCTTATTAATGTGTTTTTTTTAATCATTTTTGGATAACAATGGAGGTTGCTGAGGACTAAGCTGTTCCAGGCTTTGGCTACACATGATATTAGTTAGTTGAACCAATTAATTGTTGGTTTGGTTCTTTCCATTGGTTTCGTTGACCAGTAAGAAATATCTAGAATATCACCAGAGCATATATCTGTCATATATTATATATCATCCCTGATTTCTGTGTTTACGCTCAAAACAACCTGCTAATGAATACATTTCAGATATAAGCTTACCACATGAGCACAGCCAAATTGCCATCTGTAGTGGCTGCAGACAAGATGGAAATAACAATTCAAACTGGAGGGTCAGCTGGGGCTGGGGAAAGGACAGAAGGGGTCTAAATTTGGAGGGTCATCTGGAGGAGTGGCGGGGCTCTAACTCATTGCACTAAGCACTTCTGTTCCTCCTTGTTACTCAGAAAAAAAAAATCTTTTTCTCCAGACACAACCATGTCTCTGCAAATACGTGTGAAATTTAATGCTGTATAACATTAATTCCCAACATAATGATTTATTAATATTTTTTGGGTCATTGTATGCCTTTTATTTGATGGCAGGAAATGAGGGAGTGGGTGTAACAAAGGTCCCCAGTCAGACTCCAAACTAAATGTTGCAGTTCATGGCTTAATCTCTGACCAAAGGGACTGCCCATAAGAAACATTTTTTAATCAATTTATCTGCCAAGTTCCAGAATGTTCATACAGAACATATCTACTAAATAATGACTTCTTGCAATACAATATTGTACCATAACATAACAAGGTTATGTTTATGCATTTAAAGCACTTGGTTAAGGTTAGGGAAAGGTTGTGGTCTTGCAAAAATCATAAGTGACTTGAAGCACAAATGCATGGTGTTTATTCATAATTAACCCAACCCACGATTTCCCCCTAACCTTAACTAAAGTGCTTTTGTTGCTTCAACGCCGTGTGGAAGTCTTGCACTTTCTACACCCACCACTCAACTTGTCCACTTCAGTACCACTTCTGTGCAGTTGTAGCGCTTCTTTCCCTCAAAAACAACTTGCCACTGAGCAGAATCGGACACCACTTATTATTCTCTCAAAAATATGTAGCAATCCAAGTTAGTTGTGTATAAATGTAATTTCTAAGAGACAGGGTTACTTCCTTTTTTAATGCCCACACTACGTTTGGAAATGCAAATGTGTAAACAGACAGATGCTTTTTTTTATCTCTGTTCATACATTGTTAATACATATCTGATTTGAGAGCAGACACTTTGCTACGAACATATCTGATGTACGTTTGACAAAAGAACAAAATTGGGTCATTACAGGCTGGTGTGCAGTCATAGCTGTGGTTTGGGGATGTAATTAGTTGTCTGTGCACTGTTTGTTTCAGTAAACATACTGCAAGATGGCTGCAGAGGTACCATAGACACAAAGAGAACTGTGTCAAATTGACTTCATCACCTACTAGTTGTTACCAGTAGCCACAGGCTCAGTTTCTAAGTCAGAGAGTAGAAAAAAAAAAGAAACAATTACATCAGCTTCTACTTTGAAAAATTCAAACCCTGAGCACAACACTGACCTGCCAGAAAATTGTTGTTTGGAGAATTAAATGAATTATGAAAGTGCAGAAAAACAATTTAGTCTTGCATATCCAGCTGCCGTTCTAATAAATCACTGCCACCCAAAAAGAACTAATTTGTGTTGTTGTACTGTGAGCATGATTGATGAGCATGCTCAGGGTTGCAGTAAAGGAGACACAGCTCAACAATGCCGCACTATATCTTTAAAAGTCTGAGAAAAAAAAAAATCTTGTCTTTAATCTCTTCAACTGGCATCCATTATTGATATTGATGTACCCGTGAACCGAGCTCCTTCCAAGCAAAAGCCAAAAGAATTATTATTGCATTATTGTTTTTGTTGTCGTTTTTGTTCAGTACTACAGAAGCAAACATTTGACAAACGCTCCACCTTGAGATCACGTGTAGCAGCTGTCACTTCTGACTGTACAGTCTGAAATTATTCCAGACAAGCACTGTCTGTATTGCCACCCTGCTGATTCTCCATTGCTGTTGCCCACAATAAAAGCTGAACATCTCTATTCCCCATTCATATTTCTTCACACATGAGTGAGGGGCAGCTGCTTTTTTTTAAATAATACCTGCCAAAGAAGCACCCGTCCCCAGCTGAGATCATGTACTAATGATGCTGTGCATGGAGTGCATTAGCCTAGCTTGTGGTGTCGCATCTTGTTATTATTTTAAATGCTGTGATATCTTCTGTGTGTGTGTGCTCTGTAGTGATTTTGGCAGATGCCCCCAAGTTCTTAAAATTACAGGACATATTGGCATTGTTGCATGCAAACAATATACAACACAAACAAATGCAAATGATCATACAGTATAGCCTACAAGCATACACAGAGACTGCCTTTACAAAAGAAGGAGAAAGAAACAATGGTGGCCCTGAGTAGCATAGCCATATTGTTGAGTAGGGGCAGATCTGACACCACAGACATCAAATTGATATTAATATCTATGAGAAGCCTTTACCTTTTGAGTTATCGCTCTAGCGGTCAAATGCCTTCCAGGGGCGAAGCATAGCTGAGAACATGAATGTTTAACAAGACTGCTGCATAGTTCACCTCAATGAAAGCCTCCAGCTCTGAGCTGAATTATTAACCACTGCAAGCCTGGTCCAAATTCCTACTGAGATTACATTTATAGGTCCACACTCAGCAAAGTGTTGAAAAACAACAGAAGTTTAAATTCAAGAAATCTCTAATGTAATTACTTCCTTTGACAGAGACACTGGTGATGACTCCATTTGCAAGGAATGCAAATGTAACAAAAACACACCAAGTACAATGGGGGCGATTCACATCTTGTTCAGTGATTCATTATCGCTGATTACACTGTGTAAAAAAAAAAAAAAAAAAAAAAGGACAAACAGGCAAATATTTACTGTGTGAGTCAAACAGCATTTCATATTCATAGATCAAGTATGTCTCACTTTGTGCTTACACCCAGAGAGACGAGAAGAGAAAAGATAGTGTTACCCATTCATTTTAAATGAGCGCTGGAAGACAGGGAGCAACAGAGATTGCAGCGACAGACAGTGGGCAGAGACATCTCAGTGACTTGTCGACAGGAGGAAGTTGAGTTGAGTTCAACTTTATGTAAATGGCCAAATGAAGGGCAGATGTGCTCACCTTTTGTTCTTCCACTGAAAAAGTTCTTTTGGCTTTCGTTCCCATCACGCTGTATTAATCTCAAAATGTAAGAAAAGCTCATTGTTGTCACAGCTGCTTTCCCTGAAGAATACAGTGTGTCCCTGCTTATTTACAGGGACATTATTAAAAAGAATTAATCATGGAGGGGAGTTATTTGGGGTCATAGTTATCCCTAGTGAGCTTTCTTAGAAGATATTATGACTATCGATGAATATATTAGGAAAGAACATGGTAAATAATTTAACCTAAAGTAAATACAACCTAAATTAATGCATGTTTATGTTTATCAACAATGTAGGGAAACTAAAATTGTGTTTTGTTGTGTACATTCTCAAAATCTCCATAATGCTGCAGTGCCAACAACTAATGGCATGATGGCCAGAAAAAAAAAAAAAAACATCACCCATACTGCTAAATTTCACTGTGCGCCGTGGCCACCGAAGCTGATCGTGACCGTTTTTGACCCCACCAGAAATTAAAAAATCTGCTCCTGGTGGGGTTTGAAGCCACATGGAGAACGTGCCAGAACAGCGTTGCGGCCGTGATGTGACAGGAATGTGCCCGGTGGGGTCCCGGTTGTGCTAATAGACTGAGGCTAAATGTACTAAAGACTGCATGTTCTGAGTCCTAGTCTTGTAAGAATAACAAAAGATTTGAGATGAGAGTTATTTCTAACCTAACTCTGTAAATATGTATGCTAATCAGCAAACAATATTTACTTTTGATCTCCCAAGAAAAAAAGGCTCTCAGGATGAGGACCAAGTGATGTGTTTGTCAAATCTCCGATAATGTTGTTGGGCTGGATGGAGTGTCAGAGCAGGATAATTATACACGACAGTCAAAAAGCATCCAGGATTGGCTTCCACGTGGTATAGAAAAACTACACAGTGATTGGGCTAGTCCTTTTTAGATTATATTATTATTACAATTAATTATAATTTTGCAAGTATAAAACCTCCATGGTTGAAAAATTTAGAGTACAAAGAGTAATAATTCTCTGTGTTTGGAGTTCGAGGTGTGCTGTCAGCAGTATTACAGACTTCTCTTTTTATGGTGTCTGTTTTTGTGGTGGTCTAAGGGGAAAATGTTTTGTGGGCCGCAGGGAAGAAATCCAAAGCTTGACAGACCTGCCAAGTTATGATTGCTAAGCTAGTATTCGACAATCACTGTTTGGGGGAGGGGTTTTGTACATTTGTCATGTGGCACATGTAATGACAAATTCCTTGCTGGTGTAGGTGTATAGTAACAATATAGTGTGTTGAGAAAAACACCAAAACCTATTTTCAGTGACATAAATACTTTATGTTGTAACTAAGATGGGAACTCTCTTTATTTTTTGTGCTACTCTGTCCTCCCTCTTCTTTACCCACTGACACAAACAAACACACACACACCTGCCACCATCTGCACAGACAAGAGCATTGCAATCTTGTGGCATTCATAGTTTACCTGCAGCTCAACTAGAATCACATTAGGAGTGAGATGGGGGAGTCCATGCCAGACATAATGAACAGAACTTGCACCATATGTAGCTGTTATGAAGTCCAGATTAGAATGGGCAAACCAGGAGTTGGCCTGATTGGCAGCTGCATTGATAAACAGCTCTCTAATAGGCTGTGGATAGGAACATCCCATCCATGACTGACTCTGACAGCTATCCGGCTCTGCTTCAAAGCAACACATCCACTCTCCTCACTCCAACACCAGGCCTAATTTTCACCAACTGCCTCAGAAATAAAAAAGATATGGATGGCAGCCATCTCAACCTCCAAACCAACCACAACACCCACCCACTTTCTCTAGTACAATACATACTGTAGTAACACCGTTGTCTGTTAACACTGGGAGTTATCCTTACATGGTAATTGCTCGATATGTCTGAGAAGCGATAGTAATGAATGCAGCACAAACCCTCCGTTGTCTTGGAAAAAACTTGGGTAGAGTAGCTTCTTTTGTGGAAGTGGGCAGTGAGGTGATGTGGAGTAAGAGGCCAGTGCGGTACAGTGTGAAATCAAATCCATGGACATGTTGTTCATAAACCACACATGCTCTGCTTGGTACACTGCTGGAAGCACCTTGTAGTGGAGCCTGAAATACAGTCAGCTTCCCCAGGCACTGGTACAAGTGAGATATGTTAGTGGCTGGGCTTCTCCATCATACAGCAGCATATAAAGTACTGCACTCTACACCCATACTGCTATATGTTGCCAAAAGGGGTTGCGCTGCTTTAGAAATGTTCACTCAACACCCATCCAGTGTGTGTTTACATTGTTATGGTGATGTACAATGACTTGTTTTGTGTTACAGCACTGCAAGATGGAAGGGTGTATTGTATAGTTAGTGTCAAGGACACTCTAATTAACTTCATATTTACTATACAAACGAAAGCTGTAACTTGTCTTCACATGATTACCCATTAACTTTCGAATAATTATCTTTGATGACTAATTGCTGACGCACAAGAGCTTACTAGTGGCAAAGTATTATTTTCTACCTTGTTCTTACCTATAACGATTAAATTTGGTGTACTAAAATCCTCTCTGGGACTATAGTCACATGTTGTTGCTGGTATGCACTGACCATTAAATATCTATTGAAGTCATGAAATTAATTTGAGTGGGGTCATGAAGCTAGACAACTGCAATATTGTTACACTGCAATCTCGGTTTGAATTCATAAAAAAAAAAATCATAATTTATCACTCACATCTAATATTTTTGTGCCTGTGAAAACAACAGAAAGCGAGCAAAATGTCTGCAGTATGTTGTCAAAACAAGAAAATATTGGCAGGGATAATGTTTCTCCCCTCTGAGACCCAGAGTAGCACAGCCTAAATGTCAAAATACAATAATTCAGCTCACTTGAACCAGTGTGTGTAACAGGGTTGAGTATTCTCACCTGCAGATATTAGTGTTGTTCCCTCACCTCACGCCTCACCCCACGCCTTACCTGCAGTCAATTTGCTTGGTTAGACCATCTCTCAACTACAGTCACGTAGCTTGTTACAGACTTGTGGAAGGGAGACGGCTGCCTCAGTCAGGTGTTTTCTGGGGAGAGGGTGCGTGAAATCTATCCCCTGCTCAATAAACTACACTGAACTCTGGATCTGAAGCCATGCATGAAAAGTCTGTCCAGTTCTTAAATTGCTTTGAATCTGACACTTTGGAAACAACAGAGAAAACACTGAGCATCTGCGAGTGAATATGAAGCACATTCTTGCAAATGAGGTTACAAACAATGTTTGATGAGTCAGTCGTTTAAATGCAACTAATCAAGTTTGTATGAGCTTGATCCTAGTGCTAATAATAATGTTCATCATTAAAGGACCAGTGTTTCGGATTTAGTGTGCAGTTACTGATTGCAACCCAATCGCTTCACCCTCTCCTTCCAAGCATAAAAAATGCAAAAGTCCCTATCTGAAGCCAGTGTTTGTCTGTTTCCGTTTGTCCGTGTCCGTTTGTCCATGGCGGTTCAACATGGCAGACTCTGAAATTATCTGAAATTTCAGGTAACTCGTCTATCATTGCAATGGATTCTAATGATGGTGATGAGCGACTTGTTCTGTGCAAAGTGATGAGCGACTTTGGTTGAGCCTCAATAAAAGAAACCTATTTGAGTCTTCAGTAGTCTGTTTAGCTAAGACTAACTATTGTCTTGATTTGACTAATAGAGACTGCTGAAGCCTCACGTTAGCTTTGGCTAAAGTTTAGAATGTTTTTCTACAGAATGGTGATAATGGATTTTGTCCATCTCTCTTACATTGGAGTTATGTAGAGCTGCAGCAATGGGTCGAATGATTGATTAGCTGTCAACTATTATATTAATCACCAACTATTTTGATTATCTATTATTCATTTTGAGTAATTTTTTCCAGGAAAAAATGTCCAAATTCTCTGATTTCAGCTTCTCAAATGTGAATATTTTCTCTATGACTGAAAACTGAATATTTTTGGGTTGTGAACAAAATTGGACTTTTGAAGACATCATCTTGGGCCTTGGGAAACAGTGATAAACATTTTTCTGATATTTTATGGGCCAAACAATGAAAGGCTTTAATTGATATTTGAAATTGTGAATCGTTTTAGGAAACGAATCTCTTCACAGGTAATTATTACAGCAACTAAAAACTTTTTTCAGTGTACATATGGGTGTACTACTCTTTTAAAATACCTAGTTGATAGTTCAGTGCAAAACTTGGGAGATCAAGAAAAGAGATCAGGTCAAGCACATGGAGTTTGAATGGATTTTCATAAATTTTTAATACATTGAATCAGGGAGTGCCTGCTCTTCAGATTTTCCTCTGACATGCAGCTTTCTGTTTTTGTTGTTGGCTGTTTTTGTCCATTGATAGAGCAGGCAGGTCAGGAGCATAGAGTAAAATGAGTACACACTTCGCCCAACCGGCAGGTCACTGCCCAACTGGGAGCCCTTAAATGAGTGCAACCTTTGAAAGAACTGTTGTTTGCTGAACCCAAAAAGCTATGGTCACTGTAGTAAAAAGAGAACATAGGGACTTTCTTGTAAACTCTAAGATATCACAACCAAGAACCTGCTGTTGATGTTGCCTGTCAGTCTGCCAAGGTCCTTTGACAAAGGCTTATGGAAGAATCAAACATCTCTGTTTTGCATTTGGAGGGGCTCTCAGCTACACGGTATGCGTCCTGTTTATCAGAACCATTATGAAAGCATTTCTTCCTCCTCTGCCCTTTTTGCCACGTGGCCTCTATTAAATCAAAATGTAGTCTAAAGAGAAAGGGTGGAGGGAATAAGGCAATTTCTATAAACTTCACTTGTTAAAGACAAACCCTTGACTATTATTAGAGTCTTCATGCTGTGATTTAATTGGGTTTCAATTAAATTCAGACCCACAAGCATTTTGCAAATAAAGTTAGGAATAGCTTAAATAGGTCCTTGCCAAGAAAGGATCACAAATACAAACACTGCTTGTGTTTTGATGAACCAATCATTTCCATTGCTTGAAAATGTTTTTGCAGCACTGCTCACACGACCACGCAGCTCTAACAATAGGATAATTAACTGAGTTGAATAACTATTATAAAACTTTCAAGAGACATTTTAAACTACTTTTTATGAAATTATGTTTAAACACTGGGTTAAGACGAGTTAAGACCCTGACCTCCACATTCACTGACACTGATGCATAAATCACTAATGCAGAATAGTGGCATCTTGAATATATTTTTTACTGTAGAGAGACTAACTGGAATTAATTTAAAATGTTTTTAATTATGTTCGGTTTAAATTTCTTTGATCCTGAAGCCTGTATGGCTACATTTAGCAGCAAACAAGTTTAATGGATTCAACCTGCAAGCAGCAGTTGGTTTCAGTTAAACATGTTGTTACATGTGGCAAACACTACTGACACAACTCCTTAGCAGTTTAACTCAATTTAACTAAGTCATTGTTAAATCCAATATTCTGTCAGATCTGACCCCAGGCAAATATTGACAGCCGTCTCTTGTCAACCTCTAAATCCCTCTATTGGACCATTATCTGTGTGTACTCTGTTTATTATTTTGTAAATGGTGGAGTAACTGAAAATTTCTGCTCTTTGTTTAGTGCTAACCGACCTCATACTGACCTCATACTGTGACCAGATTTCTGAAATGAAAACCAGGGACATTTCCACTTCCTTGGTCACGATTCAATGCTATTATGAATAGCCACTGAGTGGTCCTGTAGAGCATAAGAGAACATGAGCAATAGTGTCAGCAGTATTTGTGAAAAACTTCATAACAACAACAACATCATAAAGAAATAATATAATCAGATTGGTAACTACTGGGCTCGATACTAACTTTTTAAGACAGTTGCCAAAGGCCAAGAATTGGTTGCCAATGCCAACCTGGCAACTCTTACTGTCAAGCCCTGTAATATACTAATAATAATCTACCAAGGTAATCTGTGTATTTCTCAGAAGAATGTATTTTCTTTGGATATCTTTGGCCAGCTTCTCCGTGAACTTCTGGCAGGGGAGGCTGAAGTTTTGAATAATAAATTGGCAGCCTCTGTAATATTATACCTTTCCTCATCCATATCCTTCACTTTTCTTCCTATCCAGTCTTCCTCGTCTCCTTCCTCTCCACTCTACGTGTCTTGAAAAGACATTTGTGGTGATGATGGATTCAATACAAGTTTCTAGCTAACTGTTAATTTGATGTTGGGCTAACTTTTAGCTTATGTATTTTAGTATTTTTGCTCCGTCTTTGCAACGTTTTGTTCCAAAGTTTTTCCTTCATTGGTGATATATTCTTTCATCCTGGTGTGAGTGAAAATGTGACTTGACAGCAAGTCTACTTTTGTGTGTTTTCTTGTACAAATTCATTCTTTATACTTTCTGTGTAACTCTTGTTTATGGCATATCATCTTTTTCTTATTGGTCATCATTATATTGAATTTGCTGTGTCTTATCCAATATTGTTTTCACAGTCTCATAGTTGGTTTCTGTAAAAACTTCAAAGGCCAACTGCTGTCTTCAACCTTTATTGGAAGTGTGTTTTGCTCGCTGCACAGCTGTGCACCCACTGTACATGCGGGCAGAAGAAGGTTAGTGTGTTCATTTTCTTAGTTGTTTCTCCTTTCTTTGCTTTTAACTCTTTTGTAATGAAAACCTGGAATAAATCTGGATTTATTCTACGTCAAAGCCACTGGATACTCCAATCCATAATTACATTTTAACTATGCAATGTATGGTCTTCTAGTAAAAGTATTAGGAATTAGTTTCAATCCAGATTCCAAATATTGTCATTAAGGTTTTTGCAAACTTTCCTGACATTGGCTTTGAATTGGTTGTGGTTATACTTGGACATTTATTAAATCCACGTCAGTGGTCCCACAACTCAAAACCTCTCTTCTCTCACTTAATCTGTCTCAAAGCCTCACTGGCTGAGCCTAGCTGAGCCGCAAAAAACTCACTTCTCTACGTTTAGTGTAATAAATAAACTCATAAACTGTCAAGTAAGAAAATATTCAAAAATATAAAATAAACTGTACACCTTCTGAATTCAAGTTTCTTTCTTTTACCAAACTATGATTAGCTTAATTCAAAAACAGGCTTCATTCAATTCGAGTTGGTTAGTCTTTCTGTTACTCCAACAATCACCTCTGGTTTGGTCAATATAAATCCTCAATTCACCGGTGTGAAAATATTCTGGTTAAAAAAATAAACATTTTTGTCAAAGGAGTCTGGTGTGGTGCCTTTGAAGAGAGCAGAGAAAATGGATACAGTTCCCAGTCAGAAATGACTGACAGCAAAGAAAAGCAGTGGAAATATTCTAAATTTTGCGTACACTTAGACTGATACTGATGTCTTTTGTTGGCTAAGGTGGCATTGCTTGTACACAGTACATTGTTTGTCAAAGTGTGATCTTCCACCCCTACACAGTCTTGAGAAATGGTCTAAAATGGGTTGTTTTTATAATAGTTATTTGTGGATGCTTTATGAGAACTTTAATATTATAAACAACATTTTAAGCCACATTTATAGAGACTTTAATGGTGCAATCATCTAATAGCCTTACATTTGTGTTTGAACACTGAATAATATAGTAATGATTTGGTAAAAATTAGTTTTGATTACCACACTGTGTGATCACAGATGGTATGAGTTTTTCTTTTGCACATTTGTTGAATAATTCACTGTGTATTCGTGCACTGTCTCCTAACATGATTGAAGTGTTCTCATTCTTTCACTGACTACACAGCACTGTTTTACTAGAACACGCTCGAAAGTTTTGATTGCGTCATATGTCCCCAACAAAAATAATTGGCAGTATGCACGAATGGGAAGGCACCGAGGGTCCTGGCCTTTGTAGCTGCACTAGCGACTTACTGGCTGGCTGGGGCACCTGCACAGAGTGGGAGGTGATCTGCGTGTTTCACCGTCTCGGTGAAGCTAATTGCTGGGAGGTGGAAAGAAGTCGCTGTTGAACCAAAGCATCATTAAGGTACCACATGTCTGTGAGGAAAAAAAAGTGTGAAAAATGTCCTACTTTACGAAACAAGACCACCCTGGTTTACCTTTGTGTTTTTTACCTATGAAGCTATAGATATGCAAGTTGTGTTTCCACAAACATTCAAATTTTGACTCAAACTTGCCTTCTACAAAGAAGCCTGATTAAGTCCTGGAAATATACCCTATAGCAAATGTCATCTCACATGTGAAGATGAGATTTTTTCTGTCTTGTCATCAAAGAATATGCAGAGGATCAAAGAGATGTCAGTTAAATCCTGTTATAAAGACGTCCATCACAGGTGTGCACGCAGATTTAATCTCATTCTGCTCATCACTATGCTTACGTTTAGTCCATCAGCTACTCCCCATCTGTACCCATTTGACAAGTTTGAAGGAATAAGAAAAAAAACTTTTTTTGATAATAATCAGGGCTGAGTTTTAGACAGCAATTTTTTGGATTCTGGACATTCTTAAATTATTCCAGTTGTGCATATTCAAGGCTAAATAGATTAAATGAGGGCTGACGTGAAAAGCAGAGATAGGAAACATGAGTTGCAATGCTGATACCTTAGTGCTGCAGGCCCGGAGGCCACTGCTCCTCTGCCTTCCAGTGGGAGGCAGATAAAGTCATCATTAGAAAAGGCTTGAGAGAGAAAGAGAGTTGGAATCAAACAGAAAAAGGGAGTGAGAGAAAGTGAGAGAGACAGAGAGAGAGAGAGAGAGAGAGAGAGAAATAACAGGTTTCAACTCAACTCCCTGCTCTTACTGATTCTCTTTGAACTCAGAGCCAATTTTGCATGCTTGCGCAGACCTACGCCTCTAAGCCAGAAGAGCCCAGCGCTTCCGACATCTAACCCCTGTGCTCAACCTGTGGAGCCAACTGCCGCTCACTGCCTCAGCTGCCTGCTTCAGAACAAGGGCCAAAGTTGAAGGAGAGAAGTTGACACGCCCGTTAGCTCCAGTAACCACCTGTGGCATAATGCTTCTTTTTTTTCTGCTGCCTGTGTGAAACTGTTTTTTTAGCCTGAAGATAAGCGGTTTTACAACAGTAAGCGCAGCAGAGCACATTTTGATGAAATATGTTGTATGGCAAGTGCTAATGCACCATGGTATTTAATACTGAAAACAAGCCAACCAATAGTTCATATTTTATTTCCCACACAGATAGTATGAGCAGAGTATTTTATGTCATTACTTGGCTGATTCTTTTTGTGCTTTTTTTAACAAGTTGTACCATGAAAGAATCTTTGAATCAGAAAACATACTGTATGAAATATATTTCTCCATTAATGAATTGTCTCTGGCAATTGCTATGATCAATGTTCTGCTACCCACCGTCTGTATTAGCTTCTGTTTTGTGAATTTAGGGTCATTATTTCTTTAACTGCCTTACTATCATTGTACAGTGCACAGCGCATTCAGTAAATATTCCAGATGGTTCTATCCTTAGTCTCCATTCATAGTTTCTTATTTTATTCCATTTTATTCTGTTTTCTACTTTAATATTTTATTTAGTCTATTTTAGTTATTGGATATAATTTTGCATTTGAATTGTCCTTGTTTCTCTCCTACCTCATTTCATTTCTTAAGGAATAATAAAGCACTCATCTATTTATCTACAGTATATTGTATATAACTGAGACATGACATGGTTGTTTACAGGTTATGTCTGTGTTGTCGTTGCTGTTTATACTATGTACATATTTCTTGAACGGAACTGCCTAGTGGATGCAAAATTAATTTCAGTGTAAACTGACAATAATATGGCATCATATCATGGATTATTTTGCAATAGATTTTGATTTGAGTTCAATTAATAAAATATGGAAAGCTACAGACGTAGGACCAGCAAACCAGAATGTCAATACGAAAGGTCTTGTGAAGATTTAGTTGACTCTTATTTATTATATATTATTATTTATAGAATATGGCAGAAATGGAATAGCATATCCATAACTATAATTTCATTAATGTGCAATCACCTGAAAATAATTTTGTTTTTGTTATTTCATTGTGTCTTCATTACCTTAGAAGACCTTTATATCTACACATGCCACAGGTCCTCTTCCATAGAGTCTGCCATGTTGAACGGTCATGTTCCTAAGGTAGCCTAGAAAAGACAAACTAAACTTTGGCTCCAGATAGGGCCTTTTGCATTTTACGAACATTTTGTGGCCACTGTAATTGCTCCTTCATGCTAGGAAGGACAGGGTGACGGGAGGTGGATGCAATCCACAACTACACCACTAAATGCCACTAAATCTTACACACTGGTCCTTTAATTCAGTCCAATTAAATTTTATTTATATAACACCAAGTCATAACAGTTATTTCATGACACTCTCCATATAGAGCAGATCTATTTCCATCCACCACCACAACACTCCGTACTTTGTGCCTCACTGCTTAAAGATCACACTATTTCCTGCATTCATACTGAACTTTGGCACTGGACACAAATCATTATTTGTGGGATTGTCCAGTAGGGACACACTTAATGTGAATACTGGGCTGGTGTAGCAGTACCTCACTGCAGTGAATGTACAGACATATGTCTATATTATAAAGTGGAAGTTATACAACAACATAAAACCTGACCTTCCTTTACAGTCTACACTCGCATGCCTCATCAACCCAGTCAACCGTATTAACTCCTGTCTCAGACACTGAGCAGCAGATTGTTCTCCCTATACCGCCACGACATCTCCTTTCTCCTGCCTTCACAGATGTATCCAACAAGAGAGGAATGAGGAGACAATGGTGGGGGTGGCATTTTCCCCAGAGCTGGATCTCAAATTAGAGGAGTTGAGAGTGAACAAGAGAGGTGACAGCATGGAGTCATCCCTTGGAAAGCCTAACACTGCTCAAAAGCTGAATGAAATTCCTCCTGTTTAACAAGAAGTCATTTATTCAATGGTTGACGCACTGAATGGCTTTTGTACTCTGATCTACTGCTCAGCTCCTGTTTTGGTTGATGTTGTTCTTAGACAGATTGCATTAGATTGCATGTCAGCCATAAGAGGGCACACACAAGAACAACACCATAGACACCATAGACCGACTACCTGGGATGTTTCATGTTTCATATAAATGCTGCATGGCACCATATATAGTACAAATTGGCACTTTTTTAATTAATCTTTGTTGCAGTCATTGAGTTTAAGTCACACTTGATTAATTATTGCTTCAGTTTAATTTTAGGATATTTTAGTCGAGACTTTATTGTGTATTTTAAATTCATGTCTTCTGAGGCTACAACTTTTTGTATATTTGATGGTTAATCTCTATGGTTACAGGTGTTCTTGTGTATTGTGAGGTTAGCAGAAAAGGTATTGTTTTTCTGTTTGCATCTGTAACACAGTACACTCACTCTCAATAGAAAATACTCAGTTGCTGTGAATGCAAAAATATTCAGATAGCAAATGTCTCGAGGAAGATTTAAAAGGCTGACAGCCTATATTAATCCTGTACTCATTCTTACCAATAGCAAAAACAGTTAAAGTATTATTGATGTTACATTCACATTGTTGATAATGTTACATTTACTACAGCTTGCCATTTTATAAATCTGGCATGGTGTCATCCCTGTCTAATGTCTAATTGTTGACACATTTAGTCCCTAAATCTGTAACTGGTAAAATTAAACAGCGTTATCAGCCAAGACACAATGTTACTGAAGTGCAAGATGCTGCTTATTAGTGCAACAAGTCAAGCAGCTAAATCAGTTTCTGAATAATAGACATTTATCTTTGCATTGCATTACATTTCATCACAGGTTTTGTTTTTAAAGGTTTCTTCTTGTTCAGTTGTAGTCTTGTTTTCATCATGGAAAAAACAGCTATGGTTAATATTTTTTGACAGACAGGTTTCACTAATAAAATTCACACTGGTGCCATGAAATGTATTTCAAAAAGCACCAAAAACACTCATTTTGAAACCAACTTAAAGTTTGTTTTAAAGGTCTTACTTTTGCTTTGATATTGCTGCCACATTCTCCTGCAGCTCTGTCCAGCCATCGTTGTTTAAATGTTGTAAAACAATGCAACAGTTACATTACTGTATTTAAAGTGCCTGTTTAGACTGAGGTTGTATTAGAACAAATCAGATGCATTACTTTATGTAGTGGTTCGGGGACTATATAGCTGTACGAGAGTGGTCCAGAATCAGATAAGCCACTGAGCTGCTCACACTGCTATTTTTTCACTGTTATTCTTCTTTACAAACAGATGTGAGTCTCAGAAGAGGAGAAAAAAAACTGACTAGCTTTCACCTGTAGTGATAATGTAACCCAGGAGCAGCAGGCCTGAGGTTGTTGAATCATACCTGTTGAGAAAGCGGTTTCACTCTTTTCATCCTTCCCTGTTTCACTTCACTATGCAGGGAAGGAGTCCATGGTTATAATTAGAATATAATTGCTGTGACATACTGAGTGTGCAGTAGAAATGTGCACATTTTTATTTTACTGAAGGTGGAGTGATGTAACTGTGAGCATGTTTCCTTGGGAATGGAAGTAAAGCGCCTCAAGCTTCAGTATTTATAAAAAGTCAATTAAACCTGCCATTGTCCTGAGTACAAGATGACTCACCAAACCTTCAATGTCTTTAAAGGAAGATCGGATATGAAATGGGACTTGTTTCAGCACCAATGTACACTGAGCATAATTCTTCAGATGTTTTTGGCCCAAGCTCTATTTGTGCTATACTGTAGGTGCACCATTTTTCACTTAATATGGTCTTAAAGAGAACAGCCTTAGCAAATATTCTAGTTGCTGTGGCTGACTTACTGCTGACTGTTGGCAAATCTCCACTCATGAATCAGTTTTAGCTGGAATCCATGTACTTATTAAGTTACATGTCACCACTTTGAAAAAGTCTCTGCCTGAATCGGTGCTGTACATTTGCAGGGTGAAGTTGGAATCAAATCATTTTAATGTAAAGTATGACACAGAGTTCGTTTAAATGCATGTAATACATTTTACAACATGAAACATAATAGAATTACAAAACTAGGTTTTCACTCTATGATTATTTTCATTATTGATTAGTGTTGTGGAGAAATTGCTGAAGTCAAAGGTCAATGGTGAGGTCAGGAGGGAAGAAAGTGTTCAGGAGACTCTGATGTCTTATGCTGTAGTATTTACTGACGCTTGGCCAAGGAGAATTAGAGACACTCTCATAGTACATCAGAAGTGCCTGAGTCGGTCTCACATTCTGCCGAACTCCTGCTGTTGGTCAGACTTTAAACCCCTACAGATAACACCACAAATACTGTACACCCAGAATTAGTCAAAGAGAATGTTTTTACCCATGCAGGTGTTATTGTCAGCATATTCTAGTCTGAAGACACTGTTGTCTGTATATGCAGATTGGAACGTCAACGGCAAGCTTTCTATTATGTCTAAGAAGGCAGCAATAGGTCTCTTCGACCCTGGCAACCACAGTGTTGAGATAGACTGGCACCTACTGTTCCCAATCAAAGCCAAACAACAACTACTACTGCCGAGGACCTCAAGGCCCACACGTGACCTTGTGTAACCTAAGGATAGAAAATTCCATAACAATTAGTCAGTTGCCAATTATTTTCTCAATTAGTCAGCTAGTTTTGTCTATTAAATTTCTATTAAAAGTGTGAAAATTGCCCATCATAATCTATCAGAGCCCACCTTGACTTGTTTTAACAGTTATACAAAACCAGAAGTGAATCAGTCCACTATCATAGAAGACTAAGAAAACAGCACATATTCATATTCAAGAGGCTGGAGCCAGTAAATATTTGGCATTTTTCCTTTAAGGAAAATAACTTCAAACAAACAGTTTGAACAAACAATTGAAATAGCCTGCCATTAGACTAATCAATGAATTAATTAATTGCGTCAACAGCTTCAGTCAACATTTGCCTGATGAAGCACCGAAACATCACAAATAAATGTAGTATTGCAAGTTAGACAGTGTGCGGGAGTTTATTTTGTAACTTTAGACACACTCGGCCCTCTCCTACGCACCTGTCTCATAAAATAGATGTTCTGTTCTGAGTCAACAGCTCTACTAGAATCACTATATAACTATATATATTACCAGATCGAGGGCTAAAACATTACACGCTAAGACTCATGTATGAAGAGTTATTTAAATTACGCTGAATATAATAACCCTATGATGTAATATAATACAATATGTATTGCAAAACTGACATGACTGGAATATATTAGGGTAGCATTGTGTTATATTCTAATTCAGAGAATCTTAAATAAGCACAGTGTCAGTTTGTCCTTGTAACTCACAGGTGTAGCTAAATGCATGAACAGCCGATTGAGCCAGATTGCGGCCCAAACAAGTAACGCTCATTACATTTGTGAGAGGATATAGTACCATGTGGCTTTCATTTGACTTTTTTCTCTATCAAAGAAGGCAAACATCTGGGGGGCAGAACATCTACTCTGTGTTCTCTATACACATCCACCCACATGTGGAGCGTCTCCTTCTTACTTTGCCATCGTTGGTGTGCAGTGAAAGGAAGCCTCTATTACAAATTGTTCTATTAAGTGCCCTCAATGGAGGATTTTTAAGTAGCCTTGTGGTAATGATGGCTCCCACCTCCTCTCTCTGCTATCTCTCGCGCTTTCCCTCTCCTCTCTGTCTTAAATTCTTAGCTTCAACCGACCCTGAGAGCACTAAAACACACTTGCCTCCTCATCTCTTTTCAATGACAGAGAAAAGAAGATGACTTCTCTCTCTTATACTAGCCTTATGCATATCTTAGGTCCCTCTAAAAGGGGGCCTTCAGAATTTAGCAGGGCAGTTTTGCATTCAGTCAGGGCAGCTTATGGTAGGAATGAATGCAGATCAGTGCTTTGACTTGAAAATGTTTGATACATCCAAAAATCCCCGGTAGAAATGATTATGGATTCTGGGGGAATCTAGGGCCCTGTTTGAATAGGGTGAGCTGTAGGCTGATTCTGCTGCTAAGAAGAACAGAGGAGATCAGCCTTCATTGTCAAGCCTGACAAGATTAAGCCGACTCAAAAAGCTGATCAAACCAAGCGAGATTCTGCGTGGCGAGGCGAGAAGTGGTGGCATAGGTGGATGCTCTGAGGTGTAAACAGAGTTCTGACTTTGACAGGGACACTTCATTTCACCCTGCAGGGCCAGACAGAGGCTATACCCCACCCCTACCTCCTTGCAGCACCACAACCACCTTGTGAGGAGACGCAATGACCATGAAATCCTTATCTCCCTCACTCCAGCTCTAGTAGATATTGCTACACAGTGGCATGGCTGCTATAGTGAAGGGACTGACAGTCAGGTTTTATCTGTCTGCAAAGAGATGAATCAACTAGTTCTGTTTCCTTTTCTGCAAAAGTGATCATTATCTTTACCCTCATTATTCTGGTGGGTCTATATGTGTGTTTCCTGAGAATTTCCCCTCACCTCAGTTGCGCTTGCACGCCTTTTTTCCATTTTTTTTTTTTTTTTTTTGCTCTGTTAATAACTGTCTCCTGGTAATGAATGTGGTTATTAAAGGAACAGCTGTAGAGAATGGTACAAACATAAATCGGAATTTCTGCTGGAGCAGACAAACCCATTTAATAGCATAACAGATAAATACATCTCATTTGAAATGTCATCTCATGCACCCCTCACCCATCTTCAGTTATTCTGTTTTATGTGTGGTCTCTTATGACCAGCCATGCTAGCTGATTATAACATTAGAAGAGTTGCCTGCTCAGCAGTCAAAAGTATTACAGCCTCCACTACTGTAACAGCCATGTGTCTTCCTCTCGACATTTTCATCTCCTATGCAAATACAGACCCAATGGAGCCAGTAATCATTCATCAGGAAACTGTCTCCAAATGGTAACTGCTTCTGTCCTGCTCATTCATTATTCATCACCATGGACGGGTCAGGCGGCAAGAGGCTCCACTAGTACCACATACACAGACAGCCTCATTCCGCTGTTTATCTCTCTTATTTCGCGTATTGAAATAAGGGAAAAGTCCAATGTTCAGTTACTTAGCTCTCTGCTGAGTGTCAGAAGTGAGGCTGTGTAGCTTGGTTCAATTCCCCGCCCCTGGTATTGATAAAACACCTTGTCCGCTGCTGATACTCGTGTTCATTACTGTGTTTAATGAGAAACTTCTGCATACTCTGCACAGAACACACAGTGAGTTCACATTTCACAAATGAGAGGGAAATGTATTTAGGAGGAGCTGGATGCAGAGTTTCATCACAAATATGACAGGCAATATGACATGTATGAAAACAGCCCGATATGCAAACAACTCAGTGGAAACTCAGTCACATCTATAGTCTCTCTCATGCTATCATGTTCACTCTTTAATTCAGATTACACAGAGGCAGCAAAATCATCAAACCAACATGTTAACCTAGCAACGCAAGAAAGAAAATTTGCTTCCATGGATTCAGCAGTGCCATGCTAACGTGTCTGTCTCGTCTTGATCCCTGCAGGAATTTTCTGTCTGTATATTAATAACCACTTCAAAGCGAATATACTCTCCTGTATGTGTTGTGCATGCATTTAGCAGTCTGTCTTCCTCTGTTATGATCCCTCGCAGCAGACTACATGCAAACATACCAAAGGCGAATGCATACCTACCTGCCGATTGTAGTCTGTCAATGTGCAAGTCAACCTCTTCAGGTTTTTAGTTTGACTTGTGTTCAAGCATTGTGATGGATGATTTCCACACGTGATATTCATCAGAGCTGAAGAGTGCTTGTCACCATTCAAATGAATGGAACAGACTATTTTTACAATGCCATGATGCTATAGATTTAAATTCCCTTTGCTAATGAATCACTTCCAGAACTATTTTATGCTTTCTGTCTTCAAGTTGGCTGATAACACAAAATTATAGTAGTTGACTTATGCCCTACGGTGACAACTTCAGCAAGGGGATGCCAGGAGTTTTAGTTTTCAGCTGTGAGGGTTTTGTGAAGTTTATAGAAAGGGCCAGGGTACATCCCCTCTAGTCTGTCATCATACTTAAGTGGAGCATTGTCTAGGCCCTGCAGCTCCCCCAGATAAAACTGCCAGTGGTGCAATTTCCCTAAGACCCCTCAGGGCCCATAATTCTCTTTGTAGGTTGTCTGACAATTTGCTAAGCAGTCACACATAGGAAGACTGAGAAGTGCTGCAGCTTACGGAGTATTCACTGAACAAGAGGTTCTGCAGTCTATTGCGCAAGGTTATGCGAACAATGTAAGTTTCAAATTTCATATATATCGGTAAAATAAAAGGAACTATCAAATTCTCATTCATGGCTCAGAGAATCACCCTGCAGTGCACACACATGCAGACACACACAGGAAGTTTATGAATTCAAATAACACAACATGGTTCTTCTTTCAGGGAGCAAATATTTGTTTAGTGGTGATCTTCATAAAAAGAAAAAGGAAATCCAACAGATATACAATGTGAGCCTGAGGAGCCAGGAGGCAAAAGATGGAAAGAATTTTGAGTCCCACTCTATCTAACAGTGGTGTTTTCTGGGCAACCCAGATTTAGTGCATCACATGCGTTAATCACTCTGCCAAGTGTAAAAATTGCACCAAAGGAGGGCGTTGGCTCTAAGCTAGAATGACATACATTCAGCACGCATGAGACACTCAGACTGATGTAATACTGTATGTGGAGGGAGCCAAGTGTTGTAATGATGCTCAATGTTCCCATCCACTTTTCATGTTGCAGACATGATTGTGAGGGTTTTTTGGGGGGTGTTTTTTTTTTATCAAGCCATCTGTAATGCTGCAAAACTATCACTACACTGTTCACAAGGACACTAGTTACACTGAAATGTTAAATTTATGCAAAAATCTGTTGTGTTGCCTGTAAAGAACTTTATATTTCTGGTGATTTGTGTGTATGTGTGTGTGTATGTGTGGAGTGAGGGGAAGAGAAGGACAGCCAGAGACATAAAATCTTTTTTTTCATATTGGTACAATTACCCATGGAAGTAAAATCATATTTCCAATCTTTTTCACATTTTTCCCCTCACAGTAAACCATTCACAATCAACCTATAAATGATTGTAAGAATGAAATTGCCTGTTACAATCCCGGATAGAATTGACGGAGAGACGGCATGAGGGAACTAAATAACAAATGAGAGGACAGGATGAAAGACACTGCTTTAATTCACCACAACTGATTTGATAATAAAAGCTTGAGCCCATTTCACAGTATAGCCAATTATGCCCTCAGTGACTTCTGCCATCACGGCTGTCAGAGTTTCATGCCTCACAATCGACTCTGTTCCATATTCAAAACCAGGGTGTTGTCTGTCACTGAATTATGTATTTTGAAAATACGTTGACATATACAATTATGCAGATATTATACACAATTAAACAGCAAAGTATAATTATAATACCATACATTATTATAACTTGTCAAAACATTTTAAAACCCTCTCCACTCTTTAAACTTTTATTGTACAGTGAGCTCCCTTGACTAATTTTGCAATGCATGACACACAAGAGGGCTCCAAGGTGACATGAAGTATGAGTCAATTCTTCATGTGAAGGAAGTAATTAATTAGGATGTCAAATTTGGAGAGCATCCTTGCCTTCATTTTTCTTCTTAATTGGGGAATAATTTGGAATTTGGAGAGGCGGCAGATCACATTTAATGAAGATTGACACCTGTTATTTCTCCCTGTCTCCACCACCCACCACAGATTTGTTTAATGGCTGTCCTTCTATAAGGTTACATACACACTGTTCCCCTAAGCTCAATGTGCAGCCACAAGGGTCATGTCCCGATAGACAGCGACGATTGGTGGTACTGCTGGGTGCCACCCTTCAGGGCAGACCTGGATGACAGAACAAGACTGCTTTCTCGGGCTTGACTGCTCATATCCCGTGTAACAGCTGTCTCTCCCAGAGTGATGGCTTCATTTTGACTGAAACGATCCCTCCTGGAAGACTGCTCGATGGTATTGCCCCCCTGAAACTAATATCAACGTTAACATATGTCAAAAGGTCAAATACGTGAGTTTTCACCTTTCACACAGCACACTCCAGCTATGATCAGCCCACCCCGAAATTAAAGCTGCCGCCTGGATGTGGAAGGAAGATTAATTGCCTTCTACAGTCTGGTTGTACTTAATCTCACGTCCTCGAAGTGTGGCTATGTGAGATTAGGTTGCACTAAACCACTAAGCGCTTGGTATACACACAGACTGCGAAATGCGTGCACACATATGTAAAACATAAAACACACACAGCTATGTGGGTGGTTACCCAAATTTACAAAGGTTCAGCCCAAAGAAATTCACATGTAAACGAATGCTACACACAAGCACACACAGCTGCTAAACCAACCACCAAATGTCAATCTTCAATCCAGAGTAATTCACCAGAGACACAGACCCGTGCTGTGTTGTCACAGGACAGAGAATCTTAATCAAACCTGAGCTCTGTCAGTCCGCTGTTCACCTTTTTTTCTCTCTCCACAAAATCAAATTAAATGAGAGAGGGTGGGAGGTGTGTGTGTGCGTGTCTGCGTGTGTGGAAAGAGTTACTGGTCTGAAACGAGAGCAATAGCTCCATCGAAAGCAAGACTAAATAATCATTGTTTGCATGTAGCAGATTGGGCAGCTTGAAAGGGTTAAGCATGAGTGGATTAAAAATGCTGCCACACATCCGTTTCCATACTCTAATCCTCTTAGTGCCCACTCCTAATACGTTTTTATATCTTTCCTATCTCTCACTGAGGTGAAATATCAGATTAGTTGCCAGGCTTTGACTATATCTTATTACAGCCTTATCAAACACTGAGCGGTTGTGAGCTTCCAGTTAGGTGGGGGCAGCCACTGTGCTGGGCACTGGCCTTTTGTTTGGAAAATGCTAAATTAAGGTAAACAATCATGGTCAAGTCTATAAAATAGATGATTTGTTCATCAACAATTGATTTGCTCATGTATTACACCTCTACGTTCTGTTGTTTACAATGTCATGTCAGAAATCACTCCCTCGCTCTCACCAGTGATGTGGCAGTTTGACATGAATTAGTGTCTTGGTGCTTGCAGCAGGGAATGTGATGTAGATGTTGTGAATCTGGAGCCAAATGCGAGAAAAACAAAGTGCTCTGAGGACCCATCATGTGCAGACATGATGTCTATTGACTCTGAAACACACGTGTACGCGCGCACACACACACACATATATATATATTACCCATGTAATAATGCACACCTTGTGTAAATAGCGTAAACAGTATGTCAACCTGAGACCTAAATTCAATTTATACACTGCCCCCAGCTGAACTAGATTTCATACTGCTGAAATCAATCACTTTCTTGCAAAAGCTAATGAAACATATGAGAACACAGGAGTTAAATCAATGAGGGTGTTAAAACAGATATTGCCTATATTTCTCAAATATCTCCGGTAGACAGGATGAGACATGGTATTGCAATTCACAGATGGGAAAAAAAGACTTTCTGGAGTGATAAACTACCGGCTGTGAACTTATACAGAAAGGTGTCAATTAGTTTTAAGCACAATGGCCAGCAATATAGCCTGTGCAGTGAAGTAAATGCAACTTGTCATTCACTGCACTTTTACCTAACATGGTCCAGTTGGAACATTGCCTAATCAGGTCACCTTTACGGAGAACTTAAAGGAACACTGTGCTGAGTCACTTTTCCTGTTTGTTTCTGTAGTACTTCGAATGTGGGAGAGTGGACATCACCCTCTGCCTTTCAGCAGCCAACAACGTCATCAAGACCTTCTGCAGGAATAATAAAATATCACATGGTAGCATATTCAGATGCTCAGTGAGTCTCTTGTTACGGAAAAACATGTTTGGCGACTGGGAAACACAAGAAAACATCCTGTTGTTACCAAGTAAGAGCATTCCCACGTTAATCAAAAATGGTGCCCCACTCAGCTAAAAGCAAAAATTGGGAACAAGCCTAAATGAGCAATTATAATTGATTA
Source organism: Sciaenops ocellatus (assembly GCA_033000465.1). Lineage (NCBI taxonomy): Eukaryota > Metazoa > Chordata > Actinopteri > Sciaenidae > Sciaenops > Sciaenops ocellatus. The sequence continues at coordinate 11,828,950 of CP136866.1, read as the reverse complement.
GCATATTTTTTGTTGTTAATTAACAAGTTAAACCGCATATAAACAAACTATGTAGTATATACAGCTCCGTTTAAATGGACTGAATCAATTGTAATTGTGTTAATATTGGATTTTATTTATATTGCTAACTGCCAACGATATTACTTTGCAGAAAGGTTGCCACCAGTTTGTTGAGGTCCTTTCTAGCAAATAGGAGATATGGTAGCTGTCAGAAATGCCACATTTTTCATGCTCGTAGTAACAGCTGGGAGATCGATGTGACCCTTTGCCTCTCTCACACATGGTCAGCTTTACAGTCACTACAATATGACGTAGTTGCAGCATGCAGTTTGTGCTAGAAGTGTTAAGAAGTTGTAGCTGTAAGTTGTGGTCACTAATGGTGCAGGATATTTTTAATATTTTGTTGATGTTGTTTCTGCTCCCTTGTTATTGTTGTACTGTTTCATTTCGTTGTTATTATTTCTTTATTGTTGCTTTTTATGGAATAGAAGTGGTAATTTTACAGTTTTCATTTCTTTTTCTGGTCTCATTTCCTTCTTTTGCCATTATATATAGTTATATTGGTTTAACAACAACAACAACAATCTAGTGAAAGCATACCTCTGCCGTTGTACCAGTCAAATAACAAAACACTGAGTCACCCATTCACACTGATAACAAGACCAAACAATACACCTTTGACTTATATACTCTGCCTGCAGTGCTCATATACTCTGTCTGCAATGCAGTGCACTTTCATATCAGCATAGAGAAGGCACCAGTTAATCCACAGGGTTATGATAGTGAAAGTCCTTCTTTATCCACCTTAAGATGATCCTGCTTTTGCAGTCCTGTGCAGCCCAGATACCAGTCAAGAGCCGAGGAGAGAAAAAGTACACGAGGATACGTAGAATTTACATCCTGAGGTCTGCAAAGGGCCGTGATGGCTCGCCCCACAAACTGCATGGGGTTGTTCCACCTTTGTGAGGACCCAGGTTGCACTGACAGCAGTATAAACACATATTGATGAGAAAGTTTAACAGTGTAGCTGCAGTAGAGGCTGGAAGGAGCTTCTCTGTTGTGTGACTACACTTAATAAGATGGGCAGTGCTAAGAAAAATGGTCCATTTGTTTATGTGCGTGTGTTTGTGTGTGATAGTTGCAGGATGCATAATTTAAATGTACCCTGTAGAGGTTTTAACCAGGAGAAGTGCTATGGAGCAATGTTTTCACAAGTTTATCATGCCTTTATTTGGAAAGAGACGGCTGAAGAGAGACAGGAAACTGTAGAGAGAGAGAGAGAGAGGGGACAACATGCGACAAGGGGTTGTGGGCCTTACTACATGGCGCACATCCTATTTGATTTATTTAGTTTAGTCTTTTGGCAGAAATGCATATAGTTTTTTGTTCAGTTTCAGTCATTTCATTTTTGTTAGTTCTAGTTAGGTGTAAGTAAATAAAAACTTGAAACATTTTATTCTAATTTTAACAGTGAAATCTTTCTGTGAAGTGCAAACATTGCAGTGAAGCCTGCAATGTTTGCACTTCACAAAAGATATCCGACTGAAAGTTAACGTTACACAAACATCTACAGAACTTTTTAATGTTTTGTTAGTTTGTCTCAGCTGTTGTGTTATTTTGTCCATTCGTAAGTCTCAAGTTTTTATTTGTTACATTTTGTTGTAGTTCTTGTTTTCAAAGATTACTTTTAATGTAGTATTATTCTCATTTTCATTTTGAAAACTAGATGGTCTACAAATATTTTTGTCATAGTTTTCTATGACAAAATGAACACTGCTTTAATCTCTGAGTGTTCAAAACTGTCCTCTTGCAGGACATGCTTTTCTAATGTGCGATAAAACCTATCAACCACTGGTGTCAGGAAATAAAAGAGAGTAGAGGTATCAAAGAGGAAGCGCTGCTGCTCTATACAATATGAAATATTACATTTCTGAATTTCAGATTTACACAGTCTGTGCTCAGGTCTGAGTGAGTTTTACCTCCAGTGCTGCCATTCAGAGTGCATTGATCCTGAACTGCATCTTGGAATATAGCCAGTGCCCTGGGAGCAAGTGGAAAACCGTTAGTGAGTAGCGATTCCAGAGATGCACCCCCTTCTTTAAGAAGTGCTGACATAATATGCATCTCTTGACTCTCATAAATTCAAATATATGGTTGGTTAAAACACATGAATGAGAAGGAACAACTCAGGTGGAATACAAATAGCGAGGCTTTACAACCGAATCATGAAGCGGTTTCCAGGGAAGCAGAGCACTTGAGTGTGGACATCTCTCTTCCTATCTCTTATTTTCTCTCTCTCTCTCTGTCTCTAACTCTGGCTGCAGTATGAGGCTAGCTATGGGGAAATTACCCATGAATGAAACAACTGTTGACACAAAGAGAATTATTTTTTTGCCCTTGCTCCACTGTACGGGCAGTGGATTATGAAATCCTGTGATCCATCCTCAGTCCTCAGGCCTCGGTAAACATTAGCTGACACATGGGGGAAAGGAATCCCCATAGCCTCAGGGCCAGATTGCCTCCTGCCAAAATAAGCAGCACGAGCCTGCTACATAGTAAGAGAGATAATGAAGCCAGGAGGTGCCAGAAAGAGCAATTATCTTAAATATTCAGGTATTAAGGACCTTAGCATGCCTTGAGGTTGTGAGGAATACAAGAGGAACTAAAGGAACGTGGCAGAAAGAGGTAGAGATACAGAATGTAATAGTAATATGTGTGAATATATGTAACCTTGGGACTACTTTGAATGACTTCCTTTAGCAACTAATGTAGGAGTATTTGGAAACTAAAGTTTAAAGAAGGAGTTTGTTTGAGATGCTCTCCAATGACAATGCTCACACTAAAACAGCATTGTTTGTTTGTTTAAATGGCAAATATTACTTATGTTTACCTGACAAGGACTTCTAATAGCTTTCTAGTGTGAATTGTGCCTGTTGCCATAAGCAGAAAGTTGTGTGATTTTGTATTAACAACTCAAAACCCTCTTCAGTTGGATGTTGCCGTGGATTGTTGGGTCAATAATGTGACAATGAAAACCTTAATCATAGTGATGGAAGATCAAAAAAACACTTGAATCATTCTCCTATGCATTTTACATTATCACCCTGATGATAGCAGCAAAAATTCATTTTGGAAAACAGTGACAAGTGACCTGTTTTATTGTGAAGCTGTTAGAAAAACAACAACATGCAGGTTCAACCCTTATTTGTGTAAATAAAGGTTCAAAAGTACCTATATATGTGATACCAGGGAATCTATTAATCTGATTTAATAACTATATGAGCTTATACATAATCTTTGTATGTATTTGTGTAGCACCAATACAGCATACTGTTACAATATACACAATATATATGTAGCATATTGTAGCTGATGAGCTAAGACATTATTAATCCTCTGGTGTGACACTGTTCGCACATTAGCACATTGTAGCTCATTGTTTAGTCGAGTTGATATCACATCTCAAAATAGCATGAACCTCAGCACTTATCTGGCAACAGTAGTGCACAGCTTTACAACACTGAGCCAACTAGTAGCTGAAATATAAATGGATATGATATTGTTTAATTAATGTGTAATTAAAAGATAATTTCTTTACTTCGGAATTTTCCTCTGACCTGTAGGAGGTACAGTCTGGTGTAATTGCTTACAGATTTAATCTTCAAATATGGTTTAATATTATATTGTGAAACGTGACCACTTCTTTGTAGATTTAGCTTTAGCCTAGCTAGAGCGCATTCAAAATATTGCTATATTGAATTCATGGTTAAACAAATAAACCTGCTGTACCTTTAAGGATTTCATGTTTCCTGCAGTAGAGCATCAACATGTGTCAGTTTGTCACCGTTCCTAATGCCCAGAGGAAACAAAGAAAAGCATTAGAAGGGGAATCAGACTCGTCTCTCAGGCTCGGGCTTACTTCCATTGGGCTCGTAAAGATTACAAACTCTAATGTGTTTTATTTTTAAATGTTAAGGACCTCCAACTCTTCATGGATCAAAAATCAGTGTGTTATGTTAAAATACAATCTGCTTACCCCAGACCACTTCGTACCACACACACAATTATTGTATACTAAACAGCATGATATGCCTTTCATGTGCCATTTCCTTAATCCCATGTTGCACAGAGGGATATGTTTCCTAAGGAAATCAATCCTCCTGTATTCCTGCGTTTTCTCTTACTGAGATATCTGCAAAGGAAACTGCCACCTTCCTGTAGCACCTTACGCCACCTTTAACGCCAAGGGCTTTGAAGACAGCTAATTTCCATACTAATTTCTTTCTTTTCTCCCTCCCCTCACCGTAATTCCAGGCCAGGCACGAGGCGAGAAGACATGTGTCGCTTGATCTAATGGCAGAGGACTAATTGCATTCTGGGATACATGCCTGGAATTCAGAATGTTCAACAAAAAAGCATGTTGTGCAAGCAGACCACATACAACATAGGGACAATTAATAACCCTCCTTCAGGGGAGAAAATTTGGACTGTCCAGCCTCCCAGAAGACTGCACTGCTGCCTTTATTGATATCTGTGTCCAGATAGAGACAGGCCTGCCATCCCTAGGCAGTGTGGCTCCACTGGGGCTCCACTGTGACTGGACTGTTATGAGGCCAACTTAGCCAGCCTGCTCCAATCATAGGAGCACAAACAAGCCCCTAACCACAGTGAATGCTAAGCCAGATCAGTCTCAGGGGTGGTTTGTCAGGTTTTGCAGGGATAACATAGCATGAGATTATTTTTTCTCTCTCTTTCGCTGTCTCTCTCCCTCTATTTCTGTCTCTGTGTCTGTTATTTTGAATTCACATCTCTCTGAGGAGGAGAATGCCTTTTCGACACATGCTGACACGCGCACACACTCACATCCATACATAGTGGCATAGACACAAATACGCCTGTGTGCTTACACCCACACACACTCTCACCTCCTATCTCTCCTCGACACAAGCAGCCAAAGCGTTCGAGGTCTCCATTTATATGGTTCAGATGTGGTTCAGCGGTGAAATTAAGATGAGGTGTCGACAAGCTAATGTTGAAATAACAAGACCTCCTAATTTGTGGCCAGCCTTATGGAGCCTGTGCCATCAAATGTTGCTAGAGCCCAGTATTAAGGTGATGAAGTGTAACATTTTAAACTGGCACAATCATAGGGCAAAGTCCTCATTACCATGAAGGCACTGGTGGCACATTATGAAAAGCAATAAACATGACCCCCCTCCCCCTCCTCATGCAGCTGCATCCATCAAGCAGACAACATATGGGTGCCCGCAGGAGTGGCTGTGCTTGCCCGCCTGGGGTTTGCTAACAACACTGTCATGGTCAGTATAAAAGGAAATGTCATTTTCTTAACCTAATTTTTCACCAGCAGGGAGTGAGCGTTTGTTAGACTATAACCTTTTTAGTAGTATCACCAAGCGCAACTGCTTTGCTAGGTGTGTTTGGGAGATAGAAAGAGCCAATGGCAGGCAGAGTAGACAGGTGCTGTGTGTGTTGTATGGAGGGAGGTTATCTTCTGTGAATATAAACTCGTTCTCTCATTTTACAGCACACTGCCTGGTCAGGCTTGTCAGGATTTAGAGTATTACCACGGCTAAATCAGCCACAGCCGCTCAAAAAAAAAAAAGGATATTAGACTAGATAGACAGATTAGAGAGGGAATAAAAATCCCAACAATATGTTTTCCTCTTCTCGGATCCTCAGGTTATGAATGCAAAGATCAACAAACACATTTACTTAAAACTGACATATGTTACCAACTTCAAAATACTGCTAAGCATGGCAAGCACGCACAAATCCAAAAGCACAGCAAGAGGTAGTGACCATGATGTCTCCGTTCACTGCTTCACTCTGAGGGGGTGAAAGAGGTACACAGCCGCACTAATTTGTCTTGACGAGAAAACAGCTGTAAACACCCCCAAGGGGGGCGACGAGATAAGCACCATGTTGTGGAGATGGTATCAGATGGCAACAATGTCCCACCCAGGCACCATACTACATTTTCAGGTGTTCTATCCACCATGTTGTGCCTATTAATCAGAGCTGACATTGAATAAACACAGCAACACAAAGCTAATTGACCGTACGCCAGGTGAACAGAAACTTGTGTGTTCACAGATCCTGTCTATTGTCTATTCAGAGCCTTGGCTTTATATGGCTTTTTTGTTCTTATTTTTTTATTTTTTGTTTCCTTAGCAGTCTGGGCCTCCTAACAAAGACAACTGATTTTGCACACCGGGGTAATTGGATCAAAATGAAATCTCCAGCATGGTATTGTACCCGTGATTGCACCTATTGTGCGTCATGCTATGGAAATGGAAAAGGAATGTTAAATATCATTGTTTAAACAGCCAAGCATTCAAAAATAAGCAGCTCCAAAATCTCTAATAAATGTTGCAGACTTGGTCCAAAATACCGTGACTCATAAAATAGTTTTTGCCAGCTTTCCTCAATCATTCATAGCTACTGTAAAATCAGGATTCAGGAATGCTTAAAAGAATGTTGCTTAGAGGTCAGCCCTTTTCAGGGGAAAATGAAATGCAAGTTCAAGTTCAGTTATTACATGTAATCATCGAGGTACAATCATAGTGAAATGTAAATGGAAAATGGAAAGAAAGACTCCAAACAATCTGTAAAGCATGGCATCCCTGTAAAGTGGAGCCCCTGCAGGCAAAGTCAATGAGATGTTCTTGGTATGTCCTCTACTGTAGAGTTTTTCTGAATACACCGTTGTCTCAATTGTGATCATTTTCTGTTATATTCTTGCCATCTATGAACTGTTTTGCACAACAATATTACATTATCTGCCATCTTGATCAGCTACTTGCAGGTCTATATTTATTTGACAGGAAAAATAAGTAGAGAGAAAGGAGAATTGATGATTGGGCTAAATGTTTATCTCTTATGCAGGACTTTGTAGACATAATTTTATTGTACAGTAATTTCAAAATGAGGAAATTACACAAGTAGTATTTTTAAATAACATACAATAAAGTGAATTGCTAATGTTCTTAAACTGTAATTCCACTTTGAAGAGAGTACTTTAACAAATAGCAATTTAGAGTTTAAATTGCTATTTATCATACAGACATTCAAAGAGAAACAGTGAGAGCACATTTGGCTCCAAACATGAGAGGACTGTACACAAAGTCTGTTAATTGCCATCTAACAGCATAAATAGCTAAACCAATTATGCACGGATAGAACAAGCTTCTCTTAAACATGTTTCATTTCAGAAGCAAATGGGTCATTGGGTTACTAATTATTAATTGTTTAAACATCAACAAACTGCATATTAAATCAATGCAGCTCTTGATGATCAGGAGCCCCACCAACCATGCAACTTCAAACAGCCTCATTCAACAATTCTTTCATTCATTTGCATCTGTATGCATCAAGAGCTACATCCAGTCCGATACAGAACCATCTGAATCCATTCCCTGCTTGTTTCAGGCAAAGTGTGGCAAGAGTAGTGATTCCATTAAACCTGAAGGAGTCTATTCATGAAGACCTTTCACATTTCATAGAACACGTTAAATCAAATATGTGAAAATCAAAAGCAGCTTATGTGCTCGTAAAAGAGCATGTTTGTGTCCAACAAGTACATCACCAGCAGCCATGAGAAAAGTTAAAGGTTTTCTTCCATGGTACTGCTCCAGTAGATAATCCAGTAGAAAGCGCAGTGCCCAGAAGAGACACAAACACAAATACTTTCACTTTATTTCCAATCGCTAATTCACAGTGAAGGCATGGAGAGGAACAGAAATAGTATTAAGTGGTATTAACACTGATTGAATGACACAAAGCCAATCTATACCCACTGTACTTTTTCTTACTCAACTCAACCATGATGGGGGTCCCAGGCCAGTGCTTTGGGGAAATTAGGATTAAAAACAGGATTAAATTAAAAGTAGCACAACAACAACCAACATCACAACAAACCTAGTTTGTGAAGAGCAGAAAAAAGCCCATTTTGCTGTTGAATTGTACTTTCAGCTATGTTGGTGAGCCCAAGGGACTCTGTGAACCCTCAGATGGATAGTGAGAATTGATACTAATTGATGTATCATGGACAGGCATGGTGTGGAATGGAGTGGAGGGCGTATCGTCATTGACGACAGACCCATAGATTAAGCCTGTCAGTTCTCCTTCCTTTTTATGCCTCTGGCAAGGGGTGCTCAGGAGGAATCAATTTTTTTGAGAAGCTGTATGGATGAGGACCATAATAATAACGTCATCTTCAGCAGCAGCCAAAATAAGCGTGGCCATTTTGCCCATTCAGAATCAATGCGCCTCTGTCTGTCTCTGCTGTCTTGTGCTACCTCCCGTAAGTCAGTGTATGTGCATGGGCCGAGTTCCAATGCCGGGCAGGACATAGGGGTGATAATGCCAGCATCTGTCAGAGGAGCTTAGATATTCCTTTCCAAGCAAGCAGCAGGGACAGACTACAGACGTGTGCCATTCCTTGGCAGCAGAGAAAAAAATGATATGAAATAAAATCAGTCATTCTCTGTGTACTTTCAACTGCACTGGTTCAAGCTTTCCACCACAAACGCTTCAAATATGCTCAAAACCAGTGCGAGGTTGTGAAATTCCCATGGACTTAAGTAGCCTAGCTCTGCCTTCTGCCTTCAAGTTTAAGAATAAACCACTGCACAGCCTCAACGCACTCGCAGCTGCACTGCCACACATACGTCAGGAATACATTTAGATATTCATATCTTCACATGATATGATAGAAATGTGATATTATGGTTGCAACATTAACCTATATTAATTGGACAATAAACAGTAACACACAAAACGTCAATTCAATTCATTCTCTTATACATTTTCTGTCCATTTTTCATCAACAGGAACAGGCGGTTGCTTGAATTATAATAAACGCAGACAAACTCATCAAACTGTAGGTAAGATCACAGCTTGCACTTTTTGTTGTTCTGTGATTTGGACAGCATTATTGTATAAATGTTAAAATGTGTACTGACTAGTCAAATTAACATTAATTATCATTTTCATACTCTACTTGATGTTTAATAAATAAACAGTTAATGCTTTGCACCGTCTTCTCTGAGCGCGTTCATTGAGACACTCCTGAGCTTGAACTTGAAGTAGATAAGTAAACACATAACCTTCTCACAGTCAGTACACTTTCTTTATTTTACCAACTAAAATGATGGTGGTGAAAACAAACACTGATGCTAAAAAGTCAATGCGCCACCACTCACAACAGAAAATTTAAGGATTTTAACATAGAAGTAAAATCAATAACAGACACAAAGGAACGTCAACAGCAGGAAGTATATTGTGGTAGATTGTAGCTCATAAATGAAATATGCCACCACTCTCTGAGAGAAAGAAATACATTGTGGCTAAATTACTGCACTATAGTTTATGATCAACCCTGCTGCTCGAGGCAGTGCTGTTGCCTCTCTTTCACACTGCACTCAGCTGCAAGGGCAAGAACATCTGCAACATTTTAACCCTCTTAGCCCTCACCGGGCATTTTAGGACTCCAAAGTGGAACAGGCCCAAGGCCCAAGGATGTTTAATCCAAACATTGTAGGGTTAATGGTGGAAATCTGAAATGAACCCTTTTGACATACAACTAACTCACAGCTTAAAAACAATATAAGATTAAAATATACACATACATACATGAAAAACACAAGGTGAAATCACAAAAGTCCCTGTGGCTTTTTATTATATATTATTGCTCATATAAGCATTCCGTCTCCTGAACATCCACAGACAATGTCTAACAGTGAAAGCACATTTTATTATGTCTTATTTTGTTATTGTCCAGTATTTTAATTGACTCTGTTACCAGGGAGAACTTGCACATGTTTACAGCTCAAAATCAAGCAGGCAATGCAAGCCTCTGTAATATCATCTCAGACTGATAAAAATACTAAACATACTATCCACGATGTTGTACGTACAGCCATCAGAAAGCCCTAAGGAAAAGAAAGTCCCCTGCCACCGCCTACGGTTGTTTAACTCGCTGACATTAAGAATTTATGAGCTTAAATATTCTTTTGGCGCTTTCCTTGTGCGACTGCAACATGTCATGGAAAGTGTTACGGAAGAACAAATATAATATGATATGTCAAAATGAGATTGCGTTATGCAAAGACGTAGACGAAAGAGATATTTTCACTACAAAATATCATAACTGATTAATTGTGATTCTATTAGAGTGTCATCATCTTTTTGTCATTCAGAGATGGTGGTGAGCGATTCTGAGCTTCTAAGATATTTGTTTTGTTGATCTAACCTGTAAGATATCATAACAAGAGTTCATATATTCTGAATTATTTACATTTTTTGTCAGCAATGTCCATCTACTACCCTAAAATGGGCCCAGTGAAGCTGCTACTATAGATCCTCAAGTGTTTATTATACTGTTACAGTTACATTTTTTTTGTAATAAATGAAAACATGAATAAATATGGTAAAATAAATTTCCATATTGCACAACAATGACCTCATTCTCCTCTCCATATAAAGTTCAATCACCCTTTATTGATTAACAATGATTGGATATGGCTTGAAACCAATTTACCTCTTGGACAGAATATTAATTGTGGTCAAACTGCCGGCTTCTATTCCAATATAAAGAGGAAATTGATTTGCCAGCGTGTTTCATTGTTATTCTTGTGCCACGCTGTTGTTTTCACATCGGGGTGAAACAGTCTGGGGGTACGAATGGACAAGCTGGAATAACAGAATCAAGCGGACGCTAGGTGTCACCCTTGTGACTTTGAAATCGGCCTGCTCTCGACAGGATGTGATGGCGGCTGAGCGCGCTGCCGAGAGGCAGGCAGACAGGCAGGCAGGCTGGCTGCATGAGAGGAGTGTGTGTGGGTGCGTGTGTGTGTGTGTGAGAGGCTGTGACCGAGTGTCACTTCTATCTGAATGAGAAGTGTGAGATTTCAGGGAAGGCGATGAGAGACAATATGTGCGGGAACTTTATATTCACCCCCTTTTTTCTCAGTAGTTTTCTTTCCTCTGGTGGCTGACATGTGACAGGCGGGAATTGTTCACCTCAGAAGGAGCCTCAATATGATGAGAAGAGGCAGAAGGCACTCACTGAGTAACAGCTAATAATTGATTTGTTGCCCCTTTTATTATGATGATTAGCGATAGACCTGAAGTCATAGTCCACCCACCTCATTATTTACCTTTATAAATATGCAGCAGATAAACACAAACGATTTAATTACAGTGAAGGCAATGTGTTATTTTTTATAGGGTGAAACTCTTTGTTATTAAACTCGTTTCATTATAGGCTGATTGGTGACGTGTTCATCCAAAAGAAATTAATTAATTAGGGTCAAATTTAATTAGTCATTAACAGTTACCAGGTACACAAATTATTGGATAAATAAACTAAAAGCTATAATTGACCAACACGTATCTTGACCTTTAAAAGAATATACAATGTGATATTTAACTCTATGTTTTGTGTAATTGATTAGAGGGCTCAAGGGCAATATTTAGTGTCGTCACACCCAAGAGGAAGAAAAACGTGGGTTATTATTTATTGATTTTGCCTTATGGCAAGATTTCCTCCCAGCATGCTGCTACATGGAGACTATAATCCATAATGTTTGTTCATCATGGTGAATTGCCTCACCACGATGCCTGGTGTTGCACATTAAACGCGAGAGTCACGTTAGAATATAAATGATGTAACATAATGCGCACAATTGCAACGACTATATGGGCTAGATCACCGGGTCTGTATTTGACTTTAAAATATGCTGGAGATTTAAGCGGAAGATGCTTTATGCTTTGGCACAGAGGTTACCAAACTTTGACGTGTCACCGAGGATCAAACTGATCAATAGCAGTCCGCAGATAAACTCCAGGATCCCCTTTGAGACCGTCTGTGTTGTAAAATTCGACTTGTTACAAATAACTGCCCAGTGGCTTCTGCAGCAGAAGAAAAAATCACTGAAAAGTTATCCATAGCATCTTTTCTGTGCCTCTGCTGAGGGAAATTAGTCTGTAACTCCTTTTTTCCCCTCCTGTAGCACCCATGGAACCCTCTCAAAGACCCCCATGGGTCTCCAGACCCCGCTTTTGGAACCACTGCTAACGATCATCTAATACACAGCCTCGTATTTCAACTTGTACGCCGTAATTGCCCGTTGAGTCGTCCATCTGCAGGAGAACAGGTAGTTGGCCCTGTTTCATTGCTGTACTTTGCCCCACCCACCAGCAGCTCCAGCCCTCCTGTGTAACCCCTGATTGGCTGAGGGGATTGCGGGTCCTGAGACTGAGCGCTCGACTCGGAGCTGCGCGTCCGCCAGTGTGCACCAGTGAAGCGAGAGGAGCGCTTGTTGGAGTCAACTAGACAGCCTACTGGCAACGAGTGGTGATTTCTTTTTTTTTCTGCCTCAACCAGGCTGGATATAGGCTCCTGTGCTTCTACTTTGCTGCAGCCCAACATGAAATGCGTTTTGTACATACAGTAGGCTCTTGCATCGTTTTCACCTCACTGGCTTTTGGCTACATTTTCATCGGATTTTATTTTGTTGGATAGACTAATTATCGGGATATGTGCAGCCTTTTTTCCAAGTGAGATACGAGGAAATTAATTAGTAAGTAAAAGCTTCAAGACTTGCGGAGGGGATGAAAGACTAAATCTGCTGGAAATAAAAAGGTAATCGGGACTTCAGTGATGTGATGAGACATTCCTGCATTTGCACTCTTGTTCTTTAGGCAAAGATATCCGGACTTAAGCTGTTGAATAATTTTGTGACTGCAGATCCTTTTTAGCTTTTTTTTCCATCAGATGTGCAGTTTGAAAGCCCATAGCAGCCGGCCGAAGAGGAAATTTTATCACTACTTGTAATATATTACACAGAGCAAGATGTCTATCCAAAATGCGACTTAAATATTTGCTGGTACCAAGGCGGAGAATCTAACACGGACTTTTGAAGCTCATTCAATCATCTGCACGGAAGATTTAAAAAAAAAAAACAAAAAAACATTTTGTGGACTTTTGTGGCTCACAGGAATTCTCATTTTTCTGTCTATGCAGTCTGAGCATTTCTCCTCCTTTCAGCCCACTTGAAAATGGACAGTTCATTTTATGAGTCATGTGTAAGACCAGTTTGCCGGAGCTGCACGGATTTACACGGCTAAATCACTGTTGTGAGAAGATTCAGCATGTTTTTACAGATGTGTCGTCTCCAATGTTTCGCCCGCTGCAGTAGACCGGAGGATGTGCTCTGCCTGAGAAGAGTAAAATAGGCTAAGGCACTTGTTACAATTATAGCTTTCACACCATGATATAATTTGTATACACTAGAGCTATTCGTCACGCAAACACTTTTTTTCCGGACACTTTCGTAAGATGATTAATTTGGAACATATTTCCTGTTTTCTCTGACATGCATTCTCGTGCGTAATAATCAAAGGTCTTTATTAGGCAGAGAAAAAACTCAACAGGTACAATGCAAACCAAGGAGATGGAATTAATACAATTAATTGTCGTGTTCCTCTTATTCTGGGTCGGGGCTGAGGCTGTTATCAACCTAAAGTATGGAATAAACGAGGAGATGAAGCCCGGGTCAGTGATTGGAAATGTGACAAAGGACGCGCTAAAGCAAGGATTTCAGATTGCACCGCAGCCCCCATACTTAAGGGTTATTTCCAATTCAGAACCACGATGGGTGGAACTCAGTCCAGCCGGAATCCTTACAACCCAGATGAAAATAGATCGGGATGTAGTTTGTCGGCAGAACCCAAAGTGCATTATTTCCCTAGAAGTGATGTCAAACTCTATGGAGATCTGTGTCATCAAAGTTGAAATTGAGGATTTGAACGATAACGCACCCAGATTCCCAACGAGCCACATTGACATTGAAATTTCTGAGAATGCCTCCCCTGGTACTAGGTTTCCCCTAGAGGGGGCAAGCGATCCGGACTCGGGGATCTTTGGAGTGCAGTCATATTCTATCACCCCAAATGAGCTTTTCGGACTAGAAATAAAGACCAGAGGGGATGGGTCCAAAATTGCTGAGCTTGTCGTGCAGAAATCGTTAGACAGGGAGACCCAGTCCCACTATACATATGAAATCAGTGCAGAAGATGGAGGAGACCCTCCTAAGATAGGCGCGGTCCAGTTAAATATCAAGGTAATTGATTCTAATGACAACAACCCGGTTTTTGACGAGACAGTGTATACAGTTAATGTGATGGAGAATTCCCCCATCAATACATTAGTCATAGACTTGAATGCAACGGATCCTGACGAGGGCACTAATGGAGAGGTCGTGTACTCGTTTCACAGTTACGTCACCGAGAAAACGAGGGATGCGTTCAAAATTGACCCCAGAACCGGGATCATCACTGTCAACGGTGTTTTGGATTATGAAACGGCGCAAATATATGAGATCGACGTTCAGGCCAAAGATTTAGGTCCCAACTCTATCCCAGCTCACTGCAAAGTCACAGTGAACGTGATGGACACGAACGATAACCCACCTGTCATCAGTTTACTCTCACTGAACACAGAGATGGTGGAAGTTAGTGAAAACGCGCAGCGTGGATATGTCATTGCGCTAGTGAGGGTGTCAGATAAGGATTCTGGGGCAAACGGCAAAGTACAGTGCAGGCTGCAGGGCAATGTTCCGTTCAGACTTCAAGAATATGAAAGCTTCTCCACTATACTTGTTGATGGCAGGCTGGACAGAGAACAAAAGGACACATACAACCTGACCATCCAAGCTGAGGACAGTGGCATCCCGCCTTTACGCGCCACTAAATCTTTAGTAGTCAAAGTCACAGATGAGAATGACAACCCTCCCCATTTTCTCAAACCCCACTATCAAGAGATGGTGATGGAAAACAACCTCCCTGGTTCATGTCTGCTTGCAGTATCAGCAGAAGACCCGGACCTGGGGATGAATGGCACAGTTTCCTACTCCATAGTCCCCGGTGAGATTAAGCACATGGATGTAAACACATATGTCAGCATAAACCCATCAGGCCGCATTTACTCTATGAGATCATTCGACCATGAGTACACCAGGACTTTTGATTTCAAAGTTTTGGCCAGAGACAACGGTAACCCCTCTTTATCAAGTAACGCCACGGTGCGTATTGTTGTCCTGGACGTCAATGACAACACACCTGTTATGACAAACCCTCCACTGGTTAATGGCACAGCGGAGGTTTCCATCCCAAGAAACGCTGGGGTGGGTTACATGGTGACCCAAGTTAAAGCAGACGACTATGATGAGGGGGAGAACGGGCGGCTGACCTACACCATCTCAGAGGGGGACAGGACTTTCTTTGAAATCGACCAGGTGAACGGAGAGGTGCGCTCCACCCGGATGTTTGGAGAAAACGCCAAATCCACCTATGAGATCACAGTGGTGGCGAGGGATCACGGTAAGCCCTCTCTGTCCGCCTCGGCCTACATCGTGGTGTACCTCTCACCAGACCTGAACGCGCAGGAGCCTATTGGACCTGTCAACCTGTCCCTGATCTTCATCATCGCGCTGGGCTCTATCGCAGCCATCCTGTTTGTCACCATGATTTTCGTGGCGGTCAAGTGCAAGAGGGATAACAAGGAGATCCGGACGTACAACTGCAGGTACTGACTAAATCTCGTGAGTGTGTGTATGTGTGTGTGCATATGAGAGAGAGAGAGGGGGGAGCGTGCGCCCGTGCGTGTGTCCGTGACCGTGCCTGCAACTGCGAGTTGTCAGTGTATTGCTTTTGTCATGCAGCATGTAGAGGCCCCAAATATGAGGACTGCAGATTTTCTCCCCTCCAACAGCAGAAAGTGAGGTAGACAGAGCCTGCTTTAAATCACACACATTGTGCTGAGACCCACTGTTCCGTGTTAAGGAAAACGTGATTGATTGATTTAATCCGTCCATTGTAACCAATTGACTCATAAATATGACGGTTCAACTGCCACGTTCAATTTGCGGGTGTGTTGCCGGACAATTAACGTCCCACTGGTTCAATAGCAGTCCCAGACATTTATTATTTAACGTCCACCATGGCTGATTGGCTGTTATCAGCTTTAATCTAGTGTGATTACGGACAGTCCTCTAGGATCATTCAGATTTACCTCAGCTTTCTTCTGCACCAATGATACAACCCAATTAAAATAAAAATCAAAAACACACTCTCGCAAAAAATGTAGTTCGAATCATATAAAATCATGCAAGTCACATCATAGTCATTAACTGTTTACCTAGTTTCCTGGAGAGGAGCAGATTATTATTTTCCGGACCTTGCATACAGTATCGAATATTCTGTTTTGTTCATGAATCTGATCATCAGCTCTGGCTTTGATTTCCCTGTGCCACATTACCACCATCAATTTACATATAGATTGGATTTGAGAATTTAACCTGAAGCTATAATCATATTTTGCCCCAAACATAATTTTGTTAATTTGAAGTTAACTTAGGGCCCTTTTCAACTATTTAGTCTTGAATAAAATTTACTAAAACTCCCCCTATATCGCTCTGAATTTTTTAAAATATAGATTAGGAATTGTTTTTTTTTTATTCTCATGTAATTTGTAAAAAAAATAAAAAAAAAAATAGAGAGAGAGAATTAGTGGGAATATATATATATTCCCACTAATTCTCTCTCTTAGCTCTGATTGAAACCGTGACTCCTCAGATTTCAATAGTGACCTTTATATTGTTAACAGGAAGGACCCACATCTCTTTGTGTCACAGGAATACTAAGAAACTACTCTAAACGTGTTTTAATCAAAGCCTGATTTGATATAGACGTATACCAGTGTGCTGACATCTTGATCACAACAGGTACTTTCGTCAGTATATTTGCAGCATCGCTTATAAGTTCTGTTCAGAGACGAAACAATGATAGACAACAACAACAAATTCCAAATTCAAAACTGCTCTCAGTACTTTGCTCTCTTAGTGTGAGCCACTCTCCCTGCTGGGTGCTTTAATCAGCACTGATGTGCTCTGCTTCTCAGTCGCCACCTCGAATATGAGGAGCAGTTATCTCCAATTTATTGCTTGTCCTCTGTCAGTCTGTCTGACTCTGAAGATTTCCCCTCCCAGATTTCAATTTGGGCACAGAGTAGAGAGACAACATGTTAAAATGATAAATGAAAAAGAGAGTATTTTCTGCCCTTGCAGCCGCCCATTTTCTTTCCTCTGAATCAAGGGGGAGCAGAATAGGGAGAGGGAGCTGTTTTCAAGATGCAATCTAAAAGAAAAATGAAAAAGACAAACCACAGTGCTGCTTCTAAACCAGTGTGATTTTAGAAGCAACAGAGGATTACAGCTGCATTTTAGTGAAGAACAGAGGCCAGTGAGGGCTAGTGTAGCAGAGCTGTTGAAGACACGACAAGTGCCAGGGACAGACACATTCTAGATATTGCAATTTCATCTGTAACTATAGTTTTGTTCTGGGCTTTAAGAGAATATAAACCATATGCTCCTTGCAGTAAAGGTTAAAAAATGCCTCTTCCAGAGTTCGAAGTAATGCAGATGGTAAAAAAAAAAAAAAAATCCTTCACAAATGATATAGAATATGTAGTGAAGTTTGTAGTCATCACCATAGGGTGCATAGCATCTGTTGATGCGCTGTGTCTGTGGAAAACTGGATATTTCCCCCAGTCTGAGGATCCTTTGATAAAACATGGCTGTGTTGCTCATTTGCTCTTATTAAAGTCAAAATAGTCAGTTCAAGTTTGCAGCAGCCACTGAGAGCAGCTAAATGAATTTGAATCTGCAGTTCTCCCTCACTCCGTATTGCTAGTGGGCTCACTTGATAATGAAAGAAAAAAATGGAATTAGTGTGGGTTGTGTGCTTTGAATATGATTGCATATACCGGTAGTGCTACTCAGTACCATTTTGTCCTTTTGCTTTGCTTCTGTGGTTTTCGCATGTTTGCATATTGCCTGCCTGTTTGTGACATGTCAATTGTTGAGCATGCAAATGCAAACAAACAAAGGATGACAGCAACATTGCAAGCTGGGAGTGGGCATTAACTTAAGTGTGCTGTTCCACCCCTGGACACGGGCAATGAGGCTTTATCTGGCACCCATGGTCAAATAGTGCCCTAGCTGGCATGGCGGGCGAGCTTTTTGACCGTGTGGACAGGGGAGGGGAAGGCAGAACACTGCTTTATTGAGTCTGTTCAGTTTCTTCTACTTGCGCAGGGTGGCGGAGTACTCATATGGTAACCAGAAGAAGTCCAGCAAGAAGAAGAAGCTGAGCAAGAACGACATCCGCCTGGTGCCACGTGACGTCGAGGAAACAGACAAGATGAATGTGGTGAGTTGCTCATCTCTCACCTCCTCGCTCAACTACTTCGACTACCACCAGCAGAGCCTGCCGCTGGGCTGCAGGCGCTCCGAGAGCACCTTCCTCAACGTGGAGAACCAGAACTCACGCAATGCAGCTCCCAACCATGGCTATCAGCACCCGTTCACTGGGCAGGGCCACCAGCAACCAGACCTCATCATCAACGGCATGCCACTGCCAGAGGTGAGATACAATTTGCTGTGCTCTGTCCTAAATCTTTGGCTGGGCTGCTTTGGGTGTTAGGGGTAGAAGAAAGAGGGAGGTTTGGTTTTAATTAATTCCCATCACAAAGTGATGTTTCTGTAGCAGAGAAGAAACAGTCAGCTTTCCTTTTCCATTAATTATTATTGATAGGCCTCCTTGATCGTGCTTAATCTTAAGAATGAGATATAAAGATTCAACGCACCACTTTTCAACACATTTCAAGGTCTAGTGTTATTTCAAATTCCATCATACCACAGCCTATAGTGTGAGTGAAATGTCTGTCTGTTATTGATTAAAAGCTAAGCTATTTGAAATGGCATGCGTGATGTTATGTCAGTCGATCTGAGCAGAATCCTTCAAGGCATTTCAAAGGGCCCAGACACTGAAGCTGACCTGTGACTGAGAGCGCTTTGCCAAGCAGAATTTGGAGGCCTGACAAAGTGGATTATTTGGCCTCTCTCACACCACTTGTTTTCTTTTTTTATTTGCGTGTGCTGAGCTACTGCAAAAAGAACAGGAGTTTGAGTATTGACCCAGCTAATCAGCTCCACCACACGTCATTTCAGGTGCTAGCAGAAAGAATAATCATTGCTTAAATGCTTTATCTGTGTGTTGTCCATTTGGCTGCAGTGTTACCGCATGGCCGCTCTGCACAGCCAGCTATTGAATTACCCTGACATACCATGCATGGCTCCAGCAGAGCAGTGAAGGTCTGACTTGGAAGACTATTCAGGCTGACAGAGTGTATGCCAACCAGCTGATCTTTAGTTTATAGATTTTTGTATGTATGAACTGGTCTATTGGATTCTTTGGGCAGTCTCCCTCTTTTCTCTTCATGACCCACTTCTCCTTGATCCCATGGGAGAAAGGGGCATTTATGTTTGTGTGTGTGACAGAGAAGATGTGCATCAGTGTGTGTGTGTTTGTATAAGAATGTGTGTCATGCTCACTCCTATAGACCGCAGCAAATAAGCTCCAGCTCCATACACACATGCACACACACTGCCTTTTGTAATTGATGACTCCAATCTCCATTTGACATTCAGTGAGAAGGAGGTGGGGTATGGGGTTGAGAGTGGGGGTCTTAAAACAAGAAACACAAGATGGATATTGATATATTGACTGGATGATCCAGAGAGATCTAGGCACCGATGGATTCTGAGGGGTCAATGAGACCTACTTACAGGCATGCTGATTTACTGGGCCTGTCTGGTCTGGTTCTGACTGTGTGTATCTGTGTGTGTCTGAATAACACAGGTGGAAAGAATGAGAAATGTTGTAGGGTGTTGTCCTGTGGTGTTATGCGGTCAGTGGAGGTAGAGGTGGGGGATTCAGCAGGTACATGCAGCGACCCGTATGCTGTGATTGTATTTGCTGGTAGGTAGTGCTATGCAGGTCAACACCACCCTTTTCGCAGCCAAAAAGTGGGTCTGGCTATAGAAAGAAATCAACCAGCGTTGTGAGAAAGCTCCAGCAGCATCCTGTCTCTGTGGCTTAACCATCCAATAAAAGCACATTTGCCGCAGGATTAGTCAAGCCTTTATTTGTTTCAGCTAATGAAAAAGTGGAGAGGGAGACAAATAGGGTCGGAGATTGATTTTGATGATTCCATATGCAAAGCTCAGAGTTGTCTTCAAAGAGGGCAGATAGAGAGATAAGAAGGAAAGGAGTGAGCGAGGGTGAATGAGTCTTAGTGCCAGGTGTCTGAGGCACGACCACGTTTTCTCATTTTCTTAGAGGCAGTTGATTGGCTTGATAGAGGCTGGGCCTCTTTAGCATGCAGCTTCCATTGCTCTCCGCCTTGCACATAATGTTGACAAAACATCTCTTTGACCCGCTCTTTGCATATTTTCCCTGGACTGAGAAAAGAGAGTGTGTGTCTGTGTGTGTGTTTGAGAAATAGCAGTAGCGATAGCAAGCCTTACCCTCCAACAGAGTAACCGTTATGACAGTTGTCATTGTTTTCTTTCCTCCCCATTGTGACATTTGCAAGAGACAGAGGCTCTACAGTATGTAGTAATGTTGCTCTTAAATAAAAAATGTTTTCAGTATAATTACAATGCCATTTATAGCACAAACAAACAGCAGCGAAATGACTGATAATTGCTTTGTTACAATGAGCAAGCTTGGGCTTGAAACCACTTGACTCCACAAGTCCTCAACCCATATCCCATTGACTGGCTAGGACATACGAGTGGCTGCACTGTTGTGATTACTGAGGCTGCTTTGTCCCCAAAAAAATTGTTTTCATCCTGAGGGCAACCTCATAATTATCCATGATTCATTTATCCTCAGCGGAAGAGCTTTTTGTTTTTACACTAGGGCACAATGATGTCTCTGTGTTTGTTTATTTTCCAAACATGTAGATTAAAACCAGCATCAGAATGTGGATTCGAGGTCAGATTAGGTTCTCTAATGGAGGTAAAGAGGATATGAGCTTGCATCTATTTGTAAATTCTGTTTTTGATCGATGCAAAGTTCTCCTCCATTGTTAGTTTATGTGGGGCACTGAACATCCCGCTTGTGTCAGAGCAGCTGTAGTCGAGCTTTTCCTGCTTCAGACAAAGCATGCTGGCGCACGCACACACACACACACACACACACACACACACACAAACACAGCAGGCTTGGCCAAGATAACAGTGACAGGTCTCCCCAAAGGCCTCGTACCTGCAATTGCATTGTGTATATTGTATTCTCCCTTGTGAGAACGTGTACCAGTATATACCTCCCTGAACATTGCTGTCCATTGTTTTGAAAAGCATCAGCTGTGAGATGTTTGTTAGACCTGCCTGTGGTAGCACTAATATGAACGCTCACAGGAGAATAGAGCTGTCTTCCATGGCTTAATTATAGTGAATCACTTGGTGGGGGAGACAATTATACAGTAAAGGAATGGCCTTTGGCTAGAATGTGTTTTTGAATTTGTAATGTGTACTAAGGCTTCTCACACCTGTGATTCCAGATAATGAGCATAGTGGGAAAATAAGTTATCTTACTTTATTGATTAGCCGTATTCAGGTAAGAGATTGCAGATTTTCTTTTACACAGAAGATAAATGTATCAGAAAAAAATGTGATAAATGAATTAGAAATAAATGGGCTTGGACTACATGGTGTAAGCTCTTCAGCGTTTGGTGGAAGGTGCGCCTCGCAAGTTTAGTTAATTGATAATCGATGCAATCATCCTCTAGATGTTCTCTGCGCTGTTTCCTTAAAGATACTGTCGCTACATCTGTCGTCTTAGTGACACTGAATTGTAGGTTCAGGTCCTAACAAAAGCACAATGGATGTACATTTTGTGCTTGTTTGTTCAGTTTTTACACTCAATCAAAGGGGCCTATATGAGAAAAAATGAAAATTGAAACAAAACAACTGAAAAAATATGTCAGTGCACCAGGCTTGCTGCTTTTCCCTGTTAGTAAGAAAGATGTTTCGATATTGATGTAGGAGAGACAACAGGGAGTGGTTCCAGGGAGGCTGCACATCCCTCGCTATCACTTCACATCAGGACAATATGCATGGGAGCATTCAAACGTGTCATATTGAGCATGCAAAGTAGATGTCATGCTGTCAGCGCATGCTACACATCTGTTGAAACTGCCAATCTCCTCCCACACATATACTCATGAATACACACGCACACACAATATTTCTTATGGAGTGTCACATTTATTTGAAATATGGGCTGTGACATTATCATTTACAACATTACGACCAACTCGGAAATCTCAGAGAAGGAGGAATGAGTTCCATAATCCAACATTTCGATAATCAAACATTGTTGTGATTCTGCACCTAAAGTATTCTTTTAATGTTGTTTTGGTATTGCCATCATTCCCTGGTGTTTAAGATCTGCAATAAATGTTTCTAGTAAGATTTTCTTAATAGTTTCTATCTTTTAGTGTTAGATTTTATAGGACAGCTTGAGTGTTAATGAATTTTTTTTTTACATATTTAGTGCAAGTCATAGCTGTTTGTCTTCAGTGTAGACAGTTTTACAGGATATAAAATACTTGATTTCACTGTAAAAACTTGACGGTCTTTTTTAGTCAAGTGCAGATTTGGAGTGGGATTTTACCTTTTATTTTCTTTTTATATATCTGGCAGAATTAGGATTTGTTTGCAAAAAGTAGAGAACGTTAACCACTGGTTAAAAGTGTAACTGGGAGAGGACAACATTGAAATGAGAGAGGCACAAAGAGGAAGTAAAACTCAGTCTTGATTAGCTTTACAGTGTCTGACTCTCAACTTCATGTCCAGTTTTCAATGCCATTTGAAAAGAAAAGAAGTGAACGAGTTTGAAATTTTCAGCTAAACTAATTCAAAACTGTCCTCATTCATGGTCTAGACATTTAGACGAACTATAGAATTACATGAATGAAAGAAACAAAAAAATAAAATCGCTCAGTCCTTTAAATGTACAAGTACAAAGGCAGAGCTCCTCTTTTGATTAAAAAAAAATGTGACTGAGCAATCCCTTTTAATTATTCTGCATTTAGTTGACAGTACAAGAAGCTGAAGGACATGCAGTCAATGTTTTGTCAAAAACCTTAAAGCTTTAAGTGGGAAAAAAAAAAAAACAGCCAGATTCTCTGATGATACAAAACGTATTCAACCCTGAACACTTTGTCAATCATGGTGGAACAGAAACAAAAAACAGAGAGGCAGATATTGTGCAATAAGGGAAGAGATACATAACTGCTTGATCTGAAAAGATGTGATGTGTTGGAAGAGTTGGATGTGTTGCATTCTTTAGTCTTCTTCTTTCAAAGGATTTGAGAAAAAAAATTGTTTCATCTCCAAAAGCTTAAGATGCGCACTGATTGAGTGGCAGATGAACCTGTTAATTATTTAGAGAGGTTATTTGTAAGGCAGAGACTTCAGAAATGCTCTGCTTTTTAAGTGTCAGTGTTTATAAGGTGAAATAAAGTCTTGTCTGTCAGAAATAAATTAACAGTGTGACAGTGATGTACTCGGTGCACTCTGATTACATTCCTCAGCTGGCTCCTCCCACCGTGTTTAACACACAAAGCTGATGACGCTGTAGGGTGGTTTTGTGACATTACTCAACAAGATGGTTTTCACTTCATGCACAACCAGTGCTAGTTTTACACTTGGTTGGGTTTTTATAGCCTTGACCCCAACCCGCAACACCCCGTCACTGCATGTCATTCTCGATGTTGCGGAGGTACGATGAAATGACATAACGACCCCAGGCAGCCAGTCAGAAGCATCCAGGCCCGCCGGGTTGCCACCCTTTCGTCGGGATCAGAGCATCCAGCCAAAGAGCTTAAGAGTCAAAACACATAAGTGATGGCGTCTGATGTACACATGTCACTGTATGTGTCCTTAACCACATGTGACTGGTGAGGAGCAGACAGAGGGAGTAATACTGGAGAGAAATGGCAAGGCCTAGAAAAACAAGGAGAGACAGAAGGGAATAGGGAGGGGAGGGAGAACTATTTATAGAATGCCTATGATTTTACTCAACCTGTATTGCTACCGCCTGAAACATGTTATTTGTCTCTGTAAAATGTGGTATTGGGATGAGGAAGATTTTATTGCACAAACCACATCGGGTTCTACAGAAAGCAATAATGTCATGTTTCTATTGTTAGCACAAGATGCTTTTTTCCCCGGAAAAAAAAAAACTAATGTTATGATTATTTAGATGTACCTGCATACGTGGAAGGTGGTATTAAGAAGGGATAGTTGTTCGAGAATAAGTTTTGAGTTTCGCACTAACTCCATTTCCCTGAAATCTTGATAGTTGATACGATAAAATCATCAAATGTTCAAACTTGATAACATCAGCAAACTAAATACGGCACAACAGACATTTTTAAGCTCTTTTATACTTCAATAGACACACATAGGCACAGAGTTACGTCAAAATGAAAAAGTAAGACCATATGGTAATGATCAACTTAACCATTCATCCATCTTTTGAGATAATTTGGCTTGGTTCAAGGCAACATCACTGAAAAGGAAAAAGTATACTTTCAGATACATTAAAAGCTCTCTGATCTGGAAAAAATGTGCTTTCTTATAAACCTATTAAACATCAAATGAAGGGATTTTTTTGTGGAGCCAAAGATAGGCACATTATGCCATTAACTGTCCAACAATTTATGTTAAAAGATGTTTTTAAAGGACATGTAACCAAATGCAAAAATGGGTATAATGGCAGTAGGCATCTAGGTTGACGGTTCCTCACGTAAATGAGAGACGGTTAAATGGAGTGAAGGAAATGGACATAGTGATGATGTTTATCGCTGGGGAAGGGGACATCATTACGCACCTTGTTAAGCCCTGCAAGCAATGCTGCGTGGACGTAATTACCCATTTAAATGACTTTCCTGCGGCGTTATTTTTTTTATTTTCAAATTAAACTCTGACACAAATATGCCACATTCTGTTTTCTTTCATGGAAATACACGGACTCTCGAATCCCAAAATAGAGGCAGTTAACACGTGCAATCTAAAATCATGAAAAGGGATTTTTTAAGACATTTTGCAACGATCATATAAAAAATAAACTAATAAAAACCAAACAAGACTTCTATGAATGACGATAGAAGGCTCCAGGATCTCTCAGTGATGCAGATTTTGCTTCCTGTGTTGAAAATGCATGTAGTTACATTAACATTGGATCGAAAAGGTCAGCTTACATATTTAAAAACACAAACCAACCAAGAGTAAAATCTTTTAGCTGTGGAAGCCCACAGTATTATTTGTTCTGTATCCTGTGTATGTCGAGAGGAATGTGCCCACCTCTGTCCCTAACGCTTAAAAATATTAAAAACGATACGTATTGGCATGCACGTTAAGAAAGCATTGACACTATTTCAATATATCTGTCCCTCCTTGCATAAGAATAACAAGGGATTTGTCTTAAGGGAAATTATATTTGTCTTTTTAGATCTGTTGTGGAACAACAAAACCCGAATGTTTTTCACCAAGTAAACGAAGTGAGAAAAAAGTAATTACAGTTCTCTAGTAATGACCGTTAGGATTTGAGTGGGCCAAAAACTAATTTCATCCAAATGTGCCGACAGAAAAGGTATTAATTGAAGTTCAGGGATATCAGTAAAAAAAAATTCCACTGTCCTGTCTAAGTTAAACTGCAGTTTACCAGACTTGTTGCTGCATTGTTAAGTGAGTTCCCAGGGCTTTCTCCTGAGAGCTGATGCTATGCTTTTTGAATGACAGGGAAATGGGGGAAGGGCCTCTGTGAAACATAATAACAATACTCGCTGTGAACGGAAACTTTTCCAAGCAGCCAGCTCTGACACCAGGGAAGAATGACCTTTCCAAGTGTCCTGTTTTTTGCCTAAAACAAAGAGAAAGCAGGAGGATGTTAGTTAGCATTTTCCCCATCAGATTAAATGTCAGCTACTGCATGCATAATTGCATAAAAAAGAGGATGACTTGAAGTGAACCAATTTGCCGGTGGATAGATGATTCTTGAGTTTAGTTATTTACTGCATTGCAGATATTGTCACGGTACTTTCAGCGTTGTCTGCTTACACTTTACGGTCTTTATTTTTGTCACAGCCGTATGTTAGCACTGCACCTGGCTTTACAAGAATTGTAAGATTGAGTAAAACTTAATTCAGCTGAAAACAAAAGTATTATCCCTTTGTCAAATCTCTACCTTTTTATAGAACTTAAAGAAGGCAGTGCAGACAAAAGGGAGCGAACGTCATTGTATTACACACACAAATGCTGCATTATACCTTTGTTTTGTTTGCTCCAGTGGTGGAGCAGCCTTTCCTGTTTTTCCCCTCCTTTCATTTCAGCAAATTCATATAACGCTTTTGTTTCTAGATATAAACCTGGCTGCACATTAGGGAGCGCATGTATGGGATGTTTGATGAGCGCTGAGGCTGTTGGCAGGCGAGCCACTATAGCAGCAATATCAGCCGCCTCAGAGGCATGCAGCAGTATGGCTAGAGGAGCAGCAGGGTAGCGTAATTGTGCATTGTTCATCCACAGAACAGAGGCAGAGCATGTAATGAGCTGTAGCATTTTCACCAAGCCAGCCTAATGGGCTATGACCGAGTGTAGGCCTCTCAGAGCCCTCGTGTTCCCTCTGCCCTGTGTGGCCAGTGTCTTGGGCCTCTTCTTTTCTTTTCTCCCATTCTCCCCCCTTTTCTCTGCCCGATCAGCGTCAACCAATTCTTCACCCCTGTTATCCCCCTCCTTTATCTCCACTCCCCCACTCATTGTCCCCCTGTCTGAGGAGATGGTGGGACCCCTAATGTGTTCAGTGTGTGGCTGCTTTTCTCATTCATGATGTCTGTAAAGCTCAGAGCAGTCAGTCTGATTCAGGCTGACATAAATCAGAATAGCTCATTGATGGAGCGTCGTATGCAGTGTGATTACATTAAAAACCCAAACACAGCATACAAATAAAAGTTCAGGTGGAGAATTTGCTGATGTTAGGTGTCGGGGATTTGTTGTTAGAAGTCGGCTCATTTTTCTATCAAAGACTGTTTTGCATTTTGATTATCTAGTTTTCCTGAAAGCAATTCAGGTGGGCCTGTTTCGCTCAGGTTTGTTTCCTGGGATTAGGTCTTTTCAGAAAAAGCCCATGCCTGTTATTTACGCCCATATCTAGTTTCTAGGGAGGCGGGAAACCATTTCTTTGCTCGAGTGATACCAGGTCAAGTTGGAAAGACAAGAATGTGTGCCAGGGAATAGATTAGATATCTACTCTGGGCTGAGCTCGGAGGATGAAAACACTACTAATGATAATAGTTATGATTGCCTTGCAAGGGAATTGATAACGACTTCACCCGCCTTTTTTGTGTTCTCTTATAGCATCAGAAAACAATATTCAGGGTTCAGTCAGTGTCTGGCTGTGGAGCACAATGGGACCTCAGTTTTGAGTTTCCCCTCACGTCCACCGTTTGACATACCACAGCATAGGCGGCCAAGTTAATGAATGAAAAGCACTTGGCCTCTGTCAGACTGCTCCGAGTGCAGTACTTTCTCCAGTAACCTCCCTACTTCAAGATTACTCTCCTATACCTGTTCTCTATTTGAGAGCTGTTCCCAGTTCAGTCTTATGGGAATCTCGTGAGAAGGAAGGCTACACTACACTTGTTAAAGAGAAGACTGCATGTAATCTTTGTGCTTTAATAATAGCAATGGTTGGCTTTTTTGTCAAGGAGCACGGCAGGAAGGCAACTATGGAGCTGAGTTCAAGTACCCTTATCTAGTTCAAGGGTTGTTACATCAAAGCAGACTGTAAGGACTGTTAAAGCATCAGTACCAGACTGATGTCTGTCCATTAAATCTTAAAATTTCTTGACCAGTAGCAGTGACACAGTTTCCACTGGCATGTTTTCACTGGTTGCTTTTTTGTACAATTTAAACAATTTAAGCTGTGCTGCACTGCAATTTTTCTTTGCCTTGCTTTAAGTTTTCATGCTAAGCTAAGCTAAACATTTCCTGGCTTCAGCTTCATATTTAACACACATATGTAAGAGTGGTATCTTTTCTCCATTTAGATTTATTTTATTTCTTTTTCATTATTTAACTTACTGTTGCAAAAATGTATATTTTCCTAGAGAAAAACTGTAAATTCCAAACTCTAGTCTTTCCTCTTTTTTTCTTTCAGTTTGCTTCATCAGGCCAAAATTTTGTCAGTCCTAAATACTAATGTGTGGTTGTCCCCTTTTTTGTTAATGTGCGATAGGACAGCAGACAAAATACCAAGGGTGGTGGGGGAGTACAGACATAGGAGCGGTGTTCTGACTTTTCATTTGTGTGCTACCCAGTAATGATTATTTTGGCCTCTAAGCCCCAGATTTGGCCTTGTTTTGCTGTGGGAAGCAGCATCAATGGGGACAGAGCAGCCTTGCCCTGGTTGAGGAGCTTGTCTGTGGCTAAGCTGGTTGGCAACGAGAAGCAGGTACACAGGAGAGAAGAGTATAGTCACAGGAGATCAGCTGGGAATTGAAAGGGAGGAGAAAGACGGAATATTTAGTTTAGGTGAGGACGGGTCGAGTTTCACTCCCGCATTGCTCACGTTTGTTCGGCTGTTGGCTGAATGAGAGCATCTTCTAAATATAGACCATCGTGTTCCTTGTTAGTAGCGTTGGTAACAAGCCAGTCACCAGCTTGCATGAGCAACTGCAGAAAGCTGACTTTTGGTTTAATTTGGAGGACTAGCTATAATCCAGACTAAATCCCTTAAAGCTGAAGCCCCCTCCCCTCACCACTGCTGGATTACGGGAATGTCTTTAAAAGGATAAGGACCTGCTTATCACTGCTTCCCTCAACACTTGTTTGGGACTTCAGATGTGGGGGAGGACAGTTCATCGTCACCCAATGTGGCCAGTGTGGATATGAGTCAAAGAGATTAGGCATCTGACGACGGAGATCAGTGATAATCACAATTTACAGTTTTTAAACCCTCTCAGTCAAAGCCATATGGATCTTTGCATATGCCTCTACTCACACCCCCAAAGTTTTTCATCAGTAAGTCAAATGAATAAAGCAGTTAAATCAGATGTCCAGCAGTGTTTTATGAGTGCAGTACTGGTCGCCTTTAATCATTTTCACACAGACATTTATTTTGTGTTTGACACAATTACTTCGGCCTTTGTTGTGGGAAAGAATGTGGACAAAATCATCTCTCATAGATAAACTGAACACATCTATGATGACAGAAACTTACAAACTGCCAATAATTAACATAATTTCCATGCTTCCACTTCTCTTCAGCCAGTGCCACTGGTGCTGATGCTTACTCTTCTAAAAATCACTTACAATTAAAGCAGTACACTAATGTTTAGCAATAGTTTGGCATTTTGTTGCTGTGCTGTTGTCACCATGGGATTGCAATCAGACTCTTGTCCACCACTCCTCCTGGTCAAGATATAGTCTGGCACATAAAACCCCAACCTGTCGTTTTTACAGTTTAGGGTTTGTACAGATTAAACAAACCAGATACAACGTGAGCTTTAGAGGTACTGATAGCTTTTTTGCTAGCCGTTCATCCTATTTCAAGTCTTAATACAAAGCTAAGCTAATCGCCTCCTGGCTCAGTGGTAAAACAAACATTTTCTAGACAGCAATTTGTTTTTCTTAAACAAGCAAAAACATGCAAAACACCCATATGATAAGCAGCTATTGCACAGCTCAGGTGATGATCGAAAAAAAAACAACCCAAAAAACAGGCCTAGTAGCTATACAAAGGGTTTGTGCTACCAGTTTAGGGCTGTTTGTATCACTCCCTGCTAATGAAGTGTTGTTGGGAGTTGTGGGGGGGTGTCAGTATTGCAACAGGGAATAGAGACCAATCTAGCACACATAGGCATATGTGTTGTTTGAGATGCTATATTTGAATGTTCGGCTGTTACTTATCTCATCGGGGCGTGATAGCGGCAAGGTGAGGGAGTGAAGAGAATTCCTCGTGGATCCAGACTGTGAACCCTGAGCTCTCAGCTTAGGAGCAGTCTGGGAGTTACATAGAGAGTCAAGCCACATGGGGGGAGTGTAGAAATAGAAGTACCTTTGTGTGCTAGTGCTTGTTTACCTGAGTGTCAACATTTTTGACTCTGCTCATTAACCTGTGCACCTGGGTAAAGCAATACATCTCTCTCTCTCGCTCACTCACACACTTACAATTAATAATGATAACTATAGGTGAGCTTTCAGCTCAAGCTAATGAACAGTTGCAACAACATGGTGACGGGGGGGAACTATCACACCTCAAAGGCAGCGAATCGATTTCAGCTGATACCGTTCACAGATACACCCTGTGGCACTTTCCTCAAATCTAATCATGGATCCATTTAAACTACGTTAGCTGGGAGTCTACTCACCATTAAAATGGGTTTTCAATTTCTATTATTTTGAGAGCATTGGTTAAAAATGAACCAAGTGCAGAGGCAAAGTAACAACCATACATCTTCCATCTCTGAAGGATGGAAAGGGAGAGGAGTCTTCGTGTTCATCCGAGCTCTCTCTTCCCTCTTGCCGCTCCCCCTCTCTCCCCATTACCCATGCAGCCAGCATCCTCTCTAAATTGTTTTGCATGACCTTTGCTACAGTAGCTCTAATTATTACCATCACACAGGCCCTGTAAGGCACACAGCTAATTATACTGGATTTATCTGAAGGGACATTGGTGCCATTCTTCATAGGCATGTCTTGGCTACCATCAGTGCGGGTGATCTAAACCCAGAATAAGGTTAATTTGGGTAATACAGTAATAGTAATTAGAGTCAAAATAATTACAAGCATAGTTGTAATAACAATGAAGACCAGGTTATTAGTAATAGGGATCCGAATGAACTCAAACAAAGGTATTACAAATATGCAATAGCTTATATAACTGAGAAAAACGGCAATACCTAAAAAGAGTGGGGGTGAGAGGTACTGTGCAATATGCATAATGACATTATTACTGAGCCAGATTGTTGGTGTTTACTTCCCACTCTTTTGAATTGATGTTTGACAGTGGCAGTTAAAAGGTATATTTTCAAAGGCGTCGTAGGATTACCCGTTAGTGTAGGTACCAGGACCTCTAGTCATTGCATCTCATAAAGAGTTGTTACTAGAGGAAGCGATATTTTTCAAAGCTCCAACATGAATGGAGAGGGGCAGTTGGAGCCGTCTTTTGGCTGGCAGGCAACTCATGTAATGAGCCTAAGAGGGTTCCAATTATTCCACTTGCGATCAAAAAGGAGAAGGAGATTACTTCTCTTGCCTCTTTTTTCTTTGACATTTTACACAGTAACATCTTTTGATAGGGGCTGAGGGAGAGAGGGGAAAAAAAGGTTGCCAGTGAGCGCCTGATAGTCTTGTACGGGCTCCAGCACAACAGTCCTTTCTGTCTAGAAAAGACAAAGCAATGCCTTTGCAGCTCACACATTGTTTTCTTGATTTTTTTTAGATGTTTTGTGTAATAAAACTACTTTTCCCAGTGCATGGTACATTAGTTTTCTCTCAGAGTATGTCACCTGTACAAGACAGAAAGGAGGCTTTCACATGACCGCAGGCTTTGGCTACAGCAGACTTCATGGCTGATCGCTGCCATATTTTTCCACAAAGCTATTGTAGATTGTGAGGAGGCATGTTGGGTGCTCACTCACTCACTGCAGTTGTTTTCCTCCTCTGCTTAACAGTGTAAGTCATGTTCCACGGAATACAGTGGGGAGTTGAATTATTCGATTGTGTACAGATTTTTTTCCTCTCCTTTTCATTTATTAAATTCCCAGATTACAAGTAAAAGCACATTAGATGCCTGGCGGTAACTAAAAGGATTTCTCTGCTGTAGGATACCAAACTATATCAGCCTAGGAGAAATGAAAAAAAGAAAAAAACAAAAGACAAATAATGTTATGTACCACTGCACTGAGACAAAGAGAACTGCAATCTGCATCATCACAGATAAACATCCACCCTTAAGATATGTTCTTGGTAGATAACAGCTTAGTGTGTGCGTGTTTGCAACAAGCGCACACACACACACACACACAAACAGACACACAAGTGCACAGAGCTTTGATAAGAACAGAAAATTACTACATGTTGTTTATGGTGGCAGAACAAAAGGATTCAAGGTATTCATTTCAAGAAATCAAGCTGTGGAAAGGTGGATGCAGGGTCTAAGATGCATTTCAATAGGATAGACTTCATAATATAGGCATAATTAGGGGGAAACAAGATATCTGCTTGAGTTGGTGTGTGTGTGTGTGTGTGTGTGCGCGCCTGAGGTCTGGGAATACAGTACATTCCCCTGTGGATCCACCGCAAGGGGTAGGAGGCAGAGATCCACCGTCTGTTGCTGTTTTCCATGACCCCGTATATCCCCCCGCAGTGAAAAACGATGTTTGCCCCCAAAGACGGCCCTAATACAAATTAAATTAAATGAAGTCAGAGCGACTAATCCCTGTGTGTTTCAGCTGCTGAAACAGCCCCCCTCCCTCACGAATGAGTGGGTCAAGCCCGCTGCATCTGGCCCCCTCTCTACTGGCCCTGCTCTCAAGCTGCTAGGCTCCCAGTCCCTGATGGAGCCGACAGCAGGCCCCACTTCGAATTTCTGCCCCCACTGCGACTGCATGTGTGTGTCTGTGTGACGCATGAGCATGGGAGTTTCACTGTAAAACTGTGTTGTGTTTTTCCCTTTCTGACTCACACTGCGTTTATTCCATTTTGCTTGTTTTGCCTTTGCGCCTGCATGCGTGCATTTTCTTCAAGAAAGATATATTTTTGTTTGAGACTGGCTTACACATTTTCACACATTTCTTGGTCTGGATTTTTTTTTTTTTTGTAAATTTGCAGTTTAATGTAGAATATAGATGATTCATACATTCACAACTCTCAGACAATGTACTAAATAGCACTGTAATGGAAAACAAACAGTAGCATCAGACCCATAGTGATGTTGATGTTGTTTTGTTCTGCCCGTGCCCCGAAGGCAGCCTGTCACAGTCCTGTTAACAAGCTGGATTTACAGATGCAGTGGTGATGTGCAAGCAGCTAATACTCTGCTGTCAATCCTGGTGCTGACAGCTGCCTAGAAAGACCATCCCAAATATTAGCAGCAGATGTGTTTCACATTGAAGCACCAGCTAACAGGATCAAAAAGCTAACTAGGCTTCACTGATAGGCGTAGTTTTGTTGTGACCCAACCTAAAAGATCTCATATGCCCATCTGTTTAATAAAAAGCCCCATTTTATGATACTTACTTGGCATCAAGCCCAATTGTCCACTCTGATTTAAGCATCGGCTCTGATTTGCGAGACAAAGTGCATCAACCGAGTTTTAGCAGCTGGTGTACACAGATATTATGTTTTCGGGGGTTGTGGGTTAGGGCAGGTGTTTTTTTGATGAGCTGGAGACTAGAGTACATGTTTGTGTATGTGTGTGTGTGTGTGTGTGTGTGTGTGTGTGTGTGCATTGCGGATCTGAACACCTGCACACATGCCCTTTGAAAAGCTCCATCACCCCTCCATCCAGCCAACACGCAGTGTAAACATGGTTTGTTTGAGCGAGTGGCCTGGGGTAGTTGGATTAATGAGCACTGATGAAGTTCCACTTGTATCCTGGGTGCTGCCTCCCTATTTGCTGGAGTGGCTGTGATGTGGTAGTGTGTCTGGAGGCGGTGACTCATTCCCTTTACCCAGTGTCAGATTAAGGCATGTCAATAAACAGACCCACTCAATCCATCTCCGAGTGACTGCATCCGCTCACAGAGCCTCCCAGTCTGTAATGAGCTGCTGCAAATCTCCATCCAACTAAAATGTCTGGAAAGATGCCTTGTCACAGTGAGCGAGAGAAAAAGAGAGACGGTGGGAGAAAGGGAGACAGACAGGGAGACTACAGCAGCACCGATGTGACTGGCAGCCATCGTTAAGCTGCTAAGAGAAAATGTACTGAGCCATGCTCCACCATGTTGTCGAGTGCAAGTTGATCAGCTCTCCTTGCAGATTCACAGATTCTTATTTCTGGCGTCCTCGTGTGTATCGAGTTAATCAAAAATGTATTCTAAGTACCGATTTCAAAAGTGACTTGAAGTTATGCTGTTTATTTAGTCACTGCTCTCATGTAAGTATTTAAGGGGAACGTGTTTACATAATCTGCAGTGTTTCTGAATGTTTATATTTAAGTCCCAGCTCAGGGGAGGTGTGAGAAACCTTTGGGAATTCCTTATACGCTCATTTAGCATGCCCTCCCCTCCCGCTTCACACTGGCTAATATAGGGCACAACTGAAAACAGGAAATGCTATCTAGTAATTCTCTCACAAAGATGAAATGACTCCTAAATACATATGTTTGTAGTTGCTCATTCCCAGGAGGCACAGAAACCACAAAGTCTACCTGGATTAGAAGTTACCTTCAGCATTTCCGAGTCTGATCAAAAAAGTCACCACCTACCACTCTCATGTGGCGCCATACACACATTAACGGATTTTTGGATGAGAGGTGTGTGAAAATTTTTCAGTCTGACATCCAAATTAAAGAAAATCCCTCAAGACTTGCCTAAAGGGGAAGTTCCTGCTATTTGAGTTTGATTAGGCTCTACAGGCTTTAAGACAAGTAAGCCGATTTCTTTGAGGAAACAGTGTAGACACCCAAGTCTTTTTTGTCCCTCCCCCGTTTTTACTATGTAAAAACCATGAATCATAATCTTATCGAGTTACTCTGTCTTTCTTTCTGAGTTAGAGGCAGAATAAGTTTGAAAACGCATGCAGGCCTGAACGCTGAACAGGTGTTAAATGAAATTCTATCCAGTCTTGTGTGCCTGGTGACGCTGCACACCTCTATTCATTCAAAGTGGATACTATAACTCCATCTGAAAGACTTAAAAGCACCAGCCGTGTCTCTTAAGACAAAGACAGAACAAAAACACAGACCCCGGAACCCACACAGCCACCAACAGTTTGAAACATGTTGGTCCGGGGCAGTGATTCCCTGGTAAGACAACAGCTCCGACTTAAGCCTCTTTAGCGTCAGTCGACTCCGCTGGAATGCAGACGTCTGCAAAGGGGGCCTATTATTTAAAATCTTTTCATCATGCTGAAAGGGAGGGAAATAGCTTTGACGTTGAGAAGCTCATGAATAATGAATGTTGTTTCTATCAATGTATGTATAATTAATCACATCTCTACTAACTGGACTTCTGTGGAGCCTGTAGGCCTGAGTGACATGGAGACCGGTCTGGACTATTGTCTCTGTTTCAGAATAAAAGACAGCCGCACGATGTGCAGTTTCCTATGAGGGGGGTGATACACAGGTGGAGCAAGTAATAGCCTTAGTGCTTTGGCCTTTTTCCTGACTTCACTAGAGCAGGAGGTGATTGTTTTGGCCGGAATGAGCAAATATTTGTTCAATTTCACACGGAAAGGCAAGGAAAATGAGGAGGAAATGCAAGCAGGAAGTGGTGTTGTGTTTATGTATCTGTTTCATTGTGTTTCAGAGAGGCTGTTATTTAGTTTGCTCAAACAATACTCAATACTTAGCACATGTGGTCAAGGACACAACTGACCTTTTAATAGCATTTAATTCACTCTTTTTTCTTTCTTTTTTTTTTTTTTTTGTCCGGTCACACAGACCACAGAAATGTACAAGCTACAGCCAGGAAGCTTTTAAAAACCTTTTCTCCACAGAATCACTCACTTTCATAACATGATTGATTCCCAAATGGGCTACTGGGTTTGGGGTGAATTGATGGGTGATGAAGTGAAATGATGCAGAGAATGTGGCAGGTTATTTGTCACACGTGTACCCTTCTGTCACAATTGATTGTGTATAATTTGAGTTTGCAGGGGAGCCAGTTGATATTAAATGGTAACAACTCTCTGTATTCATCACAGCACCCCCTCCCCCTTTAGCAGGCAGAAATAGAAAATGTAATCTCATCCACAACCATGGCTGTGCCTCAGGCACTCTTTCACCCTTTTTACCGCTGATCCTCCCTTAGGGGCCCTGCCCTCTATAAAGGAAGAGGGAAATCTATAATCTAGCAGATGGCAGAGGATCTATGGGAAATTCTATAATCGGGAAGATGGTGGTGATGATGGTCGTAGGGGTAGAGGGCAGAGAGGTAGTGGTGGAGGGTTAGCTCAAGGGCCAAAGAGCATTTCTGCCTTTTCAAATTGTGAACAAAATATGAACCCAGTCTATACAGGTGCCTTGGTGGTCTGTGTCTTCGTCATGGGTGTCACACAGCCTTGAGTGTGAGCTCCCTAGGGGTGGTGCACCCAGAGGCGTTGTGGTCGTGCGCCAGCTCTGCCCTGCAAGTCAGGGATTGTTGGAGCAGTGCTTTTGTAGGGAAGCGGAAAGAGAGAGTCTGTGTGTGCACGGATGTGAATGTGCAAGAGGCTCAAAGTGAAGCATTTCTTTTCACAGTCACAGTGTATAGAACGAGAAAGTCACCCGCAGACACACTCACGCACTCCTCTACATCCTCTCTGCAAAATTACATGAGGCGAATACATGCATCTGTAAACAGGCACTTTGAGACACCAACCATCCTTCATCCGGTGAAGTTTTCGCTCTAATTTCCTCCTCTCTCTCTATTTTTTTTTTTACCCATCACTACTCATTTAACTTTACCACAACCAAACCTAGCTGGATAATGAAGCCTTTTTATTTTCTAATTGGAGCTGGCTTGCCCCGTAAACCCCCTGGATCTCTTTCTCCTCATCTCTTCCTTTAGCAATGGGATATCAATAACAAGGCACATTATGTGTAACATTTCCTTCCGGGACTGAGGGGAGTCCGTGAGCATGCTGCAGCAACAATAAACGAAGACTGAGGCACAACCTCAGACTGCTCAAACACAGTATGAAGCAGCAAAATTCGATCTGACAGTTTTAATTGATTCTGTCTAGTTTGTTGTTCTGTATGTTTAAACTGTGCATTTGAGTGTGGCAGTAAGAGCATTTTGTGTCCACAACAAGCATGGCTGGATGTTTTATGTCAGTTAAATTGATGACATTAAGGGCTGCATCCATGACGGACATGAAACACTCACTTCTGTAATCAATTTTTCTTCTTTTAGATGTTTATTTTTTTTTCATACACAGCCTTTTACAACCCAGCCCCACCCTGCTTAAATGCCTTCTGTTTTTAAGCCTTTTAAATAGATACAGTTATCTCAAATGTTAAGTTTGCTTAAGAGATTGACCATATGCATCTGTGCTTAAGCAAGGTTTAATCTTGTAATTTAATAAGCAGTAATTAGTCCAGATAAAGATATAGTCTGGCAAAGATTGCCTAACAAAATTGCAGTATTCTGGTTTTGTGTAAGCTTGTTTTTTATCTTTCAGTGAAAAAAAAAAAAAAAAAAAAAAAAAAAAAAATATATATATATATATATATATATATATATATATATATATATATATATATATATATATATATATAAGAAACAAATTGCTGATGGCATCATCTCATGCATCCCTTTTTCCAAATGACATGGTATTAATGCATGTTGCTCCATTTGTCCATGCTTTTATAGCTTGCTAAATGTTATACTGTGCTGTATCAGCCTCGATAATACATACAGTAGGGCAGCTGTGTGACATTTTTTTCTCTCTTTTTCTCCCCTATCTCTGTGACATCTGCTGAACTTGTCGGGTGTTTACTGGTGTAACAACTGGTGTCTTCACTCCCCCACCCTTCCTCTCCACTCTGGTGCTCCCCATGCCCCCACACAATGAATACACTTGCATCCAGACTACAGAACCAATTGTCACGCTGGGAGGAAGGCAAATCAAATCTTACGGCAGCAACTAGGCGAGGAGATTGCTTTTTCCTCTCAGTGGCAGAGAAGCAAGCCCATCGTCCCTCTGCCTCAGGTTTTACGGGAGAGAAAGAAGCAAAGGGTGAAAAGGGGAAAGCTTCTGGGCTGCAGCAGCTGGACCGCAAGTCTCCCGCAGGTCAAGTCTCACCCATTTCCTCCCATCTTCACCCTCTCTCTCTCTCTCTCTCTCTCTCTTTCTATTCACTCTCTTTCCACTTCCCTCCCCGCTCATCCTGACACTACCTATCAGTCACCCGGCGACACTGGGGACTACATTCCTCCCTCCAGTCCTCCAGATGAAACGGAACAATAATTATGGGGATAGAGTGGCTCTGGCCGCCAAACTGGGGCCGCTCAGATCACAACAACACATTGTCCAACCTGATTAAGGAGCCATTTGTGGCGTCCTTGCTGTAGTTAAGCAGTCCTCATCCTCTTGCCTGAAACTTGACCTCTCAGCAAGATCTATTGACATGTCCTCCAATTTGAGGTCGGTCAGAAATGTGGGGGCAGACATTACATTTCTTTACAGGAAGCCTGAGCTAATGCTTCCGATTCTTCCTCAGAATAGGAACTCCAGAGTGACTCATCAATGCCCAAGGTTATGCCCTCACATGTTGAGTGTTTGTTTATTTCCACTGACAATTTGATGAATAGAGGAAATGTGGTTATCTCCACTGAATCCTTTGATTAATGTGCAGCTGCTTTGTTGAAGATGAGCTACAGAGGAAGAGTCCACTTCGGTTGTACCTACTACACATTTAAGAGAGCTCCATGTAAAATCCCTGAGAGTGAATTGCATTATGGAAAGTACAGTTCCATTTCTGGACTGGAACAGCTTGAGAGCAGGGGCATACTGCCTTACTCTCCAGGCCGTACTCACACAGAACCTGCCATCCAAACCAATTATACACTGCAGCCAGAGTGACATTCACAAGAAATTTTCTATCTTGTCTTTTAAATGAAGTTTTCCCCTTGTTACTCATGCCTTGCATTTTCATTAGTCTCTTACTTGATGCGCAGCCACTGTAGAAGATGAGGCAGTTTAATTTGTGTTCATTGGGGCCAAAGTGCAGCACAGGTGGAACACAAAACATACGCATATACAGTATGTTGGCTATAGCATAGAAACATTATTGATCTATAATAGCAATCTATATAAATCTTTTAAGGGATAGATATTATTCTGTGATAATACGTTTATGAAAATATGTTTGTGAAATGAGGCATAGTTTCTAAATGAATTAAATAATGTGATAATCTGTAATTAATGATTAATCTGCGTTGCAGTATGTTGCCACTGCTGTTACCTTTGATATTTACTGGAGTCAAACTGAACGGGAACAAAAGGAGTCAGGGGCAATACATGAGAACAAACATGGTACGCTCCAAATTAAAGGCTAATAATAAAATGTTAATTAAATTCCTTTATATGAATCATCTTCTCTATAGTAATGAGTTAAAGTTTAATTAGGGGTAAATGCTAAAAAGCAGATGGAATGATGCTAACCTTCAGCGCAAACACATTGCATCATAATTTAGCAAACCCCAATCAGAGGCGTGCCCTTACGTTGTTTCTTATCATTTTCCTGCAAAAATAATTAGGAGTACAAGAGGTGAGATGGCAAACAACAGCTTATCTCCTAATGATTGAAGGTAGACCTATGCTCTGTAGAGAATATTGAAAGATAACTACACGTCTGACATATACAAGTTCCTTGAAGTCTACAGCAACTAAAGGAGACAGACAAATAGCAGCGTCAGCATCAGTCAGATAATAATGCCGCACAGCATGTTTGTTGTCTTTGGAGCCATGAGAAAATGGCATCAATACCAAGAGTCTAAACAAACAAGGACTTGTATTTGGTAGCATTATCAAACTCTTACATTTTTCATAGAATGCAAACAGGTCATGAAAGCTATTTGCCAGAGGTAAACACCACACGATGCCTGCTGTGATCTGCCAGCGTCACTTTCATTTTTTTATGTGTGTATTTATTTATTTATTCCAAAATCTAAGATTCAAGAAGACTGGGACTAATGTCTGACATTTCTTCTGCTCCCCCATCCCCGCTGCTCAGACTCTGCGGCATTGTGGTTTTACTTCCACGCAGACGCTGAAAAAAGTTCAAAATGTTCAACCTCATTAACATCTAATAAGGAGAGTGTTCGCACAGTCGCACACTGAGTTTTAATCTAAATCTGTTTGGTCACCATGTATGACAGCTGTGCAAGGCCACTGCTACCTCACCAGCAGGCCTGCGTCAAGTATGTAGCTCACTTGATAATCAGCAATTGTGCTCCAGTGCCTGAATTAACCTTTCTTATCATAGGGGTGACTTTTTTTTTTTTTTTTTCATCAGGGCTTTGATACCGGCACTGTAGACTTCCCTCGGAAGTCAGCCATTGACGTGCAGCTTTTATCTGGATACAGTATCTGCACCGTGGAATTTTAAGTGAAGGCTCTGCTTTCTGTCTGCAGAAAAACACCTGCATGTTATCAAAGTTTGTCGAAAGGGTCGTATCCTGGCTGTTCGCAGGACTGGGAAAGTCCTTTGAGAGGCTTTGATACCCTTTTGCCCTCTGACATCTTACCTAGTGTGAGTTGATGCTTGGCAGACGCAGGAGGGGCTACCTGCTCAGTGTACACTAACTCTTCTGTCCATGTGCTCTTACTCATCCGACATTCTCCTTGCTAAATAAATGTAAAAATAAAAGAAGAATGTAGGATGCCTTTGAACTGTGTTCTCTAATGTGGGTCAGAGATCTATCGTATGCATATTCTGAAAGCCTTTTCATCTGCAATTGCAGAGTTAAGATTCCCCTGGTACACTCTTAATTTCATCTACTTCTCTTGCAGTTATTTATTTAATATTTCTACATTAATGTCTTCTCAAACATGGGAAAAGTGAAGAGTTCAGAGAAGAAAAAAGGGAAACTTTTCTTCTCCCTCTGTCTGCATGATAGTCTGTCCGCCCTAATGACTCCATTTTAAAGACAGTGGGCTGACCAGCAGTGGAGGGAGGGAGCAAGGGAGTGAGAGCGAGCGGGGAGGGTGAAGAGGAGAAGAGAGGCTGCGCTCACTGCAGCACTCTCCTCAGTTCTCAACTCCCAGTCAGCCTCTCTGTGTGTGTGCTTTGAAAGAGAATAGGATTCAGCCCTTTGAAAGCCGAGGCTGCTCACCGGGGCCTTTGTGTAAAATAACATTTCTACTGAAAGCCAATTACTGGTAACATTATTTTGGTTGCTTCCATTATTAAAAGTACCTCTCTCTGTTGCCCCCCATCATCCCTCAACCACAACCCCCCACCCCCTACACTCACCCCCCTTCCACCCTCTGCATCGTTCTCTTACAGACGGAGAATTATTCCATTGACTCCAGTTATGTGAACAGCAGAGCCCACCTCATTAAAAGGTATGTCTTGATTAGGAATTGTTACCAGCACCTCGTTACCATTGTTATCTGTAATTGTTTTATCTAATGAGTTCACAGCTACTGTTGCAGCAGTTTGCAAGTGTTCCTGCATGTTTTTCATTCTGCATAATTGCAATGGGAGGATAAGATTTTGGGATAAATAGAATTACTCCATAATGCGTTTAGTAGACACTTGTTGAAATGAGCCACAAACTCTCTTTCTCTGTCTCTTTCTCTTTCTCACTCTTTCAGGATATTAGATTACACAGCAGAATCAGCAAGTAATGATTTTCATATTTACAGATAACCTTATTACTCTGTAATTTGACTCACTGGCAACACTCGTGGCTTGAATTGCATCAGGTTATGGCTTAAAACAACCACTTGACAATTAAATGATGTTCAAAAGATTTCTCTAATATTTTTCCTCCACTGTTTTTCAAGACAACATTTTCACGAATAGTCAACAATTATGTTCTTTTGTTTTTCTTCTTGGGTAGAATAAATGTTTTCATTGTGCTTTGTATTTCAGTCCACCTGTACCAGGATATTAGATAGGGTTTGCGGGAATGCGGGGTTGGGTTGGGGGGGTTCATATAATAATTCCCTCCAGTCATTGAGGTTTTTGTAACCAGGCTCACTTCGAAAAACTACAATTCTCCCTTTTTACCTGCAGCTACGGAACATTCCAGGCTTTCTTTTGTTTGAGGCCATCCCAGCCTTTTGAAAAGCCATTATGGCAATTTCCCCCCAAAAGATTCCCTGCATTAATGTAAACAAAGAGCATTCAAGTGTGGGCCTCTGCAGCACACTACAAAGAAATCCCCTCAGGAGCCAGTGAGCCTATGGTCTGGGACAGGTGCAATTACAGTGATAACATCAGAGAGCCAGCATTACCTGCAGTCCTCTCTCCCAGGCTGGAGAATGTGAGGCTCAGGCTGGGAAATGCAGCTACCTTGCGCTGTCCTTCACTTCCTCTACCTTTCTTATTCTTTCACACATTTGTTTATGCCCATTTTCTTCCCTATCTATTCTTTTGTCTACTTTCTCCTTTCTCCCTTTATATGAACTCATTCATATATTTTTTTTCTCTCTCTCTCTCTCTCGCTCCTGCAAGAGCACATGTTCATATATTCACCCCTATTTAGTGTTGTTTGTAAAGGAGAATTTGTTCCAGTGGGATGGAAATCAAATGAAGGGAAATCACGCTGTTACTGTGCAGCTGTTGATTGTGCCCCCCCACCCCACCCTCTTTATTGACTGTGAGCCCCAAACAAGACAGATGCTCAGTTTGTATGCTTCCAGCGTTTCCTACATCCATCTTCCTTCCAGGAATGCCTGATTACTGCAGTATTTGTTTGATTGTAGTGAGTGAGTGCCTCCTGTTTGTTCAATGTGATGTCCTTGAAGTCAGTGCATCCATCCAAAATGTCCCTGTCTGAAACAACCATGCTATCTGCGAAGTTGAAAAATGTCCACTTAATCCAGAAAGGCTCTCAACAGATTTAAACTACCTTTTTATGTTGTGGTTACTGCAAGTGTGGAAGCTAGTGCTGGAGGCTTTGTTTGTCGAAAAAGTGTAGTATATATATATATATATATATATATATATATATATATATATATATGTGTGTGTGTGTGTGTATTTTTATAGTATTCTAAGGCTTACAGCAACCAAAAAATACTAATAAACTGCTTTGAATTCATGGAAATCAACCACATAAAAAGGGTGGAGAATTTACGGAAAGGACGTAAAAAAGGACAGGGAGAGAAAGACGGACAGCTCATCACAAACCATCAGAGACACAGGGATTGAGGAGAGGGCGTGAGAGAAGGAGACGTGACAGTTAA
This sequence comes from Sciaenops ocellatus, assembly GCA_033000465.1. Lineage (NCBI taxonomy): Eukaryota > Metazoa > Chordata > Actinopteri > Sciaenidae > Sciaenops > Sciaenops ocellatus. The sequence goes on along the minus strand of CP136866.1, from coordinate 11,785,880 downwards.
TCAACATTTCCCTCTCCTCCCTCCTGGCCCCCATATAGCACATCGACATTCAAGGACCTGGAGGGGAACAGTCTGAAGGACAGCGGCCACGAGGAGAGCGACCAGACCGACAGTGAACATGATGTCCAGAGAGGACACTATGTTGACACGGCTGTCAATGACGTGCTGAACATGACTGTCCCCCCCAATGTTTGCCAGCTGCCAGACCAAGGTAAGAAAATCTCTGCTTGTACATGAGTGTGTGTGCTGTGTGTGTTTCAAGGACTTCAACATCCTTTGGAGTGTGTTTTGGCGGGTTCAAGATAAGACTGATGTGTATTTGTGTGTGCTCCCAGGTCTGTTTAATGCCACCAGAGCATCTTTTAAGGTACATTATACCCATTGCAGGCTTCAGATGTGCAAGTATGAATAACATCACAGTTTTTTTTTGTTTTTTTTTTTTTGTCTTTGATGTCCTGCAAGAGCAGCTAATGCGAGGGATCTCTGACAGCTAAGGCTACCCTTTGATACAGGCTTAGGCAACATTATTGACTGATAGTAGCCATGTCTGCTCTTGAAGTGGGGCTGACTTTAGATGTGCTTGAATGGCAGCAATTAGGCTCACAAAGGTAGGAAGGTGGAAATCTACATATCTCCACGTGCCCTCATCCATTATTCAGGGGGATCATTTAGCAGGGAATTAATGTTGATGTTTCATTTCTGACTCACCGTTTAAAAAGACATCCACTTGGTTGGCAGAAGTCAGTGTAAGGGTCATGTTCGTTCTTAACTACTGCCAGTCAGACTGAGGAAGAGAGCAGGTCAGCAATAGCAGGAGAGAGAGAGAGTGTGGAGAAAGCAGGATAAAGCTGTCTGGAGCAGGCCAGGATGTTACTATATGCACCTGAGGGTGTTTACTGAGCTCAAAGGAAACACCACATGCACAGGTGCAACAGCTCAGCAGAGCACGAGAGTCAGCGTGTGTGAAAATTGCAGACATTTTAGGATGACTCACATTAGCAATTTTATTCTGAGCGCAGAGGAAACACCGGACATTTTATTTTAAAAGCACACACTTGAGGACATTTCTTACAAATATCACTCGCAAGTATCTGAACTTTACATTTGCACTGCGCTCCAAATTGGGAACAAATTTAGTTCCCACATCTAACAACGGCATCATTTCGGTTCCTTTTTACTAACACTGCCGTAGTAAGGCTGTCTACTTTCTTACTACTCTGCTTTCTTCCTCTTGAGCTCAAATAGGGAAATTTTTTTAATAAGCTGGATATAACGAAAAGGAATTCCACTTTATAATAATGCACAAAGGAATGAGGATTATGTGATTTTGTTTAAATTATTTATCTATTTTTTTTTTGTTCATCTATCAGTGGACTGTGAAGTGTGTGGGTGTGGTTGATGAAGCAGTAATAGACGTGTGTAGGCTCTTCTTCGTCTGGTCCCTGGCATGTTTAACTAACCAGATGCTTCACTTGGAGCAATTTGGCAGTTGATGTTGTTTGACAGGGGAATAATAACATTAGACAACCTACACTTTATGTTAATCAAGAATAGAGGCATACAAGTTGAGCTTTTTTCATTGGAGGTCGTCTATATATTGTAATGATTTAGCCGAGAGATACAGGTAGATGCATACAGGTTCAGGAAGTATAGTGAGCATTAGAATCAACCTGTAAGGGTATTGAATAATGAAGAATGTATTTGCTGACTATTGGTTGCCTGACAAAATTACTTCATAACCGGTGAAAAATTCCTGCGCCTTAAAAAATACATGCTGACAGGTCCTCAAGTAGCGGGATCTCATTATTGGAGACAATTAGAAATGATGTACATGAAGAATATTACAAGTGGGGAGAGCTCTCTGAGGCAGTTCTTTTTTCATTAACACCACCAATGATTGTATCTGTTTCAGCAAAATGGATGCATGCCTCCTGAATGTGTAACACAGCAACACATTGCTGGTAAACAGAACAAGAGGCTATTTCACAGTGCTGTCCATTCTTTTGACCAGAACGAATAGATGATAACAAAGTATCTGTTTGGAATTACAATTAGATAGCTTATTATTGGCTCTTTTTTTTTTATTGCAGTCAGCTACAGACTCACTTTTGGCCGACAATTTTCCTCAGTAAGGACTTAACAAAATGGCTCCACTGGAATCTGTCCTCCCTTTGTTTTGAGAGTCAGTCAGCAGCAGTGGTCACACCAGAGAGTAATGAGAGGCTGTTCATAATTATTAAATGAATTGACCAAAGATCCTTACATGTGCAGAAATGTAATGACATAGCAAATGAAATCGTCCCTCTATTACCGTCTCAACGGTGTAATTACATAGTTAAAGGGCATGGTGGGCTGACAGAGATGGGCAGATTCAGCACGACACAGAGTTGAATCTGTCTCTCTTGTTGTATGAGGACTTTACATCATCAGATTTTTTTTTTTGTTTTGTGGCTCCTCGGGAGAGCTTCCTCTTTTCCCTGCTTCATTTTCCTTTGTGCAAACCAACTTCAGTGCAAAGGCAGAAATAGAACAGTCGAGGTTTGTAGAATACGAGAACGGCGCAGTGGTTACAGTCATGTGATGATGTGGTTTTACTTTGAGCTCGTCTGTCTTAATTGACAAAAATGGACACTATTTTCTGCTAGTCCTATTGAGTGAATAGAGGGAATTGTCAGAAAACAAATAGGCATGTTCACTAAACACCCCGCTGCTAAGATGTCTTCTGGGAGTAACTCTGTTGTACAGTGCACCTCTCCTGCCAGCTAAAGCAGAAAACAAGTTGAGAGACTGCAATTGCCAAAGGACAACAACACACGAGCCGAGGATAGAAGAGACATGTTTTTTTTCTGTGCTTTTATTGTTCTGTTGATAAGCTCCGAGAACAAAAAGAAACTGGAAGAGGGAAGGAGGAAGGGTTAAACTCTCAGGCTTTTACAGTGCAAATGTTTACCATTCCCAGTGTCATGTAAAGGTGTTGTTTGCCCAGGAGACAAGCCATTGCCTTTACAAAGACCCTGCATTCCCATCATCTGGTGGGCTTTCATGTGGGAATCCATTTGTGTGACGAGATTCAGCTGCTAACTAACTCAGCTCTGAGTCACAGTAGACATTTTTCCTTTCTGTATCACTTTTTGGAGTTTGATATTTGGCTTTTGTCCATCAGCGTTGTGCCTTTTTTCTTTTGTGGTTTCAACAACGCTATTCATTATTCCTGCCCGAGCCACTACCAAGGTAACTTTCAGCGAAGTGCTTGTGAAGAGATTTTAGACTTAAATCTGAGTGAATGCTTCTTTGTTGAATCTCTGCCAAGAATCTAAAGAGGCGTGTGTGCTCTTTTTGAAAACCTGACCTGAAATATCCTCACCCAGTGGATTAGATTAGGGAAGTATCTGAAGAACAAATTACATTAAATCCCTTAAAATCTATAAAGGAAGGGCTATCTTTAACATGTAATGGCCCCCTCATATCTGCCAATAGAATAAAAATGGATGATATCACTGTAACTAAAAACTGAGAAGAAGCTATATAAAATGAATTCTTTATCTTTATAAGCATGTCTGTGAAGTTAGGGGGATTTGGTTGAAATGTGCGACATGCTAGCTTTGGCTCTGTAGAACCATTAGTGTCAAGGGAGAAGCGAGGGAACAGACTCCAAGGGTGCTGGTGACAAAGAGAGCTAAATCTATTTTTTCCGACTTCCTTTGATTGTCATAGCTCACACTTTAATTCCCCCCGGATATGGATGAGCCATGGTTTTTAAGGATTAAGATTCATGTATTGTTAAACCGCTCGAGTTATCTCTGCGGGAGGGAACGGGAGAGCACGATGTCGTTTTACTTTGTCCGATTTGTGGGTTTAGAGGTTTGTGATCTTGGTTTTGGAATTATTACCAGGTCAATATGTAAGTGTTTTCAAGAAAAAAAGCACTTCTTCTTGGCTTATTAGACTCAGAGGGATCCAAGACTGCTCAATTAAACAGAGCAGGGAAAAGGCCTCTTTTATTTCTGACATATTCCTTGGCCTCCACCTCTTGAGAATATCTCTCATCTATCTGTTAGCCTCCCTATGGGTGTGTGCCTGAAGCTGGAACCCAGGAATGGAAGCCCCCTCCGTGGGCCGCAGACTTCTCCATATTCCCTTCTTCCATCAACAGATCCGCAGGGTTTCACTGTTCCTAATTGATTTCAGCTCCCCCCACCTTTTCCATCTCTCCTTCCCTCTCGTTCCATATGTCTTTCTGTCTTTCTCCAAACATCTCCAACCCACATCGCCACAACTTTGTGCCAGTCAAGCAGTTCCCTTCCCCTGTTGAATTAAAGAAATAGTAAAAGCACCTCACATGTTTCTGCTGCAAACTTGCCCTAAATTCAACACGGGAACATTTCTAGTTTGCAGTTCTCTGATCTACTAACGAAAATGCTGACAGGTGTCAGAATCAGGAAGGCAACAGGAACAGGGCTGTGCTGACAACACGAGAGAGAGTCTGTGTGTGAGGGAGACAGAGATGGAGAGATGAGCTGAGAGTCTAGTAAGCAGTCTTAGTGAGAGGAAAATAAAAAGAGTAAAAGAGGAAACAATCTTTCTGACAGGTACGAGTGATTTTTTTTCTCATTCGCTCCCTCCAATACTGTGAATGTGCCAGAGGATTTGACTGATTCTCAAACAACATTTGATTGAATTAAGCATCAAAACTCTTTGTGCGATTCGGAGCTGGCAACAACACGTGTTACGTTATGATGTTTTAGGATTAGATTAACATACAAACTTTATACTGGGACCATCCATTTTGATTTGAATTTGCCTAATCTAATGTGTAACCCATGGTGGAGGTAAAATGGCTGACAGTGACAAAGAGCTCAGTGCAATACAAGCATTAAGGAAGATAGAGTGCACACACACTGCACGCTCAAACACACCAGAGAATGCTTGCAGGCAGGTGTGGCGAAGTCTGTAATGAACCACCAAGATGCAGATGTAGAGACTCGAGGAAGTATAAGGATATAAAATGTCATTTCAAGCTGTGTCCATCTGCTTGTCTTTTTTTTCTTTTTTTTATCGTGCTCTCATTGTGTATGAAAATGTAATAAAACAGAGCTGACCAATATTTATTTTGTAACTGCTAAAAAAAGCAAAAGACCTTCATCACTTAACGGGAAAATGTGATTTTTTTTCTCTCTCACTGTGCGAAACAAGCTGGTTTCCGCACGAGCACTGCTTTTATGTCTGTTCTAAATTAAAACCCTGGCTGTGGCTTCTTCGTAGAGTTTGTTTGCAGTATTTGCATAAGTAAACCAACAAAATTCTTTAAAAATCATTTGCGAGCTCATCCCTTTTAGTTCTTTAGTTAATTCCAAGAGGGAATAAGTTAAGAGATGTGAAGAAGGACCTAAACAAACTTGACATGTTTTGATTCTCTGTTTATTTTTTTTTTTTTATAAGCGCTGCCTCCAGCTGCACTTCCTCAACCGCACACACTAACACAGGCACAAACAAAAAATGCTTGCAGAAGGTCTTCTTCTCCAGCCCAGACTGAAAACATATAGTAATGTTGTAATACTATAATGGCATCCCCTGAACCCTTATTCTGCCAAAGCTCTCCTGAATATACCCAGTGTATTTAATCAGCTCAAGAGGGGACTGCTTATCTCTCTGCACTTGTCATGGATAGCGTATTGAACATATCAGAGGGAGAAATGGGAATAGTTCATTATTTTCTAGGGCTCACAATGAGCCTGATGTATCTCATTGCAGGCCCTCCACTGACAGCTCATTTTCTAGACAATCCTGGCATTCAGTTCACAACGCGGCAGGGCAAAAGAGAGTGAGAGAGACGGAGAGACGGAGAGAGGGAGAGAGGGAGGAAACACAGAGACAGAGAAAATAGGGCTCCGGATCTCCATTGCTTATTCATGACGCTGTGGCATGCTAGGTGTGTTAATAATCTCCGCAGAAACCAAGTGAATCACAGTTGTTTGTTGAACACCTAGCCAAGCTGGGCCCCAATCGACAGCAGATGGGAAAACAGGGGGATCAGGATGATCCCAGACAGAGGGAGGGAGATTAAGAACAGGTAATGTGCTGAAGTTGATGGGGGCCGAGTGTGTATTAGAGAGGAGAGAGTACCTGAATTTTAAATCAGTCTGAGTGTGTGTACACAGAATATAGTGTGTGCGTGTGTGGCTGCAAGTGTGTGTCTTTAAAGGTTAATCAGAGATGGATGGAGGAAGAGAGAGAAAGAGAGAGAGGGAGAAAGATAAAGAGATGGCACAAGAGAGAGAAATACTATGGATAGGGGGAAATAGAGTGAAATTCAAGTAGCAGAGCTATAGAATTGTCTCGGTCTACTCGCCTTTTGTGGCTCCGATTGATTCTAGTTCTTGTCCGAGGAACCGAGGCAGCAGCCATTTTTCTTAACCGCACCATTGTGTTTTTAATTCTTTGAGGTCACCGTGTGGGCATAACCCCTTCTCCACTGCACTGCAATACAAAGCAAACAATAATAAGAAAATGTGCGTTACAACAGAGGGCCGTATGGCTGCAGGGGAATGCAGTACTGAAATCACACACACCTAATGGACGTGTGTTACTCTTAATAAGATAGCTTAAATTAGATTGTTTTACTCATTAGGCTTTTTAATAGTCACCTTTTAGAAGTCCCTGTCCTTATGTTACCAGCATCACCTCCCAGTGATACTTGCTGCCTGCTTGTTCACAGATGTCTCGTATCTCCAGTTTGATGTGAGCTTGCTGCCGTGGATTCTTATCCAAAATAAATTTACATTGTACAGTAATAATCTTGTGTGATAATGAGAGGTTAACAAAGCCTCCTCTGCTATGGGATTCTTTATTTACATCCTTCCCACCCACAAACAGTGTAAGAGCAGAGGCACCCATATCGTGACTGTACAATCAACAGTGAAGCCAAGGCAAATTTATTTATTTTTGCTCCTGAGATACTGATACAGGTTTTTCATTTAGTGTGTCCTTCATGTTTGCTAAAAGGTTTTCATATGAAGTTACACAGTTAAAGAGACTGTCTGACCAAGTATCAGATCAGAAAACGCTTCTATGTGACATTCAGTACATGGACAAACTACGGATTTTATAATTTAATTTGGAGGACTTGTTGCAGTGAAACTAGGCCAGTGACTGTAATATTCTGAAATTGTACTAACATGATACTAATGTTTTAAGATTTCATTCTCAACATTGGTCCAGACATTCTTACTTTTCGAATTTCAGTGGCAGTGAGGAGGCTTTACTACTGTAGTGACTCTAATGGCTGCTGGTCAGTTGAGAGAAATATATGGTACTTCCAGAGGAATGTGTCCCCAAGTGATTAGCCATTGTTGTCTGTCATGTCAGGAATGCATCTTGTGTGTACGACAGTAAAGTTGGCCATCAGAACCACTCTGCCCCGAGGACAGAAATAGTAGATAATATAACTCCAGACCCAATGCTGATCCTCTGCTGACAGCTTGAGTTCCTCTCAAGAGCCTCTAATACACCTTTATAAAGGCATGACTTACCACAGCTTTGTTGCTAAAATGGTATGACGACAGACCATGTGGAGTAAACAACCTGATGAAGACATACTATACACATAGACTAACTCAAAGAAGCCTCAGTGTGTGGCTGGAAGTGGGCAGGATAGTCACAGAGTGACTGCCAAAGCAAGGCTTGTATTACAGGGATCCCAGGATATCAGACACCAGGCGGCCTGTGCTCCCTCCAGGCAGGGCAGAGTCTGGCACCTGGCCCATAGCCCAGATAGCTATAATCAGCTCCATTACCTGTAGCACTGACTCCCATTTATGAGCCCTCATAGTGGAACCATACTGCTATACTGCAGGGATTTAAGAATGCTGGCAAATTTAGGAAAAGTACAAATAGCATGCCGTCACACACGCTATAGCTACATCTGCTGCAGATACATACGTTGTACACACACACACACACACACACACAGGAGTGCATTCATAGCCTTACGCCACACAAACATATAGTGAATGGGGAGAGATTTTCTAGGCATTACGTGTCTTGGCACGAGGCATTTGTTTTATCTTCTCCCTCAGTGAAAGGAAAGATTAAGAATATACTCTGCTCTGTTTAAGGGGAAAATCAGCTGTCTTCTGACAAGTACATTGTAGCCCGCAGTTTTCTGTCCAGAATACAAAGAGACATTTATCACTGCAGCTGGGTTAAGGGAGGAAGAGGGAGAGAGAGAGAGAGCGAGGAAGAGGGGTGGGGTGTGCTGCAGCAATGTGCATTTCTTATTTTAACCCCTATTACTTCCTCTCTGTGTGAAAAACACAGATACCTCTATTCTCTTTAATCCGTTTGAGATTTCCTATGTTTTATTTTGCTTTCATTTCAGTGTCTCCCCAATGCCTTTGTCATCTCCACACTGGTTTTTATCTTAGTTCTCATCACCTTGTTTCTCCTGACAACATTATAACTCAGACAGAATATGTAGCAGGAATATGTAAAGTTATGTCGTCCTCCTCAGTTGTGGCAACAAAAGGTTACTACCTCAGGCATACCGCTATAATATTTCCATATTCTGCTCTCCTCATGTATATTCAGTGAGAATAATTTATTCTCTAACATTTTATAGCCGTTGAAATGCAGAATTTTCTCTTACACTGGCCTGTGCATATATGGTAAAACAGAGCATGGCACAATGTGCACATTGGATTTGTACTCAGCAGAAGTTAAACAGAGGTTAAAGAGAAGTCATCCAAATCACCTCTATCATTACTATCTTTCATTCACCAATTAGTGTCAGTGTTCCCTCGCTGTCCCCTAGATGACCTTGCCAGGATGAGCTCACTATGTTGTAATTCAACATTTTGAGTAGGTCTCAATAGTGGGAGGCACGTTGTGACTGCTTGTGACCCAGATTATAAACTATTGATGAGAGAGTGAAGGCATAGTAACAGAGTGGAGGGACCTGCTGAGGTATGTGTGCACCCAGAGAACTTCCCCTGACCTTTTCTTGGCCACCAGTCTCTGCAAGACCTTGTTTGGATTTCATCTTTCAACACGTCTTCATATTCGAGAACCTGCCAGTCATTTAAACCTCTGATTAGCCCTTATTCAGAGAATTAACAGGGAAACAGGTATTGCTACTGAGCTTAACAGAGTTATCTTAGTCGAACAAAGAATAGAAATTTTAACACGGAGGGCCTAAACACTGCATTGTGGTTGCATTTCTCCCTGGTTTTGCTCTGTCCATGTGTGAGAAAGGTCAAGAGCTGAACAGGATGAGTGGTGATTCTACGGTTTGGCATAGCTGGTGGTGGTAGATAATCAAATTAAAATAAATTAATCAACATAAAAAACATAATTTACAAAGGTCCTCTGTTCTTGTATTGTGCTGCTAATAAGATGATTCCTTTAGGCTACCACATGTCTTTCTTGGCATTACGCAAATTATCACACCACATTAGTATATTATGTGAAATCAGGTCAATGTAAACCATATAAATATTAGATTAACTGTTACTGCTTTTTACAGAAAAAGGATACAGTATAGGAAATACTTTTGATATGTTTAAGGAGGCTTTATTGTTGTTCTTATTATGTAGAATTGACTAAAGGACAGACTTCACTCAGTGAATGCACCTTGCCAGCCAAATGTGACTTTTCGCACCGTGCTGTCCCCCACCTCCTTAAAGGGGAGGATAAAAAATAATGGGAGAGGTCGGCTGTTAAGTTTAATGGCAGGCAGGAAAGTCTCAGAGTGGCTCTTTTTAATGATGTGCCTGTTCTCATGCAGTCCTCGTTAAAGATGAGGCCAGAATGCACGCAGAGGACAGGGAGGGAACTGTGGCCAGACACTGCACTACCACAAATCCTCCGTTAGATCTGCAGTGAGGGTCTCGGGGCTCCTTTGTGTGTTCTTCAGCACATCGTAGACATCCTGTGCTCCTTCTGTATTCAGCCCATATTAGCATCAGGAAATAAATAAAGCAAGCAATCAGGCCGTGACCTCTTATATCCACAGCGTTGCCAGCCCCCCCACCACCACCATCCTCCCTCCCCCCTCCTTCTCCTTCTCCTCCTCCTCCTCTGCACTCTACATAGATTTAACTAGCTTGGATTTGCAACTGAATGTCAAGCTTGGTGTTTGGCTTTACCACAGGGCAGGTTGTTCCTCCGCTGTCTCCAGAGAAAAGGAACTCGAGGATCGAGAGGGAGCGAGGGAATTGGATCTTTGACACCTGTCACTTCCACTCTGTTGCACCTTGCTCCCTTGCCACACATAAGGATTTTTCATGTCACAGCTCAGCATGTTATCATGAGTGGGCACAGGGCCTGAGAAATCCAATTACTACCACTGTGTCAGACCTCTGCCATCATCCTTATGTATGCTATAGTCATGTTCCTCAAATCAGAAAAGATGTGCCTATTAGTTCCCTCTCTTTTCTTCAGACCAGTCTCCCACCTCCATTTCAATCTGTGTGTCTTAGATAGGAGCTGAAGCTCTTCTTATGGACTGCCTCACTGCTGACAGTCCTCTGTATCTTGCAGCACTGGTTGGTGGGTGGTTAATGCTACGGACATTGGTTCTGACTGTCTGATATTAAGTGGTATCATGGTGCAGACCTCACTGTGGTGAATAATGGAGAACCTGGAAGAGAAGCAGCATGCTTTCCAGATGCCAAACAGAATAGCCTTTGTGACGGTGAAATGGTGTTAGAAAGGCCTCCCTCTTGCGTTTCCTCAGCCCAGTAGGTGTAAATATAATGCATCTCCATGCAGGAAGGGCCTCGCTGTGTTTTTATTTCTTTTATGTGCTGTTTATCCCTGAGTGACACTTTCAACCTGGTTCGGTGGGAAACAAGTGAACTTTGTTTTCAAACCATGATCGGTCTCAATGTGGCCATCCTCGCCTACTGTATGTTTCTTCTGTTGCTGAACTAAACTGCATACCACCACACTCACGATGTTACAGTGTCCTACTTCCAGAGGTTCTTAAAATTGTTGGAAAAAAAGGGACAAGTAGTTTTTTTTTTAAAGGAAGAAAAAAGAGAAAAAGAGAAGAAAGTGAGAGAGTGTAGGGACCATGCTGGTGCGACAAGATAAAATGGAATATAAAACACATAGTCCTGGATGACACAAAGTGAACATGACTGAATGAGACGCCACATTATATTAATTATGTAGGGCCACTCTTTTGAGGCAAAGCTGAAGCTCACAAGAGAGAGAGACGAAATCCAAAGATACTGGTATACTGCCCTGTGTGCCATCTCCAGTTGTTTGAAGCTGGACACACTGACAGGCTGAAGTATTGTGTTTGTTTCAGATGGCTAATCGAAATCGCACTGGAGAAAGGGAAAAAGTAATCAAAAAGGAAAACTATGAGAAATGTTTCTTTATGGCAATATATGAGAATATAATGCTTTCCTTACTTTAGGATATTTATGGTTTATAGAAATCTTGGCATTGGTGAAACATCTTTCATGGACCTCATTTATTAAGGAAAAGCTCCATGCCACACAAACCCTTGTTTTCCATCACCCAGTGTTATATTTATCTGACAATTGCAGTTTGCTTTTTCTCTTCTGGCCAATAGAATTGCTGAAAACGTGCATTTTTGTAATAGGGATTTGTTCCAGCTGACAGCACACCTATAGATTCAGTTAAGGGATGTCTAATTGTCACTCCTGGTTTAGGGATTAGATAAAGTGACCTCAGGGACTCACCTGACATAAACAATGTTTTTCCTCGTAGTTTTAACATCATTGATCACAGTCTGTAGCGTGGCCATCCCTAAGCCGACTAGACTTCTCCTTTCCATCCCTGCTCCTCGTATAGCTTCCCTCTACCCCCCAACCCCATACACAGATGTAATTTAAGGGTCTGTTTCTGTCCCCCTTGTTTCTCCCAGACTCATGGGTTTAGGAGCAAATTAGCTTGCTAGCTCGGTCAAGCTTAAACACAGAAATGCTGCATTTGTTCCAGTGTATTTAAAGATGTCCTCTGCCGATACATTGTAGAGGAAATGAGCCAAGCAGACAGAGGCAGGCAGGCAGGCGGTCTGGCTGGCTGGCTGGCTGGCTGGCATGGCGGAGTGGGCAGGTCTGCAACTGGGATGCCAGCAGCCTGCTGTGCTGAGTTTTGGGAGTGCATTGTACTGTTACTGTGGGCCTAGAGCACCAGAACACAGGTTAATTTGAATCCCGTCATTAGAAAGGCAATTTGGACGCAGAGAATTGACAAGGGTGACATTTGCTGTGTCATTATAGCAAAGTCTATCACAATACAACACAACACTTGAACTTCTACCTTGATCAAAAAAGGAATACAAAGAGTAACATAATCAGTTTAAGTCATTGTATTTTTGTGACATTTATTAATCCTTATCATTAACAGCAGTATGTTCTGCTTCACACCATAAAAGAAACAAAATAGGAAAATCCAACCTAGTCTTGTGAAGGTCAAGAACTCAAGAGGCTAACAGCCAACACAGCCGTAACCATAGAAATCTTGTGTCAGTAGGGTGAAAATCTGTAACAACCAACAATGCAGTATCATAGCCTTTTTTTTTTTTTTTTTTAAAAAAGGGGGGGAACAAAAGCATCCCCAATCCAATAAAATTACAATCACCTCTCTTTTAAATGATTCCTCCCTACGTGATTCTTCCCCACAATATCCTGTTTTAACTGGAAATGTATCAAATTATGTGAGCAAGATGAGCTCAAGTTGCAGTTTCATTTTGACTTTAATTGGATTCTTTTTCATCTTGTATCTTTCATATTTTAAAATAATTATCCCTTTTAAAACACTTCTAACTCAAAGATGAATTTTCTCTGATGAAATTCATCACTGAATTACATCCCTGATTAGTTTTTCTTGGAAATGTTATATATGGCCACAAAACTATCTAATTTACTACCGCAAAGATATTAAGATGATTTCTTGTTCCAGTGACAGCAATATGGTTTGCATCATTATCTTGTAGCGGGGGGAAAGCACAGACATTACAATGTGTAGTCTTTAGCTGTATGTGCTGTATAGAAATTGGTATACAATCATAAGGCATTCGCAAGAAAAATATGAATTAATTTTCCACTTTTTTCCCTGTGACTTAAAGAAGATACAATTCTAACTAGGACAATTATGTTTCAGCTAAAGGACTTAATTTTTTTTTGTCGTCCAACACCTCCAATTGTATATCCACATCCCAAGAGTCTCAAAAAGGAGTTTGCGTTAAGGACAGTGATCCGACACAAACAGCAAAAGAACAGAATCTGTTTGGTCTGTTCTTACTTTTTCAGCAGTAACGGACAAACACACATATTTCTTCTCTATCATGTACCTGCATATTGCTGGATTGGCAGTGTGGCCTTCCCAGAGGCTTTCTGATATTTTGTGGACACATAACTGAGTCCCATTGGTGCTGTTGCCTGTCTTAGGAACCTCTTTTTTTTCTGTTAAGCCAAGTTCAATGTCATGCAGCCAGTCTTAGGTCTTCATGCCCTTCTGCTTGGGTTAAATCCAGTCCAGACTACATGTTGAGAGAGTTAAACAGTCACTGGCTCATATCATGTATGAAAACCATGGCGCAAGTTATGGTCTAAAGACCACTGTATATCCAGCCCCTCCAAGCGTTGCATATGTCATGATAGAAGCCAAGGGTGAAGCTTATGGAGCCTTACAAAACTGATACTGAGACACTGCAACCTCTAGGAGGCAGTGATGGTGGGAGCAGGGCACAATAAGTTGAGAGAATCCTTTCAGCAAAGTAGTATTTGTTGCCAGGGCACTGAAATCAGCCCACTCATGTATGTCATCATGACCACCAGCTCGCATCGTTTCCAATACATCAAGCAGTACATTGGCTAGTGGTCCTGCTTTTGAGCAAAACAGTGCTCTACGATGACATAGTGATTTATAAAACAGCATAGTGATTGCTTTTTTTTCCTCCCGCTGCTGTTACACAGCTGTTAAACAGATGCTGTTTGTACCAATTTAGAAGCTAGTGCATTGTTTGTCAACACCAGTTTGGAAATTCATTCTTTATACCAAGACCTGCTGCAGAATATACAGGCTGGGCTGCATTGGCCAGCAGCAATGGGGGGATACAGACGATGGGTGTAAACATTTGCAGGCTTGAACTATTGCAATCTTTTAAAAACAATTATTGACAAATGCAGAAGTACGGCAGTGTACTGTTAGACTGGCCCAGTATTAAGTTAACTTGCCATTTTGCATCAGCATTTGGGAGGACAGGGGCATGCCTGCTGGAAGTGACAAGCTGTCAGACACTCTCTGCAGGGCTGGATGGATTAGACAGTGAATTCGTTCTTGATAAATTGACTGGTACTAATGCTCAGAAATAGAACCAGGGCCACATGAACCCCTGGCTTCACCACCCGTACAACAGTACTAACAAGGCTGCCCAGTGAGTCTAATTTCCTCGACAATTAATATTTGACTGAGAGAGTAGAAGGAAATCTGGTCAGAGAGGCAGAAATGAGAGGAAGAGATTTTTGGGTGAAGGATTTATTTAATTACACCAATGTACGTGAGACAGCAGTACTGATGAGATGTAAGAGGAGGACAGAAGGAGGAGAAGCATAAAGGATGGGCTTGTGCAGGGAGCTGCGAGGGATGAATATGGGGGTGTCGGTGGGGGGATAGCTTGATGTGACTGAACCAGATGCTGTGGGGAGAAGGAGAGGACTCTGCGCTGCGTAGAGAATGATGGCTTGTGTGGCGCAGTAAGGGTGCCCCTCTACTGTTTGTAAAAACAAGACCATCACACTCCATCTTGCCGCTCCCGCAGGAGCCAGGCCTCCAGGCTGATTTATGGCCCACAGACTGAATTGGCTGGCTGGGATGACAGCAGTGCTTGGACTCTCCCTGGTGAGTAGTGTAGAAGGCTGCTTGGCCAAGCCTCAGCCTCAGCTGGCCGTAGAACTGCCCTCTGCTGTAGTTAGGGCAGACTAGATGTTAAGCTCCGTCCCCATGTGTTAGGATCAGGCAGGGCCAAGCCTGTTAGGTCCCGAGCACGTTTTGGACTCTGAGCACCAACCAACAACAGACCGTCATCCTCTATTCTGCTGGTGGCATATTTTCTGAATATTTCCTCCCCCATGATACTCCCTTCAGCTTCTGCATCACAGGCTCCATCAAGACTCTGTAGTAACAATTTAGATTTAATCAATCTTTGCCATGTGACTGCCAGGATGGAAAATTAATATGGAGTGCAATTAGAAAACAGCCATCTCACTGTCAAAGATACACCAAGATGAGAGCGGAAAAGTGGATGGCATTTTAGCAGTAAACGAAATCTTTCTGTACACCACTCAGACATGGACTAGAGTGTTGGCTTGTCCTCAGAAAGGGTCAACAGGACTGTGCTCACATTTGTTTAAAACTTTTTGTAGATAGAATTCTTTTGGATTTTATTCACAGTCCCCTCACGCAGCAGTGAAAACATACACAAAGAGTAATGTCAGAGTTGCTGTTTGCTTTTTCAACACCAGAGCTAAATAATTGTGTTTTTATACTATAGACAGGTTATATTTGATAGCTTTGTCACAGCATTCTGATAGGGTTTAATATCAAAGACAGCGAGGAAAGCAAGGCAAATCAAAGGGAATTAGTGAAGTCTGTGCAGGCTACAAGTAAAGTATATCTGGATTTAAATTGCTCTAAATTATTTGCTTTCATAACAACTACATCACAGTAACAATATACTGTCTTTGCTGTCTGTTCAGGAGTATCTATTTTAATATGACAAACAGAATCAGGACATTTCTTGTTACTGCTACAACAAAAATGTCAGCATACAGAGGAAATACAAAAAAGTAGTTTAAGCCAAAAGTGGCAGACGTTCTTTGTAAAAAATGATTTATCATGCCACACCGCTGTTCCAAATTCTTTTTAGGGTTCATCATGCTGTAAAACCAAACTGACTGAATTGTGTCATACCACAAGTCCCCATCGCCTTGTGGCTCCAGTTAAACTAAGAAATATAGAGTGAATATTTTGTCACTTGAATCTGGGTTCACATCAGCTCAACCTTGTCTCTGGCCCTCCAAAATCTGGCCTTCTGTTTCTTGTAGCTGCTTACACTCATTTTATAGGATTACATCATTGTTTTCAACCTTGAGGCTGTGTGCGCTACATTTGGAGGGAAAAGCGCCTTTGTTTTCAAGCCAGGCACCATGTGTTAGCCAAACAGAACAGAAAAATAGCTGGCGAAAGGCTCAGGGAGTTTTGCGGGGAGTTGCCTCTTTCAGTGAACACATCCCTTCTCTTTTGTGTCTTTTGCTGATTCTTCTTTTTGTGCTACATTAGCAACAAACAAATAGCACCTCCAGCTGCATGAAGGGATCATTATGTGCGGTGCGCAAGGGTAAATTGAGCAATGAGCTTGTCAGGTTGTGGGATCCCTCTGCTGAAGCTGTAGATCTGTCTGCTGCAACTTGAAGTTTAAACGCCTTCATCTGATTGAGGGAAAGAGACAGGGTTGAATCGGCTGCTGGCAGGCTGCAGATGGGAGATGAAATGGCAGGGAACATGTGGGTTTTCTCCCTGTGCTGGTGCCAAGAGATGCTATTCCAGGTAACTACAAACAGAAGACATGGCCAGCATTATCAGGAGGATTTGGCTTTTGCATTTGAAGTGGCAGTATTTATTATTTTCTGGTGCCATGCGGATCAGCATATACATATTTAAAGTGCTCCCCAGTGCCAGTCTCTGGACCTTAATTCAGCATTAAAGTGCAGTATGTCTGATTTGATAGCTGTGCAGTGCTACTTAATACATGGATTTTTTTTTGCTTCTACTACCATTAAACTGTTTGTATTTTAAATGTGGAACACTAAAAACCACAGGCAGCCTCCACCTCCCGATGGAGCTCCCTCAGTAATTAATAGGTATTAAATCGTAGATAGGAAATGTTCCAATGACATCCTGCTCTGTACTGTACTTTAAGTCTGTTCCTGGAACTGATTGGCAAGCTTATTTTCCTGATGACTTTGAATGCACATTCACAGCGTGAGGTGCCTTTACAGTCTTTTATTCTGTACTTGTTGACTTCCAAACTTAAGTACCGTTGTAAAAGCCATTAATTCATCTCTTACTATTACAGTTTGCTCGTTTTTTAGAATAGGAGGAGATTGTGTTTTGTTAGAGGTCGATGGCCTGTCACTTTTTTTATTTAAATTTTGTCTCTCCCATTTTTTGTAACTCTTTTAGAGCAACATCTGCGTTTTATGAAGCTCTGAGCAGAGGCAGGATGTGTGACTGTTAATGGCACTTGGCTTTCATAACAATGTCATTTACAACCCAGTTGCTCTCCCATAGACCCCTGAAGGAAAGGAGAGAAAGTGGTATTCACTGCATATGCATGCACTGCTAAGTAGAGAGCATACAACTTGTGTATTTTTCTTTGTGCCTCAAGGCTTTTCATGCTTTAGAAAGTGCTTCGGGCGATAGAAAAAAGCCAAAGTATTTAGAGGAAATTGCATTAATTACCAACATGCTTGTAAATCTTTAATCAGTGTAGAAAAAGATCTACTTTGTCAAACATGTCAAACCAGATTTGAGGAGAAATTTCAGTTTAAATGTAGAGCTGAAGTCTAGCATATGTGTACAAGTATATAAAAATGTATCATGCGACTTAACAAACATAAAACTTAATGTGTTAACGTGTAAAATACATATTACACAGGTTTTCCAATGCCTCCAAGTACAAAAATATTTCAAGATATACATGGCTACATTGACTGAAATATCGACTGCTTAAATGCATTTTTATTGTTGGCAATTTATCTAAAAAAAGCAGCAAACAGTAGTTCAAACAACGTTAAAAAAAGAACATGGGATTTGAAAGGGCTTTAAAAATATCATCATAGTGGACAATCTAATCTAGTGTGTTTGCATGTTTTCGTTTTTTCTACTATTATTATTATTATTACTCATCGGCCTCCATTATGTCCCTGGTACCCGGTAAAGATTTTCTGTGATTACATTATTACATTCTGATTGGATCCCTTCTCTTTAAACAAAACCCCCCAGCTACATGCCTTTTGTCTTCTTGATTGCTGCCAGCGCGGTCCCTTGGACCAATCAGTATTCATGCAAATTCACATACATACGGGAGTTCAGTTTGCTCTTTTATGGCCTCATAAAATGATTTTAACTGTATAGACATTTTATAAAACTGCGTATTTATGCTTCAGTATGGATCATGTCAATAAGTATGTAATTATATGTTAGTTTGTACTTTTGGCACTAAAAGAAATTATGCAGTACGTCAACTTGCGTGTGAGTGTTGTAATTGTAGGCTCCATTTGAGATTACAATGATGTCCCTTGTAAGGAAGAGGACGTCTCAGTCTGCATTATTGCAGAGAATGCCATGACACAAATGCGATCAAAGGAAGTTAATTCTGTGCTGCCTCTGTCTCACTATGAAGCATTCCTGTGGACGTTTGTCACTCATGATCTGCATTTTTGTTGCTGCTGTTTTTAGCCTTCAAGCATGATGATGATTTCTCCAGAACTCCACTTACTCTATGCGGGTTCAAACAGTCCATGATACCCTTTTACTCATTCATTCAGTCATTTAGTCATCATGTTATCTGTCACTCTCATCAGATTATACTTTATGAGAGACACCTCTGGCATATCTGCCCCTGAAAAGCCTGTCTCCAATCTTTAAATATCGATCCCCAGGGCCTAAGCAGAGGTGCCTCTCATGAGTGCAGGAAAGAAGGGAGAAAAACAGATCATTAGTGATTTTAATTAGGTGATCTGTCAAGCTGCGATTGCCAGATGTAAGCGTATGCATTTGGGTCGATGGCAATCCCTCTCACAATCCCCTCTTGTCACCTTGGGCCTCTGGAACAGAGGATTGCTCTTGCTAGGAGTGAAACAAGCAGTAGGGGAGCGCAGAAATGTGTCATCACGTATCTGTGTGTCAGGTTCTTTCTCAAGATTGGAGCAGGTGGAAAACACGACAGCATGGTGGCATAGAGAGATTTTGGAATGGTTATGTTTTCCAGGGCTGAATCATTGTAAGAGTGTGTACTATATGCTCATCATTTTTTATCAAATCTTGGAAAGACAAGCAAAATATTGTTCATATTTTAAAGATTTATTGCACCAAGCTTTTTAGGCAATTGAAGTGTGCATATATGTTTATTAAAACTACAGGGCTTCAGTTTGAATACGAGAGCATGACACTTTCATGTTGTTGCTATGATGTAACAATTGTCTTGAAAGTCCTCCTCCTGCAATATAACAACATACCAATAGTGCAGCTTTACAGACTCTTTTTTCACTCAGGCATTAAACATCATTATATATTTATAACTCGGCGCCAAATGACACAGACAGAGAGGGAGAGGGAGATGAACCAGGCAACAACACCGCAACGCGTCTGGTGTCTCTCTCTGTGAGATATCTGATTGCACTGTTTAAACCTGCCTTTCATCTTGTGTTGCTACAGAAAACCCAATTATACACGAGCTGCAAATGGACTTTTGATTTAACAATACATAATTTAATTGGCATATTAGAAGTTCCCCAAACATCCAGCTCTAGTCATCAGTGAGCGGTGTTAACAGGACTGCAGTCTTGAGCAGATGCAGGGATGCATTGTAAGTGAAAGAAAATCATTCAGAAATGTTTTAACTTGGGCTGTTTTAATTAAAACAAAATGCAGCATTGTTTTTCATTTATTTATTCTATTATTTCTTGAATGGTTTGACATTTTTGAATCAAATGGAGGCCACATGGGAGGAAAACACAGTGAGACCTGTGTGCAAATGAGCATAAAAGTTTAAAAATATAGCTGTTTTTAAAGAGAAATCTAACAATCTCCCTCTTTCTCTTTGTTCCCCTCACAGATCCCAGTGAAGGCTTTCACTGCCAGGACGAGTGTCGCATCCTAGGCCACTCTGACCGCTGTTGGATGCCTCGTGTCCCAATCCCGGCACGTGCCAAGTCACCTGAGCATGCCCGTAATGTCATCGCTTTGTCTATCGAGGCCACCACAGTGGATGTGCCCCATTATGAGGATGGCACCACCAAGAGGACTTTTGCCACCTTCGGCAAGGATGGGCCTGAGGACGTGGAACGGGGAGAGATAAAGGGAAGGCGGACTCAGGAGTCTCAGGTGTGTAGCCCCAAGGCCAATGGAGGGGCTGTCCGTGAAGCTGGCAACGGGCGCGAGGCAGCCAGCCCCATCACTTCCCCCGTGCACCTGAAGAGCCCAGTGTCCAAGCCGTCATCTGCCTACAACACGTTGAAATGCCGTGACGCAGAGCGAATCGCCAACCACAGCCTGCTGCGGCAGCCGGAGGGGAAGGACAGTGAGCCAGCTGTCAGGGAGATCAACACGCTTCTCCATGATGGCCGAGACAAGGAATCCCCCAGCAGCAAGCGCCTGAAGGACATTGTGCTTTAGCGAGCTTCTCTATGACACACACCAACATGCATACACACATACAGTGTAAACTCACATATATGTACCCCGCAATAGCTGTGTGTACACAGAAGAAAGTCAGGCTGTGGAAGTAGAGAGACACACCCATTTGCAGTATACAATATTCAAGAACCAGCTCGGGCTGAGGATGATGAACTGTAGTATGCTGCAGCTAGTTGTGTGATCAAACCGAGGTAGTGGATGTGGCTTTGTTGTAGTCGCAGTACTTTTTCCTTGTTTGCTTTTTGTTCCGTTTTCTTTCTATCAGTCTACAATCAGTGGACAGGCAGGTTACTGTTGACTGCATGGACATGGCCAGTGGAGCTCTCCAGCCCTTGCGCCAAAGCAGGACACTACTATGTGTTTGGACACCTGAGGTGCCACTTCTTAAGTACAGTTATGCCTTTTGAACTACTTTTGTATCACAAACTGATATTTGCCTTCTTTGGTTTTGCAGTTTGTTCTAGCTGCCAAAATCGCTCTTTGTTCCTTTGTATAGTGAGCTTCATCAATGTAATAAACGTCAACAGACATACACAGGATTCATCTAAAAATATCCTCAATTTACTTCTTCAACAGTTTTCAGTGCATTCAGGAGAAGGAAAGAGAGGCCTCTCAGTCTCATTTGCCCTTTTCCCTGACTAATAAGAGAAACTTTCTCTGCGTATCCCTGAGGACATCCTAGTGTCATCAGACTGTGAGGTCTTTACAGTATTTATATTTTATCAAGGATGGAGCTAAATGAACTCTCGTTATCTGCCCAGACTCTCTGAACACTGGAAGTGGGACAGACAGATCCTTGTGTTCAAATTGAGTTGTATGAAGAAAAAAAAAAAGATTTCCTGCTTTTGAAATCTCCTGTGCCCAACCTTGATTGTAGCCAGTGGAGCACAAATTAGAACTTTGCTCTGGTCTTGTACTTTTTTTGACTTTTGACTATGGGGCTAGGATAGAAGGGATCGTCACTCATGTCTTGCTATGTGAAACTCTCTATAGGGTTTACTATTATCATTTTTAATAACCCGTTGTTATGTGACAATCCCTTTAATGTTTTGTTTCAAGAGAAAAAAAACAAATAAACATTGGTGTTCAACTGAAGCTACAGTAGCGTTTGTTACACAAACACAAAAATAAAAAAAAAACATATATGCCAAAATATATTTTATAAATAATTTAAAAATGTATAATGAGAATATTTAATGATGTGTAGTTATTTTATGAGTAAGTTATACTTGAAATTAACTTGCTTTTGTTCATTTGTCTTTTGCTTTTATATTGAACCTGATTTGTTTTTTATTTTAAAAATGAACTTGGATTATTTTTTGTTTACTGTGTGACCCCTGGCAACTGTTGCAGTCTACCTTGTTGTAAAGAGTTTCTTATTGGTCAGTTCTTGTGCCATCAAGTTTCTGTGTGGGCTACTAGAAAATACAAAAAGACAAAAAAAATAACAACAAAAAAAAAAAAGCGATATCAGCACCAACATTAGTGTGTCAGTTCAATGAGCTTAGAGTGAGATAGCAAAAGAAACCAAAAAAGATGCAAACAAAACCTTAAAGATTGCAAGATGTTGCTTAATCTTAGTATCTAAGGAGGAGAAACTAAGGTTTCCAGTGTTCTTCAAGCTGGTAACAGGGTTCCACCTATTTTACCTGTCTAATGAGTTCAGCTTTCCTATTGGGCCCAATCAAGATTAAACAAGACTTTTTTTTTTTAGCTTCATCTGAGGGCATTTGGACATGCAGACTAGCTTTGCTCAGCACTGCTGTCACCCTGTGCCATCTGTGTTCAGTTGATCTCAAAGATAAGGTTGAGACCAGAGTGGTATAAACAGGGCTCACCCCTCCTACAAGCACCACACAACAGACTGGGTGGAATCATGTTTGAATGAACTACGGTCTTGGAATAACCGTGTTGCACATCAGCAATGTGGTTTTATGTTGCTTTGCAGTAAACTGTGTACAATGTGGAAAAATATGAATGAAAATGGACAAATTGCATACAACAAACTAGATCTTGTAGCTGAATGTTTTGCTGGTCTCACCCATGGCTTCTGGCAACATGAAAATCGGAATAATCACTGAATGTATACAGCAGCTTATAATTAAACTATTAAATGTTCTATGCTTTGTTTCCTTGTCTTTACTCTGCACAAGTTAATTTTAAGGGTGTGCCGATTTTGAATTCTCCTCACTCTCCATTGTTTTGTGTAGGGAATTATAAGGATGGAGCTATTGTGCAGATCGTTTTTCAAAAAAAGGATAAAACAAGTTTGTACTTATTTGTGGATACAGTCTCTAAGTATCAGACCAACTTACAACTAACTTAACTGATATTAAAACATATTTTTTCTGAGGGTTGGCATCGCTAAGAGACGAGCTGTCAACTTTCATGGTGAGCTATTAACTTGAGCACTTCATAGCAATGTAGTCTAGTTAGCTTATTTCAGCAAGATAGGGCATAGCTTCCACTGGGAAAATGGAAGCTAGTTAGTTAGTTAGGCTTCATAGCCCTGTATACAGTGTTTTCCCTCTCAACAAGTTAACATAGCATTAGGTTACATCACATTTCAACATATAACATTTGAAGGAACCATTGTACTGTTCAGTTTGTAATACGTTTGGGAAGTGGAAGTTTGCTAGTTAGGCTAACTAGCTTCTGGAAAAATGGAAGCTGGTTATCCTTTGTCACTAACATTGGTATTGGTTCCCACAAGGTTTTATTTTTTGTTCATTATGTTTTAACACTTGTTGAGTCAGTGGCAGCTGTCTCTCACACACAGCCCTAGCTTGTTTTCCATGAGTCCAGACTGTCAAAACTCACAATAGTCTTGTTACTTCAGCACTCTGTATGTTATTTGAATCACAGCCCTGAGTATCTTGACTAACCCTGATTCACCCCATTCAACCATGATTCATCAGATTACCAGTACTTAAACAAATGTAGTTGGCATTGTCAAAGCAGGTATTTGCAATTAGTAATTACAATTAGGGCCAAATAAGTGCACCTTTAATTTTAGTTCATTTGCATTTCATATGCACTCAAATTACCATGAATTAACTTGACTGATCTGCAAACCACTGACAAGTGTGAGTGAGTGAGTGTGAGCAATAACAGTATGCATCAAGTTTCCCATTTTGAGCTAGATCTAGATTTGCTATAATGTATTTACAATCTGTAATATGATTTGAAAATCTGAGAACTGCATGATAAAAAGCAGAGTGTCTATTTATGTCTATTTGTCATGATAACGTGGGAATTAACAGTTTGAATCGAGGCTGCCTCCCCCTCTGCATTAATATTCCACGCATTCACTGTTGCTCTTTCCCATTATTTCCAAGGCAGACCTTTGGGAATGGTCCAACAAGTGAGGTGAGTGTGTGCTGGTATCTATTTCTGATGGTAGTGCTCTTTTCATTTACTAGAGTGGGTCACACATGCCATTTTTGAGACATTTAACATCTTGAAATGTCTCTCAAAACACTACAATACAGACGCTGATCAGAACCATGTAGCCTGTCATTGAGACTCACACTCAGTCAGTGGTTAATGTGCTTTCACAGCCAGCAGTATGATGTCATTACAACACCAGATCCCACTTGAAATATTGATTTATTAGTCGACTTTGAGTGGAAGGGTCTAAAAGCTATGAAATAAGTTGAAAGGCAAGACAGAGCCTGATGCTTTCTCTGCTAGTCTGCAACAATTTCTATGACATTTTCACTCAATAAAGGCTCCACTTTTCACCTCCCCCATACAAGGCAGATCTTTCTCTTGAGTAAGTTTGTAAGGATTGACGGGGAGAAGCAGAGAGCAGATGTAGAACAGGACACATTCCAACGCTGTAGACAGAGAAGAAGGGAAACGAGCGGGGGGAAACACACAGCTGCCCTCTATGATAAGAAAAGGAGGTTGGCTTCATTTCTATAATTAATTTGCCATTCCCTCTATACCCTCTGGTGGAGCCAACATGAAAGCTGGTCTGAAAGCGCACTAGCTAACACATCCATTAGTCTATAAGGAGGATCTCGTTTCTTCCAGCTAAGTTCTCTCCTCATGGGCAATACCACTATTCTAGCCCTGCCCTGCTCGAATGAGTTACTCATGCCCTTTCAGTAGTGTTTAGACCCGTGGGTCTCCATAACAAACTCGCCTGTGCTTAAGGTACAGTCTTGCCTCCAACTGAATTTTAAAATATATTTTAAAGATGGCAGTCTCATTATTATTAACTGGAAAAAACTGACTCAGTAGCACAATACTGCGGTAATTCCTGTGAAAGAACTTTGCCTCCCATATCAACAGTATCCCCCTGGGTGAAACCTTATTTGTAATGCAGGAACTGTATTTGTAAATCCCCAAAATGGTGCTTGTCCACGCATATTTAATTACTCCTGATTCATGGTGGTCATGGAGTATATTCTCTTTTATGGCGAGATTTATATCAAAGGTTACCAGGACACACATCCTATTAACATCCTATTAATGTTTAAATTATCATTTTGCAAAATAGTGAGAGTGGGAATCAGAGAACAATTAAAATGATTTATTTCTGACACAGACATGCATTGAAAGGGAGCAGGAGGAGGGCTGCAGACTTGAATTCCTTCAATACAAAATAGTTTGCTGCCTGTTCTTTTGAATGAGACACCTCTTCCCACCCCCAGTCGACCATCCCCCAATCAGGCGCACTGATCTCTGTCGCTCCAGTGACCTCATTCTATCAAAAGAGCTTGCAGCTGCTCCTGCCTCATTATGATCAACTACTCCTTTTCACTAACCTCTGGTGGAGGTTCACCATGGGGTTAGGTGACAGCTAAGAAAATGTCTGACACTGTTAAGTAACATAAATGTCCTGCTGTCTTTCTGTTCTGCTGCAAACCTTGAATATCAGAAGTTTGCATAAAAGTGGTAATAAAATAATACAGTCAAATGATGTAGATGGTAAAGTTTAGTCCATATTATTCGTTATTTGATGTGATTGGAAAGTCCAAAGGCACAATTTCAGATTGTTTATTTCAATGACTGCACCCTCATATACAGTATCTACAGATAATGATTTTCTCTCCCTGGTCCACTGTAGTTTGCCAACTTCATTTTATTTCAGGCATGCAAATGAGACTCTGACTTTGGGCACTTAAGACTCACATCTCTTCTCTAATTTGTGGTCAAGACTTCAGAGTCACGAGTCAAGAGAGGTTCAGTTTCTTTGACACCTATTCTTTGTATCTCTCGCTCAAACTTGCAAATTTAAAACTATTGTCTTCAGAGAAAAGTCTGAATACTTCTTAGTCTACTCTGAAGTCTCTCGTGATTTCCCCAATCATCTAATTTTATATTCTCTCTGGATGAGTTACTAAATAGATAATGGTTTGTTCCTCAGATCCACACCTTTAAGCGACATGATTATCATCACTGCTGGAAAGAAATCAAATCAACCCAGAGCTGGGTTCACCTCGCCCTGTATGTGTCCTCACACCACATCTGCACAGTTCACAGTCTAGGCCTCAGTCTGCAGATTTGAGGTCCTCTGTGGACGCTAGTTTTCTCGACACTGTGGATGACAAGTTCAGCCACTAAGGCTTTGCTGCAGTTGCAGTCATTTGAAAGTGGCAAGCTCTATGAATGGAATATGAGCACTGAGACTATAGTTTGATGCCAGAGAAAATAGAAATTATGAAGACTCTCTGGGATGCATTTTTCCTGGCCTAAAGGCAAGGCTATCCAAACAAGAAGAATAACCTTTTGTTATAGCTTTATATTGTATTGAGGAGGTTAGTCTTTGTCACAGTGAGAAGTGGGCTGGTCATTGCTATCAGTAAGAAGACTGATTACCCTCTCCATCTCCCCACCACAACTACATATCTAATAGGCCTGGCCAGTGGCTACTTCCCTTTGTGGTAGTCACAATGGAACTTTGATCGTCACTGAAATGAGCATCTCAAACAATAGTCTACATTCACTGACCACTACTGAGTCCTCAGTGAGATGGGGCACAGCGGCTGCCACATTCCCCCAGCAAGCTGTAATTGGAAGTGATGCTAGACAGATCATATCATAATCATTAGTGATGCCCTGATAAAACTGACCTGGGAGCTGCTTTGTAAAGCCCCTTTGTCTGAGAAGGGTCCGATGAGCCCCAGGACCCCTCAGCCTGCCATCTCCAGCAGCAATCACTGCCTGACCTCAGCCACCTCTCTCAGCCCTTAATGCCCAGGATGCTGGCTCTGGGGCTGTGGAACAGGGGCAGTTGACCTCCCTCTCTCTAGAGGATAGAAACGCTGATAGCAGGGACTAGAAATTAAAGACTGTGGCCTTTGAAAGCCTCCATTATTGTCAGTGGAAGCACAGCAATGAATCTCACCGGCCCTCTCCATGGACATGCATTATTGGAGGGGTGATTATTTGACCTAAACTCTCTGCTTGCCAATGATTTATTTTGCCCTGGCACAGGTACGCTCCATGACCTCTCTGCCCTTTTGGAAAGTAGCATATTGACAGAAAACACTGGATTATACAATAAGTGGTACACATGTTTCTAGAAATGTTTAGGAACATCAGTTTTTCAGATACGTTCTTTCACAGGAATACTGTATACAGTGGACTAAAAAGATTGCTCCATTGCTACAGTAATTCAGAAAGATGGATTACAGTCCAAAGTGAGACCAAAATGTGCTGTGAAAAGCTAAAATCAAAGGAGCGTGTCACTTCAAATGTCAGTTCTCATGGTTACTGAGGTATGCTCGCAGACAAGAGAATAGTTTCTAAAATATGCAAAATCTTTAAAAACCTTTTCAGGAGTGAGAGGTCTTTATTTTCTGAAGGTTTTCTTTAGATAAACTTGTGTAGCTCGAGGATCTTTAGACAAAATATGAATTCAGCAAAGTGTTTTCCAAGTGTGTTTTCATCACATCTGTGTGACTCATACTGTAACTCAATTTAACCTACTTCATTGATCATCCACTATGCATTTGATGACATATTGATTTTAAGCTTTTTGTTTCTCTGCGACTATATAACATAATGTTTTTAAGCAAGCTGTACAGTTTACACGGTTCAGTGCTCGTGACTTGGCCCTCTGTTTTCTTATGGAGTGCCAGGGGAAATAATGCTTCCATTGTGTGCAGGTAAAGGAGAATGTCACAGCGAAAATAAGCTCCTTGGTAGGGAGGTCTGGAAAGGAATACTCGGTGAGCTAATGGTGAATGAAGATGAACACTTTAGAGCCATCACACACCTGTTTTTGCAATGTGTCCAGCATTAGCTCTAGTTTGCCCTCATCAGCAGTGATTCAACATGTTGAACTGAATTGTCAGTGGAGGCAGTCAGTGAGAGAGACCTGTCTGACTTGCTGTTCATCCATGTAAACCAGTAATTTCACCTATTCAGTGTCTTTTCTCCATACTTTTGCTTTTTTTTTTTTCTTCCTACCACAAGCAAAAGATCACACTGCCATGGAGACAATGCCAGTCATGATTTTAAGCTGACAATTTAGTTGACAATGGTTTCTTAAGCAAACACAGAAATAGATTAAACAAGTTCAAAGTGGAACGGTGGGTTAATTTATTTGGCTTTATTTTCCCACTATGAGTTTTGAATATTATGAATAGAGACTACTGACCAGTTACAGTTTTGTCACCCAGGAGCTGAACGCATGCATGTTAGTAGTCAGCTAGTCGTTTTTCTTTGATGATTGAGCAGCTTTTACGGGAGAACTGTATGAGGTGATGGAAAGACCGCTTCTGTCTCTCAGTGATTTAAAGAAACGTCAAGGAAAACTTCAATACTGCTGATGTTCTATTGACAAGCACAGTGTTGAGGTTCCCATTGCACTAATAGCATTGCACATACCAAGTTACCTATTATGGTCTATTATATGGCTCAAATAAGCAAATAAGACATTCGTACAAAAGGCAGCTTAAAAAAGATATACTGTATTTTCCTGCTGGCAGAGCAAACAAAGTGATTTAAACTGCAGAAAGATAAAAGCTTGGCAGCTGGAATATGAAAACCACTTGTTTTGTCCTGCATGTCACCTAATTAATTTCCCTCTGATGTCCCATTGTGACAGAACAAGGCTGTTTTTCTCTGAGCTGCAGTAGAGAACAAAAATGAGTAACATCTGATCCAAAAAGTATTGGTTATTATCCATCATAAATTATTCATTATTGTTTTTAATATTAATACAAAATGTTACTTTGAGATAGTGATACCAGCCTTTTGTTATTCAGCTGACCAACAGAAGCAATGTAGATTTATGCTAAACTATCCTACCACCGCATTTCAACTACAGATTGTATAATGACATTTATTTTGAAGGACATATTACACATTATTTAGGTGTACAGCAATACCTAGAAAATTACACATTATGACAACCATGCTATTCTCAGTCGGTCGTGTTCTTGCCCTCACCTGTCAAATACATGCAAGTACACAGTCCTAGTGGATTACTTTGTTATGTGAACAGCATATTTCTTCTGTTTACCTCATGATCATTGTGACCCAATATAAAATATGATAAAATATATAATATTACAAACTGCTGTGTAGGGTTTTGGCATCTGATAAGCTTTCAAATTCAGTTATCTGTTGCTCAGAGTGGACTTCCTGCATCGCACTTCTCACGGGTAACTTAAACGCAGCCCTTTCTGAATCTGAATTTAGGCAGCAAAGTATTTGGTGAGAGAAAGACAGTAGTTTTAGTTAAATGTTAAAAAAAGTAACCTCCTAACCTCCTCCTAAAATAACATCCTGTGACTTTTACAGTCTTTAATCATCATGCTCTAACCCTACACATGTGCTTTGAGTGCCTAAACATAACTATGAAAAATGTAAGCTGCAATTATAAGGAAAAACAAATGTCAGTGAATATTTTGCAAGGTCATTCAGTATCAGCATTTTGCCACTTGGCAGATCAGTCCATTAAGAACATTTTCTGATTATGTTGTTATGTTATGTTGGATTTTTGCTGTTGCAACACTGAATTCATTCTAAAGCACATTCCTGAGACAAGATGGTTGATCTACCAATGCAAAGCTACAAAAGGTGGTTATTATCTGTTTAAGTATCTTTCTAGCGTGCATAAATACATAGATGCATTCACAAAATATGAATCAAATTATCAAACTAATTAAGGATTATTATATGCAAATAATATGTTCACATGTTTATTTATGCATTATATTTGCACAAGACTGCTGCAAATAAATGCTATTGTATTTTTTTTAAGAGGCGGTGATGAAAAAAGGGATGAATGGGTTTCACTAAACTGCAGAGAAGAATGAAAGATTGTTCAGACATCAGAAAGTGGAACGGTGTGTAGAATGCACGCTAGTTATTGTTCTCTATGTTATTTAAATCTCTGAACAAAAGTGAATGGAGCGCCTGGAGCTTTGACTACAGGTGTGTGTAGCTCTGAGTGCAGCTGGTGGAAGAAATTGGACATGGTTTTTGTTGAGCCTAAGTTGTAGAAAATTGTTCGAGACAGATTTCTCCACAACACAGAGGGAGAACATGAAATAGTGTCTGGAATGAAGCATTTTTGAATAGAAAGAGTGCGCGCTGGCCATGGTGACGAGTAGCTGCATCATCACAAATGCATCTTCACAGATTTCTTGTGGGTGGTTTATATAATTTGTTACTGGACACTGGGATAGTCAGCACAGCAGTGTATATATCTTCATGCTGTGAGTATTGTACCGATAAAATCCTCTGGTTCAGCGCACAATAACTGAACGTGTGGCCATGCTTTTGATTTACCATGCATGATCATATTTTTGCTGTCAAATGTCATTTTTAAGGCTCCAAATAGTTTAATTTAAAGTTCTTAACTTCAGTGCTGGTGATTGAATTTAAACTGATGTGTCGTGAGTCTTTTTTTCCTCTTTGGAAAGTTGTATTCTGACTCACCTAGCCATAGTAGCTCAGTGTAGCAATGTAATGCTTTTAGAAGTCACAGAAAACCCTCGAGAGTAAGTGTCTTTGTTTAATGTGACCTCATGAAGAGTAAGTGGCCTGGTGTGAGGTTTTCCCTTGAAACACCTGAACAATGGAAGCCCTGGGTGATACCACCAACATTGCAGGAGAGGGTAAAAATCTACCGTGGATCTACAAAGAGAAACTGTGTGTATTAGAAACTCCCCTTCCCCCGTCTCTGGTGATTCTTTTGGCCTCTCTCCCCAACTCACTTGGGAGCTCATTCTCAAATTCACCAGGATGGCTTCTAATGAACCTGCACCTCAATTTCCAAAGCAAACTAGCATTTTTATGGAACAGTGTGCCACCATTACACGATGGTCCTTAAGGGATTTAGTAGGGTGTACTATATTACAGCTTCAGTGGTGTAATTCATCAAGTTCCCAGATCAGCACCAGGGTATTTCAATGGAAGGGGAAGAGGGAATGTTACTGGAAACAGCAATGATGATAGAGTAAAGTGTCGATGATCTTTCTTCAGGTACAGGCCCACAGAATAGGCCATCTACTATAACTTCACAACTATCACTGAGCTTTATTAATAATCAAGCAACTCCCATAGACTCTGTTTTTTTTTAACTTGGAGTCACACAAGGTCCTATGGCCTTTGTTAGGCAGATTTGACAGGGAGATATCAACAAGATCTTCTGTTCCATTCAGACAAAAGCTTTTTCTGTTTTGTAGAGCAACAATCTGTCAGACATCACAGATTAAAGCGCCCCCCCCCCCCCCCCCCCCCCCCCCCCCCCCCAAAAAAAAAAAGACTAGACACTGGTGGTGGTGAAGGAGTGAAGAGCAATGCTGAAGATGTGGATGAGGATGTGATGTGGAGCAGAACTTCTGATAAGCATGGTGGAGGGACCCATCGGCACTGAACGAGATGAGGGCTGTAGATGAACGAGGTTAAGGAGGGTTGCACCAGTCCTGCTGAGATGACAAGCGACAGCAGTGGAGAGAAGAACGGGTTTAAATATTTGGCAGCAATGAGATGATTGGCTCACAGAGGCCATGGCAAGGTGTTATAGGTTTAACTGAGAGAGTGAAACGCCCATGGTCGGACATTGAGTTGGAAGAGGAAAAGGGGAGGGTGTGAGAGAGTGTGAGAGAATGTAGATGATGAGTGAGGATGAAGATAGTCAGTATTCCTGATTGAACCTCTGCTAAGCTTCATGAATCCTCATGATTCTCCCACAATATTCTCTCCTATCGAGTGTATGAATTTAGTAGTAACACCTCATTTCTCACACACTGCACATCAGTGGATATTGCTAAGCAATGGAAGGACCCCTGCTACTGCATAACGTTGCCATAGAAATATGATTATTCTAATGATTATAAAACAAGCAGAGACCAGCATCCTTATGCTGCATTCATTTGGGATAGGAAAAAAAAACAAAAACAAAGGGAAAAGAATATCTGATAAGCCCAAGGGTTTTTTTTTCCTCCTGTAGTGCCTTAAAACGATTATGGGAATAGAGCTAATGGTGTGACAAAACAAGTTATACAATGTCAATAGATTCATTAAATTGAGCAAGTAATAGGTTATTAAAATTGCACTTCCAATGCTACATATATTGCTACATATCAGCAAATGTATGTTTCCTAGTACCCTCTTACACTGTAGAAAACAACGGTGGCTCAATGATTAATTCAATATAAAGACTGAGCTCACTGGCTTATAAATAACTATCAGTGCAAAATGAATGCCAGATTTCTTTTCACCCCTGCCCTTACAAATGAGCCCAGATTACATCCAAGGCTTTTCAGATTTTAATCATTTTTGTTGTGAGCAAACACACAATATGAACCCAGTTGGGCAGTGTCATCTGGATAACCATCATTTTACCATGGTTACAGTGAGGTCAAGAGTGCAAAGCTTGTGACCATGAAAATACTATTGAGTGATTACAATTGTAAAAAATCATACTCTGGTCCTGCTGCAGCGCCACAGCCTTTTGCCCGGAAACAAAGAGTGTTATTGGGCTGATGCAGCCATTCATTAAAATTGGTATTTGGCATGATTAATGAGACTTGCAATTTGCAGGGAAAAGTAC
Organism: Sciaenops ocellatus; assembly: GCA_033000465.1. Lineage (NCBI taxonomy): Eukaryota > Metazoa > Chordata > Actinopteri > Sciaenidae > Sciaenops > Sciaenops ocellatus. The sequence goes on along the minus strand of CP136866.1, from coordinate 11,753,398 downwards.
AGGCTCTGTTGAGGCTTGGGGAGGAAAATTGGACTGCATTGGATAAAGGGGTGGGTGGTCCTCACTGAGGAAACCCACTTGCTCTGTCATGTTGTGTTGTGCAGCAATGCCTCTCAGGGAACGACTCTCTGGAACACAATGACTTGATTTCCTTCGACGAGTAGTCTCTTCATTTTTTTTTTCACTTTTTTTTTTTTTTTTTTGCCTCATCATTATTTCCTCATTTTGCATTCGTTTCATCAGAGATAATTTATCTCTGCCTGCTTTAATGAAGTGATAATTCCATGATAATTAACGTAATCCTGCACCAAAGCAAATTTGCCTAATGACTGTTGTTTTGATAGTCAGAGTTGGTGCATGGGAGAATGTCCACACTGGGAGGAATCGAGGCTCTGTGCCAGACAGAGGAAACATGAGAAAGCAGAGTCAGGAGCCAAAGGACGGATACAAGTACCAGAGAATTTTACTTTGTGACCTTAACTTTCTGTGGTGGGTTGAAGGGACCCTAGCACTTTTCATTCAGCAGTTCAAATAATGGGGTGCTAATAGGTCAGCTCAGGGAAAGAAAGCCTATTTGGTCTGCCCTCTTATGTCTGACTACAAATATGACTGCCTGGAGATGATGAGCATGGTGAGGGAGGGCTTGGGCCAAGGTATTGTCACTGACATTTCATTTGTTCTGGGGTACTAACTTTGACATTTCATTTGTTTGATATTTGTTCGACTCACAAGCCAGCAAAGTTTAACCATTTAAAACCCTGAATCAAACATCCATAACAAACAAAAATTAATAGATTAGCATTGGATCAAAGTTGTCAACAACTGATTGCGGCCCGAAGATACACATGTATGACTCAATAAATTATACACATTTTGGTCTTGCATGCACAACATGCCCATGCAGCTTCTATGGTTTTCTTCCTGCCAAAAAATGACAGGACTACAACTTCACAATGCAGTTTGCATATTACTTGACATATTTGCCAATATTTTATATTCTGTGAATACATGTAAATGGATAAAGAGACAAATTGATGGAGGGAGAAAAAGAGAGACTATAAGACTACTCTAACTAAATATGTTTCAAATAAACCTGGCTCTTGAACCTGGCTCTTCACACTACTTTACATAAATGGACAACAATAGAGTTGGAGTGCATAACTCATACATATTCACACTTGGCATGGTACCTAGAATATAAAACTAGATTCATGTAGTTTTATTCAACATCTTGACTTCTTTGTTTTAATGTGATTTGGTTTGATCAGAGAAGACAGAAAATGCATGAAAATACATGCATCTCTGCACCTACAGACTAATAGAAGAAAGCCCTAATAACTCCTCATACATGTTGGGCTAAGAGCAATCTCATTTTCTTTATATTGGACTATTGAGGTGCACCTTGTAATGGAACTAAACCTGGGATTTTGACATATAACATTGTTTGCATGAATTATTTTCTGGAATTTCAGGTAAGTTGATTAGTTTCTTGTGTTTTTCTTTATTATTGTATAAAATATGATATGAACAGAGGTTTCATAATGACAATGTATGCATCTCTTTAAACTGTTTACATGTGCGTGTGTGGGTTCAATTTAACAGAGCCAGAAGGAGAACACTGCAAAATCTCGCATTCAGTGAAAGTGACTGGTGGAACTGCAAGCAAATGAAACAGATTGGTATTTTTTTTTTTTTTTTTTTTTTTTTTCTCCGTCAGATAACAACAAAGCAAAAGCACAAAGACAGGCTTGGATTAATGGCTTTAAAGTGAAAGTGGACCTGGAACATCCAGCTGGCTTGATCTATCCACTGGCTCACCCTGAATGTGGGGAAGAGTGGCAGCCAACAAATCACCACCATGTTTGTGTGTTTTACATGATTAAGCATATGGAGGGAGCATTAAATCACTCTTACCTTGCTTGACAAACTGACAGCTGCAAGACCCCCTTTCACTTCTCTGTCCACGTATTGACAGGAAGTGTTTCCATTTAAAAATTAAGATTAATTGTCTGAAACAAAAATATTACCCATGATAGCAATGAATTAACTGCATCTTTAATAAACTCTCAAGACTCATAGTATTGAGTTGATCGGCTGTCTTTTCTCTGTGCAATAAGGTTTGACTTTGTACTTAACATTATCAAATGAATTATTAGCATACATAGCATACATACAGTTTTTAGCATTATACACACCATGCATCATCATAAAATTGATTATTATTGTTTTCTCATTATCATAAATTCATGAATTTTTCGATGAGCTCTTGCACATTGTAACATTCTGTGAAGAGGTTTGTAGAAGCTGTGTGACATCTGTCAAACAGACACCTCCTGTTACTTTTTTAGTTTGTGTATGAATTACTTTTGTACTAATTTTACACAGTGGCACATTAGCAGACTGCAGCAGATGGCTGCTGAAGAGTAAGCATAGAATTGTTAAAGCAATTGGCCCTTGTTGGAGTGAACTGTACACACTTGGTGAGCTGCACAAACTGGCAAGTAAGGCACAAGTCAGCATAGTGAAGCAGCTGATAAGATTTGACTCCAGAATAGAGTTGTGTTTAAGCACTTCTAAATAAAATTAAATAAAAACTTAATAAACACTCCTCAGCCTTCTCAAGTGGTTATAAAGTGACTCTGCACAGGTACAGTATGCATCAATTAGTGAAGTTAAGATTGACAGATGCAAATTTTCCTCTTACAGACCACAGCAGCTGAGTGACACATGTTTTGTTTGTGTACAATATTGTTTTTACCAGTGTGTCTGCTCTAAAAGAGACAACAGATTCCTAGTCTATAAAATGACCTTTAAAATCTTACCTCATTCTCATTTTTCTAAAACCAGGCAACACATTAAAGCCATAACAACCATCACAATACCAAAATAACAATGTGTACACCGCACTTTGGGGAAGGTTTGATATTTGTGAGCAATTGCCCCTTTAAAGACTTAAATATTATTTTCAAGAAAGTGTAGCAATTATGCTGTTATGTTATTACCCATGTGCCATGGAGCTCACAAATGGCATTTCTGTTCATTGTTGCTCTCTGGTCACTAGTCCTTCAAGTCCTTCAAATGTTCTGAAGATACCCCTAGAGGAAAAAGATGGAGTAGAATTACAGCATGATGTCTGAGGCAAACAAAATTGATATGTTATTGATGAGATGATTATTTTGCTCAGCACATTTAGGCTTCTGCAGGGAAGCCAACGTGGACAAAACTGCAATTGATTCTCATGGCAAAATTCAAAAAGTGCTGAACTTAAATTCGTATTTATTTACCCCGACTGTTGCATGTGTTGGTTACTGTAGTAATTCCACATTGGTGTCATATAAAAAGACACAGAATGATTTAATAGTGGTGATAACTTGGAATTTGTCACATTATTTTGATTAACGAATTTAAATTGTTCATAAAGGAACTGGAACTGATAATAGACCCTCCGGCAAAATAAAACTTCTTTAGGATAATTTGCCAAAACCTTAATGCAGTTCAACAAAATGTTGTTACTGATGTAAGTGATTTGTAAAAGGAACTATAGGGAAACTGAGAACTGATCTGGAACGGAAAGAAAATCTATTACTGCAGTTCATCTCATTTACTGAGGAAACATAATAGAAGGTCTTTCAGACCCTAAAGTCCAGCTGTGGATGGCTGTGCCGCAGACAATGTTGGAGAGACAGGGTGGTCGCTCATTAAAAACCTCCAATTTGCTCGGAGAAGAATGGCAATGGGCCCGAAAGGACTCTGCAATGCTGGCGATCTGCACACCCTTTCACAGCAGTCTGTGTGTGTTTTTGTGTGGGTGTATCAATTAGGGAGGCTTGTTGGGTTTCTCTCTTCAAAGTGCCTAAATAATTTAACCATCAGGGGTCAGATCCTATTAAGCAGTGTGACATCAGGTCTACATTGTGGCAGTGTTTATAAAACTACAAATTATAGGGGAAGCTAAAGAGAAACAGGGTTAAGAAAGTGAGACACTACATGATGCAGCTTTGTACACTTTGTCTGACAGTGAAAGGGTATCACTGCTATAACTAAAAGTATCTGATACTTGCACTCACTACTAAGGTGGAAGCCGTATAAATTGGCTCAGCTGATTCTTAAACCGCTTCCATCAAACTAGATTAGGAAGGTGAGCCGGAAGATGGACCCCTGATGGTTAATTGAAGTTTTATTAATGCTGCTGAAATTCAGCTGGAAAAAGAGCAGATATGACCGCAGGGCTAGTGAGAAGCCTTCCACATTGCAGTGTTTTAAACCAATTATAGGTATTTTCCAGCGTCTTTATCCTGACATTGTTGGCAAAGAAACCTATTTTATTTGACCTTGAATGTCCCTCTGTGGTTGCCTGCTCTGAGGAGACAGAGTCGCTCCCTAGTGAGAATTCTATGTATTCTATAATTAATAATTCATCAGCTCATTGCTAACAGATAGCAGTCTGGAGGAGGGACTGCCACATTAGTAGTTTTGGGCAGTCTCTTTACCTTAATGAGGTGTTAGTTGATTATATAACAATACTATATTCAACATTGAGTCTTTACTTTTTCCTTCTAACACTGTCAAAATGATTCACTTGAAACTTCAAACACTGCCCATATACATACAGTATTTTAGTTTTTAACATTAGCTTTGAACCACAAGTATAAATTGTGAAGTATGATGTGCAGAGAGTTAGTCTGCATAGCATGACCCAGTATCTAAAATGGATACTTAAGAAAATAAACTTATTCATGCTCTTGCCAGCAGTTAGATGAGAAGACCAATACTATTCTCATGAAGCTATAGTCAGGAGACATAGCTCTGCAAAGACTGAAAACAGCTAGCCTCACCCTGAGGTAGCAAAAATCCACCCACCAGCACCTCTAAATATACTAATTAACAGGTTATATCTTATTGTTTAATACATACAAAAATCATAAGTGTAAAAATGATGAATTAATGGTGAGCAGATTATTTTACCCCTGGACAGAATCAGGCTAGCTGTTTCTCCCTGCTTCCAGTCTTGCAAAGCTATGCTAACAGTCTCCTTTCTGTAGCTTCCTAATTAAAAGACAGATACGTTCTTTTTCTCGTCTAACTCAAGAAAGCAAATTTTTCCCAAAATGTCCAACTATTCCCTGAAGTGTTGAACGTCAGGGTTTGTTTTTCAGCAGTTATTCAGAGATCTGTGACTCTTCTCCAAATATGTGCTAACAAATCAGAAAAGTGTTGATGTGAGAGATTTTCAGATTTCTGATCCAATTTATGTCTTTCTAGCAAGTTCATCAGCTGGAGAAAGAGTATGGTGCTGCTGTCTGTGACTGTTTACTAATATCTATGGATGAATTGACACATCTGCTTGCTGGTGTTACTGGTGTCAAGTAAATTGAAAACGGGCAGTGGAAGCTGTCATAAATGTTACTGTGGTTTTTACAGACACTATTTACTGCTTTCCCAAGATCAAGGTTGGAGGAGCAGCGCTACTCTAGTTGCCCATGCACACACAGTTTTATCAATTAACTTCAGTCTGCACCAGTGGGTTCCATAAATATATATTTAAACTCTCAAAACTTGTGTGTGTAGTGTGTATGTAGTCAATGAGAACATGCACTTGACATGTTTAAGTTATATATTTCCAAGCAGGCCATCTTTACCATACAGTATGTGTCCCATGTATTTGATTAGGAGCACCGTGTGTCATGATGCCCTGAAGACTGGAAAATAAGGTGTCAACAGCACTTTGAATGTTGATAGAGCATGCCTTCCTGCAGGATCAGACATCCCGAATAGACCCTATTAAGTAAACCCAGAGATCGGCGGTAACAGCCTTTAGACTGACGACCCCCCTCTGCTACTGCAGCTTCCTGTCTGTATGACATTAATATTCATTTTCTTGGTTTTAACGAAGCAGGCAACAGGCATGGGGTGCCCCGGGAGCACTGCGTTTAGCATCAATGGAGATACAGTCAAACAACCAAACACAGAGGGGGAAGTTGGCTGTCTCCTTCCCCTGGGCTCCATATTAATGAGATAATGCCACACTGCAGCCAATTACAGCCACTTCCAGACAGATGCCTTTGGTCCAAGACAACCTCCCACCGTATACTCAACCCCCGCCTCCTCCCAGTCACCATTCCTTTACATGAGAATACATACATCATTTCCAAATGACAAAAATCCATAAAGGACATACATTATGCATGCACACAGATAGAACATCCAACAACATGGCTCCAAAAGGACCAAAATAAACAGAAACAATAAACAAACTGTCCCTTTAATCCATATTTAGAGCCCACAAGTTAAACGCATATATTATTTGATTGACTTGTCAATTATCCATCCATCCATTCTCTGAACTGCTCCTTTCAGGGTCATTGGAGGGTGGAGCCTATTCCAGCACACACTGGACGAGAGGCATTAAAGCCCTTGAGAGGTCACCCATATATCACAAGGCTAACATACACTGTCAGGCAACCACACACATATTCACATCTACAGACATTTTTATAGTCTCCATGCATTCTGCAGTCTTTGGACTGTTGGAAACCCTCACAGACATGGAGGTGCATTCAAACTCAAAACAGGCTCGAGTTAGTTGAATTGGGTTTGAAACCATGACTTTCCTGCTGTGAGGTGGCCTCGCTCAATAGTCAATTATGATTAATCAAAACCTTCCCAACAGACTATTGTAAGCGTTTGGATTGCGGCTTCCAATAAAGACGCCATTAAACAGCAGCTCCAAAAAGACATCCTTTAAAATTTCATCCTCTATGTGGCCAGTGTAGCATGACAAAAGACTCCAAATAAGAGTGCTCTTGAAAGTACCTCAGTATTTAAAAGGCCTTGTCTAACCCGTGTGAGTTGGCTCATTAATTGTGCATTACAAAGCTGAAGCAGTGGAAATAAGGCTACCTGCCTAGCGTCACAGCAGCCCTAATATTGGATGGTGCAACTACAAGGTCCTTTGAATAGGCTGGCTTAGTTGTATGGCTGTACTCAGCACAATGGGAATAAGCAGCAGCTGTGTGCCTACTGAACTCTGAATTGAGACTGAGAGCAATAATCATTGCCCAGCCTCCTTAGAAAAGGACTTCATAGCCTGATGGAATGTACATTTACCCAGAAATGCATTATGTACAGCTGCTGGAAAATTATTACCAGTTATACAAGCCAAGTCCCCATGTGACCCCATTACAAGAAGTTTCCTTAAATTGTCATAAGTTTTTAAACCGATGCTGCCCTAGATGTCATCCAAAGAAAATGTAATGTATTATATGTATATATATATATATGGGGCAGGAAACATATCATTATGTTGCTATAATGGTATACCTAAGAATATAGTTTATAGTTTCAACGTTCAAATGTTTGTGCTACAATATGCCTGTAACTTGTTTTTCATCATTATTTTGTGTTTCTCTATATTTTGCTCATATGGTGAAATTAAATTCCCGATGTGTTGCACAAAAAATGCAACAAATAGTGGCTGAATATTTTTAACCAAAGAAAACCTCTGCATTTTGACATCATCTGTGAGTATGGGAAATAAAAAAGGACTGAAACTGTCACAATCTGGCAACTAAAAAGTGTGTGTAGACAAAAGACTGGCCCATTTTGAGAGTGGAGGCAGACAGATACCAATAGGGGCCTGGGGACCTGAAAATCGTTGGGCTTGGCTGGTATTCAGGGTGAATCAGGGCCAGTAGTACGATGCATGGGCCCGATACAACTCAGGGGAGGGGGAGGGAGTGGCATGACTGGAATTAATTCCCTGTGATTGAGGCAATTGCCAAGGTTACTGCAGAGAATCAAACAGTGGAATGTCACAGGAAGTGTTGTTTCCAGAGGCACTGTATCCTTGGTCACAGCTCATACCAAGGAGATGCTAATGATAGCTTTATCTTGTATCTCTTTGAAAAAAACTCTGAAAAAGCTTTCCCATAAGGCAAACCTCTTTCTTAGGTAGGAACCATCAGAGTCTTTTTTTTTTCAAAGGAGAACTATCCAGCTCAGCCCTCTCAAGTATTTTATAATTTTGAGTGTTACAGGCACAGTGAAAAGACATAAGCAAGAAAAGCGAGACAAGTACATGTATCAAAACACTTCAAAAGCCAAAATTCAACAAGATGCACCTAACCAAACCGAGAAACAGACATGTTTTGCTAAATTACAAATTCTGGTCTCAGTGATGAATCAGTAGTGTACTGTAACCATGGATATTTAGACCATGCTCTAGGTTTGTAAGGAACTAAAGAACTGAGTGAAATAATCATGAACAGAAACCAGGCAAAACAGTCAAGACACAGTCAGCCGAATGTAAATCAGACTGTAAAGCCTGTGTAAACAAACTTTAAACCCTCAGCCAACTGTATACATATTCCATAAGTCTCATTCAGTGGGACACTGTCAGAGCCTTATGAGAGCTGTATTTACTGATTGTTAACAAAATAATTGTAATCTAACTATAATCTTTATTAAAAGGATGAGGGGCTCAAATTCTACAGTCCAACAGAGCGGTAGATAACCATATATGTAGTCAATACACAAGAAAAAAAACTGTTTTCAGCAATTGGTGACAGTGCATTTTGCATTGGATATACACAGTTTTCAGTATGGAAATTTGATATCTTAAAAGTTAAAAGTAGCTAAAGCTGGAAGACAAATGTAGTGGAATAAAAAGTGCAATAATTACCTCTGAGATGTGGTGGAGTAGAAGCATAAAGCTCCACAAAGTAAAAGTACTCAGGTGAAGTACCTTCAATTTGACACTCATGTTGATTTGAGTAATTGTACTTAGCTAGATTCCACCTCTGGTTTCAGCATTAAGGTCATTGTTTGAGGCTGTATTGTACTGGACTGCATTATATTGAGAGATGTTTCTAATATTCTGCCTGCATGTATGTATAAATTCATGGAAGAAGTATTGAATTGCCACAGTGGTCAATGCAGTATGCGCTATTAACAGCCTATAGTTGCTGATATACAGCTTCCGGCCACTGGGGGCAGCACCGAGCATGAATTTGACGAGCAGCTCTCCATCGATGAAGAAGTAACAAACCATCTTTCATGTAAACAGCTTTATTGACGTTAATGGATTCACCTGTACTCTGTTAGAGTAAGTGCCCCTTATTGTTGTCTTGTTCACAGACTCCTGACACTGATGTAGTGTAAGTAAAACAGTTGTTGGTTAGTTCACCTGTCTTCTGGCAGGTTAATTTCCAAATTAGCAACTTAATTAGCACCAAAACGCCCATTTAGCTAGCGCCCAGAATGTGATATTTATGTTTTGACATCAGGGAGAGGTCAGATGTAAATTGTTTCCCCAAAGTGTCAACTTTGTGTCAGTAAAAAACTCTGCGGGACACAACATTAGCAACAGGTGCTGTCATCAGTTAACCTAGATGCCAAGAGTAGCCACAATCAGACATCAGCAGGAGCTGATGAAGATAGTGGTAATGTTGGAGCAGACACATTAGTCCCGCCGCCAGCATCATGGCTGTCATCTGCTACGGAAGTCGTGTTTGCTTGGCAAGGCCTGCGAACGACAGCTCCTGCGGGGCAGATAAAGCAAAGACGAGAGGGACCTCTGTGGACCACAAGTGGGGACAAGCCGGTGTTTTCAACCCTGTTAACTGGTGATCTTCAGCCTGATGCATCTGTGGTTGTTTTGGTTATGGCAGCTGTTGAAAACAGGAAGAGAACAAATTTTCAAACTCATGTCATTTGGAGAGAAATGAATGAGATTCAGAAAACTATTTTGATTCACCACCAACACGCTATGAATGTACCATAAAATATCTTATACAGCAAGCAGCTTGTTGTCTCTTGAAAACAGGATACAGACATGGATCAGCTTGTGACCACACTTATTCTGTTACAATACAGACCGTCTGTGCAGTCTGTGGGCCGTCTGTGCTGATATAAATGGTTTGTGGGATAGTGGCATGTTTGGCTGTGTACAGAAATCTAGTTTGACAAGTGTTAAATTGAAATATGGAATGTGAAGAAGACTATACATGTTCCATTTATTGTTAGTATAGCCTTGTCGTATCTATTTATATTGTTTTAAAGAATGCAAAATCTTTTTTTTTTTTTTTTTTGCTCTGGTCTGTTTTCTCATGAAATGTTCTAAATAATTTTAGAAAACCAGCTCCACTGCACTTAAGGTCATTTTGGTGCTGCTTTCCAACAGAAATAATCCACTGTTTAACACTGATTTGCTTCTAAGAGAAATGATCTATTATCTACTATTTAGTTATCTATTAGGTTAGTTATAGGTTGCTTTAAACTAGTAAATATGACATATTATATAAAGACCAGATATTAAATCTTCATTTGTAACAGATCATAGAAAACATACACTATATGGCTAGAAGTATTTCAACACCCAAACATTGCTCTCAGATTGAGCTGTTTTGCATTGGATTTTAAAACCAGGAGCATTCACATGGAGTTGATTTGTCCACAGCAGGGGCAAATTGACTGAGAAGCCTTTAGCCAGTTAACCCATTAGCAGATTTTTGTACACAGCCAATCATACCATTATATCATGAACCATTTATATTTTGAGACTCTATCAGCAAATTACACGGGACCAAGTGTGGTCATGGAGGAAATGTGTGTGGAAATGTGTGTTTAGCTATGTTAGTTCTTACACCTGAGACATGTTTACTCAATCAGGCTCCAAAGACATATTTATAAATTGTACTTGAGATTTATGAGGGACATTTACAGGAAGGGCAAATGTATTCTCTTCCTGTTTTCAAAACAAGCAATGTCCATAATGTGACTGAGTATATGACAAACAAGACTCCAAAGATGATTCAGGTATGTTTTTGTTTGACATTGATAGCTGTGTTTTCTTTTCCTGTTTTCAACAGATCTCCACAGATGCATTCGGCTGACGGTTGCCAGTTAACAGGATTGCCTGTTAATCCGAAACACTGGAAGAAGAATACGGCCAAAGGTCAGCAGCCGCTCCATGCACACAGAGATGGCAGGAGTGCTACATTGAGTGGTATGGGGCAACACATTTGTGTCAGCTAAGAAATTAGGAAAAAGGATCACATATTTATTCAGATCCTAAATTAAATAGGCGCTATTATGGAGCTCATGCAGCCTTACAGAATAGGGCTGATCAATGTGTTGGACACTGACCTTGACACAAGACATCTTCCCTTACCAGTGACTTGTTCCATTGCTGCCTTCCAAACAAACTGTACCAAGAGAATTGTTTATTTAATCAACATCAGCAGGTTTGGCATTGACTGTACAGTGCTGTCATTGGCCCAGAGCTGACTGTCATCGCTGGCGATGGAGTCCACCCTGGTATGATCGATGGACTTTAAGGATTGGATCAGTTTTCACACACAAGGTCAAGGAAGAAAGTCTTCTTAAGGTGAGTCTTTACTCCATTACCTCTGTGCAGTGTGGTACAGCTCGGTAGATAGATGTTTGTTTATTGTGCAGTGTTTATAGCTTGGTCATTGGATGTTTACCGTGCTTGGCTTCTGTTTGGCTTGCACGCACTGCTTGTGATGCTTAATGAACATCAGCTCTGTTATAGATTCATATCTTGTTTTCACAGTTTACATTGCCACCCCAGCCTGTTGTTGTGGGCCTTGGTCAGTGTTATTGCACTTTGACAGTCTGTTACCTTCGTTGCCATGAGTGAAGTAGCACTTGTTTGTGCTGAAGTGTTGGTGTGCTGCAGCAGTCATTCAGACATCATGCCATGTTAATGCAACTTAACACAGATTAGATGTGCTCTGTTTTTACATTAGACCTAATGTTCAGGAATGTGACTTATCATGTCTTGTGCAGTCTTGTTATGTGTACATGTATCGGGGGTCAAAAACTAAACTCAACACTTATAGTTCTCCTTACCAGTGGAGAGGGTGGTGCAAACCAATGTGCCATGGATGGGTTGCACTGCAGTCTGTGTTTGAGAACATTTTGATACATTGGTCATAGTTTTGGTCAGGCAGCAGTGACCTAGAAGTGCCAAAACAAAGATTAAAACCATGCAAAAAAGAGAGAGTTGAAGGGCCAAGGAGAAACAGAATAAAAATGATAAATCTAATAATTTAAAGAAATTAAATTACTTATTTGAAGTCATCTCATAACACCTATGTGTCTGAGCACCTGACCCAGTCATGCTCCTCCTTCATTTTATTGAGTTTGACAATGCTTAATTATTCAATCCTGATGTATGTGTGTAACACTTAGCATAAAACATACATCTTTATTCTCTCTGTTGATAAAAGTGTTGCTCATTGAACTGTAAATTAGTGTTCTGCCATTATAGATATGAACATGAATTATTAATTTAGTACATAAACACTATCTCATTCTAGAGTTGGATGTACTGTAGGTGAAGCTGATGTAAGACTACAGCTGTTTGTTTGATTGAAAAGTAAATTAATCAAGCTGTAACAACTCTTTAGTCAAGTTTCAAAATATTATCAGCACTAAACGCTGATTAGTTGTAGTAGTAAACATACCATACCACAGGGGGTTTGTAAATTGATCTTGTTTTTTTTGTATTGATGAATAATGATTTTCTTAAACTCATCTGACTTGCACAATGGTTTGTAAGGATATTTTATTCTTGTGAATGTGGTCATACAGGAAGAAAAAGAATGGAAAGCAAAACACGAAGATGCATCTACAACCATTTTGTAATCTAACTGGAGCACACTAAATTAAGCCTTATTAGAAATACTGTTCAGTATGAGGTTGATTGCTAAGCACAGTAGCTGTACTACAAAAAAGCAGAGGTCTTTCTGACCTCTGCGCTGGTTGCAGTACAGTTAAATCAGATTTTCCTCAAGCATAATGTAAATGTCAAGGTCCTTCATTCCAAAATAAACAGCAGAATGACTTTGTAAGGGAGTGTGAGCATGCCAGTTAATCTGGTCCAAAGGAAAAAGAGGTCCGGATGATTTAAATTTGTGAGTGCCTGACTTGGTGAGAATTACACTGCAGTAGAATTGGGAGATATTGAGAATATGCTTTTTATTACAGAGAAGGAGTGCGAATTATCGTCCCTAAGAACTTAATTTGTTTTAGTAAACTGTACAGTGGAGAGAGATGAGAAATTTGGCACAGAGTGATCAGGAGAGTCCCGGGAGGTCTCAGATCTGCATATTCCTCTAATTGTGTCACATGCCTGCAAGAATACTGTATACTCCAGAAACAGTAACACACAATTTATACTTTGAAATAGTCTTTAATAGAAGTTTAGACAATGTTTGAGAGAAGCACCCCCTGTTGAATTCCTTCAAGGATCCTAAGCATCCGTGTTCTCAACCTGGCACACAGGCAATAGTGCATTTTAATTGAACCACAAATTAACAGTCACATTTATGGGTAGCAAATTATGACTTGAAAAATGCTGGCAGTATGACAATGCATACATAATATTACTTGAACGATGAGTGTTGACAACAACTAACAACCTGTTTGAAATCTAATATGAGAAAGAGTACAAAAATAAACAGTACTAAATGGTTCCTGTATGAAATGTAATCTCAGAACAAGACACTTTAAATGGCTACACAGGGGTACCGTACCTGCTCTGAAGCTCAGCTGCAGTTTAATTTAGACCCTCATCCTGGATGTGTCTATCAAATTTTATTCTAAGCATAAAAATTAAAAATACAAAAAAAAATGATATACTTCAGAATCAGAATAAGTGGCACACAGTTCCAAGTAGGGAGGCAACAAAATATAAACATTGATGGTACGATTATATTTTGAAGAAAAATCCTTGTTTTAGGGATTCAGTGCATTAACACTATGGATGTATAAAATCATATGAGTATTTTTGTTTGTTCAAAATGAAAGAGAGAAAATGTAAATGTCTCTTATGCAGGTTGTATGTGCTTGAGGGGGTTACATGCTGTTGGTGAGCCTTAAATGAATAAACTGTGCAATGGTCCTTTTTCTGATTTGTTGCCATTGGTTATGTTGCACTGAAAGCCAAACTCTTAACTCAGCCCTACATGGTCGATTGTATGTAACAGAAACACACTGTGTTGCTGGGCTTTTTATGGATAAACCAGTTCATGGTTAAACCATGGTTAATAGTGAAATATGTTATTGGCTGCATTCTTCATTTCAAGAACATTTTTCAGGAAAATAGATGAGGACAACAAAGCTGAACAAAGGTTGCTAAACAAAAACAGTTAACTATGATGAGCGCACACAAGTACTTGAGGAAATGATGTACATTTATAAATATTTATAAAAAGCAATATTGTACGGTAACATAATGGTATTTATATAAGGCAACTATTTCTGTACATTGTTAAAAAAAAAATACGGTAGTGCAGAGTGTTTGAATAAGTAATGAATGATTAATGTATGGGTTAGTAATGAAGTAGGTGAACATGTATAGTACACCTAATGTATATATTAAAGAGTAAACAATATAAAACTGATATAAATAACAAATAATAACCACATAATTAAAAATACAGAAGCATCAAATTCAGACTAAATCTATGTGGTATGACAAAACCGAATTGAAAAAAAAAAAAGTGTTTTGTGAGGATGGTAATTCTGATTATGTAATAATCAATTAAGTTATTGTGGATATAATTATGCATATATACATATTCTACGATACTTCAGATCACCTAAAAGAACACACAGCATAACACAAACAGATCCAGAGAAGCAGACATTTTCTTTTCACCTTTATTTACTGGTTAAGAGAGAGAATCAACATCAGCCGAGATTGTTTTGCCTAGATACCATAAACTATGGCTCTATTGGAATGAATTCAAAAACTTCCCTTTGGTAAAGACTTTCTAACCTTGGAAGGGTCGCTTTTGCCTCTGTCCCTGAAACATCTCTTTGTGGCTGAGGTATGTTCCATTGTGACAATTTGCCATTTGGTCTAAGTAATGCGATGTGGGCAGACAGAGACACCCTTTGCCCTCCCTGTTTCTTCCCACAAGGCAAAGAGAGGCTCCTGTCTTGTCAAGGTCAACTTCCCTTTCAAGCAGACAGCATCAGCTTCAAACTGCAGGGACTGCAGTCACCTCTGAGCCACCTAGGTGCCTTACAGAGAGCCTTGGCACTCTCACCTCTTGCAATTACTGCCTAGAACACCACACTGATGTTGCATCTGCAGGAGCTGTAAAGACAGGAAAGTGTAAACAAAGAGGTGGTTTAGATGTACCACTGACAGTTTTGGCCAATTACTCATGTCTGTGGTCTGCAATTGGCTGTCTGGAAGGGGGAAAATGGGTCTGAAGTGAAACATCATTGAAGTCCAGCTCCAGTAAATCAAATTTTTTTATGTTTTCCCTCGGTTCCTTCATTGCAATCACAGATTTGTTCAGGATCTAAAGTCTGAAACTGACATCTATAATTATTGTTAGTCAATAAATAGTTCTGTGAAGTATTATAAAACATTCAAAACAAGCACTTTTGAAGGAGATATTCTCTATACTGAAATGTAGATCAGTTTGTAGCGTCTTGTCAGGTCGCACTTGCGCTGCTCAATAGTGTCAATAAAGTCTATTAACAGTGCTTACTTTGCCAGGTTTGTATAAACTTTATTTTCTCTCGTCATCCAGTTTTCCAGTGGCTGTAACTGCACTTCTATCCAAATTCCACATTGACGTTGTTATCTCAGGATCAAAATCATGCACATTCAGTTAAAAAACTGCAGGTTTGCTTTAGTCAATTACATTAGGTAACATGAGTGAGTGCATAACCCTAACCTCACAGTATCTTCACTGATACAACTCTATGTATATCACTGTGTACTCAGCTCTAAGTACACAGCAGAGTGTACAGAAATACTAAATTACGATGAATAAAACCTTACAGAGATAAAAATGTCCAGCACAAAGGAATTTATAGCAGAAAATTGGCATGGTGTACATGTTGCTGATCCACAGCTGCACTTTTGTAGAGACATATGTGCAAAGATGTATGTGCAGATTAACATCAGCGTACATAGTACTTAGTTAAATTAGGCATCCGACAGTCATAGGTGACTCACAGGGGTCTAGGTCTTTGCTATTTGGGGAGATAGCTCTAAAAAAAGATGTACTTGTTCTAGGAAGTGTTGGTGTTGGCAGGTCTATAGCATATTCCTGCTGAGAGAGCTTGGAAAATATTCTGGCTGGTGTGAAAGGGGTCAAGGAAAAGATGTGTATTTAAGTGCACTTCTTGATCCCAGTGGTGCAACTCGCCCTCCTGGAGGGAGGGCGAGTTGCATACAGTGATTTTCTCAGCTGATTGGATGATGCACCACAGCCTGGTGCTCTCATGTTGGACGGAAGCTGCAAAATAGTCAGTTAAGATGGAATGGAGTCAGTTTGTGTACAAGCCTGAGTCTTCAGGATGGAGAGGATGTTTCTTCTACTTGTCTATGATGTTGAATGTCTGCTTGTTGATGGTCCTCCACACAATTTTGTTGTTATTAAGGTGAATCTGGGTCACATGGTGTCGTGTCACTGATGACCAGTCAAATCAGCTCTTTTCCTTCCCTTCAGAAGCAGTCAGTGGGTCCTCCAAAAAACCCACTCTGCACATTGTGACACTTGTGTGTCAAAAAATGTGTCTACACTACACAAAATACAGAAAAATCTAGTATTTTTTTTCCTGCTTGAGATGTTTGTATCAAAGATCAAACAGCCGACATATCCACAAAGTGGGCTTTTAAAAAGGATCATTGTGCGTTGTGTTTGGTGAAGCCAGACACAGCAGAGATGTGTCTGCACCTTAAGTATTTAACCCATCCTGGGTTCGTCTATCCAGTTTGGCAAGGTCATACATGTAAATGGAGAGCGAGACTGAATTATAACCAGATCATGTTTAATCAAACATTTCATCTATAGAATGTCAGAAAACTCAAGGGGACATCATCAAATTCTTTGTATCTTCCAGTTAACACTCAAATCCCGAGGATGTTCAGTTTATTATCATATAAGATAATAAATTGTGAGACAGTCCCTCATAATTAAGATGCTTGAAGTAGCAAGATAGCTGCAGATTATTTTTTTATAGACAAATTGATTAATAGTTTTAGCTCTAGAGCCAAATGCATATTATTTTTATGTTTTACAGTGATACATATCATATCAGTAGAAAGTGACTGTCCTTTTTGTTGAATACAGTATCAGTAAATTATGAAGTCTTAAATGAACCCTTAATATCAAAGCACCTCGTGCCAATTGTTGCAGAATCTGCCGAATCTTCAGTTGTTTCATAATCATGGAGAGGTATGAATCTGGCATGACCTTCCCTCATGTACTATTATGGAAAATAGAATATGTGTTCTGAACTTTAAATGAATGGTACCGCAAAGTGAAAGAAACAAAAGAAAAGTTGACAAAGTATGTTAGAAAACCCATTACTGTTCTCCTTCACGGTTTCTACCATACCTCCTGTGTTCTTGTGAATTAACTTTCAAGGGCACAGAGTTTCAGCAAATATTTCATTTCCCAAGATGGCCATCACTCAAGTTATCACTTGAACAACTCAAATCTGTCTTTTGTGAAGGAAAAAGGGGAAAAAGATAGAGGGTATATAGAAAGTGGAGGATGACTGAGATTACTTTGTGCCTCTTTTCAAGTGTCAATATCGAGAAACAGAAGTTGGAAAAGTGAAGATTGGAAACCTTCAGTTTTCTCTCTTATTATTGGACAATACATTTTTAAACATATATCTCTACGGAATTGAAAATAATGATTATTTTTTGAAACTACACCTTTGCACACAATTTAAAAGGTTTTTACTTCAGCTAATTAGGATAAGTAGGACCTATTTTGAGGATTAAAAGGAAAACTTCCTGTGACACTGTGTTAAATGCTATTTTTTGCTTACTTCAAATGTGTCTATTTTTAATTGATTGGGTCTTTCTTGGCTAGTTTGTCCATTAATCATTTGATGGTGTAAGCAACATGGCAGTTACCCAGGAGCGATGTAAATTGGGCTTCAAAGAGCAGGTTTATTTTTAAAAAACAGATTGCTAGCGCTTCTTATTCAGGTTGATTATGTCTACATACAAAGGCTTGACGAGAAGTATTAAAGAACAAGCAGCAGTGTGTGGAATCAATGCATTTCATTTCCTTTACACATGCTGGATTCTTTGTGCTCAAAGGAAACACCATGATGGGCCTCATCATGGCACTTTGAAGAGTAATGGTCTGTTTTCATAAAGCATATCAGCCGACTGATAACACAGTGTCAGCATTTCCTCGGCTGAATTATGTATGTTGACAACAGACAAGAGTAAAACAAAAAAGATTGCAAGGTCTGCATTTAAACATGGGAGGGCATTTGAACATTTATCATCCCTCTGTGTAAATTGCCTTTTTTTCTCACTGTTTGAATATAATCTTTTTTGTATATATTTTGGCTAGGACATCACAAAAATAGTGTGTGTAAAGTGCATCCATGGGGAGGTGTCCATGGGGGGGTGTCCATCGGAGGGGGGTGTGTGTGTGTGTGAAGGACAAGGCTCTAGAGGTCAGCGTCTTACTGCTGCTGCTTTCACCATGTTGAAACAAGAGGCAGAAGGTCAGATTACCCCCACCAGGATATGAAAAGGGAAAACAGTGCATTAGCCAGCCTTTGTTCCAATAACATACATGGGCTTTTCCCACTGGTGCTGCTGGTTCATTGTCCCCAGGGTCTCTACGGGTCACAGACTTTGGGGTGGAAAGGACAGGGGGTTGTCATACTGCTTTCCAAAGGTCAGTGTCTACGTCGGTCATACCCCTAAGCCATCAATGGGAAACAACTGTTGCTCAGCTATCGCAATACAGGGATATTAAAGCTATTCATCTAGACGCCCTGTCTCTACTGAGACAGCTCGGAGGGGCTCTGATGCATGCTTAATACACTAATCACACTCTCCCTAGGACCCCTACTTGCCTGAATCTCTTTCTTTCTCTGTTTCTCCCTTTCTCATAACTTTGATAACCCATGCCATGCAAACACAAATTGACAAGTAGTACACTCACAAAACTACTGACATCCCCTGCACAAATACATCATTGTGCATTTGCGCTGCCTTCCGCTGTCTTCTGCTGTCTCGTACACAGAAACACACTCAGAACAGGCTGGAAGCGGTATGCCTTCAGGAGACTTGTTTATTTTTCAAATACAGACAGCTTCCTGTGAGGGCTACTTCGGTGTCTGAAGCCATGGACCAATCTTGGACTGCCTTCTGCATGTCGGTGTCTACATATCAAATTATGTGGGCTGAAGTGTGTGCTGGTACTGTGCATTTGCTAATAGGGCTGCTGTTGTATCTGGCATGATACTATTATCTAGGCCTGGACATTTTAAGAAATGTGGTCATCTTTTTTTTAATTTATTTATTAAAAATAAAAATAATTATTATTATTTTATTATATTTATATATTTTTTTCATTATTTTTGGGATTCATTTCAGATTGTTAGGCTGTAAAATGTCCAAAACTTTAGAAACTGTCATAAATTTATTATATATTATTATATTAATTTCTTTGTCCATCCCTTTACAATGATATAAAAATAGACTCATGCACAAAATACTCACGGTCGAGAAGCAAGAACTAGGCAATGTTATACTAAGAAATGACTTAAAAGGCCAGTGCGTAGGATTTAATGGTATCTAGTATTTGCAACCCCCTCCACTCACCCTCCCGGTCCAAGTGTAGAAACATGGTAGTTCGACACGGTGGCTCTTTCTAAGGTAACAAAAACATGACAATTCTTCTTTTTAGGTAATTCTACACTAATGAAAACATAGTTAGGACCATTATATACAATTTCTGCTATATTCTGTGATAAGAGCTCCCTAAATCTGGCACGTTAGACTTTTAAATGGTTAATCAGTTATCAAAATTTTTAAAGATAATTTTCTTGTGTAATCAACATTATTGTTAGTACATTGGCATGCATATCGATTCTGACATGATCAAAACAATTGGCTATAATCCATGAATATAACAATATTTTACTGTGTAAGGTAGTGCTACACAAAACAACCTTTACCCTTTCTACTGTTCACACCAGAACTACCTAAATGCTAGTATGTTTTTGGTTTTGGCATCTAGTGGTAGCTAGCTAGTTCATTCTCTAAGGCAAGACTTGAAGGCAATGGAATATAAGAAAGTTTAAAAATAATAATAATAATTCAGGCCGTGATGTACAGGCAAAGGTGGAGGAGGTGGAGGAAGAGTCATCTCTTGTTGTTGTAGCAGCAGACAGTCGGGATGTGGGAGTGCCACTGCCATACCTACAAGCTCTGTTGGTGAAGAGGGCTCTTAAACAAGCTAGCTGGTCTAGCTGAGTGGTTCTCATACTATTCTGTCATCAATTATGCACACTTTTACATATGATTATGTAATTCATCAAACTAATTCCACACAAGTGTGTGTGACACACACATTTTGAGAACCACTGGTTTTGCTAGCCAGCTTTCACTGTGTTATTAATGTGGAACATGGATGTAAGCATAGAAAGGAGGTGGGATGACCTTACTTTGCCTTTGGAAAGGAAAAGAGCACAGAAAGAGAGAGCAGAGGAAATGAGGAGTGCAACAGACAGATGAGACACCAAAAGGGCTACTGGAGAGGTGAAGAAGAGGAGACTATCAGATAGACTTAGAAGACATGGTGATAACAGAGTTTGTCACAGTTGAAATTTGTCACACTTCAAAAGGAGCCCTTGTCCTTCAATAGAAGCAGATGCTATGAGACTAGGGTTGGCCAATTTTCCAAATTGAACAAAGCAACAAGGCTCAACAAGGCTCAAATCAACTCTCTCTTGATTTTGATTTGTTCCTTATGGTTTTACTCCTGCTGCTGAAAATGAAAATAGTAACAAATATGAATGAGAAGTTTATTTTGATTTCATGTTGTGAAAGCCAGCCTTTGTACATAACTGGCACCTAGCACTTAGTAGAGTGGAGTGTCACATCTTATATTCATTTTACTCTGAAATAAATGAAAATTATGCTTAATTAAGATTTCTAGTACCTCCTTCAACAACTCTGGCAGATTCTTACACATCTCTCAATTGTTCTCGATCGCACTGATGCTCAGTGTGCAGGTGCAGGTTGATGGATCAATTGCTGTGGCGATTTTCATTTGAAGCACTTCATAGTGGCTGTTATGAATCGATCTGGTGGGAGGGACTATGTCTTCTTGGTTTTTGTTGTCGGTGGTCTTTTTGACCTTCCTACCAGAAAGTGTTTGCCTCTAACCAATTCTTGTACTATAGCACGTTGTAGTATTAGAACTAATTTTCCAGGCATTTTAACTCTTGAAAGTTAGTGAAGTTAGATATCAATAGGTAATAATGGCATGCCTTCTCTTTTGCTGTTCCTAACTTTTTATTTAGTTTTATCCCTTTTACTCTTTTCTGTAAATGCCCACTGACGTCTTTTCTCATTAGAATTGGCAGACCACCAACACATTTGATTCCAATAGAAATGCATGTTTTTGACTGTTATAGTTTCAAAGTGGTATGCTACAAATAAAAATGAAGTTCCCTCTCCCATACCACAAGCTATAATAACCCTCTGCTTTCATACACATTTCTCGGTGCCTCGGTTTTTCCTCACTGTCAAGTGCATGTTTTCTGACATCAAAATGAATGACACTCAATTGTAAGGACATTGCATTGTGCTAAAAAGCCACTCAAACCTTTGGTCACGGAAATTCATCTGCAACAGCATTTCCGAGGTGTGCGTTTGCTTTTATGTGACTTGAAACCAAATGCATCAAGCTGAACTGTGCCCTGCATGGGTCTGTTTTGTTACACTTCCGTGGTGACTAGAAATGCTGATTTAGACTTATTGTTTTGGGGTCATTGTTTAACCCTCCGTAGTGCTGGTACTTTAGTCTGGAACAAATCTAAACACTGTCATATCCTGATATAGGTAATTTCATATCCAGATAATGATACATATCACAACAATGACACGACACAACGAAAACAATGTTTATGTATTTTTATATTTTATCTCATAAGGCATGTGAAATATTTTACAAATCTTTCAATTTTTTTTGCTGGATGCAGTTTATTATTGACTCTTTGGTTTGCCTGTTTACGGTTTTAGTGGCTATATATAGTGTTTATGTTGATTACTTTTTATTATGTTGATTTGTGTAGCACTATTGCCCAAACCAAATTTACCCTCAGGGACAATAAAGTACAGCTTATCTTTGATAGTTTATATAAAATGACCACATGGAAAGGCATGTCTCTTATTACATATTACACAAATTGCAATGGCAGACATTATGTCCTTCCATCTTCGGGATTCTAGACATTTTCCTTTTGCCATGTGATATATAGCAGTCATATCACACAGCCCTATTCTCAATCATAACAATGTAACACAATAACATTTACTACTGCTATTACCCAGGTGAGTAGGACACTGGCTAGTGGCTTTATCAGCCACAGAAAGAAGTGCATGACGTTTACGGTACAATGGTCCTATACACTGTTGATTTTTGTTGGGGTCACCCTGATTGGCTGAACCAGTACATGCACATTTCACTGCATGCTTCATTTCACTGAGTGAATAGGTTGCTGTTGTGACTGGCTCTGCTGGTATGTGTTTGGCAGTTTAGATGTGCAGTGTACCTTTTTATTTACAACATTCCTGCTTGATACAGTGACATAAAGCAACAGGTCTACCATGATCTTTGTTATATAAAAACTAGGCAGTGTGTTTCTCACTACACGGCTCCATTTCTAACCTCTCTTCTTAGCTGTTCTTAGCTTTCTTGAACATGTCTCCCAATCTGGCATTATTACACAAGACCTTGTAATGAATGAATAAATGTGTAAAAATTTTTTCTTTGTGCCTTTTTTCAGCGCCTAAAGCAAACAAAGCAAACAAAAGTATGGCTGCTCCAGTAAACAAATCACTGCAACATGGGTGTGTGCAGAGAGAAGGGTCCCTACCAGCAGGAATGGAACAATCAAGCCCTAATGTAATATTCCACTTTGCGTTATTCATTAAGAAGTTATTATCATAAGATGATGCATGTTAGTGTGATGAGAATATAGCCCCAAGCATGTTCATTTAATGTTCTTACAGATTATTTACTTATTTTGACTGTATATTATATTTTTTTAGCTTGATTACCTCACAAACACATTAGAAACTTTGTTTATTAACAAAACAAAACAAATCTGGGCACATACAATGCTTAACCTAAGTAAAATAAACCCCATCAATAAAATAAGTTGAAATAATATATATATAAAAAGGTCTGTCATTGATTTTAAGCATTTATCAAAAACAGGCCTGGTCTGACTCTTCCGATGGAAGAGAACAATCCCTGAAGTGCCAACAAAGCCTGCCAAAGCAAGTCCATATTTTTGCCTGGATATACCTGGTGGAAGGAGAGACCTGTCTCTTTTTCTGGCAGTGGCTTATGCAACCACTCTTTAAAACCTTCGACTACTTGTTTCCAGAAAGAGGAAACAAAAGAACAATCTCACAATAAATGCAGAAAAGTACCCGCTTCCTTTCAGCACCTCCAACAGTAATTGTCATTCATGAGTCCCATTCTTTGTAGTTTAACCAGTGTATTATAATACATGTGTGCAATTTTTTAGTGTCTAAATTTACCCACTAAATCTCTCACCACCCAACATAAACCACTATGTTTTTCCATGTATCATTGGAATTATGATAATAAAATCCTCCCCAGATTTTTCATAGTTACCACTGATACTTTACTTTGTGCTGTTTTCAGTCCTGTTTGATGTTGATTTTTTTTTTTTTCTATAGAAACACATTTGAATTGTCACCAGTAGTTACCACTGACTCCCACTATCAGAGCACTCAGTGACTGACAACAACAAATCAGATCGTCTTTCCTTTATCAGTGCTGCCCAGTGATGTGATATATATCATACTCTCTATATTGTAAAGATGCATTTTGGCAGCTGCTCATCACCACATCCCACATTTTGAAACACTATGTTGAAGGACACTGAAGTCCTTCAATGAAATCCAGGCCTTGAGAGGCAATATCTGTAGAAAAATAATAAGCAGAGATAAATGAGTGATTAAGAGACAGAACATTTCAATGGGATGGAACTGAATGTGCTAATGATAGAGCCTACCTCTTTATACTTATTGAGTGAGATTCAAGGTCGCTCAGTGAGGCTGGCATAGCTATTCATCACAGTCATAACATATTTACACTTGCTCACACTGAGTCATCTGTCCCACCTCAACAGAAGATTACTTTGGTGCCCTCTGGCTCAGCCCACTTATCCAAAACTTCTGGTCGGAGGTCAGGAGAAAACTATCTGAGATTCACAGTCAGAAACCCCCCTTACTCTGTGTACCACTGTTGCAGAGTTTAGATTCTTCATTCTCTAAAAAATACCAAAACACATTGGACCTCATACTGAATTCAATAATCACAGCCGAAAAGAGTTCTATAGAAAAGACACAACAATGCTATGTAAAAACTGGTTAAACCTATTAACAGATCAATGTGTAGTATCCTTCAGAGACAATCATTTCTTTGAAAAGTTCTGCCCTCACATCCTGTAATACCTCCAGAACAGATCTGTCTTTTGTTCCAGCACTCCACCATCATAACACATAACCACATAATGAAAGTCTGTCCTGTCTTCATGTGTTATGTCCTGTTGTGATGCTACACTATGTCTGACAGAAATGTCAGCATCAGCTGTTTTTGTTACTGTTGTTTCTGTCATTACTATTATTACATTTCCATTATTGTCATCACTGCTTTAAATTGCATTGCATTGCACTGTTTGGCAGAATTTTTGGAAGACGCAGTATTGTTTTTTTTTTTTTTTAAAAAGAGGAAAAGTACGGTCAGTTGCCAGTTTATTTTGAACACCCAGCAAAAATGGGTGCAGACTAATACAACAACCATGCATTTAGTGCGACCTCATGACAATTATAATGTTTAGTTGTTGTTGAAGCTGTTTCAGAGAGGTGTTGATTCAATTTTACGATCATTTTGGATGCTGTGTTTTTTTGTGCTCTTGAATTATATTGCATTATATTGAAAGCAGGCCTGGAATTAATTCATTTTTATGGCAAGACCACTTTGGCCATTGATAAATATTAATTTATTGTGGCATTGCAGCCAAAATATAGGGAACCCAAGCCAAAACTACCTAACAGTATATAAAGTAGTTAAAACTAGCACAGTCATAAACATCTACGGCAGTAAAATGCAACACACACATAAATGCAGCAGTAATATTAATCTAAAAACATCATATATTTAATAGTAAAACACTGACAGGGACCATTTTACTGCATCATGTGTACTTTTGCTATAATACTTACCTTAGCAAGGTTTAGAAGCTACAGAATTTTTACTTGTAGTGGAGTAGTGGGGTTGGTATTAGTACCTGAATACTTCTTCCACCTCTGGTGAACACACTAACAACCAGCCCTCCCATTCATTTGAGTAGGAGTAGATGGTTAAAGCTGGGGCTGTGAGGGCCTCAAGGGATAACCAAAAAAACTGCTGCAACGTGCAGTTGAGAAGTTAAAACAGAATAAACTTTTGGAGAAATGCAACTCGACATCATGCTGTGGTGGCCAATCTGTCGATCGGCCGGTCAAACAGCGTCACAGTCAGCCTGAAAAATACAGGTGCTATACAGGGGAAGTTCATGAACCAAACTATGATACTCTCCCTGTTGTGTCCTGGCTTGGATTATGTGTATCCAGCATTGATGTCTGTGTGTGGCATGCAGTCTATGCTGCAAAAAATCTAAATCAAGAATCTTTCTTTGGTTGGTGTCCGTTTGTTTCAGAGAGAGAGACACTGGAGGTTGAGCAAAATAGTGAATGAGGAGAGGTGCCAGTAAAACAGGGAAATAAATAATACTTGAATGTTTATTCTCTGATACTTTTGTTATGCACAAATAAACATGACAGTTTGATTATTTGCTGCGTGCATGTAGTTTTATAGCAACATTGTGTAACTTAACTATCATATAGTTGATTTCAAATCATTTTGATGCTACACTGACTTGTAACAGGGTGAATGGTGCCTCTGTTATTCCCACTCTGCACTCCGTACACCTGTTTTCACACTATCTAACTTTTGGTTCTGGGTACAATCTCCTGAGTGCAGACAGGGAGCAACGCCAGAATGGGCACCATAACTGGAGGCGGGCGAGCGGGCAACGTAATCGGGCTCAGCAGAGGCAGAACATCGCAGAGCCGAATGGACTGAAGGAGACGACAGAGGAAGCTACGAAGAGAAAATGAGAGAGCGACCGAGTGAGAGGCTGCCAGACAAGAGTAAATCTGGGACTGACATAGAATCGTTTGCAAGGTCTTTGTGAAATAAAAAGGCTGAAAAACCTGCTGCCTGAAGGCTGAAGAGATGAGCTGAAAGACGAGCTGGGCATCTTGCTGTTGGACTAGTCAGTAATATTATCTGGTGGCGATGTGTTGTTGCACTTGCTTAATGTTTAGCTGTTAGCAAAGTTGTCAGCTCGCTAGTGTTTGATCCTAAGTAATTATTCATAACAAATACACATGTACAGCTGTCTATATTTACCACAGTGTTATTGCACTCACTAAATTGCACAAACCAATTCATATATAATGTTAAATGTCCTTCTCTTCTCAAAGGCGCTCTAAAATGAACTATCCACATGGCCAGTTTGGCATGCCCTTTTTTGAACTGGCTGTGTGGGTAATTAATTTTAATGGCCATGGTATAATTCCTGCGCTAGGAAAAGTGTTTCCAATACTTTGTTCGCCCCATTTATATCAATGAGGGTTGACTTTTACTCTATTACATTAAAAATATCACATGGTATAGTAAAAGAGTAAAAAAACAACAAAAAGTTTCTTCAATACCTGCTCTCACCTGCATTAGGCTTCTTCTGGAATTAATTCCAATTTTAGTTCTCCATTTATATATATAAAAAAAACATGAGGACTAAAGATATCTTGTTTATTTGGTAACATTTGTCATGCACAAAATGTGAATTTCAGGAATTATTATAAAATGGTAGAACTAGATGGTATGATTAAGTTTCTCATGTTACTATTTTCATAGTATTGCTGTCCAGGTGAAAGAAAAATAGCCAAAGCTAAACAAAAAAAAAAAAAAAGATTGCCATCTGCTTCTTCGCGGATAGTGCATTAACAGTACTTTACCATGAGAAGAATTTCAAATAGATTATTAATCTGCTAACTAATTGAATAAATCCGTGGCAGTATCTGCCACCAGCAATGGATCTCTCCACTACAGTCCAGGCTTTAAAATAGCTAATAGGTGACACAGACCAGAAAGAGCTGTATGCCATTATGGGTAATTGTCCCTCATCAATATTACATTACTTAGTTAGCCAAAGCTTGATACCATCAGTTAAATGCACTCGGCAATGCTTTGAGTTAGCTTGGAGCCATTTAAAGAGACCTTATATCCTCATTTAAGAGCAAAATTTAAATAAAAAGTGTGCGCAAAATAGCTCCAGATGAAGATGTTTGAGTATACTGGCAAATTTCAAAGAAAAGTGTCTTTAGAATTAACTGCTAAGTTCTCCACCCAGATATTGCCATATACTGTCTTGTGAACGTGAGTGATTCCTGACCTTACATAGATATATATGTTTATTGTTGCATTGTCAGTGGATGTCACCCTCCGATTACATGATGTTTTGTATACTATAACACAGCAATCCATTCAGTAGCTACCTCTACTAATTAGTATATGACAGATGTGCTTGAGAGGTTTGACTCTCGAAGATGATTAAAAAGCAAGTCTAGACCTCTTTTTTTCTCCCCGGAAAGCTCATTTATTTGTGAAATGAGGATGACACATTTATATTCAATTCTGTGTTCTCGTGAACAAAAACTTAATTTGGTTTCTAGTGGACTGCTAATCATAAATTTTTCGCATCAGAACAATCAGATAGCGCTTGATTTTTTTTATTGTTGTCTATGTCTGTGTGACATTGTGAAAAATGCTGCTTTGTAACGAATGCAATTATATCCTGACTTATGTATTACTAACTACATTTGAAAAAAAGCAAAAAACACTTCCTACTAACATTAGGGAATGAACTGTGCAATCCCACAGCAGCTGACTTATATCTCGGTGTTAAAAACCCTTGAGGTTAGCTCCTAAAGGAATGTTTCTGGGGGCTTTATGCACCACTAGAGAAGGGTAACAACTGCGTAACATAAGAAATTGATACAACACATAAGGAACTCGCCTCCAAGAAATGTTCCCTCTGGCTCTTTATGTTCTTAAAATGGCCCTTTTCAAAACACCACTGGGCAAAAACATTTTCAGAATTATTTTACTTCACTATTGTCGAAGCCATCGAAGCTGCTGATTCTTGCAGCTGACCATAAAGTACGGCACCCAGCAAAAGAATTGCATGTAACTTGAAGAACACTCTTATGTACTCTAAATTACGTTTCTGAGTAAATCATACATTACCTTCTTAACAGGCTCATCTCATCACTTGAGAATAACAAACACAGTATAATCAAACAGCAGTGATTGTATTTTATTTATTGATGACAGTAAATCAAAGTGTAACACCACCAAGCAATTACAATGCCGGTCTTAATGAGTGCCTCAATTTACATTGGTTGATTGCCAACGAGAAAAGCAATGTTTTGCTGTACTCCTCAATTGATCATTGAAATTAATTCACTAAATGTGCATGATAAACAAACAATAAACTAAGTTTATGATAATTTACTAACAAATCCCATAATGCACTGCTTTCTACACAAGATCTTGCCTAATTCATGTAAATTCATAACAAGCATTTCAGTATGTAAAACAGGCAATAAATGACTTTTGAGGCATTCAGTACTTAATTTGGCTTTTGTTTGCAGTATTAGCTGATGTAAAGTGATTTTTATTACATGTTGGCATAGAAACATTTGCTGTAACTGAAAATGCAATATTACACAATCACATGCTGTAGACTTGCGGTGCACTGTGTCCCTCCTACTGCTGCGACACCATTGACACTACAGCTATCAATCAGTGAACTCAAATCACCCACTGACTGCAGCACAGCAAAGTGATTGCTCGCAGTCTGAACACAGAAATGGTGCAAAGCTGAAAACATAGCTGCTTACAGCAGTGTTCCTAAATTGGCAACTGCATCACTAGATTTAATAACTTCTTAGACCTTCTTGGTGAGTGTATTTCTTAAAAGCTGACAGTGACAAATTTTTCTGAGTATCTGCGAAAATAGTAGAGTATACAATTTAATACATTTCTCTACAATTGACACATCTGTTCTAACCAAAGTAGTTTTCAGCCATTTGCCAGCTGGAGGTATAGCCCCACTCCCACCCTGAAAAAAGAAGTGGAGCAGGTGGGTTCTTGATCTCCAGTGACCTCGCCACTGGTCTCAGGTGAGCTGAACATTTTTGCTACTTAGTGAGCTGCAGGCCTAAGAAGAAAAGAACAGATAAAAAGACCTGTCAGTGACTGGCTATAGGTACAACCGCAGCTTTTTTTTTGCCAGGAGTAATTCAAGCAGTAAAGTATAATAAGTTGTTCCAGTGCAGGAAGATGACTCAACCCTCAGCACTGTGCTGGTCCATCACAGTGCCTCCCAGCTTCCTGTTTTCTCCATATTTGCTCTATAAGTACCTGCATTATTGGATTTATACCATGGACACAAATAATGTTTAACTGTTAACATAAAGCATCAGTAATGTTGGCATTGTTTCATTCAACTCAGTACAACTTGATTCCTGTAACGACCAAACAAAGCAAAACTGGTGAATTTACACGTTTTCATCTTAAATCCTGATTTCGACCCATTACATGCTTTTATTGTCAATGCAGAGCTGCTCCACTTTTTGAAGAGTCATTACCAGACATCAGTTAGACTGTGAATAACAATATTCTACAACACAGTTAAGTTGTTACTACATTCAGGAAGAAAGGAGCCACATTAATTAAGGAGAAATAATTCATTTGTCTGTTTATATGTGTTTATATGTTGCAGTGTGCCACTGATTACTAGTCATTTACTGCAATTATCATGTTACTACCTCAGCCAAATTAGTATATACAACACTACAACGCCTTTGTTAGGTGATGAACCTTAACTAAATTTCCTTATTTACTCCCCTGATGTATTGATTATCTATTGGTTACTCAGATTTAGTGTAATTTAGTTTTTAGTCTGTATAGTCCTTTACAAATGTAGTGCAGACTGTGTAATGAATTACATAATTACCATTGCAATGATTGAGCCAGCAGCTCTTATTTCTTCAAAGTTATCTTGTTACCCTTGATTTCCTGTAATTCCACAGATGCCACTTTGTCTGGGCTTTTCCCCTGAGACAGCAGCCATGAGGGATAAGGCCTAGATGACTGAAACTAGTCCGATAATGATAATACTGGAAAACTGTCAAGAAAGAGAGACAGACAGACAGTTACTGTTACACTGACTATATCCAGCCATCCGTTTTCTATCCATTTATTGTGTTTAATGTCACAAGGGGCTGAATCCTATCCCAGCATGCATTGGGCGAGACAGCGGATTCAACCTTGACAGGTTTTCAGTCTGTCGCAAAGAAAACACAGTTTGGAGTTTCCAGTTCACCGAACTTGCAGGTTATACTATAATTTCTGTTTTTTCACTTTGAACCAACCACCTGTTCATCTTATTATTTCATGAGTTCATTATATAGTCCAAGAATCTTAACTTCATAACGTGACACGGTCACATTATGAAGTTGTCATTTATATAACAACTTATAAACTTCTATAACATTCCAAATTGTAACACACATACACACACTCTGCTTTATGAAATGAATAATGAGTCAATAGTTTATTCTTTGTAGGTAGTAACCTATATCTTTTACTTAATACGTACAAAATATATACTGTGATATAATAATCAGTTATAGGCAGACAATAAGAAAAAAATTATGCAGAAGCAGGCATGGCATTAATCCATTTTCAGAGCATGGTCACTTTGGCCTTTGATAAGTACAAATTTATTGGGGCATTGCAGACAAAATGTAGGCCAAAACCCCCCAACAGTATAAGTAAAATGCAACATACACATTAATGCAGCATTAATAATGATCTAAAAACATCATATACAATAGTGCAACACTGACAGTGCAATGAATACTTTAAGTAAATTTTGTTTTCATTATGCTGTTATAGTTTTTTGTGGGAGACTTTTTTAAATTGTTTTGAGTCTGACTCATAGCTGCTAACTAGTTAGCTTTTCACAGCCTGCAGTACAAAATGACAGCAAAATAACGTTACATAAACGTTCTTTCTGTGACAGTTTGTTGTCAGTCTGCTTTGGTTCTGATCACAAATTGTGACAACAACATAAGGCACACTGAACATTTTGCAGCTCAGACATGTGGGCAGGAATAAACTAATCAGTGAACTTGACTTTGAATCATTATTAAAACCTGTATCTAGTCATTCCTAGATTTAAAACAACAACAACAACAACATCAACAATAAAACAAACAAGCCAAAAAAAGAAAAGAAAAACAACTCTTTTTATTTTCCAGACTACCCAACCCCAAATCCAACATATCTAGTGTTTGCCTTCAAAGACAGCTGTCTCCAAATATCATACATATGGGTCTCATATTGTAAGAGTCAGAAGAATCCCCATACCAGAAATCTTAATTAATGTCTCGGTCTTTACCAAATTGGTTGCAAATTGGTTTAGTTGTGATAGTTTTATTTACGTCCTCAGACGGTTAAATTCAAAGTCAGGAAGCAGGCTGTTTCTAATCCTAATGAGGACTCTCCTATTACTTCACTGGACTGATAAGGCACTAGTCTGTGACACTCAATTTTCAAGACCCAAACCCTATCAAGGAACTATCAAGTGGTAGGATAGCTGCAGGACCATTAAGTGAATGTCTAATTAACTTATTATAAGGCATTTCTGAGCTGGCTATGAAATCCCTCCTCTAGGCACCAATGCATCCATCTGACCTGATTTGATTGCACAGTCACATTAATGAGCTCTGTGATGTCCCACATACAGGCTCACCTCACTTCCCATCCAACAGCAAAGGGGTTTTTGGGGGTGGGGGGTTGATTGTGTGTGAGAGACTGGAGTTCTAATAGACGCAAAATGAGTATAAGCACTTAAATGCCCCTACTGGTATTTAAAGGTTAATTTGTTTGTTTCTGTGATTAACTGGATCTCCGTTAACTTTGTGCAGCAGTTAGAAAATGTTTCATACGTCAGCTATTGCTGAATCTTGTCAAGCATATATGAGTGTTAGTGTGTGTCTGGCCTTGTTCAGTAGGGGGAAGAAAAGACAGACAGATAGAGTAGAGAGGAGCAGGAATATCCTTGAACACTTCATATAGAGACCCATGACCCGCCCTCACAGCTTAGAGGAGGATTGTGTGAAATCAAACCTCATTTTTCATCTATGGGTGTCATGTGTCTGTGCTGGTGGAAGAGCAGAGAAGAAGGGGAGAATTTATTTACATGCAAAATGAAATAATTTGCATAACATGCGTGAAACTCATTTGCAACACTGCCCCCAAACTTTGAATTAAAACAACATGGAAAACAAGCAGACAAAAGAAGCGAGGAGACGGTCACACAGCGAGTCAACTTTCAACTATGTGAAATTTTTACTTTAGTCAGTTATCTACTATATACATATATATATTGAGACTATTCACAGTGTTTAAAACCTTTGGAATTGACCTCTACCTATTGATTAAATTGCTTGTTTAACACATCCTTGAGTACAGAGTATGTGACTGAAACTATAACCAAAGGTCATCTTCTTAAGTTGATTGTGAAGGATAGTGGAGGGAGATTTTGTTAGGATTATGGTCTCTGTGTCCATAAGCCCTGGGTTTAAACTTTCACTTTATACATCGTTCTCTCTCTGAATCCCTCCGCTAGCAGAAGTCAGAGAGGTTCACTGCACTGCCCCCTCCTGTATGGGAACGACTATGAATATAAATAGGTGAGCTCCTCCAAGGTATTGCAACTCATCCATGCTCGGCAGCTGGTTGAGAATGTCAATACCTGCATAATACAGGAATTGTAATTTCTCTCGGTTTCTAAAGGTTATAATGGCTGAAGTTTTCACCTGCAGTTTAATTTATATTGGCACCAGGGTCAAGGATATGACTATCCATCTATATTCTGATTCATCCTAAATATAACACTTATCCAAACTGGTATTGTTACGTATTTGAGGAGGAATTACTGCTGTGTTACTATAGGGTCAGCAAGATGTTCTCAATATTGTATTATAACTTCTGCTGGGGACATACAAAATATTTCCACACATGTCACACTCATGTCTATTTTGACTGATTACAGATTTAGATTTTTATTCAAGTGAGTTATAGAAGTCTTCTCAGCCTGAGGGTGTGCGCTAATAATTACTCGAATGTACTAAATGAAATGGAAAAGTCACTTTTGAATAGAACTGCTCAGCTCTTTGCATATGCAGCCTGGCATGCAGAGTTGTCAAATACATTCCTAGGCATTGCTTGCCATTTTAATGGGTCAAAAGCCAAAAATCACAGTAAGATTTCTGGGATTACCAGAAGGATCTCGCGGAATTTCTGTAAGTAGACCACCAACATACCTTGCCTGAAACGACTAAGCAAATACCAAAATGAACACAAAGAGCATTATCAGGCAGGAGACAAATCCAGCGACAAATAGAAGAAGACAATGAAATGGTTTTAGCGGAGTAGCCATTAAAATTCCATTTGAATCATAGCGGTCTGCAATAGTGAAAAACCGTAAAGCTGGGTAACACATAGAGCCTGATGCTGGGACTGTGACTCAATCCTCCCCTGAATTCAAAAGTGTTGCTCCTTCCTGTGATCAGTCAGCCTGGGGCAAAACTGGCACTGCTGGACTGTGCCTGAGTGAGAGAGAAAGAGAGAGCAAGACAGAGTGAGAAAAAGGAAAGGAGAGAGGAGAGGGATGTTGGTGTGTGTATGTGAGTCAGGCTTTAGGCCGTGATACCAAATTTCCTTTGAACTAAGCAGCTGTGGGCTACACGACTGATATAATATTTAATGAAATAATTACATATACAGAGAAAAATGCATTGGCCAGGGAGTGTACCATTCATGCTGGGGCTCTGGGAAAATGCGGTACTAATAGACATGATTTGGCTAGTTGCCCTCATCTCTCTCTCTTTCTCTTCCTCTCTCTGTTTGTATAATGCATCATGCAGCCCAACTCTGATATTAAAATTTGTGCATTAATCCAGAATTTTAAGTGTTGGTAATATATGCCTGCAATAAATATATTTATATCTTTAGGCAAAGTCTCATTGTCAGCAGCATTACAGGGACATCATTAAATTCAATGTTTTTGCATTCACATTTATATTATGGAAGAACTCAACTCTTCAGTTTAAAAGTTTGTACCTTATTGAGTCTAAAACAAACATGATAAAATCACAACATGTTGATTTAAAATAGGAGATACTGAGGCATTAAATGCTTTATCTCATTTTCCGTTAATTGTTGTCTATGTAGGATCTGTTTTTGTGGTAATATTCAGATAATAAAGCTTTTTAAAGTCCACAAATTAAAATATAATGGGATGATATTTGGATAATAGTGTTGTTGAATAATAGTGTACAGAATATTATATTCATAATTGGGATATGAAGTGCTGAGTATGCTAAGTGCATATAAACACACTCAGAAATTAATAAAAAAAATACTAATATACTAAATGTTATTAGGTAGCTTTGTTTTGATCCTGTAGAATAGTTGTTGTAATAGACATAAAGTAGGTATTTAATTTGAAATAGATTCTATGGGCTGTTACAGCTTTCCATGTGATGTATGCCAACGTGTCAACGCTCTCATCATTTCTGCTTACGCCGCATCCCCTGCCAAGCAGCGCATATATCAAATCTTTACAGAAACCCATAGCTCATTTTTCCTTTAGCAAACTACAACACACTATGCAGTGTTACCTGGAATTTCACATAAGATTAATCTCTTGAATCGGAAGCGTTGGACAATTTAGAAGCTGCTGATAAATCTGTGCTCGCTTAAAATGTGATGTTTTCTCATAGCTTTCACTTTTATATAGAGAGCCTCATATTCTAATGTTTCTTCTGATTGGAAATGTATTTACATTGCTTGATCTTACTCAGTCTGAGGTGATCAATTTCAGATGTTCTTGCAAGAATAAATCAAACCTCACATTCTCTTTTTTTCAACACAAGTGCACCACCTTATCTGAAGTGCCGAGATTACTAGTGATTTATACATATAATAGCCATACCCACAACAAGTTTGCTCAATAACAGATAGATGGTGTTGCCTAGCAACTGCTGAGTGCCATAACAGCGACTAGTACCTGCTCCTGGAGGCAGACTCCATCTTGTAGGTTTCGCTGTCTTCTAATTGGCCAGGTGGGTAAACACTGATCCCCTGCTCCTCCATTCTGCCATATTCAGCCAGGGTCTTAAGTGACAGATAGTACCAGCATTATACTAACCTTCTGACTCTGGGAATTGCACAAATGCAGTACTACTGGCATGCACTGAATTGACAACATGAAATATGGAGGACATTTACTCCCCATAAATTTTCTGCCTAAAAGGATCCCATATTCCAACAATATATCAACCTGTGTTGTCCCTCATTCCCAATCAATTAGAAATTATTCAGGAGGTAAATTGCATGAAATGTGCTTGTGGCACTTTAAGCGCAAGATGTCAACAGGCTGCAGGGTGAGGTTGGTAATTATAAACAAGTAAACAGAAGAACTGAACTGGATGGAAAACATGTCTGCTTTACACCTTGTCCTACTTTTCAGTGTACGTGTTACGTTTTTATTCTTGTGGCTAACAAAACTGCTGTCCTTTGACAGATGAGAAACTATTAAAAAGTAACTGATCCCAGCAGTGGGTATCAGTGTCCTCTGCTCAACTTGTAATCACACCCAATAGTGATGTCATGCTGCACCCCGAGGGTACACATGTACATATCTGCAGCAAGGTTTGAAGTTTTTTCACTGGAGGTCAGTTGAACTTTTCAGCTCTGGACAAGTTACTCAAGTAGAATATATATTATCTATACAGTATACTGTTTTTTGAGCTTTAAAGATTTTAATTGTTATTATTTGTGCTAAATTTTGGTTTGAGCACTTGATTGTTTTAATTGCTGGCACATGGCTAATTATAGCTATCCAAAGCCAAGCCAAAGGATCAGTATCAGGGGCCAATCTGGGCACATTTGAATGGCTTGTATTGCCCAAAATAGAGTTGATCAAAGTCCAATATTTATCGGTAGATTCTTAATATTACAAAACTGGTCAGAATCTGGTTGTGCCAGTGCACACCATTGCAGCAATGTCCCTGAAATAATCAGTGATGCATCTGATGCATTAAATCTAAAATGATGCATTAAATTGCTGTCACTCTAGTGCCACTTTTTTCAGCTCTCTGTATGTTTTACCACGGTGGTGACAGAGGAGATGCAGGTGTCAATACTGGTTACAAACAGGCTGTGTACCTGTGTTTTTAGCTGAGCTGGACTACAGAAGATTTGGTTAAAAAAGATCAGTAATGCTGTATTACCATCATTGTGCTCAATGAAGTTTGCATAAAGTGATGTAAAGTAGACCCGGTGCTAAAAAATATATTTTTAAATGCTACATTGCTTGTCAGCAACCGGTAATGTAACTTTGAGCACACAAAGTAAATTGGCCTCATGTGCTTCAATTAATATGGCATGCAGTTAACACAGCAGTCATAATTATGTTTTAATGAAGACCTGAGATTCCTGTTTTTTTTGGAAAAGGAAATAATGGGAATAACAGTTGAATCAGCTTTTAGTAGTAGTGAGGTATTTTTTTGGTATTTTTTTTATTTCATTTTTCTACAATAGCATGTATGTTTTAAAAAAAAGTGTTTATTTTGAGAAAAGAAATTGGTGTGGTGATAAGTGGTATGGAGATGCAGACCTTCTGACTTTCACTTTCATTCAAATAGAATTGGAAAAGTACTTAAAACACACAGTCCTTCCAAAGAGGATTGATTTGAAATAATGAATGTACATGACTTTGTTTATGAAAAAGGTTCTGAGTGGATCACTGACTGGTGCATTGTAGCTACGTACATAGCAGTTGAGAACTGATTGACCTAACCAACAGCTAACATTTGCAGTAAATAGTCAGAATCCAGCTGTTTGTCATTATTATCATAAAGAAGTATAACAACTATATACAACATTGAACACGAATGTTGGGATTGATTTATGAAACATGAACTTTACATGTAGGCATACATTCAAACAAAGTATGTAGGACTTATAGACGTAGCTAATTTTAGTTGTTTCAGTGTGTGTGTGTGTGATTATGACTGATCACAAGACTCCAACAGGAGTCTTACGGCATATTAACAGTTGTGATGAGCTGCTGTTTTGATGTCTCTTGTGCCTTGACAAGATGTGTCACCTCACTCCTTATCAATAATCACATCGCTGCCTAATTAGCCACAATTAAGTCTGGAACGAGCTACAAATAGTGGAGCAAAATAGAACACTTAATTATCTTTCTCTCCAAGTTGTTTTAAACCCTAGAAGGAAAATGCAATGCTAATTAGCAGGTCCTTAAAATAGCCTGCATTTTGGAATACCCACTATCAACAATCTGCCAAACAAAAGACCATAACTGAATATGAGGTATAGTGCAGTATGCGTAAGTCTTTGCTCAATTCCCTCACTTCGTCGTCGCTGAAAACTCAATTTGGAAAATCAATAATTCAAAGAACACATAAAAAAGTGGTAGATTCTCACACTGACATGCTGAGCTACTTTGTAATTGAAATGATAATCCCCAGTGTTTACAGGTTTTGCCTAAATGCATATTAGCATACATAATTGAAGCACATTCTTCTTCTAAAACCATCACATTATTGTGAATGCACATTAATACGCTCATTTAGTCTCAGCATATTCCTGTATGTGTGAATATCTCTCTATTTCTTTTTTTTTGTGTGTGCATACATTAAAGGCATGTGTCACAGGGTAAAAATACATGGCAGATAGACAGTTACCATTCTGTACAGTACATCATGATTCATCAACTTGTTTGTCCTATGGCGAATGCATGACATTTACCTCCAATCAGACTTCCTTCATATCTGCAACACATGCAGTAATTGCCTTGAATGGCCTTTGAGGTTGTCATAACCTTGCTGAGTGTCACAGTCTCTGTCCACATACATAATAAGTCATGTCTCACCATTTATCGTTGGCCCTGTGGCATGCATCAGTGTAAGTGAGAATAACCCAGATAGCCATGTGTCACTGTAAAGACAAGAAGGAGTTGGTGGCCATCTCAGGAGACTTGCAGGGGAGTAAATTCATTTGCTGTGGTGCTGATGATAACACAGGTCATCTGTACACACAGACTGGATGGCAGTCCCTCCAGGAGAGGAGAGCAGAGGAGAGGAAAGGGGGAAGAAATGGAGCATGGGAAAAGGGGGGATGAGAGGGGTGCATCTAAGCCCCTCTCACACTGAGCTGGGAGGCGAGAACTAGAAAAAAACCATAGTGGCTGATAAAAGAGCCATTCAACTGAGAACACCAAGGACCTAATCGCCAAAAACAGCCTTGAGATTGAGCCAGATCCCAGAGGAGTGAAGAATGGAGAGATAGAAGGATTTCAGTAACCCCTTCATTAATAGCTTTTATTTATATATTTGTCTTCATGACCTGTATCAAAAGATATTAGAATCAAATTCAATTAAGGTTCATCAGAGTGGGAAAATATTCGGGGAAGAGTGAAGGGGCAAGAGAAAGGACTAAGACAGAATATGGAAAAAGAACATGAGCAACTAGTCAAATGTAATAGGGATTAGATAATGCCTGTAGACATGTCATGAGTTGCAACACTGCTGAGAATTTGGTGTTGCAACAAAGTGTTTTTACATTTTAAATCAAATCCAGATGGAAATGGAATTTTTGGCCTTCAGTGCTGTTACTCACTCTGAACAGCTTTAATTCTTCACATTTGACTGCCTCTGAAGCAGCAACCTGGAAAAGGCTTTCTATAGCACTTTACCAAGCCGGAGATTACCGTTGTATTTTACCCATTATATATTGTTCCTTTGCCACATAGTAGGTTTATAGTGGGAAACACATTCTAGAAGGGAACGGTATATGTAAGTTTTGTTTATTTATTAGAGTAACGAATACAATGCCTAAGGCTACAGATGATACAAATTACAAATATATATTGAGATAAGGTACATGGATGCATAATGTCTAATTACATTACATATATTGATATTTTTTGAAGAATGTATGTAATGTAAAGTATTTTCTGAATATAATAGCAAACATAGCTGTCAATGTAATGAAACAAAATGCCAATTATTTACCTTTGAAATGAAAATAGATCATGCTCATATGTTTGTTTATGTCTTTTCACATATTAATTATGATTCATAATTTTATTCATAACAATCTCTGTTTCAAGCAAATATTTGTAAATAGGTTCTAATTAGTTTCCCACCGTATTTAACTGAATAAATAAAGTTGTTAATTGTCAGTACTTATTTATAATTAAGTAAGTGCTATTGACTAAATGATTGTATTAATTGTAAGTATCTCAGACCAGCTACAGACAATCAAGTGCTATGTATGGAAGTTTTTATCCGAAATTATTATATTGAAATACTTGTCTGCTTGTAGACAAATTAACCACTGAAATCACCTTGGCCACTTTCTCTAACCCCAGCACTTTGATGGTTGTGTGGTAAATGGTTGGAGAAGGCATGAAGTTATACTCGGAAAATGTTTTCCACTATAGCAAAATGGTGCAAGCAATAAACAAGGCTTGGTTGTTGGTTGGACTGAAAAGCTGCAGACTATTGACTCCTCAGGGCAGACGATTTCCCAGCCCTATTTTGAGCTCTAATATCTCAGAGAAACTCAACCCTTTTAGTTTCTCTGAAAAAAAGATGGGAAATACATATGCGACATGCATAATGATTAATATTTGGCAGCATAGGTTAAGTAATCTAAATAAACCCAAAATTTAGTAGTTAAAAACTATATAGTTCTGTGAAAACAGGCTGCACTCTCTAACAGGACTTTAAAGCTCATATTTCTGACCAGGCACACTAAAAGTTTGTATGTGTGTTCTTATCTAAACAAAGTTAGATCTCACCTCCTGTAATGTAAGGTCTGTAATTTTAAGTTATTTATCCATTACATCTGCAGCAATAATTAAAATGCAGAGAAGCTAGTTAAAGGGCTCTCCCTGTGCATGTAGAACTGGGGTTATAATAATAGATAATGGTTGCTCTATTTCACACAAGCTTTACCCTTTAATGAGGTTGTTTTGGCAGAAAGAGTGAAGCCTGATAACTGGCTTTTTTTGTAAAGCACTTAGTAAGACTATTAGACTCTTCATGATCTTCAATTTAGCGCCACTCTCAACTCAAATCGTCAACCTTGTACACAAGGAAAATTAAACAGGACTCATGATTTCTCTTTGACTTTTTGCATTTTTTAAAATTATATTAACATCTAGAACAGCTTTAAGGATGAATCTGCAGATTATTTTCTCGATTAATTGAGGTAAATGTCAATTTTCAGATCCCAATGCATGTCTTTAAATAGTTTGTTTGGTCCAACCAAGATACTCTGGTGATGTTCATCGATATCATACAACAAAAACAACATCTGATCTTCATATGCAAGCAGCTGGAACCAACTGTCATTTTGCTTGAAAAATTAATTAGAATTAATAATTTATCAAAATAATGCAGGAAGATTTACCTAGCAATCCATTGGTTTTCATAGCAGTGAAGCTGAATTTGCTCAAACATTTGTACCCTGGACATCATATACTACAAAATGTGGGAGGAGATGTGCAGGGATATGGGACTTCAAGGCAAATGAGGTAACACAAGACTTGTTGGTATTTTGATGAAAATTGGTTATTGACATTGTGCTGACAGTCAACATTTTTACCACATCACTTAGTTGATGATTGTGTGATATGATTCCATCGACAATCTAAAATTAAATCTGTGATGGGAATTCACAGCAACTGCAAAAAAATGCTAAATAAAGTGATGCACTTTGACCAGACATCCTGTAAGGTAGACACATTTAGATTTACAACACAAATGCTGGTTAAGTGTTATCGTGGCAAGAATGATGTAAAGAAGTGCATGAGAAACTAAAGAATAATAATTCATACCAGCATGTGTTATCAACAACTGCCTGGAGACTGCATGAAAACCTTCAGTTTATTAAATCACTGCAGTCATTTGAAGACAGCAGGACAGACATGTTTTCTACTATCAGCCTGTAATTTGAAAAGTGCCGCCAAACCGCAGTGACATCATAACACAAAATGATTCATCAAAGGTGCTGTGATTAAATCTTTCTCAGCCAGCACCAGGCTACAAACTAACCACACAAACTTCTGTGCTTTTGTGCACATTAAACTGGTTGGATACAACTCCAGAACTCCACGTCTAAATAGTTTATACTGGAGGAACCATCAAATGTAGGACACAGTGACATCATAGAAAAGCAGTTACACTGTTCACTTCTTCTCCCAACCGTTCTCAACGGTCTCTCAAGAGCAACAACTGCATGTTCATTCTTTTTAACTTGTCTGGTCAAAGAAGTGTTAGATTAAGTACGTTAGATTAAGGCTGCAAAAAATGTGAGAGGCTAGAGCCAGTGTTGGGTTAGTCCATTCTGGGCTGCTGTATTGTGCAGACATGGTGGATTCCATGGACTGGAACCTTCTCTCTCTTTAGAGGGAGGTATCCAAAGGTAACAAGGAACAAGACAAAATTCACTTCTATGCAAACCACTTAAATAAACAGTTCATTCATGATTTTAGCGTCTTCTCTTGTGCCACCCTCTGAACAAACGTTTAGCCCCAACACTAAGAATAGCATAATTATTAATGTTATTTATTTCATTCAACTTTCTTGTAATGTGAGGAACATGTGAGGAACGTGAACATTGTAGCCTGCGGGTGCCACTAGAATGAGTTTAGGCTTCTTGTCTTGTTTAAAATACTACCATTCTTATTCTGCTTTCTGCACGTTCACATGGCTTTCACTCTGCAATCTGTGTGTGTGTGTGTGTTGTTTTTTTTTTAACTTGTTGGAACAGAAGCCTGAATTGTCCCAGGTCTCTGTCTCTCTGGGCTGTGAATGATTTATTTGCCTCCCAATTGCCTGAACTATGACAACTTGTCAATTAAAGTCAGGATCATGGCTGCTGACACATGACACTTTTCATTTCACTCACTGCTATGCTGGGGCACCACTTCATATTAAATCACAGTTGTCCATGGGAACCTTGATTTTTTTTTTAATTGTACTGTGCTATTACATAGCATGCCATTTTGCCTTGTTTTCATAGACATCCTTTTTGAAGCCTCAGTTTGGCTGGACCTTGGGGCCTAAACCTAGATTTGTCCCTCAGATCAAATTTTATCTGTCTTTTTTTTTTTTTTTTTTTTTTTACAGCTGACTCTTTGAAGGTCCTAAACAGTAAATGCTACATGAAGACGAAGCAATGCCAACCACTTACTACTCACTATTTACTGTCCTCTTCAACGGTATCAGAGCTAAGCACATGTTTGCTCCTACAGCATGCACGTAAGAGGATAATAAATGCATATTAGACCTGGGTCTTTTATGTGATGTACAATATGAGATGCAGGCCTCTAATGAGATTGTACATCATCAAAGCAGAAGGTTTACACTGGTATTTTTTGAGGGCATATAACGCTGCTCATCAGTTCAAATGAAATGCAGCTAGCACACAGAGAGCACATTCATTTACTTTCAGGCTAAAACACACTGCCAAAATTTAAACTTGCAAAATGAGATGTAGCAGCAGGTAGC
This sequence comes from Sciaenops ocellatus, assembly GCA_033000465.1. Taxonomy (NCBI): domain Eukaryota; kingdom Metazoa; phylum Chordata; class Actinopteri; family Sciaenidae; genus Sciaenops; species Sciaenops ocellatus. The sequence goes on along the minus strand of CP136866.1, from coordinate 11,710,515 downwards.
ACCATTTCACCTGTTCATTCAGCCCACAAAGAAAACTGAACAATAAAAATTGAAGTTGACCCAATTCTCTAGCAGTTTACACAGAGACAGAGTTCATTGTCAAGGGTAAACTCTGTCAACTGCACCTACATTGAATTATGCAGGAAGTAGGCAGGGGATCATTATGTGACATCTGCAGTGCCACCAAGTGCTGGCAAAATTATAGCCTGGAGTACTGTGTGATTGGCACTCAATGAGCAAATGTGAGTGACAATGAGCTTTAGCCTGGGGGCAACAACAGCATGGGGCGGTGGTAGGTCATGAATCTGGAATAATGAAACAGTAAACGGTCTCCATCACTGGTATTGATTTTCCTGAGCCTTGGTCTATGTTTTATGTCCATGATCATCCACCAACATTGTAGCCACTCACACATAGAGCACTTATTGGCACTCTGTATGTAGTAAAAGAAGAAAGGCACACAAGGATGAATGACCTACACCTTCCTTGATGGACTCTTTTAACCCATATCTCAAACTATCTCATACTGATTAAACCGTGCCCCTTTTAATATGTAACTCTGCTTTATAGGTGTCAAGGCTTTACAAAGTCCTTATACAGGTCTTCTGTCATCACTTTTAAATGGAGAGAAAAGGGATAGTTTTGCAGAAACGATGCCTCAGCAGAGGACTTGCACTTGACTCTTGCTCTGTTGTCTTATCAAGTATTTCATTAGCATGCTGCTGCTGGAGTGCTTCATAAATGTAGCTGGTAATTCACAGGAAGCACCCCCACCCGCTGAGGCCTTCTCCTCCCCGTCCCCAGCCATTATGCAATTCCTCATGGTTGTGTGACTCTTCTCCACACCCACCTCTCTGCCAGTCTACCTCCCCTCCTATCTGCCACTCACATTTTCATCTACAACCGCCTCCTCTCCCCACAGCTACTCTTACTTCTCATTTTATGTCTCCATTTGGTCTCAGCCTCTTAGCATGAGGTTTACAGTGACAGAGCTGCCAGATTCTGATTTTATGTTTCATCATCAAATTAGCTGTGTGCCACATTTAAATGATCTATTTTTTCACTAAGTGACGTTAACAGGGTGAGATTCTCACCAATACATTAAGGTTATGTATGCATCATTACTAAGCTTTGAATAACTACAAAAGCGGCTGCTTGCTGAGGAAGAGATATATTCTAATTTCTGAAATGTGTGTTTCAGTCATCAGCATGAAAAATATCCCAGTGTGAGCCAACAGATGTGATGCAAACCCTTGAATTATTTTAGTGGTAACTTCCTCCTGGATTTATTTAACTTTAATAAGTTCAATATTTGATATACATTAGTTCTGAAAAATGCACAGCACCTTAAAACCATATGAGCTAACATATTTTGCAGTTATCATAATTATGATTAGGTCACCTCAAGCAGGAACGTTGTATTTGAAGACATATAAGCAGGTCGGGCACACAGCCTCGGGCTACATAATTAATCGAAATGTTATCAAAATCGCAATATGGCCAAGTGAAATATCCAAATTGCAGAAGCTGTAATTCTTTGATAAAGGTAAAATATGTGGCAAATAGCACTCTAATGAAGCTCTACGGTGCTACAGAGATGTCACGGCCTAAAATCTTTTTCTTCAGATGTAAGAAAATGTTGTTTGGTACAGACCACAACAAATGTCACATCATCATGATTTTAATAACTTTTTGTCAGTAAAAATGAAAATCGTGATGCTAAAATGATTCCCACTGACCTTTTTTTAACCGTTTTTTTACCATATCATGCAGCTATAGTTCTGCCATGAATATTTTACCATGCTGAATGCTTTCAAATTGGAAACCTTCAGGTACAGTAAGAAGGAGGGAAACAATAACATGAAAAATATAATGTGCGAAATTAGAAGCTATGGCGTCACATGCACTTGGCAACACTTTAGCCCAGTGGGAGCCACCACGGCATCCTGGGGCATGCTATTGTTAGCCTTTGCATTCACCACAAAGACAGACAAATGTCACTGACCTTCTGTACTGCTTAGCAAGCCAGACTATTAACCTGAAATTTCTTTACCTGAAAGAATTTTAATAATTTACTGGATGTTTTTGCTTTTCTCATTTCTCTGACAAAGACTGTGCACAAGATGACTTATCAGGTACATACTTCAAATATTCATAACCTTGTAATTTTCAAAGGATGTTATTCAATTTGAAACCTTATCACCTTTCTTTAGATGTCAAATTAGATGTCAACATTCTTTTATAAAGTTGTACTCTAATTTTCCCTGTTTTGAAGCATAAATTATGTGTTTTCCCCTGAGATTTAAGCGTAGTTTATAGAAATTTGAGTTTCAGAGGTAAAGGTGATTTGCTATTCAGTCATTTCTGTTCTGTTTGGCTCATATGTGTGATTTCCCCTCCCTCCCCTGGTATTTGTTAAGACACCAAATACCAGTTTGGTTGCTCCATCAATAATTTAGGTCTCTTCCAAACAGTCATCTTGTAAGGGTTGACCATTACGGCTATTGTAATGGACAGGAACCCTTTACACCAACAGATAGTATGAAATTGAACACTGTACATACAAAGAAAAACAAACCTGAGAAATTAGGATGTGTTACTGTGAATAAAATGGCGTCGAAAGTGGGTTATACTAATGAGTATTGCTCCTGTGGCTGTTATTAACTGTGGTCATCTTGATTAACCTTTACTAAAACATTCTGTCAGAAAGGATGTTATGTTTATTGGTGATAATACACCGGTGAGAAATACTTCTCAAACTTTACCTTTCAGCCTTGTCAAACTGCTCTAATATGCAACAGTGTTTCTTGATGGACTTTTATTATTTATGATTCTGTGGCGTGGTAAAAATGTGGTGGTGTGCCACAGATGGCCTGATGTAGTGGAAATCCAGAGTGAATCAATTCAATACAAGCCAAATGCTGTCTCTGGTAACCTGCAGTGTGCATCAAAATAAAGGTTCTCTGCTCTCATGGAACATGCTTTGCACTAATAGCTCAGTGTTTCCACTACACAGATCCATATCTGGGAAAACACTGTTAGTTTTATCACATCTGCAAGAAAATCATAAATCATGAAAATGAAATATTATGTTGCAAAATGTCAAATTGGAGACTAAAGGGGCGCACAGATATTGGTGAAAAAAAGTTTGACAAACCTGAAATGTAAAGTTTTGCAGGCTTTGAGATATTGAACTAATGATGTGGTTGAAGTCTGTAGCCATGTTAGCATATCTGAGGCTAATGTCAGCATACTAACATGCTCACAATGAAAATGCTCACAATGACTATGCTGATGTTAAACAGGTATTATGATGGAACCATGGTGATCATTTTAGTGTGTTTAGTTTAGTGTATTTGCATGCTAACATTTAATACTTGGCAGCGAACAGAAAGTACAGAGGCTAATGGGAGGGTCAATAGTTTTGCAGGTATTTGATCATAAACCAGTGTTAATAAATGATATCTATTGGATGAATAGAAATTTTAAACGAGATGAAGTCAGAGGATCACCAGAGTTACTGCAATTCATCCTGAAGTGGACATGAATGTCTGTGCCATATGACAAATGACAATTCACTGAATAGTTGTTAAGATTCAATTAAAACCAAAACTGTACACCTCAAGGTTAAATGGAAAAGTCAGTATATCACCAATGTTTAGGATACATTATCTAGGCACCATGGATATCTGTCCCACGCTTCCCAGGATATCTCACCGGATAAGTGAACTTTGACCTGCTGGTGGTTCTACAGAAAACATCGGGGTATTGCCTAACTAAGCTGGATTCATCCTGTAGGGCTCATGAAGATCTGTACAAAATTCCACAGCAATCCATGTAATAATTGTTGAGATATTTCAGTCTGGAAAGTGGCCAATCGAGAGTCTGACATTGCCATTCCTAGAGCCATGCTGCTAGCATGTCTAAAAACAAAAGATGTCCTAATTACTTTATTTTTTTTTTTTAATCTCTAAAGACGATACTCGTGGTATAGTATTTCTTCACATGCCAGCAGCAGATTAATATGAATGGCACCAACTTAACATTGAGTTACACACTTCCACTGCTGATTTGATCAGAATGTGCTTTTCCTTATTGTGCTTTAACTCAAAGTATGTTTTGATTCCAGCTTCTGTCATCACCCTTCTTCTCCTTCCTGGAGTTCACTGGCAAGTATAATCACTTGTGCAGTCAGTGGCGATAAGCATCCAAGGCACCAAATGACTTTCAGTGATTTCACAGTTTTTAATTGGATCCTATGGATAAAACAATTTGTTATCTCAGTTTTGGGGGTGTTTGTAACTCTAGGCGAAGACAGAGTGATGTGATTTGAATGAGAGCAGCATTGTAGTGTTGGCACATTTTCTAGTCTTTTGCAAAAATAAGCCTTTTCTATACATACATTCATACACTGAGCTGATGAAACAACAGCTGATGACAGCAAATATCAGAAAAATCACAGGTACGTTTAGGTTTTCAGCATCTAACTAAGAATCATCAGGCGACATACAGTATAAGAAATTATTATTATCAGTATACTGATATTATACTATTATACTATTATACTGAAACTACTAAATACTACTAAGGAGGAGACTTGAAGGAGACCAATTAGAATAACCAATATGGAACATTTGTGAACTGAGAGTGGAACTAAACTTACAGTAAAGCAAGCATTAAAATCTCTTAATTTCTTAAAATCCTTTGAAATTGTCATTAAATTTGAAGATGTCATGAAAGTAAAAGTTTGTGGAAGTTGCATGGAGTAATTTAGAAAATGAAAAACACCTTTGAACTTTTTTGGCTGCATTTTGTGAGACTTATGATGTATTATTCTTTAAAAACCTTCGGGCAAACAGCAACAAGTACATTTATTAGTGCAGAAAGTTTTTGAAATACCACAAAAAACTTTTTCACACAAGTAAATTACAAATTTTGCCTTTCAGCCATAGTTTTTTCTCGACAAACGTGCTCGTTTCAAACTATTCAATAGTGTTAATAGTTGACTTGGGAGTGCTTATGGCAGATGTTCAATGTTTATGTGATGGCTCAGGGGTATGAGTTGTCACTGCTGAAGGTCTTTCATTCAGTTAATGTGTAAGGAATCTACAGATGGACTTCATCCAAGCTAAAAACAAAACCCTTTGAAATGGCCTATTGATCTTTTACTCAGCTCTCTCTCTCACTCTCTCTCTCTCTCTCTCCCCCTCCTGTCTTTGCTTATGTGTGTGTTTGAGTAGTGTAACTAGATATGACTTACTGTCCTTGGTTAGGCCTAGCAGAGTCACTCACACTCACACACACACACACACACACACACACACACACACACACACACACACACACACACACATATATACACGCATGCAAACATGGGCTTGTGTGCATGTACTCTATGGGTCCTGGGAGTGGGATCTGAATGCAGTGGGCTGTGAGGATGGGTAATGGAGGACAGTATGTGTCCTGGGATCATGGCGGATGGATCCTCCATTGCGAGGGCGATGAGACCTGAAGGGCGACAGGGAGATGGAGGCATTGAGGGAGAGAGCTGCCGCAGCCCAACGCTCTGTTAGGCGCCTAATGGAGAGACAGCAAGGAAGCAGCAAGCACTATAGGGCCCACTGCTCACAGAGGAGGAACACAAACTCACAGACAGGGAAGAAAAGTCAAGCGGTAGGGGTTGCTACAAGACTGGGCCATTTCTGATTGACAAAATCCTTCGGTTCTGTGTTACCAGAGTTCTTTGAAGGTGCTGTCCAATAGCGCAGAACAGCTGTAATACATCTGCAGAGGATTGACTGATGTGTTGATCAATGCCAGTGACATAACGATTACTCCAGCACATGTCGGTGGCTGTTTTAAAAGTAAGATTACTTAATGTGAAAGCTGTATTTGTTTTAGCTGAAGCATGGTATAAGTCACCACTTAAGCTGCAGTGGTATCAATGTATGGACATCATCTGCTACATGTCTTGTCATTGGAGATACGATAGAGTGAGACAAAAATTAAGAACACTAAATAAATATTTGTAAGCCACAATACAGCATGAGTTCAATTCTAACCATCCACAACATAAGAAAGATGTATTTTTAAAAATATTTTTAAAGTTTTATTTTGCTTTTAGAAGTCATTCCAGGGCACCTGAAAGGACACAGTCAGTCCTGGTGTGTATCGGGCTGTGAATCAAAGCAGCTTAGTTTTTAGGTTTTAACCCAAAGCTGCATCCTCCTTTTTATTTTCGTCCGTCAGGTCACTGCTTTTGTGATGTTCCACCTTTTTGTCTAGTCTGAAAAGCCACTTGCCTAACTGGGAGGTCTCTGATTTACAGGAATCATACCCTCAGCTAATATTAACGTTTGAGCATCAAGATCACTAACAGTGAGTATTTTGGGAAGAACAGTTTTTATTTTTTTGTGGATTTCTTGGTGTTCCTAGATAAGTTTTTGTTTTTCAGTGCAAAACATACATTATCTTTTTCAAAAAAATATTTATCTTCTAAGATGGAAAAATGACTTTATTCAGACACTGGGACTGCATATGTAAAATTTCCTTTGATCTTTCAGTCTGGGACAAATACAGATTTTTTCATTTTCTTCAATTTAAGAGGGAGACTGGATTTTCAGATATAGCACACAACTCGGCCTACCTTGGACTGCAGATATCACGCTTAATTGGATCAAAGTCTTCCACTGCAACAAGACTTACAATTATTCTTCCTCAGTGGTGGAGCTATTTTAATGAGTTCCTTTTCAAACATTCTTACCTTGCTAACAACTAATCAACATCATTGCTGTTTTCTGTACATGAAAATATCCTGGAAAAAATAGACCGTCATATAAATGAGACATTTTGGTTTTACAAAAAGTTGAGCATCAGTAAATTGGGCTTAATTTGTGAAAATCAAATCATGCAGACGCCGTGCATCTTACATTCTCTGCGGTGTTAATTCAAGTTAATCATTCTTCTGAATTCTCATAAAAGCCTATGCACATTCACATACGTTTGAAATCTTTTATAGACCGTAGCCACACACAGCGGGGGAACAATTGAAATGAATAATTGAAATAAAGGTACTACACCCGAATTACAAGATTGGAGCACGCTGGTTACATAAAGTGTGTAGGATGTTCCAGAGTGAACAGCACAGTAAAGTACCTTTGCTGTACATTTCATACATACTTAGGAGGTGAGGATGAGTACAGATTGCACATTTGGATGGTAATACAACATCACATTCCTGCATCCTCCTGTCTTGTGTATGGCACATTTAACAATGCTCTCAGCATGCTACATGTTCAAAGCTATGATAGTCACTGACATGCCAATTATGGCAACACACTAAGAACAGGACTTAACAGCAAGCTATGTCTCCTTCTGTTTCAAAATGCATTTGTTATGTAAAATGTATTATGACTACAACTATGACAACAAACAGTGCTTCCCAATTACGGCTACCTTCATCCGTGGGAGGTACACTAAAGAGAGTAAACAACTCTTTCAAGAGTGGTATGAGAGTGTTGAAGTAAACAGATAAATTCCTGTTTTGAGATGCATTTTCTACAGCGAACAGCTCATTACTGACATAAGTGTATGGCGAGGCTGTGTGGCAGTAGATTAATTAGGCACAAATCTTTATATAAAGTGTGGGACATAAGCATTGAATAATAATAAATAATACGTATTTTTATTAAACATATTTCCAATGCCACTATTCCCATGAAATTTAGATCATACATTTGTATTAACTTAGAAAACTGTACGAATAAATAAATCGTAAAATTCCAATTTATAAAAAGTATAAAATAAAGTGAGAAAAACAGCAATTTAATCAGAATATTTTCACATCTCACTCAGTGAATTGAGGATATATATTGACCAAACAAGTGTTCTAATTGTTGGAACAGTGGAGAAACTAACTGATACATTTTAGTGAGTTTTAATCTTTTTTTTTTTTTTTTTTTTTGTGAATGAAGTGTGTTGATGAGTTAACATGGCAATTAAGCTAATCTTAGTTTCAGTCATTTAGTATTGTTCTGTTTATTAAGAAAACAGGTGTAAAAATAATGTATTTCTTGTTTATGAGGGTTTTTTTTATTACACTAAATGAAACAAAGTTATTTTTTTCCGGCTCCAGTTGGCTTTGAGGCAGATAGACTGGAAGCAGAGGGGTTTTGACAACTGATGTGGATTTTTTTTATGATTTGTTTGCAGAATTAATTGCGTAATGAATACCCGAGCATAACACAGCCAATTCTAACCCAATATAAGTAAATTTACAAAAAAATAAATGGCTATATTTGTTTCCTAATACTTTTAGATGCTTACTATTATGTACATAATACCCTAAATTAAATAGTTAAATATGCTGGTGAAAAGCTGCAGTAGAAATATGCTGTGTTGAATGCTTATTTCCTCTACTGTATATCCTTGAAATGATTATGAAAAGATATTCATACTTAATTAATCTCAGTCTCCTCCATCATTGGTCTTTCTGCTGTTTCTATGTAGCAAGCACATGTATTCACAAGTGGCACAGAGTTCATTGAAAAGACACAGAGGGGGAACTAGGTTAGAGAGCCGAAGCCCCAGAAGGACTCCACTACACTCCACTCAATAAGAAAAACCCTAAACGGATTTCTGTGAGGGACCTGCTCAGGGAGAACTGAACAGATTGATGGATACACGTTCTGCATGCTATTGCTGGTGGAACAGCAACACCAAAAGCTTCTCATTGACAATTACAGCAGAGAGAGCAGAGAAGGATATAAGGCCATGGGAGACGATGCATTTCAGGAAGATATTAGGTTTGGGCAGGAGAAAAATATATCCACACAGCCTTATTCAGTCTGTTTCCAGCACAGTGTGTCGAGAATCCTTGGCAGTATTACACGAGTGTGTGCAATTCAAATCCTCTCATTGTATTTCTGCAGATTCAATACATTTCAAGGTCACCCATAGTCACCTGTAATTGATTATTACAAGCAAGCAGATAAGCTCCTTTCACCATCTTAACGTTGAGCCTATTTGACAAAGACCGTATTCATCGCTGCTGTTGACTGTCGACAAAGGAGGTGAAGCCCATTAATAGCATAGGCCCCAGCAATATGATGAACAACATCTACAATGCGATCTCAAGTCAAATAATGGAAGACTCAGATATGACTGCAGAGACATTTTTGCCCCTAAGACAAGAATGCTTTACGCAACAACCACTCAGTTCAGAATGGTCAATAGAGCATTATATGACACAAAGCATATGTGCGCTTCCCAGGTCAAAAGAGTGAATAGAGGGCTGTTACGAGAAAGCAAGGTGTTAGATCAGAAGAAGTAGAAACTCATAGATTCTTTAGAAGGTATTAACAGGAAAAAGGACACCTACTTCATTGTGTCCTAACAGTATGGGACACAATCACTGTTGGAGAATAGACTGTGAGATGAGCCGCCTCACAATTAAAGGGACATGAGGCTTCAACAACACATCACAGGTAGTATCCATTGCATATGGTGAAAAAAACAATAACATCAACTTCTGGAGAGCTTTGATAAGTAATCTCTCTCTCTCTCCTTTCTCCTTTCCACCACTTCTGTCTCATACGCAGTGGGAAGCATGTGGCTTGGCACAACTTTTGAAGTCTCACTTGGACACACAGCAAAGGAAAGGGTTGCAGGTGTTGATTAGACGTCAGCTTCACTTTGGGAGATAAGTTGCTGTGTGAACAGGCCATTCTTGATTTTCAAGGGCACAGGATGCATTTGAGAGACTGCCAAAGGTCCGCCTTCGTGCTGCTGTTCACACTGAAAACAACCAATAGGAGAATGATACTGTAGGCTTTGAAAATGTAGGATTTTTCTCAACACACTGTAAAAGGACTCTTTCAGTATTTTTTGTCTAATACTAATGAGTCAGGAAAGCAGGCTAAAACCAAGAATTAAATTAAATGTGTTTATCAAATTAAATACCTATCACCCGATTAATGTGATGAGAACAATGTGCACTATCACCACAGAATTAGAGCTTTTAATGATCACAGATACTCAAAGATAAATTGAATTTCTCGTCCTGAAATGATCTTTTTCTATATTTAATATTCATGTATTCACCTAGGGTGGGTTACACTGTATGGAATTTTCAGAAAGAATAGAAATTATCGTGTTTTCTTTTTTAATTTTGAATATTCACTTGGCTGCAGGCAGTTGTACCTGGTGAAGACCACAGAAAATCACTTGAACGTGAACCTTCACATTCTACAATGTGCTGTGGGACTTGAGCCCAGTAGCCTATCATTCACTGTGTTAAAACAATGCAGGTACTGATGATGTGGTTGCTAGGCAACACTAACTACTTGATTATTTATTGAATAAAAGGAGGTATGCCTGTGTGTGTGTATGGGGCATAGTCTATTATTCATGGAAATGACTGTTATTTTTCATATTTTGGCATTTTTTTTCTCTCTAGAGGAAAGAGGTCATGTGATAGCAGCGTTCCTCTGCTTATCAACATGATGCTCCGCAGGACTGACAGAGCTCAAGGCCAGATTGAGAAGTGGTGAATGAATTTGTGAGTGTATGTCTATGTGTGTGTGTGTGTGTGTGTGTGTGTGTGTGTGTGTGTGTGTGTGTAACTGTGCGTGTCCATGTACGCATAATTTGTCTTTTGGGCAAATAGTGGACATAGTTCAATAAAAAAGCAGTCCTGCGACTGATAAGCATCACCTAAATGGCAGAGAAAGTCGATCACTGTGGCATTAAAGTTGTCTTTGCAGTTGATCCAAACAAATTGGAAACAGACATAAACTGTTTCTCCTCCTGTAGCCCTGGTAAATTAGTGCTGACTGAATCTTCCTTGCAGTACATGCCAGTTCCATTTCTGGAAGGAGCAACATTATTAGGCATCGCCCTGTCCTAAGTCCCAGCATTGCAACCGGTTTAGGAGAAATGTAGGTCATCATAGAAAACCCACCTCCAAACCCCCCTCCTGCTCAAATCAAACTGACATCTTTGAGGTAAGAGAAGTCTTGGGCTGCACACTAATCCTTCCGGTCATACTGAGTTTCAAATTCAATCTCGGTTTTCTCATTATAGGTTTTGGAGATACTGAGACCCCATATTGGTCAAGAGATAGTTCAGCTAATCTGATAGGGTTCTGTAGTAAGGCCTTTACAAACCAATGATCCAGGATCCATGGGTTAGGGATATTAACAGCACAGGGCAGGTGGTGGAAACTCAAGAAGGAAAACAGAGGGCTAAGGCCAAGCATGGCGAATCTAACCTCACTCGTTATTATTTGTTTGGATAGCCAAGAAACGTGCCCCAAATATCTGAAAGTTCTGTGGTTTGTTTTTAGAAAAGTTTAACTGAGAGGCTGAAGAAATGAACAGTAGTAGGGAGGAGGTAAATAAAAATCACTGATGTACCCTAAAGCAAAAGTTAACTGATTGTGAAATGATTTTGCTGGCACAGAAATCTACACAGCAGTAACATGTGGTTTGTGCCCTGGGGACATAGAACTGTTTAAAACATGACTAAAAATATACACTCAAAAAATGTTTTGGCCACTTATGCATTTCAATTACATAGAAAATGTCCATCCATTTGAATTACATAGTTTTAATATAAATAAACTAACAAACTTAATATGAAGCAAGTAATAAGATTTATGTTAATAGTACTAATAAGTTCAAAATGACTGCCTTCATTTTCGCTGTTGGGTTTGGGCAAACAAATTGGCTTTATTAATATAGAATGCATAAACCTGATTACTACTACACTACTGTGTAGAGGAAGCACATTGAGTTTATTAGTACTATTACATAAATCTTAGAACTTGCTTCACATTAAGTTTATTAGTTAAATTATGTTAAACCTATGTTATTAAAATGGATGGAAATCCTGCATTTTGGCCAAAAATAATTTTTGAGTGTACTTGCCAGCAAATTGTAAGCACAAGAAAATATACACATATTAATATTCAAACACACATATTTTATTTCTGAACTGATATCTACTGTTATCTGCATTTTGTACCGTTCTAATGAAGCACTGCTCTTTCTTTGTGCCTTTTCTTTATGATACAAAAACAGGTTTTCTTTAATTCAGTGAGATAGCCTTGAGTGTTTAGGGAAAGTCACAGTAATTGTATGTCTGTGTGACAAGAATCAAATTCCATCTCATAACAGACTAAATTCCTCCTCATTGGGGTGAGCAATAAGATCAATACTGTTGACATGGTAGAAAATAGGTCAGGATGTGTCTGAGTCAAAGCAGCACAGGGAATCAACATATCCAGTACACTAGCATCTTATGAGACTATAGCCTCACAACAAAATGGGCCTGAAAGTGGTGTGTTTGGACAAAACCCAAGCATAAAACAGTGACTAATAAAATGTCGACAGGCACAAACCCCTAGCTACACAACCCTGGATAATGCAATATGTCTGGCTAGTGTTAGTAATGTTTGGTAACCCACATTGCCTGTATCCGGTTAATATTTTTTCAGGCATCACCAAAGGCAATTTACCACATAGAAGCGTACATGCGCTTGTAAGTGTCTGCACAGATGTGGAAGTACACACACATACACACACAGTGGTGGGAAAATGACCTTGGAAAGCTGGTCTGAAGCTGTTGTTGCGCAACTGTTCAGTACATCATGTAGCAGTTGCTCAATTTCATTTGTCTTTGGACACATTTAAAGTCTCCTAAGTGTTTTCTTTGTATTCTCATTTGTTTTTATATTCTCAGGTTGTTAGTTATATGAATGAGTTCTCTTTTTCTTGCCCTGCTCAAGCTGTTCAGAGCTCATCTCCAGCGGGGTTCTGACCCATTTAGACTGTTTTTATGTAAGGCGGATTTAAGGGGCAGCATGATGCACATCAGTAGGATGTTGAGCCCAGCTGATGGGCCGAATTTCTCCCAAAATAGGACGACAAGTAAAACATCTAGGTTTTCAGCTGGAGCTGATTTAAGTTATGTCCCAGACTGTAAGAAGCAGAAAGTTGTGTATCACAGTTGGCAATTTGGCACTGTGCTACTGGGTACTAGACCTTGCCGTGGACCTGTGTGGGCAGATGTGCTGCTCTGATTTGGCTGTAGGCTCACAGTGGCAATGCAGTCTGCAGGGTGGAGATTGAACATGGAAACAGATCAGAGATCTCTCCGTGTAGAACATGCAGATACTTTGGAGGAACGTACAAAATGTGAGAACACGATGAAATGATAACAGATTCTGAAAAACTGTTCAGTAGTTGTTGAAGTGATTCTTTTCAGAGAGGTGATCAGAGGTCATTTAGCATGTTTATTTACACATTTTAGGATTCACAAACATTTTACCCATTCTAGAAAATGTTCTTTTGGGATAGTCACACATTAAGCGTTTCTATAGTGTACAATAGATAAGAGTAGGAATAGTGTGTTAATTTGCAGGATATTTCACTCCTAGACTCTTTATAGAAATCAGTAAATTGCAATTGATTATATTTTTAAATAATTTCTGTCACCTCTTGCACTTCTTGATTTATTGTATATTCTTTGAATAGTGAGTGGACTATTTGTGATGCGCTGAGTGAAGTTAATCATCAAGGCCAACTTATCTCCAGAGGATGGCTTGCTAATTAAAGGTGGCTTTTCAGACAATCCTATGCTAACATTCACCTCTACTGGAGGCTAATATTGTGTTTATAAGCTTCCTGACTGACAGTTGGGCTTTTTCGATGAAGGATCATGTTTAAATACATGAACACATACACACCCGCACCCACACAGAGTGTTAAGACCCAGAGGTCCATGGTTTAGACCCGGACCATGGGCACACATTGAACTGCACTCCATTGCTACAAGCCTGGCACGCTTAAGTGCACAGCTATGGATTAGCGGTTAGCCCAGCAGTACCCCTTGATTATGCACTTTGTGGTGACAACCTAAGCACGACTCCATTATAATTGACCTCCTGTTAAACCAAGCAATCTCACACTTTCTCATAATGGTGGCTGTGAATAAACCTTTAGGTGTTTTTACCTGATGCCCAAGTCACATGGCATTTCACTCTTCAATTACCAGACAAAGGCAAACCTCCGGCTGCCCAGACTTTATTAACACCACATGCTCTTTGGGTCTCCCAAATGGCAATTATCTCACCATGTTCACAGGTGATTCAGCATGAGTCCCATTAGTCTCTTGGTAGAATGTTGTTGCATTAGTTCATGGCCTCTGGTTTCTTGTTAGTTTCCAGGCCACAGAAACGACAAATTGGAGCAGACTGAATGAAATTTCACATAAAAAAGAAACATCATGTCGTTTTATAGAATCACTTTATTCACGGGGCAGTTTAATATCAGATCACTATATTTCTTTATCAGTGAGACTGGTATCCTGGTTTCCAAATCCCATAAATTGCTCTTTGTGACATTTTGACCGATAACAGTGCTTGGCCTGACAAACTGTCTGTAAATTATAAAAACACAGGAACAGAAATGAAACTCAAATAAGAAACAAAGACCTGGTATTATTAGTGGAGTTATGACCAGTTAGACTTATTTGTCCTGTCTGTATCTCCTGCTATGAGGGGATACAGGTTTATTCCCCAGTACGAATGTTTAAAGATGTTATGATTTGCATTTGTAAATGTAGTCTACTTGTTGAGACAAATCTGATCTGTATTTTTTGTATGTGGTGGGCGTTTCTGTCATTGAAACTAAGATTCATGCATTATAGTCATAATTCTCTGTCACCTATTACAATAATGAACCCTGAAACAGCAATTGACTGATTTGGAGGTAGCTGTCTGTCAAATTTACTTGATGCTTTTCATGATGACTGTGTTGTGTTTTCTGTGTTTGACTCACTTATGATATAACTCATGAGTACAACGCTGTACGGCAGCCAATTTTAAGGTCAGAGGTGTTTTGGATTAGTCTGAGGCTGGGTCCAAGTGGTGTCTTTGTCTTAGCAGGATTTTAAAATGAGTCTGTACTTATAGCCAAGGTATCTTTGACAAGTATGAAACAAGGTTCTATATATTGACTTTCATGGATAATCTAGCTTATCCACATCTTGGATGTCAATTAATTTTCAGACCATACTGTAAAAGCCTGCCTGGAAGGTGTATTGAATATAACAGTGTGACATTGTTTTTGTTTTTTTCAAATGTTCATAATAGGATTTATGAAGCTAGAAATACGAAATAACAAAAATGGTTTGGACTCGCTTGAAGAAAGCGAAGTTTCCTTGGAGTTATGTTTTCCTCATTGGCTTCTCAGTAAAAATAATGTTGAACAAAAACTGTATTTGGAAACATCCCTAGTTCCCATAAATCACCACATAAGCCGAACTGGATTAGGATCCAAGATTGGCAACTGCAATATTATGGCTCCATTTTAGTCTAGCTATTCACACAAGGCATCTCGACTCATAACACGATGAATTTTTCAATTTCATGTCATAGCAAATTATAGATGCATTTAGGTGTATTATTCTCACTAGGTTCTCACTAATGTTCAGTATGTTGTAGCTGAAGTTTTACCAAAAGCTTTCTCTTCACCAATGGGCAATCAAGTTGCCTATTTGTGAAGTGATTACAATCACCTAGCTATTCTCTGCATAAAAATCCATGTCAAAAGAATTTAGATCTCTGGCCATCATTGGAGAAAGGTTCCTGTGGCGCGTGTTGCTCATCTGTGTGATTGATGATAGGGCCTTGCTCTCTGTGGTCTATGACAGGGCCTCAGTGGACTAGTCCCATAGCAACTACTCAAATGTGACAAGCAGACCAAGCTGGCAGACACTGGCCAAGGTGAGAGCAGGACAGATGGGAAGCCTCTCTCCAGAGTATCTGCCACAAAGCAGAACCAAACAAACTGCTTAAGGATTCACTTTAGATTCCCCTCCCTTCCCATCTAGCAGGCATGGCCCTCTTCTGGCTCCTCCAACAGGTCTTTTTCATTTACGCTTTGACACTGGTGTTCTTCACGCTCCCTTGCTGCACTAGGCCCCAGGTCTTCAAGGTTAATCAGTCTGGTTGGTTGTATATGCCAGGATGCATCTGTAATCTCATGGATTGTCCATATATCACACCGACAATGTTAGGGAAAGCAGGAGTGCAGCCTCTCTCAATAACCTAGACGGTGGACTTATAATGCGTTTGGACAGACAACACTCCCCTGTGATTTGCTGTCAAATTTTACAACAATGGAGAGAGGTGTGGATAGAACTCATGTGAGTCACCTGAGGGGACGGCAATGCTCACACCACCAGTCAACCAGGCCCAGCTCCTCCTCTTCACGCCTGAACGGCATCCTAAACATGGCTGTGCTGACCTTGCGAGCAGCCATTAAACACCTGGAGGAATTCTCCCCATCTAATTACATTTGCCACTGCCAGCCCTTCAGTGAAAACAGGGACTGTTCCCCATAGTGGTGTTTTATAAAAAGTGAACAGTGTCAAGTTAAGTTCATTTTTAATTATTCTGTGATAAATTGTAGTCCAAAGCACAGTATTTGGATAACTCAGTATGTGCTTGAATGATAACAATGTTTGAGAGACATGACATGCAGGCTAAATAACAATGCCAGGGATAGCGTGCAATAGCTCCTTTTGTAAATGTAGTAATACATATTTTTAATGTAATCAATATTGTATACAAATGTAAGAATACTGTAATAATACTCTTCATTAAGGCTCAACTTGTGATTATTTTCATTAATGACTAATGATGATGGTCTATAAAATGCTGTAAGAAATGGAATTAAAAACTATAAATAACCATAAAAGGTGATGGTGTTTAGATTGCTTTTTTTGTCCGACCAACAGTTTAAAACCTCAAGATATTCAACTTAATATCACATAGGACAAAGAAAAGAACTCACTATAAACTGATTAGTAAAATAGCTGCAGATGAACTGATAGGCATTATTTTACCAAGTACACATAGTAGGTGAAAGAAGAATATGTTGGATATTTACATTTCTTATTGTCCCGACTATCAGTTCTAGATTTGTAAAAGCTGAAATTATCCTAGCATCTGCAGTTGGGGCATGGTATTTATATGCACCAAATGAAACATGAAATAATATTATTTGAAAATTGATGTGCATCTAACCACACTCAATATGTGTCTCTTTGATTACACAAAACAGAAGACCTTGTTCATCTGGTGCCGTGCTGAAAAGACTGCGGTGGGTCTGACAGTGGTGGAGCAATTCCAAATAGGCCTCATGGTTGAGTGAACGAAGGGCGTCGGTAATAGCACTTCAATGTAGATAGACAGGATGCTGAGTAGAGTGAGGTGGGTGGGGAGGGTGGTGGTATTTTGATATCATTCAAAAGCTCAGCCACGACTTCTCAAAGCAATTACTATACTGTCATTGTTGAAAATGGGGTGTCAAATTCAGATCACTAAAAAGAATGCAATTACACACAGACCTGACAGGAATGACAATACCTTCTATTGTTAACATGTACTTTGACCGATGCCTTTTGCATCCCTCAACACATTCACATACAATTTGTTCAGATGAGCAAAAACTTGAAACTCATATTTCCTCTACCACAAGAAGAATTGAGAGAGAAGTGTGTCAGCAACACAAAGTCATTGTCAATTTAATGTTAATATTATTGATTAGAATAGGCTATTTAAACCACTCACTCACAGGTTGTGGTCTTGGTTAAGCTCAAGCAACTACTTTGCTTCAAGAGTAACTTAACATTAAATCAAATTTTTTGTTAGTAGTAGTTTTTAGAGTTAGTAAATTATGTGTACAGCCACATTATTACACTACAAACTGATCCTGACCCCCTTCTCTAATGTTTATTATCACATAAGTTATTTACCTGTTTGAATTTCATGAATCTGCGAAGGTGGCAAGATTAAAAACTGTAATGGGGTGTAAAGTTGCACTTAAAGGTTAATAATATATTTCGGATTAAATAAATATTTTTGTCATGATTAAACAAGAGAAACAGCTAAAAATGAATCTAAGTTAAAGTGAAATATCTTTTTACATGAGGTAGGAATGAACCTCTCTCCAGAGTTGAGGTTAGGCAAAATACTGGGGGTGGATGAATAAAAGCGCCCTCAGTATATTGTAATGTTATCTAATGCAACAGCCCCGAAATAAGCACGACTTTTTTGTAAAGCTCATATTGTCCATTTGTGTTAAAACTGAGTCATAGAAGTGTTGATTCAACACAGGATTTTAAAACAGTATAGTCTGTGTTGGTGTTGTATTAGATTGCATTACATTGTAATATTTCTCCCTCGCCTACATTCACCACCCATCCACTGCTCTTATCACCTTTACTTTTTGTGGTGCTATGTCAAACTGCTGTTTGTAGTTGCCTGCTCATTTTTTCATTTTGCATACATTAGCATTCAAGATGGCATGCCGATTTCACATGATTTTGGGAGACCAGGCTCAAATCACTCAGGGAGGCACTGGGTAGGCTTAGATGCTGCGTTTCAGAACAAGTGATGAACGAGATTTGATTTCCAAAATCTGTTATTTATAATCACATCAGCTATTTAAAGCTGCACCAGGCAAGAGCATCTAGAAAAAGTGGCCTGGCATGTCGACTTTCTGCTTCCACAGGGACTGAAAAAAAGAGCATTGGCTCCAGAAAGCAGACCAAATTTTTGCCTGTTATTTGTTGTAGTAAACATAGACTTGTATGTAGTATACAACTGCTACATGATCACTTTAAGTGAATAAGTGATAAACTTAAAGTCACCTCTTGCAGGCACTTGTGTTCAAAGTTACTTGGTGCATGAAAGAATGAAACATTAAACTATATATATCTTGTAATCTCTTGTATAGTTTTGCATGATAAAAACATGTGTCTTTTATTAGGCGTATAACTACATATATAACACAAGGTGGAGATTAATTGGTCATTGGTCAAACAGCATGAACGAATAAGCCTCACTCTCCACACTTTGATACATTCAGACACAGAATTACTTTCACATTACTTTGTGCAGCATGTCTTCTACTGCTATATGTAGGTTTTTGTTTTGCAGTTCACCAATGATCACCCCCTAATACAGAGTGTGTAGGTCAAAAGCCTGCCCCGAACTCTGCCCAGCTGCTGCATCAACCCAACCAGGTGCCCTTAAACAAGTGTGCCCTATGTTTCACTACTTTCTGGCAGAGGATCCTGACAGCCTGAAAAGGGTATTTGTGTTAAATATCAGGGTCAGAGGCAGCCGGTTGTGATGAAGAAAAAGTTAAACCCATTCATTTCACACTTGGCAACACTATGTTAAAGCTCAGCGTTAGTTGTCAAAATTATATTACACTTAAAGCCCATGTAATAAAAACATTTAAAACAGAGCTAAAATGTTTGTCCCCAAATTGTGTTGTGTTGGATTGAAGACTGAAAATGAGCATCAAGCTTAGGACCTTGGAGACTGTGAGCTCATGAAAGAGAGTGACCTCATGAAAAATAGAAGGCAAACAAAACATTATGTCAGGCTGGTGCCCAAATTAATTATTAAAGTGATAAAAGAACAAACTTTCTTCTCTGAGAAAGTCTGCCTTAAGAGTGATCACATCACAAAGTGGCAGAAAGGACACTATTCACAACAATGAGACCAAAAATCTCCCTTAAAGTCTCAACAGACTGCTGAAATTCAAACAATGGAGTATTCATGCTCTGAACCAAACTGCTTCACAAGGAGCTGTAAGACTTTACTAAAAACATAGGTAACTTAAATGTCACCATGATGATTTATTACATCACTCTCATAGTGTACAAATAGATATTTTTACTTTCTGTCCTGATGACATTGAGGATACAAAAATAGCTAACAATGGGAGAGTGCTAAAATCCACACATGGAATACAAGTAACAGTACCACAATAGAAAAACAAACCTGCTCAGTCACAGCAGTTTTCCACTAATATATAACTAAAATTATCTGACATTATAATTACTCTTTGTACCTGAAGACTAAAATGGCCAAAAAGCTAGTAAGTGAACATATGTGACCCAGTGGTCAAAAATTAACCTTCACCTCAAATGAAAAATTCTGCTTTTTGTATCATTTGTATGAATTCATTCAAAACATACATTTATCAATATCAGTAGTGCTGTGTTGAACAGTGTCTTCTGTCACCTATTCTAACGTCTGTTCTGTTGAATTTGACAAAGTCAGGATAGTCAAGGGTAAAATTGCATCATGTGGTCATAGCTTCAACATATAAGAAACATTTTAATGTTGCCTGTGGTCTTGATTATCTATTTACTGCTAAAGATGTAAACCAAACACAGACAGTGCATCCATTAAAAACTTTAATTCACAATATAATGAGTAAGAAATGAGTGTAGTGATAAGTCAACAAAATAAAAAGTTCAATAGTTCCCTCAAAAATGAATACATATAAATCTCACAAACTCTAAATAAGCAAGTACAAATACCTTAGAAAATAACTAAACATGATGCCACATAATTACGAGGCTCAGAGCCATTATACTGTAAATACTCTGCCAGCACCAACCCACTCACTCACTCCATTATGTATCTGTAAGAAGCATTTTTTTTTTTTTCTGAATTGGCATTTTTATACATTTTTTATCTGTCAACTACTTTAGAGATCACAGAACTATAAACCCAGTTCGCATTGGTTCTGCCAATTGTTTGATAGTGTCACAACTGTGCACTGACTAATACAAAAATGTATATATGGAATTATTTCTGCAAGCTGTTCAAGCAACCTTATGTTTCAAACAATGGACACAAACACAATCATACATACAGAGTATATAGGGGTGTGGGATAAATTTTACCACTAGGATACAACAATAGACACAATGAAAAGTAGGGAAACAATGCAATAATATGGCAATGTTAAAAGCACAAAGGACAAAATTTGAGAGACGTGATATGTGACTCATAACAGTGAAATTGTCCTACAGTCAAAATGACTCGTGGTTTTGGAGTTCTTCACCCTCTGAGGAGACTACCAAAGGGATATGACCAATTCACTTGCAATTTGAAGTTACTGATGCATTGATGTAAAACAGCATTTTCCCTGAAGATGGGCCTTCATCATACCTCAGTCTCTACCGAAAAAGAGTATGAGTAATGAGGATGGATGAGGAGCCATGCCCTTTCTTGGTCTTTTCTTGTGACTATTGCTTCTGTAAGCGCATGTATAATACCATATCATGATATAAATATCAAGTTTTGTTATAGAATTTAAACATAATTATTGAAACTGCAGGACTCATTTCTTTACTTTGAGTGGACTTGGTGAACACATTGTTTCCAGAGTTGCTCAGATTGTTCATGCTTCTGATTACTGTCAAATTGTGGTTTGTTGTGCTTTGTCCCTGATAGGGCTAGGAAGACAATACAAGCTTCTCAAGTTTTGTGGATGTAAACAGTTCACTGGTTGACATGAGCCAAGCCCTGTGGGATGTAAATTCAGCTTACACTGGCTGTGTTTTCTGCCAGTTCCACCACTTTATAGCAAATTCAGCTGGACAAGCACTCTGATCCTTGAGTTGATCCCACAGTCATCTAACTTCTAACATAGTGTCAAGAAAACAGGGCTGTTTTGTAATTGTTGTCTCGATCTTAATCAGTGTGCAGAGGTTGACGGCTTGTTGCTGCAAATAAAATGTGTTTGGAATTAATTACATGTACAGTGAAGGTTAATCCACCTAAGTGAAGGCTAATCCATCAGGTATAAATGCTGCACATTTATTGGTATCTTGCAAAATGTGTTCAGCTTGAAAATGAAAAACCTTTAGGATGCAGCTGACTTCCACACAGTTTGCAGGAAGGAGATAATGGAGGTGCTAATTCATTCATTCATTCAAAATCTTGACCTTTATTCGAATTGGCACATTACCATGTGCTGATAGCAACCATCCCAAACATGACCTTATGTTGACAAATATTTGCCATGAAAGCTGAAATTGTTTTGAAAGTCACTGCTTTAACGTGAGAATATTGTCCACCAATTATTAAAAATTAAACAGCTTTAGGTAGCTTTACTAGCTTGCAGAATTTCCAAAGAAATGATCAGTACTTTTATGAAGGCTTGTTTCTTGACTCCAGCTTGTGTTTGTGAGTGAAGGCTGATCGCCCTTCCAGGTGTCATAAAGGCTGAATGGACCGGTGGCTTTGTGCAATGACATCGTAGCCATTTCACGGCACTCCCCAATGGTCAATGACTCTGCTTCATCATTGTTCCATGCCATTGGGCAGCTCTTAATGGGCCCAGCTGCCACCTGTCCTCCATACAGTATTATCCAGCACGGGAATGGCATTTTTACAATGTTAGAGCTACAAATGACAAGCTTTTGACAAGCTATTTGAAACACCCACAACACACCAACAACTTTTAAAATAGACTTGGCTTATGTATGACATTAACAGCAGCTAGGTGCTGTTATATTTAGCATATCTGTTGCATAGGAAATTTCAAATTGCAGCAGATTGACTCAGAAAATAGGCAGTTTTGAGTGGTATCCCTCCAGCTCAGCCATTAGCTTGCTGTTAATTTCATGCAGAACCAGACACGGTCCTCAACACCCTCCCTGTGTGCAAGCACATAGAGCCTGCATATTAACTGCTGAGTCAAATCAGACATTTACAGAAAAGGGCAAGACATTTGTATTAATGGCTAATTGACATCACATTAGTTTTATGCAGAATACAACACCCACCCTGTCAATAATCACTTATCTGTGCTGAAGCTCAGCACTGAAATTTGAAGGGCTTGATTTTTTTTTTTCTTCTCTGAAATTTGGAATCAGTAATGTGGTTAGCTCCAGGGATGCTGTCTTTATGAATATTTTACATTCAGCTGATTTCTGGATTATTTACCATATTAGCCAAAACACTGGAATAATGATGGGAGAAATAGAGTTGCTCTATTATGTTACTGAGCATAAGTGTTATTATTCTGCTTCATGCCTTAACATTGGTAAAGCACTACAGAGGCATAGAAATTTTGTCCTCCAGCAAGGAGTTCTTCAAACAAAGTGAGACACATTTGAATGTTTTTGGACTTTATTTCACAATTAAAAACACTGTTGAGCTGTTCTATCATTGGGAGTCATAGTGAGATTTTACTGTGTTAAGAAATTGCTAATTATGTAAGCATATAGCTTGGTAAAACTCATCTGGCACTAGAAACCATGCTGCTTCAATGGTCCTCCAGCAGTGCAAAATGCCTACCTCTTCATATGCTTCGTATCCTATGAGATTGGAGTTCTTAATACAACCCAACTGCATTTTCACCACTCTTTGCTTATGTCAGCAGGTGATTATATTGCACTCATTATGGTGTTTTTTTCCATTCAGCAGTCAATTAAAACAGCCTCACCTGCTGCCTTGATTCTCTAAAGTGGAAGCTCCACACCAACCTTTACCATTACCGTCTCTCTTCATGCCTTTTGCATTGTTAGTATGTCTTCTTACATGTACATTTGAAATTTATTGCAACTGGCTCAATATTCTAATGGATCATTAACCAAAATACTATTTGACAGGGTTTTTTACGAGTGTTAATCAATGCCAGTCTCTCCTTTGTAATTGTATGTTTATTTTTTGCCTCTTTCTGTGAACTAAATTTCCCCTCAGGGAGAATAAAGATTTACTCGATGCCAAAACCAGCAACCATTTAACTACCAACTCTGCACTATGTGCTCTTTTAATTCTCAGAAACCTGAAGTGAACACTTCATATTTGCAGCATTTAAAAGGTGGAGGGAGATTTACACTGTGCAAAACTTACTGGTACTGTAGTTGTAGGCTTTATGTTTCTTGGATAGGTATGCAGCATGTTGGCAATAATTTAATGTTGTCTTTGATTATCTTTATTGACTATCAGTGGAGTCATAGAGTGATATTATCATATCATATCGTTTTCCAATTTTTTAATGATTCCATGCAAAGTATAATTTAAAACTAACATAATTTGTTTTGATTGTGCATATTTGAAATGTTTTTTTTTTGTTTGTTTTTTGTTTTTTTTATGTAATATATAACAGTTGAACACATTGAAATTTGATTTAATTGTTTTATGTCAATTTACATATATACACATTAATGTGGCACATCATTACCAAAGTAAGATAAGATAAGATAAGATAGACTTTAATGATCCTACACCGGGGAAATTCACTTGTCACAGCAGCTCATATACACAAGGTGGATAAGAAAATGCTCATAAGTAAGACATATATAGAAAAAGTCATGCTGAAGAAAGTCATTAAGTTATGCTGGTGTTAAAGAGTCTGGCAGCTGTTTGAATGAAGGCACTTTTACGAATATCCAACGTTACATTTATTTCAACTCGTCTTGGTAGGCATTTGTCAGTTTATACAGACGCAAAACTTTAAATGAAATCCCAACTATCTTCGGTGGTGGATACTTGAGTAACACAACTTGGTTTGTGTAGATGTCAGAAAACTTTAGGTCTTTGAAGTTAACTCCCTTCCCAGTATGGGGGATTGTGGAGGAGATATGTTTACCAATGTTGTATTTTTCAACGGCTGCTGCTACATGTTACTAAACAGCCATGTTTTATTAATTGAAGCTTTGACTCAAATGTTAAGTTTCTAAAAAAAATATCACTTCTAGAGACACATTTCCCAAAATACCCACACTTCTCATCAAGAACTTAGAAAATCAGTGTGCTATCAAAAACAAATAGAAGCTGTAACAACAGTGAGGTTTGTGCATGAAGGATAGACGGGCCTCTAATATTCAGTTAGAGGAAGGTTTTCACACCATGTGCAACAGTGAAGCTGTTCTGTCCAGACCTCAGTGGGCCTGTTAGCTTGTTTAGATGACTGGTCCAGTGAAATGACCCAAATTAGGTTGTTAGAAGAATAGCTTTTATGTGCCAAAGTGGCCCCAGTGGGGATGCATGAACGAATGCATGCTCAGCTTTCAATCTGGATAGTAGAAAGTTTTCCAATATTTCATCTGGTGTGTTAGATGTGCCAAGGGCTCTATGAGGGCTTCATTTCACTGCTCTGCAACAACAAAATGTTTGCAGACAAATATCACATAATGCTATAACAGCTTTGATTTAGCCAGTTCACAATGTCCTGTATCTGATATTTATTTTGGAAATATCAAACGATTAACAGTTGCTATGATACAAGAACAGTCAAAGTCTTAAAGTCTTGTTTATTGGAAATATCGACAAAATGTGAAGTAATTATTTATTCAAAGCCAGATGTGCTCCAACAGCTGGACCCAAGTTGTTCTATACAAACATGACAGAAGAGTCAAAGCACAAAACATTTTAATCTCCATTGTTTTTTTTTTTTCTTCTTCTCGTAATTACAGTTCTGAAAGTTAAATCCCAGTCGATGTTTTATCTATTCTGACTCAAAATTATTTTTCACTAAATTAATTGCTCTACTCAAAGCACAGTTATGGGAATACTTTTAAGCCCTGCCTTTAGAGAGACACCGTCAAGACATGAACAATAAATGATGAAATCCGTATATAAGAAACCATCAAATGGAACTCGAGTACATAACTATTCCCATTAAATAACCAGCTCACCATAACATGCCTACTGTTGCTGTAATTGCATATGTTCTGTGATTGTTTTAATATTGACTATAATGAATGTGCCAATTACATTTTCGCTATGAAATTATGACTCTGTAATTTGAAGTAACTGGGAGAGTGTACTATATGGTTTACATGGGTTGGCACAGTAATAAGCCTCAAATGCTGACAGTGCATCATCAGCAAAGTACCATGGCCCTCAGAGAGCCATCAAGCAGAAAATGATAATTAATTAATCATGGAGTGTGAGGCAAACTCTGTTCTATTAGCCCTTTGGTAATTCCTTCCTCTCTGCCTCTACACTAACCATAGAGATCATGCCTCTCCAATAAGGCCTGTTTATTCAGCAGCTCTTTGGTCACAGCAATCAGTGCAGCTGGTTGGAAAATGCCCATGACCTCTAACATTTACATTATTTAGCCACTAAACTAAACAATCTGAAAATTTGCCTGTTGCTTGTATACATAGCAACTGTTTTTAATCTTGCAACATAACACAGATTAATTGCTTCCTCCCTCCTTTTTCATAAAAACAAAAGAGCCTTTGCTTTAGGGGTGATCCGGACCCATTAAAGCTCTTGATGGTTTACATTCCATCCCTTACTCTTACTATTCTGCCAATGCCGTGTCATCCACATGTTAACTTTCCGTTTCCATATGGTGCCTAGTGATATATTGTTCCATATATTGTTTTACTTCATGACTTGGTTCAAATGTGGTTCACATATTGCAAGCTGCTGTCATGCTTTTGGTCCACATCCAACCCCTTTCCCAATCGTCAAAACCACTTCCTGCTGAGTCATGTTTCCTTCGTCTCTCAAGACTCTGCTAATTTCATAAGTGTGAAATTGAGATTCAGCAGATCTTGATTCATAGGCCAACTGGTTGCTGCTTCCCTTTAGAGTCTGAGCTAAGTGTTAGGGGAAATCTTCAATTATTAGCACAGGCTGTATCACTGCACACTGTTACATTAATTAAAAGAAAGGTTTCTGCTATTGTACGTGAAACTGCTATTTGCCATTGTATTCTTTCTGTTTGTTGTTGCTGTAGGATTATATAATCATTGAATAAACATAAATTATTGTTAAATACAGGATACGATCTAGATTTATTACAAGTTAGGTATTGCTTAATTATCAAACAGTCCCTTGCCTATGATCATCATTCCAACACACACACACACACACACATTTGTGTCTCTTCGACACGAGATAAGTATTGACTTTCATTTCAAGATGAGTAATGGTTACAATTAATGATTAATGATTCCAATTAATCAGTGTAATTAACAACTTAATATGAACTGTAGAGCCCAGCCACTTAAAGTTAAAACTTGCTGTTTAAAAATGCATGGCAATGTCAGAGTTTGTATTTTGTTCTCATTAGAAAAGGTTCATACACTGAGATTAAAATGATCCTCCAGGAACACGAGTCATCACCATATGCATAGCCTATGTAAAGATCCATAAATTGATTTCTAACTATGTAAAATTGACTGTCTGGCAGTAGCAACATGGCAGTGCACATTGGCTATTACTCATTGGTGAATTTCATATGCGCAACCGTGCCTGTGCAATTACAAAGCAAGCCCATAAATTAGTTGCTGAATCTGTCTTAAATCATGAGGGAATGGATCAAATACTATCTTTCTATCCAGACGGGTGTCTACATTGTAATAGGAACTGGAATGCTGTAGTTTTGAGTGTGACAACAGATAATCGGCAGCCCCCCGAGGAGAAAGGAAGATGATTCTTTGGGAGTGGGAGGGAACTGAACTTCAGTGTTTCAGTAAGTGATTTTTCTCTTTATAGCAGCCTGAAGATATCCGAATTTAAAGCTGTGTTTTGACACCTTAGACCTGTAATATTTTAACTGATAGATTTTAGTCCTTATTTGTCGTACCTTCTTATGTTTGAAAAGAGTGAGTGTCAGGGTCCAGAGGCGAGGTTATGTGATTCATTTTTAGTCATGCGGCGGCACAAGATGTGCCAAAGCCCAATCAAGACAGGATCTCAAACAACCCTATAAAAATGTTAACTGTCGGATTAAAATTTTACCATGGACACAACACCATGTGGACTCCACTTTCTGATCGCTCACATGCATATGCTTTATCACATAACTTCTAACATAAAAGCATGCCCCCATCAAACTGGGAGTGTTTAGGGCAAGCATGCTATAAGATTTCTGATCGTGCTTACCCAAAGTTATTACCACTGGTATAAAGTATAAAAGGTATCTAGGGGTTATGCAACTTACCTTGAATGTGAAAGTGAAACCATTTGTATGTAACTCTTTCAACATCTGAAAGACATTATCTCAATTACTGCAAAAGGAAGACAGCAGCGTGTGCTTTTATTCTGGCTCAATGTCCCATGAGGGCTATGAACATTTCCATTTTGCTACAAACCATCTCATCCATGCAGGTCTGTATATATGGGTATTTTATAGGCCTGCGGTCTGGCAAGGACAGAGGAATTAGCCTGATCCACATTCATTAACCTCATTCTCATTCTCCAGAGCAACAGTGCTGTAGAACTATCTGTCACCACAGCACAAAAATGATGAATTGGTAATCAGTTGAGAGCTGTCAAGAAAGCCCCAGGAATGCAAAATTTACACACTTGTTTGCCCTTGCATTAACCGTTTGTAATCAAATCACTATTTATTGTTGATTCAGTCAGACATGTTTTATGACCCAGTGTTTTCATACATAGGCAGGGAGACAACAGTGGTGTTCCGGAGTGGTGGCAACATTGAATACTGGGGAGATTTGGGAGGTGGTGGTGTCTATTTCAAACACCTAGACATCCCCCTAAAGCTTATGATGTGTGTTGGTTGTGATTAATTTTTAATCATCCTTTTTAATTATTCATCATTTCCTTAATGAAAATGGAGTGCGTATACAACAAATCAATATGTTTAACTGCTGTGAAAAAAATTTAAATAAACCTGCAGGTAAGAAAAAAAGGACATTGCGCTTTCAAAAATCGCTAATTTACAGTGCAAGTGAAATCAACAGCCAGTCAACTTAAACTGTACTTATGTGCATCCTCGACACCAATTAAAAGAATGTCAGAGACATCACTGCTGGGGTTTAGTGCCCAACCTGACCACTCCGTGAGCAAGAGATTCCCAAGGAGGAATCAATACAGTGACAGCTGAGCTCCAGAAAATCCAGACTGTATCCTAATTAGGGGGTCAGTGCTTACCAAGAATTTCTCTCACTCACCTAATTGTGCTTTAAAGTTCAGACACAGCGAGCGGTTGGATAGCTGAGTGCTTGGGCGGCCAGCCAATGGGTAGTCTACCCACCTGTTAATGGCTCATGTTTTAAAAGTTAATGAGAGCTCGAGTTAAAAGCAGCATTAGCTAAAGGCTAGGTGGAGTTGAGCAATGTGGATTAACTTTTCATTACCTCCTCATTAGGTGGGCCTGGGGATTAGAGAAACCCCTGTATGAAATGTAGCATGAAAATATCCAAATGGGTCTTCATAAAGCCAGTTTGGAAATGAGAAAAGTGGAGGAGTTAAAGTAAATGACTGAGCTTATAGTCACTTCCTTTCCCTGAGAATCCCTCTACAGTTAAGTTGACATCGTTTGCTCCCTATTAGCCAATAAGGAGGCTTGTAGGAGCAGGAGAGCCTACCCTCTTCCAGGGGAGGTGACTTTGAAAACTAGATTGGGTCATTAAAAGTAGAATAAGAAGGCCATTATAATTCTAACACTGAAGTTGCCATTTATTTGCATTGTGAAGTCTCTGGTGTCGTAGTTAAATGTCACTTGCCAACTTTAATGAGAGTAAAGTTAGGGAGTGTGGCCAGAGCTGATTAGAGTGTTTTCTACAGCAACTCCTCGTCCAATGCTGTGTCTTAAGGAATCATCAGCACTTCACACTGAGAGACTACTGGACAATCTTGGTCCAGACCTGCCCACTCTTACCATAGCTATCATTACAACTTAATTACCCTCAATGAGGAAATAGAAGGCCACTGATCTTCAAACTGTCTTTAAGTGATTTGCAATGTGGTATGCCGGTGGGATGTGTCATTAAAAGCTGTGTGTGTGGTGTATGTATGACCCTTCCTCCTGTATTTGGAGTGTTCATTAAAATGATGTTACAAGTTCATATCAACATTTTACTAACCTGTATTCAAGGAAAATGTATAACTTTTTCAGTGCAACCACTCAGGGCAGTACTTGATGGTAGAGGTCGCCTCTGGTCGGTCAGGCTGGGTTCAAAATATACTCACTATCAGCTTGGTTTTGTTTTACTGCCACAGGTTTTAGATCTGTAAATCAGTAGCCTGTGTTAATTTTGTAGGATTTAATGGGATCCAGTGGTGTAGTTGCTAATTACAACCCTGTAGATTGACCCTCGTCTTCCTAGCACAGTAGAGAAAAACAACTACAGTGGCTGCAAAACGCATAAAAATGCAGCTCTGTCTACATCCAGTGTTGAATTTGTCCATTCTGGGCTACTGTAGAAAATGTCAGACTCCATTTAAGAGGACCTTGTGGATAGAAAACATTCATTCTAAAGCAACAAAAACATAACAATTCTTTTTTTTCAGTCATTATACACTGATGAAAACAGTTATATTACTATATTAAATTTTTGCCACGACAGAGAAACAGAAAACAGAGCCCGCCAAATGTTACACACTGGACCTCACTCTAATATATTATACAGTACAATTAAGATTTTTTTAAAAAAGTTTTTATTCACAGATATTACATAGAAATAAAAATGCATATTTTCCTCTGTCTATCTGTCACCTAGTTGGCTAAAAAAAAATGCTTTATTGTTGATGCAGGAGATAATAATAGCATTTTCAATTATTTCTAAAATTTCTCTTTAAAACATGAGCAAATTATTTTTAGAATTAGTTTATTTGACTTTGTTTCTCGGACATTATTATTATTATTTTGCTGCTCTTTTTCACTGTGGGTGAATAAAGTTGATAATTAATTGCACATCATGATGCTGTCAGTGTTGATGTTTTCTCTTCATTAGGATCTGTTCAGGTTGACGGTGTGTTGTGCATCAAATCTAATTATTCTCAGGTCTGGTGAAATTGGGTTTGACTGCGCTTGGGGTTCCTTCAGTTTGGGTGTCTTTCATGTATTAAAGGCATATCAGATTTAGGTATATTTTTCATGGGTCCATTTGGATTGGGTCAACATTTTGGCCCGTGAAGACATCTACCAAAGGGTTACATGTGTCTGCTTTTGGAAAATACATACGCAACATGAACATTAAGCAGCTAAAGGGAACACAGCGCTAATGAAGGTAGGCTAATGTTTCTCTAATGTTCCTTGGCCAAACATTGGAACTACATTTGTTTTAAACATGCAGACAGGCTGCAAATGTGAATGCTGGATGAAGGAATGTTGGAGATTTTCTCAAAGCAAAAGTACCAGACAGTTATTTGGTTTTCAATTGGTATCCAGGATAGCAAATAACCATCGTATTGATACACATTTACATTTTCACCTGAATGCAATGCAAAGAGCCATTACAGATAAAAGGATTGTGTGTCATGGACCTTACATTGCAATAACGGCTCAGGAATAACTTCAAGAAACAAAGAAACTGATGTGACCAACTAACAATCAACACCTCTAGCTATGTATTAAAAGAACTATGTTTAACGCCTGCACAATTCCACATACAATCCCTTGGAGTTTTCTTGTCCATTTGAGTGACCTGTCGAAAAAAAAAAGAAAAGGAAAATGTGTGAAAACAACCCTGAGAGGTGTGAATATAATCTGAATTAATGAGGCCATATCATACGAGAGGAATAGTCTGGAGTGACTGCGGGTGAATTCACATCATTTGGATAATTAAAGCAACTTACTTTGACATTTACCACACGTTTGTGAGATTCATATTAATGATAACTGACACTAAGGCTGGTCTCTCTGATTGTGTTTATGATCAAATGATTGTTCAAGTTTATTTCTGCTCTGATATTGTAATTCTGGTGTTGACTGAAAAGAGAAAGAAACCAGTGACAGGAAGAAAATGTGCACATCTCATCATACTATTATGTTCATTATGTCATTATGCTTGATGTTTATCCTGTCATAATTAGATGTTAGGCATAGTAAGGCACTGCATTCTTTCACCTTCTCTCTCATTGCCATCCATTTAACTGCAGAGACTTTCCTGTTGCAAAACAAAAGGAGTAGCTTTTTAAAGATGCTGCTAATGCTGGCCACTGTTAGGTTCCCCTTACCACTTGCTCATTGGGATAGCACACATTCACTGTGACACCATTTCAATAGCTGATTTCCCTTGCTGTCCAATTAAGGAGCAGCACAAAGGAAGTTAGTTGTAGTCAAACTCCTTGTTTTCTTTCCTGTAGTGGAATGAAATGATCACTCACAAGCCCATGGAACAAAATTAATGCAAAAAACGGACTGTTTCTGTGACATTGTGAATCTTCTAACAATAAAACAGTATTGCATACTATTGCATTTCATGGTAGCAGTAGAGATAACAGAGATACACAGGTGAAAAAGACAGATTCGTAATGGCAGATTGAAATTTCCAGAAGAGGGGAATTCTGTGTGCTACTGAGGGTGACTCATGCAAAAGCTCACAAGGAGGTCTGATAGTTAATATTCCAAACTGTGAATGCCAATTATCGATCTTTATGCATGTGGGTATTTATCATGCATTGTAAACCCCAGGGTAATTAAATGCAAGTACTATGCTTATGATAGCTATCATCAGTTTCTTTGCCAGAGCGGTCAATCATTCTATTAGAGGCCTTGCAGGAACTCTGTATATGCTACGAGGCCAGTGGCAATGCACTGCCTCAGGCTAGCAGAACTAATTAGAAGGTTGCCCAGTGGAATTCTATCACCACCATGTCCAATCCACCCAGCCCATTCCTGCTTTTCGTCCCAATTTTCATCTTAATTTCAACATGCTGTATGTCTCTGTTTCTCTTAATTCCCCCACCTCCCTCTCTAGGGCCGTCCTTCACATTTACTTGATATGACTGAAAAATGTGATGCCACCTTACAATCCAGCAGGGAGCATTAGAAGTGAAGTTTGTGAATTTCACACTATTCTCACATGGCTTGCTGGATATGACAAAAATGTTTCATTTCTACCATTGTAAGGAGTCTTCTCGCTTTACAATTTCCCACTGCCATCAAAAATACCTTTTAGTCTAGTTCAGAAGAAAAACATCTTTGCTTCTCAAAATGTGACCTCCCCTCTCTATAGAGGACATGTCTAATGCTAATTTCTTTGTATGTTTTAACTAGAACTAAAAATATTTTTATATAATTGTGTTGTAATGTTAATTAGTGGATCATTCAGTATTAAAAAGCAAATTCTCGGAGCCCAAAGTGACATTTTTAAACAGCAAAAACCCAAAATTAAATAGGCTATACAATGATAGAAAACACAAAGCTGCAAATTCTGCAAATTCTGCAATTCTGCCGGGCCAAATCTCACCTAATGGAATGTTGGACATTTGTGCCTTATAAACTGCTTAAACAATCATTGGATTTCTTTTTTTATATCCCATGTATATTAGCCACACTATCAGACAATCGCCAAACCAATGGGGGCTGCAAGTGATATAATCAAATGCAAACCTTGAGAGCAGAGGTTTTGAAAAAACCCATTCTCTAAGTCATTGAAATTTAATAAATGATAAAATTAAGGGCTTGGAGATATGTTAATATATTACCTCAGTCTACACTGTAGGAGAACCTTTAGTCACACATCCTCTTTGAGGATGAGATTATTAATTAGAATATTTATTAAGACTTTTGTCCTGGGGTGAACATTTTCTGAAACAGCGGAGCCTGTCCATTATTTGAGCATGAGATGAAATAGTATCAATAATATTAACACGGTTATATCATATGTAACATACAGTATACCAGGGGATCTCTAGCTATAGCTATCCACTAAAGTGCCAATTTAATTTCATGGACAGAGTGTGTTGCAAGAAACAAATTCTACTATATATCAGGTGTTTTTTGTCTGTATTACACAATGCTATAGTTCAGCAATTCTCAAACTTAAGGTTGGGACCCTGAATGTATCACAGATCTGTTTTGATTGGCAGAGTAAAATACATAACAATGCTATGGTATCATATTATATAATATGAATTCACTTTCCTAATTAAAACTGAAAAAGATAGAACATTGTTAGAAAATGAAATTAGAGCTTTGAAATTAGAGCTTACACACAGTATCTACTTTTTACTTTTTTTTTTTTTGCTACACTGGAAACTGGAGTGTGACTCCCTCACTCTTGATTGCATGCAATATGTTGATAATGAATAAACATACAGTAATGAGGGCTTAAAAAATGAACATATTGGACAGACATCTTCAAATTAAGCATTCCCAGTATTGGAAGAAAATAAAAAGAGCTATTCCTCTGCAAAGGAGAGACTTTAAAGAGATAGTGTTTTGACAGCAGGAAAATAAGTCAGTCATGTGTTTGTTTGTTTGTGTAGCATATGAATTGTTGTGGGGACTAGTATATTGCTAGCTTATTTGTCAGTAGTGTCAATTCTGCTGTATTTATATAAGATTGGATCAAGGGTCCAAATTTTTCTTTCTCTTTTGAGTCTCAAGCAGAAAAAGTTTGAGAGCCACTGCTATAGTTGAATAGATGTATTGCTAATAATTCTCACTATGAATACATTCTTTATATATTATGCACTACTATATGAATTTCTACTTTTCTTATGTCATTTGATGACTTTATGCCATTTTTTAGATTAGATTTTTTATTATAAATAGATGCCCTTACTAGTCTTCCTCACACACACTGACCGACCCCCATTTTTAGGGCCCAGCCATCCTTCAATTATACGTGATGAATTAGTATCTCAGCTAGTCACATGTAAAATTAAAAACATCCAACAAGGCACTAGTAGTACAATAATTACACCCAAGGGTTCATTCAAGTAAGTTTTTTCATCTATGAATCACTTAATTCTGCAAATTTGTATCATGCTTATGCTCCAAGTTTCCCATCTATAAGAGCCAACGCTCATACAATATTTGCCTTTGATCTGACAATGTAGACATAAAAACAGACATATGTAAAAGCAGACAGACATAAAGACACACAGACCAAATCAGACAGAACACTGAAAATGATAAGAAAAAGGGATGGATGAAAAAAACTAGATTTAGACTGTGTGACATGAGTCGTTTCCGTCAGTGTCAGGACTGCAGGCATCCTCTGGGGCTTGGGGATGGTTCTATACACTGCCAATGATGGATAATTGGTTATTTTGAGTAAATTTTTTTTGAACATAGCTCAGCTGCTGCAGCTCAACCTCAAGTAAACAACACACCTTGGGAATAGCCTCTGTTCAGTCCTCTTGTGTCTGTAGATTCCTGTCTGGATGATGTTTTTTGTCTGCCAGATGTAAAGAATAGGCCAAATCCTTTTAGATCAGATGGAGCTATTTTGATTTCCTCTCATCCACACATCTGCACCAGCATGAATGTAGAATAATGGGGCAACAATTAAGAGCATTTAATTTCATAAGAAAGCTTTGTTTTTGTATTATGATTAAAATAAAACCACATTAATTCATGTACATCAACAATTTTAGATATCATTCTGTAGACATGGTTGCCAGTAATTCATAGTGTGTGAAAATATATATTCAAAATAAACATTACATTCAGCATTTGCCTAAAAAGTAAAGCAGTAAACCAGTACACTGTCCCATTTTGGATGTAGTCTGTTGAGAAATCTGTGTTTCCAAAATGTCAGCTTTCAGAATATTTTGTTTAAAAACAAAAAAACAAAAAAACAAACCTACTGTTTGACATTTGCAACTTATTTTTAGCTTTATTCCTGCACAGTTTATTCTCTGGGGTTTGAAAGGCTTTCATAGGCACAAAGCTTAAAATTGCCCAAGTCACAGAGAACCACGAAAACATTTACAAGATGGAATCTTGTACAAATATATACAGTATAGGCCCTTTGTATAAAATAACACCCATATGCAATTAACAATACATGGACTCTCAAAATGTCATTGTAACTTAGGAGCTAATTATTATTAATTCATGTATAATTAAGCTAATGGAATTGATTCAAGTGTTAAAGAGAGCTCAAACTTAGAGGAGGATACAGGAGGATACAGAAATTATCCTCAAATACAAACAGACTCCCTCTGGTATCTCCATACAGTATCCCCCTGGCCCCCTTTATGAGAAACAGGATTCCACATGAACATCTGTTAGCACAGCTGGTTTCATCATTTACATCTTTGTATGATATTATCCACAGTGGATCTGGGTCTGAAGGGTTGTGCTGTTCTCCGGTATTGGCCTTGGCAAAGTTTCCTTCCTGTGAATCCATTAAGTAAAAAGTAACTAGCTCTGACTGTAGTCTTAACAGTGATCTCTTTATTACCTTTATGATTAACCGAGGGTGGTGGCAAAGACACAAATCATGTGATAATAAAACAACTCAGCCATCAAAAGACTAGATATTGGATGGGAGGCACCTTTGGTCTACCTGGTCCTTGCTGAACATTTCATAGTTGTGTGTGATCACATTCATGATTTACTGGATGGGCATTGCATTAAACATATTTTGGGTAAATTTAATTCTAGACTACGTTAATCAAAAGTGTTCAGTGTTAGTGTAATGAATGAATGTTAATGGAGTTAATCGGAATTTCTGTTTTTGATCTGAGTCAGGATTTGCATCATTAAAAAGGTCCAGTGTGTAAGATGTAGTAGCATTTAGTGGTGTAGTTGCTGAGTGCTACCTTTTCGTTTCACCCTCTCCTTCCTAGCATAAATGAGAAACTATGGTGGCTGTGAAATGGGAATTGCAAGAAGCTGTATCGAGAGTTCAACATGGCAGACTCTGTGGAAGACGACCCGCATTGTCTGTAGATATAAAAGGCTCAACCTATGGTAATAAAAACATAATAATTCTTATTTTCAGGTTATTATAAACTAATGCAATCAGATTTATGCATGCTATATTCCATTTCTGCCATATTTTGTAAATAGAGACCCTATAAGGCCATACAATGTAGCTCTCATTTATTTATTTTGTTTATGCTTGCTCTTCTAAAATGAAAACAAATGACATCTTGTTACTAGCTTAATTAAGTTTATTGCAGTATAAAATCTATGCCATTGTTACAAGCAGTTTAATGTAATTCATCGGATAGATGTGATGGGCAACAGACCAAAATGTCCTCAAAGGGAGGACAACTTGTCACAAGGGAAACCAACCACACAGTAAAAATTATAAATGTGCTGCTGTTTATTAAAAGAAAGAATCAGTAAGCCATTTTAAAGTCTAGTTGTGACATAGTTTAATTGCATCAAAACACAATCTTTTTGTGAAGAATATGGAGCACCAGGAGAGTGTGTGGTTAGCTTTTATTTATTTATTTATTTATTTCTAATAACAAGTCATCTGCTAATATTCTGACACAATGCCACAGTGGTAACACTGCAAGCAGAGCAGACAGGTATGCTTTTTCACTGCAAATTCCTTACTTACTTTGGGAACCCCATGTGTGCTGCGCCTGGAGCACCTCCAAAGGGAGGCTTTCAGGGAAATCCTACCAGGTTCCTATACCACTTCACTTTCTAGCTCCTGTTTCTGCGGAGGACTAATAGTTCAATGTCGGCGCCCTCCTGACTCATTAAAGTCCTCACCTATTATGCAGACTCAGGTCAGCCACCCATGCTCTTTATTTGTAGCCACAGTCTATTTATTTAGGTCTTAAACCAAAACTCTTGACTGGAGGTGAGGTTTAGAGTTCAGACAAAGGCTGACCAGTTAATCAAGACCATTGCTCTGTGGCTGACAGGTCTCAGTTAACTATATTGTAGTGTTGGATCTGTATCTGGAAGCCAAACTTTAACGTAGGTGGAGTGAAATCTTTGAACTGCATGTTTTTCTCTATGGCTAAGTGAGTTCTTTCACTGTAAAATGACACGAACATAGTCAGAAAACATACTAAATTAAGAGCAACAAATGAATTGTGTAGGCTCTTAGCAGTACTGGAGAAAGCAGGTACAAAGCAAACAGATGATTCATTGCTTCATCACAAAGAAATGTAAGGACTATGTTTGGGGCAAAGACAATGAAGTAAGTTGAAAGTGAAATATATTCAATTAGACTATACAGTCGTAGTTGGTTAGCAGCTGCATGAGAAAAAAAATACAATATCTGTGCCTGACACACAAGATACGTGCATACAAAGCTTGATTTACTGCTGCTGATGTCGCAAACTGGCAGTCAGCCTCATTTGCTTGTAAGATTGTTATATTAAAGGAGTCATTTGTTCTAAGAGACTCATGTATGATACTGTCAATGATGTTAATTAGATCACTCTAGATATGCACTATGGTTCTTCAGTATTGGTGGGGGAAGCCAATTAAAGTCACACAGTACCTCAGATGATGTCTGACTAATAATGATCACATTTATCTGAGCAACCTTATACTATTATATGGGTTATTGATCAAGTCAGTCGATACCCTATCATTACAGACAGACACTTGTGCCTTCCTCTTACATTACTGCCCACTAATTATTCCTATGTAGTGTAGTATCATATACTATAAATTGCATGTAACTCCCCTACATCCATCCATCCATTATCTATAACCGCTTATCCTCATCAGGGTCATGGTGGGGCTGGAGCCTATCCCAGCTGACTTTGGGCGAGAGGAGTCCCCTACATATCAATTTTTTAAATTCAATAAAAGCTTGGTAAACTGTTGTTAATACATGCTGAAATAATACTTTTATATAAAGCTGGTAATGTTTAGTGTTTAGTGTTCACCTCTGACATCCACAACAAGAAGCTTTACAGAGACCAGTACCCAAACAATTATCTCAACCCCCAGTGGGTTAACCCAATCACCAACTTCTGATTTTCTTTCTGGAATTTCTGTAAAAATATATTTTATTCAGTATAGTACAATAGTTGAAGCTGACACACAAAAAAAAAACTTATACTGAGTGAATACTCTAATGACCAGTGAAATTTAAATTCGGAGTTGGAGAAAGTCATGTGGCTTTGGCACATAAAGTTGATGTCCTCACTTGTGCAGTGACACCATGTCTTGGTATTAAAAACCTTCAGCCATTTCATATAAAAATAAGCTGTCACTACTACCTCTTACACCTACCCAATTTCTACTCTGTCCATTTTCATTAACCAAAGTATGTGATTGAATTTTCCAGGGGGGATATATCAATCATTCAATAACATTTCCATTTAGGCATGTCTTTCCTATATCTATATTTAGTGTATGAAGTATTTTTTTCTAAGTTAGGATGAATATATAGTCATATGAACATAACAAGGACGTGACTGAATCGACTCCCTGCCCACAAGCTGCTCAGGAATAATTGAACTGTGCACAATTACCTACAGTTCTTTCTGTGTCACTGGGCAATATCAGTGTGTCAATATGCTACAACACAAAGTAAGCAAATATGAGCAATATCTTGAGTGTCATGTAAAAGTCCAACAATGAGAATGAGTCGAATGTTGCTAATATTAATTCTTTTGACTAGTCTGTGAGAGTTTGCATGCATTTATGCAATAACACCATTTTTATAGGTATCACCCCACTCTATATATATATTCACATTAAGATTGCACCTTGTGTCCTAAAAATATGTATTGCTGTTCAGTAGCTCGTTTTTTCCACTTCAGATCAGGCAAAACTAAATGAAAAGTTATGCTATATGCATATTTTCTCCATCTCACATTGAGGGGTATTTTTACATTGGTAAAATAGCAAATAATATGCCACTCACATGCCATTTCATCTGTACTTTAGCTATAGCACAGCCTCTGCATAAAGCATCCTACAATTAATTAAGATTTGTGTACTGAAAACCTAATAATGTCAGTTTCAGTATACTGTAGATTTGGGTTTATTTTGGTGAAATTCACAATTTCATTAAGCACCAAAGAAATTTCTAATTAAATTTTGTATCCCCGTTTTGGCAAAAGCATAGAGCAATTAAAAACATGTGCCATGTAAATAAATAGCAAATGACTACAGTACAGTTTTAGTTTCTGGAATGTCAATCTTATAAGTATGGTATTATTTAAATAAATTTGTTGAAGGATTCAAAAAGATTTGGATTTGATGAGCAGATTTAATACTGAATTCAGTGTAAAAAGCTGAAACCAACCAGGCAGCTTCAGTTAAGATGAATATCAATTAGCAAAATATTGCTGTTGCCAACTGCAGGTCAAGTGACCACATGTACTGTACAGTAGTTGGTTGGATGAATGAGCCAGCTAGGGTTGGTCTCATAGACACAAAAATATCGTCTTTGTTAACACAGCCCTTACATAAAAAGTAAAGGCTATAACCTTGAAGTCAGGGAATGTACTTTACTTACAATTTACTGTATTGTGATATATTAGCTCCTGTGTATTTCACAAACCTGTGATGGCACTGACCTTCAGATTCAACTTTAAATTCAAACAGTGTCCTCTGTCCAGGAATATTCCAGATATTCACAAATATTGTGTCTCTCCACTATACAATCTTGATTGCCAATATGGTGCTTCACTGAGCACTATCAGTTCAGCTCATCAGACATACACTGTGCTGGTTACTTCTGATTCAAATAAACAGGCTGATGGTCATATTAAGCATTGTGTAAAAATGAAGCATGATTTCAAATCACATTGCAGGAAGATACCAAAGATCACGTTCTTTCCACAATCAAAATACACTCCAGTGTGAGATCACAAACACGACATACAGTATTTGTTTTACAACTGAATGCTAATTGGGAACACAGCAAAAAATTGCTTCTACGTCAATCAAAAGCCTAGTTAGCTATTTGCCTTTTGTCCAATTAACAATTGCTATAACAAGAAAACTCTTCCCTTAGTTCAGGCGCTAATGAGTAATAAACTCAACATTGGTACTTCAATTTGAGGTGAGGCAGCTCAGTGTTAAAAGCAAGGTTTCACTATAAAGGAACTTCACTGTGCAGCAATAGCTATTCCATTAGATGTTATTCCTTCGCAAAATTTTCAGCAGCTACAGGTGGGCAATAGCTACTGTATTAACCATGCAAAATATCTTATATTCAGGCTGCTATAATATTTAACTGGGAAGGAGTTTCTTGCATAGTGAGTGTATACCTAGATGTAAATAGGTAAAGGGAGCCAAAGGCACTGAAAAGAAAACTTCAGGGTAGAATATACAGAAGTGCCCAATCCACTGGCACATGAAGTACTCGACATCTCATTAGCAGCAATTACTGATGAAACAGAAAATTATGCACAAGCACTCAGCACGAAAACACTTTCAACTTGCACACACACAAACTATACAAATGCCACAAAAAGTAGAGGGACACATATTCCTGCTCTGTGCAATAAGAAGGTTAGCCCTGTTACTAATTACGACACTAATTCATTATGAGAGAGAATTAGAGCCTGGCCTCTGTTGCGCCCAAACTCCAATCAGGCTGTAAATGAGGCAGAAAAAATGTGCTGAACCCAGTAATGGAGAGACTCTTCAGACATGTGAATTCCAACACCTGCACATCAGGAACTCACTATTACATCGTTGGGTACAAAAAAAATAGGGATACAGGGAACATATTATGTTATGGATTTACAGTGACATTGTGAAACTTCAAATCAAATCAAATCAAATTTTATTTGAATAGCCCAAATTCACAAAACAGAGGGTTTTACAATCTGTACAGGGAGTGACACCCTCTGTCCTTAGACCCTTGGTTTGAGTGAGGAAAACCTTGCCCACAAAAAACCCTTCTAACAGGGAAAAAAGGTGGAAGAAACCTCAGGAAGAGCCACAGAGGAGGGATCCCTCTCCCAGGACGGACAGACGTGCAATAGATGTCACATGTACAGAACAAATCAACAGAGACATATTGTACAATTACAATGAATGATAAAATGATTACAGTATACAGAGTACACAGAGATATGTAACAATAATGACAGTAATAATATAAGTAGTGGACGTCGTGCAGGACCACAGCAGCAGCCACGATCCATGAGAGCCTGCTGGACAAGAGAGCACATAAACTCCGGGGAAGAAGTTTAGTTAGTAACATGCATTAACATGCATTAATGAGACATGCATGTTTACAGATGGTGATGGTGATGGGGAGAGAGAGCGAGAGAGAGAGAGAGAGAGATTTGAGTAGAGTTTTCAGTAAAGGGAGATGTGACTACATCTTCAACCAGTACCGTGCCTGGCTAGGCATAACCCTGAGAGAGAGAGACAGAGAGAGAAAGGAGGGAGAGGGAGTCCCCCGGCAGTCTAGTCCTATAGCAGCATAACTAAGGGATGACCTGAGCCAGCCCTAACTATAAGCTCTATCAAAAAGGAAAGTCTTAAGTCTACTCTTGAAAGTGTTGACCGTGTCTGCCTCCCGAACCCAAAATGGTAGTTTGTTCCACAGAAGAGGAGCTTGGTAGCTGAAAGCTCTGGCTCCCAGTCTACTTTTGGAAACTATAGGAACCATAAGGAACCCGGCATTCTGAGAGCGCAGTGTTTTAGAGGGATAGTAAGGTACTATGAGCTCTTTAAGATATGATGGTGCCTGACCATGAAGAGCTTTGTATGTGAGGAGAAGAATTTTAAATTCTATTCTAGATTTAACAGGTAGCCAATGCAAAGAAGCCAAAATGGGAGAGATGTGATCTCTGATCTTGGTTCCTGTCAGTACACGTGCAGCAGCATTCTGAATTAGCTGCAAAGTCTTACTGGACTTACTGGAGCAGCCTGATAACAAAGAGTTACAATAGTCCAGCCGAGAAGTAACAAATGCATGGACTACTTTTTCTGCATCCGCTTGAGATACGATGCGTCTGATTTTGGAGATGTTACGTAAGTGGAAGAAAGCAGTCCTCGAAATTTGTTTTATGTGGACATTAAAGGACAAATCCTGATCAAAAACAACTCCAAGATTCTTTACGGTGGAGCTGGAGGCCCGGGTGATCCCGTCTAAAGTAACTAAGTCTCTAGAAAGAGAATTTCTGAGGTTCTTGGGTCCAATTACAAGAACTTCAGTTTTGTCTAAATTTAACATCAGAAAATTGTAGAACATCCAACTTTTTATATCATTAAGGCATGCTTGGAGTTTAGTTAACTGATTGGTTTCATCAGGCTTCATCAACACCTACATATAACAAGTATTCAAGTGAGAGTAAAGAGTGATTAAATACATTTTCTACTTACTTACATGATCAGTGCATGTGACATCTAAAGGATTTATTAGCAGAATATGACAAAAAATAGAATACATATTTTTAAATATGTTTTCAATCATGTATAATTGTTAATAATAAGAATTGTGTTTTCAATAGAATGAGACCTTTATATCTACAGATTGAGTGGGTCCTCTTCCACAGGGTCTGCCATGTTGCACCACCATCAGACACTGGCTCCAGATAGGGCCTTTCACATTTATCATGAGTTTGGTTAAGGTAAGGCGAGAGGAATTCAGTTGGTTGCAATCTGCAACTTCACTGCTAAATGCCAGTAAATCCTTCGCACTGGACCTTTAACATATTTGATAAAAAAAATAACTGTTCAACTAATAAATCACCAGTATTGGATACAGTGCTACCCACATTCAAAATATCCTCAAGTCTCATTTCTCAAAATAGTCTCAAATTATGACCTAACCAATCATGTCATATGAAAACATTTAAAATGTTCCACATGCCTGAATTCATACTTTTATAGAGTGGCAACACCTCAGTTGCCACTCAGCAACCTCCAGAAGATAACCTTTCAATAAAGGTGTTGAGAAAAGCCGCTTGTTGAAGTTGGGAGGAACAGAATTTAACTGAGGTAAGTCAAGAACAAAAATATTCATATGAATGCTGTATAATGTATCTTCTTATTTGTCTGACACCTATAGAGATATCAAGAAAGAGAACAACAGAGTGAGACAGAAATGGGAAAACAGAGATAGCCTATTGTGAGAAAGAGAGGCAAGCACCTGCAGAGAGAGAGAGAGAGAAAGGGAAAATGCATTAGCAGGTATAATACTTAGCAGGAAATAGATGTAAAATTGACTAAGTGCACGGTATTTCTCATTCTCATGATGTACAGGACAGTGAACTGAATGTTTTCAGACATGGATTATTCATCCATCAAAACTGAACATGTTATCATTTGAAAATGTATATATATATAGTAACCTTTTGTAGCTTTTTCTCTTACATTTATCGCAGTATTCAAAATACAGAGATTTAGGTCTTGTCTATTTGTGTGCTTGAGCTTAAGTGCAAGACAACTAATAACTGAAGAGGAGACTGTTGGCACTGGGACTTGACCAGACTTCTGTCACATATGATGAATTTTGTGTCCTCACCTTTTCACTTCTTCCATTTCTAGTCAGGATAGACAAAGCTAATCCCCAAGAGGACCGTGGCCTTAAAAGAAACTAAGGAAAACACTGGTGAAATATCCTAGAAACCACCCTTCCCCATTTTCTCTATTGTTCTGTGTCAAGGGAAGCATCTTTTCTGGAACTCCTCTTGGCCATACTTTGACAGCTAATTAAGAGGATGATGAGTGCTACATTGCTCTGATGTGACGGTGAAAAATTAAAGATAAAAGAGGAGATTATGTTTCTATTAATATAGTTTTAGTTTGCTCTTTCCACACCTCAGTCTGATGGTGCACAATCAAAGTTCAGTGCAAGGAAGAACATAACAAATATGTAATGAAATTCATACACAATTCATTTTGCAAAAGGCCAGTCTTTGTCTCTGACATAATGGCACACAACATGTTTAATGTTCTCACAAAGGCAAAGGCAACATCGAAATAATAAAACATTCACCGACATGACTGTTCTGTATTAGTGAAAGGTGTGAACATTAATGGTAAAAAAAAATGATCTGAAAAGCAAGTTCTGATGAAACACCGCCTGTGTTTATTTTGATGCCAGTTGTAAGCTCTGCTATTAGATGAAAATATATTCTGCTGATTTTATGTAGACTGTGTGTTCACACAGCAGGTTGATAAATTGACATTCAAAATATCTGTGAAAACACTATGTAATTGTGGACATTTTTATTTCATAGTGA
This sequence comes from Sciaenops ocellatus, assembly GCA_033000465.1. Taxonomy (NCBI): domain Eukaryota; kingdom Metazoa; phylum Chordata; class Actinopteri; family Sciaenidae; genus Sciaenops; species Sciaenops ocellatus. The sequence goes on along the minus strand of CP136866.1, from coordinate 11,665,868 downwards.
CATGGTATTCAGGGCTGCTGTTCTGTTGTGTATTGTCTCCATACTTCATCTGTTTTACATTTGTTGTTTTTTTCTTCAGAATTGCTTTTTCATAACATTAAGAACAAGACAAGTTTACATAGGTTCATATAATGTATATCCCGGGATGATTGGAAACAGAGTGCAGGAAATAAAAGATATAAGTTCATTTTCCTACTTTATATCATTCCTCCACCACTCATTTGACTAACACTTGCACAAATATCAGGCTTATCGACCTACAGAACCTCTCAGACTGAAGGAAATGATGAAATTCAATCAAACCTCCAACGAATTGAGGTTGATTGATGACTTGGTGGTGGTTTTCTGGCCATTGCAATTCCAAGTGAAATCAGATAGACTCTCCACACATTCTCTGGGTGAGGCCACAGGGAAAGAAATGCAGTAATTTGCACACTTGATGAACTGTAGTGGTAGTGTTTAACATCCATGGAGACAGACTGTAGATAGAGAAAGCAATATTAGGCACAAATTGAATTTAATACACCATACAAAAATATGATTATAATTTATTCATTCATTCCTCTGAATTGTTTTGTTTTTAGCCCTGTCTTTGTATGGCAATGTTGGTCAGTCCTGTACTTTGTACTCACCCTCTGGGGAGCATGACCGTGGTCGACTGAATCGTTTGAAAAGTTGAAAAGTTCTTGTCATTTTTGTTTATTAGTGAAATAGCTTGTGAAATTTTGTACAGACCTTCATAGAGGGATGAATCCTAGTTACTTTGGTGATTTCCTGATGTTTTAGGTCAGATTTTTGTGAAATAACGTGGCTACATGATGGATTATTCAAATGTATAGACATGCACAGATTCAAGACAATGTGTCCTTAAGATTTTGATCCCCTCAGTTCTTTTAGCCACCACTATGGGGTTGATATTGAGTGAAATGTCTTCATTGAATGGATTGCTCTGATATTCATAATCCCCTCCCCTCAGGATGAATTGTAAACTAAGATGGTGAACACTGAAATCATTAAACCTACTAAACATCAGCATATTAGCATGCTGGCACTAGCTTTTAGCCAAGTACGACTTTAAAGACCTGCTAGCATGACTACAGACTCATGTTAATTCTGTATGAAATCCATTGTTTTACATGCATGATCTGCTAAAAAGATGTTGTGATTTTGTTTTTAATGTCCATCTAGACACATGTATTCTACAACAGTTTCAAATTGCATCAACTGTCTCTTATTCCATTTCACTTTGAGTTTACACCTGCATAAGACTGCATGGTTGAAAGAGGAAACTGCCTCAGAAAAACATTGAAGTGCTTTTTGGGCACAGTTCATCAGGGTATGGGTTTTTGCAATACTATGATAAACTTTGAAAGTCACTTTCAGTCAAGGCTACCTCCAAATATTATTTGAGGCTTGGCAGTAGAGTTCCCTGACAGGTTGTGCCCCCGCTGCCCTAGTTGCCGCCTGGCCCTCCTTTGCTCTGTATGGTGAAAGCACCGCTCAGTACTGGAATTCCTGTGGAGAAGCTGTGTGTAGGGGGTGTGTAGTGGTACTGACGGTTATGTGTGTTGTGTGTAGGTTGGGAGGGCTTGGCCGCAAACCTTGCAACTTGCATTGGCTCATGCAGTTTCTTTTAAATAAATCAGAGAGTCTCTCTGGTTAGAAGTGTTGATTGACAGATGACGGGCAAAGAGGGATAGAAATGTTCGCACTGCTTTGGCTCCATCTGCATTTCAAAGTCAAATATTTTTAATTTTTTAACTGAGTAATTTCCACCAGATTAATTTGCTCATTGCTATAAAATATGTCACGACACTCCAGTGACATGCTGATGACATTTCAAAGGAGAAATAAGTAAAATATGCCTTTCACAACATGACAAAATAACTATCATTTATCAGGGCTTGATGTTGTTGATCCATATATCAGTGACTAAAAGATTTTTTCAAAAGGTTTCTGGATTCAGAATATTTTTTTAAACGCTTCCAATATACCACACCCACTCACATTTTAATTGAACAGACATCATAATGAGCACCAACGAGTTTTGCTAGACATTTCAGCCACCAAAGCTTCTAAGCCTTGTTCTCAAACTAAAATAGGACGTGACACAGCAACATTGTTAGAGTATGTTACATTGTGATATCTTACCTCTTCACGAGTTGTTTCTGAATCTCGGCTCCAACTCTATTATAAATTTGGAACTTTATTGTTTGCATGAATCATAGGGACACCATCACTCAAGGGGATGGATCGAGAGTGGGGAGTGGGTGGGGGTGTAGCTTGATATTCTTCTTCTGACACTCTCATCGCGCCCACACAAGATAGTGTGCTTGTCATGTGTGGGCGCTTGTTGACATGTCATCATGGATGTGCGCATTGGTAGCAGGAAGGCGGAGGATATATAAATGTTAGACGATGTCTTTTTAGCCACCAGTCACAGATTGTCTTACATTTGGAATGTGTCTGAGCTTCATTTAGGCAACAGCTTTTGTAATTGTTTGGCTTGGCAAGTGCCTCATTTAAAGCCAGTAGCCAACACAAGAATATTGTTTAACATTACTTTGTAATCATTGTTCAAATAGTGAGGATATTTTGAGATAAAAGGCAGAAAATGAGGAAAATCCGAGTTTACTGGTTAACGACCAAAATTAACATAATATTACATTTGCTGCTTCACCACATTAATATTATTAAACCGGCCAATTTTAGAAAAGGAAAATTGAAAGGTTAGGTTAAGGTAAAAGCAGAGTGAACTTAAATACACTAACTTCGATATCAATACTGAAAACTAACTGTGGTTAACACATTCATACATATTTAAAGACACACAAACTGTAGATGCACACACATACATTGCGCACACAGTTCCGAACAGGCACAGTGTGCACCTGCTGCGAATGTCTGTGGGGCTGGACATGACCCTGTCAAGAGTCTTCAGCAGATTAATTTCCCAGGCCTGTTTTCTCAGATAAAATTTGAGACGGAATTACAAAAGTGAAACCTGGGGAACAAATCTGAAAATGATATACATTTCAAAGGGATTAAGCAAATCAGCACATTTCCTTCATTTGTCCTTTGTTTCAAGCCAATATCTCTTTAAAGAAAAGACACTGCTAGCTTTGTCAGAATGAATAAAGTTGGTATGACAATTTCCAGTGTTAGACATTGTCGATGCAAAATGAAGCCTCCATGCAATGGTAATCAGGCCAAAGAAAAATGCCCTCCTATTGTAATTTATCCTCCAAAGTAATTTCAGTATTTATGGGATTCACCTTCAAAATGTAATGTGCCATGCAGGTAGAAAAAACATAGGAAATGAGAAATCCTGTGAGAGTAAGAGAGAGGCACAGAGACAGGGAGGGAGTGAAATCCAGAGTGGGAGTCATAAAGTAAGTAATCTCTACAGTCTGCTGCCATCCAGACAGGTCTCCAGTGACCTCCACCACCAGTGACCTACGTCCTTCACATCTGACAAAGTTGGGAGGACACGCTGGAAATATGGGGCCGTCTGAGCCACCACCGTATTTGAATACACTCATTATGTCTCTGTCTGGATAAGAGCATCTGTTAAATGACTGAATAGTAAATTGTGTGCTGAGGACAGCAGACTAGCAGGGCAGATAAAGGAGCTTTGTCTTAGTTACATTTCAGCAGGTAGCAGCATGGCTTAGAGTGCCAACAGGTTTTGCTACTGTGCAAGCCTAATGGTGGATGACTGAGGGGAGGAGAGGGAGTCGCTGGGAGAAGATATGCGATTTTCCACTTGTCCAAGCAGTTTTCTGTAAAACGCGTGATACGTTGCCTTGTAGTATGTTGCAGGGGTGCATTGCACAATCAAAAATTCAAAAATAAACTTCAGAAAACTGAAATGGTTCGTCCTTGTGTTCATGCAAGCTTTTTATAATCATGCTTATTTGAAATGTTATGGATTTTCTTTTAGCATCTAACAGGAATTGAGAAGGTTGATTTGTTTTATTGTTAGAAAGGCACAATACAACATGAATCTTTGTTTTGCCTATCGTTTCAAAAAAATGTGTCACTATTCAATGGGACTTGAAAAAGTAATATTTTTCACCAGAAAATGTGAACAAGATTTATGATAGGAAGGGTGTTAGGGAAACTAGACCATGTAGTACTGTCCTGTGGAGTGTCTTGTAAAGAAACCAGTATTATGTTTTGTTCACATTGTGTTACTCACCATCACATTGTTTGTACCCTAAGGTCTGACAAGTCTGCTGAATGCATTTCCATCCATTAAACATTTGCAAATCAGTTTTATTTTTAAATGCCATAAATTGTGCTATATATTTTTACTTCTTTTGCAACACTGCCTTTGTTTGCACTTAATTTCTTGATGCGTTACTGCGCTATAGCGCCAAACCTGTACCAGGTATTGACAATTTAATTTATGAGTCAAACCTGAATTAAATATTTGGATGTTTCCCATCACATTCTCAGTCCTCAAAACTGAAAACTAGTCTTAAATTAATGAATGTGAGTTAATTTGCTTTGTTTTGGACTGCCTGAGCAAAACTGTTGCTGCACCTCGACACCTGACGTGGTGATGCCCCCACTTATCCTCAAAATATTGTGACTGTGTTAACTGTAGGTCAAGATAACATTACTTCTCAGATATAATAACTCCATTATTATTATTATTATTATTATTATTATTATTATTATTATTATTATTAACTTTAATAGTGTGAGCATCACACTTTGATTTCTTGCCTGATCCTGTAGATTCTCCAGAGAAAGAAAACATGTTTATTTCATAAACAAAATATTTCTCTCGCTCTTAAATTTTTGATAAACAATGTAGGAGAGCTGCCAAATCCAAGTACTGTTTGTACATGTTTTTGCTGTTCAGGAAACTGGGGATTTGTTGTAATTTTTCAAAATTTAGCTCTTTTGACATGAACTTGAGTTTTTTGTTATTTCAGTAAACATAACTTTTTTCCCATCCTTTACCTGTTTTATGGAGTATTATAAATGTAAATAAGCAATATATTGATTGATAAACTCCCATCTCTACCTAAACAGAAAAGCTGTCCTTCTAGACATTGTCAAGTACCGTACGATACAAGCTCGTTTGCAAAAGGAGAAAAAAGAAGTTACATTTCTTTTTTTTTTTACTTCTGAGGATTGTGTGTTAGTACTTGAACACCATCCAGAACAGTTTTCTTGCAGCTGATCAGAATTCTTGGCTTGCCTTGCTCTTCCTTCAAACCTTCTATTTAAGGATTGCACCCCCTCCGAGCTATTGTACCAGTGCCACTGTGCTAATCAATCACAGACCACGCTGCATGCAGTGGTGTATGTGTGTGTGTGTGTGCGAGCGTGCATGCTTGCACATTCGTGAAGGGGTGTTTAGCTGATGCTATTCGAATGATTATGAGTCCTTAAACATCAAGCCTATTGCCAAATTGCCCTTGACAAGGAAATATGTTGTTAGCTAAGATAATGTGCTGCCCATTATTTTAGGCTATAGTGCTCTGCCAGAATACAGGATTATTTAGAGCTTGCAGGGCGGCGGCAGCTGCACACTTAGAGATACACAGAGCTGAAACAGGGTGCATCTCTACCATTATGTTGCCAGTTATGGAGACAAGAAACAAAATTGTAGGTTATACCTTCAGGCAAAAAGAAATGCCATTTGGCACTTTAATACATATAGTATTTAGACATGCAACAGCTTTATGCTATATAAAAAAAAACCAACAGTATTCGTAGGAATATCTCATTAAAATATTGCTGCGAAATTAGCCATAATGACACACTCTAGGGCTTTGAAAAAATAACTTTTACACAAGGTACAGTAGCTACAAAGATTTGCTTTGTGCTTTCATGTGGTCCAATTTGGGAGTTCTCCAGCTCAATTTCCCACATAATCTAAGAAAACTTACTTTTTTGTTCTTTCTTCAGCCTGGTGAGTTACATATCAAAAGCAGTGGGAGGAAAAAATATTAAATATATGCCAATAAAAATCAGATATCATTATTACAATTAATTTGACAATGATATAGAGGGATGAACAGCACTTTTATCATTCTCAACTAATTACTTGCTGCCCCTTATTGGAGGTTTTGTACATAATCTATCTTAAGAGTGACTACTAATTCATCAAGGTATGAAAAAAGCCTTTTGTGTCACTTCCTCTCTGTGGAGGTTTAGAAAAGCAATATGTCATCTTAAACAAGGCTTTTGTATAAAGCAGGTGAAATATCCTCTATATTGTCTTCAATCAATATACATCAACAAGCATTACAGTGTATATATACATGATATACACAGTGCCAGTCAAAAGTTTGGACACATCTTCTTCTTCACTGGTTTTGCTTTATTTTTCTTTTCTACATTGTAGTTTAACACTGACGACATCAAAACTATGAAATAACACGTGGAATTAAGCGGTAAAAAAAAAAGAAAACGTATTGGATGAGAAGGTGTGTCCAAACTTTTGACCGGTACGTCTATATATTACATATATTACAGGGTATATAGAAATGTTTGTTGGAGGAATAGACTGCAACATAAATCATTCACACGTTCCACCTAATAGCATTCCATAAACATGAATGGATGTGACATCAGGGAATGTCTCAATCTCATGGCAATGTGTGACAGTAAAAAAAAAAAAAAAGACCAGCATGATGAATAAAAACACCTGCTGACATACATGCACCTAAACCATAAAAGCAGCTTGAGAAGATGATAAGTGTTTCACAGTAAATCAAAGGTCTTCAAACTAAACTGTCAGGGCAGTGTCAGTCTGTGAGCGTTCAAGTGAATCATTAGTATACAGTATGTTAAGACTGGGAAGAAAGTAGAGGCAAAAATACTGAACTCGGTGAAGAATGTTTTATAGCAACAATTAAGTTAAATAGTATCATAATTGCAAATTAAAATGCCCTGTCTGATATTGTCAGATATATGATTTATGTTGTGTTATGTTTATGTTAAGTCAGAGGAAGTGTTGTATAGTAAAAAAGTCCTTTTGAGGGGGCTCAGGAAACATTCAGAGGATGCTTGCTATACATCGTAAAATTGAAATTTGTTAAGATTAAATTAGTTGGCTAGTAGAATAACAGTGAAAATAATTAATTAAATATATTAATAAAATCTGTTTAGAAACATTACAGATGTACAAAAACCTTTTTCAGCATCAGAAAGCATTAGGTCTAGCACTAGTGTACAGTACAGTTGACTGACTAATATATTCAAGTATGATGGCAGGTCCCAATGCTTTGTCTTGGTCTTTGTTCGCAGTAGAAGACATTCAGATCTTCAAATGTTTTAAAAGTAAAGTAAAAGTAACAACACCTCATGCAAATATAATTTGTTACAAGTTTAATGCCCTTTTGTAAAGTGTTTTGTTATTATTAGCCATTTTACATTATTGTAGGGTTGCGACTTATTTTCAGTATCTACAAATCTGCAGATGAATTAGGAGCAGAGAGGTTTTTGCTTGGAAAATGTCTTAAACAATTAACTGATTATAACAACAGTTGCCAATTTCTTTTTTTTTCTTATCTATCTTCTATCCTCCTTTGTATTATTACTGTTATTATTTTCATAAAAATCACAAGAACTCCAATGCACTTTCTTTTAACCAATTAAAATGCTTTTATTGCACGACATGGTAAAGTTACACCTAAATTCAGCTGTGTTTTGGCATCAAAGCCTTCGTCAGAGAGTCAGACAGCTCTAAAAAGGGCCTTTTTATGGCGGTATCCCACCAATAGGAATCATAATAACATTTTTCATGACTTGCATGTCTTCATTATAAATGGAAAACGTGACATCACAACTAATCTAGAATGTTAGGGATCCAAAATGTTAGAAATGATTTAACTCATGCCGTGGTTTGTATGTTGTTGTGTAAAGTCTTTCTTTAAAAACAGAGTTGCATGTCAGGATATTATCATGATGGATGTCAAAGAGGGGAGTCTGGAAAGCTGGTGGAGGTTGTAGCAATTAAAGCAGTGTGTGTTTTTGTGGAAAACCGCACAAATAGATGTCCGATAGATGACAATAAATAAATGGGAACAGCAGCTGAGACTATTCCTACATCACAGGCTGGGTACGACCGTGTCTGTAAGACTAACACAACAGACGCATTGTACACCACCTGGCTGATGCATCCCACAGAATACATCATTTAATCACTGACCCTTTGGCTCTGAGAGAGAGGGATGTGGGGTACAGAGAGGCAGAGTCTGAAATAAATGCCTCAAAATGAATTCTGAATCCATGAGATGTCATATGAAGTTTTAATTTTAGAACCCTCATGAAGTAAAATGACCAAATGTATTACCGGCCAAGACTAATCCTTTTCATATAAATCCCTACATTTCCCACTTTGTCTTGGTATGAGAGTAACTGTGTGTCTACTGGATGCCATTTACTCTCTTTCTTCTTCCTTAAAAAGCATCAAATACTACTGCTGGGGCACAATCTCATCCATCATGATCAGTGTCTTCATGTGACTATCATATCACTGGAAAACAAAAACCTACTCACCTTACTTGCAGTTGCCAGTGAAGCAGAAAATAAAGGGCAAAACATAGTCTGAACATTACTGAATATAAAAGTGAATTGGAAAGTCAAGTAAAACAATAAAACATCACCAAAAAGACAGCACATGTAATGGATTGTGCACGACAACCTTTTAGATTATATCATTCATCCCTTCTGGCACACAACGTGCTCCATGCTGCATTTCTGGTCAAATCTTATTGGGTGCATTTGTAAATCTCATTATATTACTTAACTTTATTCAAACTACCCAAGTTTGATTACATTTGAGTAAAACATGACTTGAGAGGGCGTTTGACAGACAAGACAAAAGCACGATAAAAGAAGTGCCAAAAAAAAGTCAAACAGTCACATAACTAAATCCTCTAATAGCAATGAGAGTAAAATGCCTTGGCAGAGAGTCTTGCTTGGCTGAGGTATGGGGAAGATTATTTTTGCTGACTGGAGCAAGTTAGCTTGTTAGCAAGTTTAGCTGGTTAAGCTACTTCCAGGAAGGATGATAAATGGCTATGAAGTGACAAGAGTGACCCCACCAAGTTTCAACATTCTTTTCAAACCCCACATATAATTTTAGTAGAAATGAGCCCTATTTTAAGTTTTACTGTCTTATTTTTATCAATTCTATGTCTGAATATGCCCTTTCACTAGAACGTATAAATAAAGACTCTGAAGGCCACTGCCAGCAAACTCTGAGATCATTTGATAATGATCAATAGTGTATTTTCATTTTGTTGAATTGTATTACGTTCTTGGCAGCCTGTGCTCTGTCCAGTCCAAATGTAGATATAATAAGAAGTTGAAATCATTAGGTTTATTATCTGGACCAAAAGCTGTAATTGGAGGGAAATTGCAGAGACCCTGAATGTGTATAAAGCTTCAGTCCTCTTTTGGAAGTGCATTGTTAAAGCCAGTGGCACTTGTTTCAAAGCAATAATGGCATTGTAATTTGTATAAGTAACTATAAACCACCAAATGTACTTAATAACATTACAGTGGTATGAAACTGAAATCAGTAGGTTAAAAGGATGTCGAAATATCTACATCATGATGTCAGCTTGTAAAAAGTTAGCTCTGTGTCTGCAAGACGACAAGCAAATAACAACTGCGTTGAGTTAAATTAAAAGATAGAAGTCTTGCACACAAAAGATTTCTCTCAAAATTTGTTCACAAACTTATTAAAATCTTTGTTAGTGATCACTTCTCCCATGCCAAGATAATCTATCCTCCTGTCAGGTGTGGCTTGTTGAAATGCTGATCAAACAGCATGATTTTTGCACAGGTGTACCTTGGACTGGTCATAACACCAAAGATTTTAGCAAATTTGAGAAAAATAAACATTTCGTGTACACAGGAAACTACTCAGTTAATCACTACTCATTTAATTTTTTTTGGAGATACACGCAGTAATAAATTGTATCAACTGGGTACATTTTAATTCATTCCCTAAGAATGGTGGATTTTTTTTACTACAATGCAGCTCACTGAATAATATTTCCCTCTGTCTGGTCAGTACCATCCTTCTGAATATGTTATTTTTGATAACACTGGGTGCATTGTATTCCTTGTAAATTAAACAGAACGCACCATCATTAATTGGAAAGTATGGAAAGGCCAGTTAGAGGTAACATTAACACTAGGGTTAATGCTGTACAAGAAAGGTCAAATTAAAGTAAAATATCATAATTCAATGATGTCAAAACCTATAAATGTACTGAAGTTTTCAGTCATGGTTTTGCAGAGAAGCACTGTTATTTTACAAATTTCCCCTGAATTATTATTACCGCACACCTTCAATAAAGTGACGACGCTATTAGTTCCACAGAGAAACAATGTCACAGGGACATTCACAGACTGACATCTCAGCCATCAGGGATCAATATCTTGCTCAAGGACACTTGAGTTGGACTGGGCGTGTTGGGAATTGAACTAGCATCTCTCCGATTATTAGACAACCCACCCTGCCACCTGAGCCACAGCTGCCTTGCGATGCAATGCATTGTTTTCCCGACTTTCCTCTTACTCATTTTACTTTTGTCTGATTCATTGGTATGTGTGTGCTTTTCTCAGTGGATGTGGCCAGAGGCACAACATGCCAAAAAGTTTCAACATCAAAAGAGCAGTGCAGCCCTGTGCTCTTTTCTTTCTTTATTTCTTTATTTATTTTTAAAAAAGACTATGCATTATGTTATGGCATAATGAAAATGAATATTTCTAAATGTATGTCCAGAGTTGGAATTATAATGTAAAAGTGCACATAAATATAAAACTAAGAACACTAATTTAATAAACAGAAAAATACTGTCAAATAGTACAATAATTTTTCTGTACAGACAAAAAAAAACTTTAATTTATGATTGATGGCATTATACTTAACATAACAGTTTGGTTGTTAAATTACAGATAATGTCTGTATTTTTTGTACTTTTGTTATACAATTTTAAGAAAACTGAAAAATACTGCAACAATAGAATGAATGTATGTGAAGATAAAGTTTAACATGCAGCTGCTGGACAGACAAAGAGTTATATTATCGATGAAATGTAATTCATCACAGAACTCACTTTGACAGACACAACAATGAATCAGCAGTTATGATGAATCCATCATATCTGCAAATTTAGATGCCATCAGTATACCTCTGTGTGTATATAAATGTCCTGCACTGCCTGTGTACTGTATCCTATTCACTCCCAGATTAGAACCCTATGGAAAAGGTTTCTGTGCAACCCAGTGAAAGCCCATATGGCTGTGGGAGGCCAAGTCGATTTAATCACACTTTTTGGCTCATAATCTCATCATCAACTGGGCATGGTGAATGTTTTTAGTTTTTTTTAATTTTTTTTCCTCAATGTAACTGTTAACTATAGTCAAATGAGGCCAATGCAATCAGCTCTGACAGATTTAGAGCATGTTATAAGCCCTGTTTGTCACAAGCTGTACCTGCCACTCAAACAGCAACAGAGAGAAAGAGAATAGGAGAAAGGGAAAAAAGGCCATTTTGTCATTTGCCTTTTGAATATCTTTAGGTAACCTGAATAGAAGTAATTTTAGGCCCCCCTGGGGCTTAAATAGCGTGACTTGATTTTGTTGAAAAGTACTGCAACCCACACAAAACGACTGCACTAATTCCATAGTTTCTGCTAATTGCTTATAATTGCCAACCGAAACTTTATATAGTTACAGACTGAAATCTTAATGATAGGTTTGTTCTATTTGAAGGTGGTACAAAGTCACATTGTCACATCAAGATGTATCTGTTCTGTACAATGAGGTTTGTATAAAGAACTTGAAAATTATGTCATTGTTATTATTTATGACATCTTTTCCTTCATGCAGGTGTGAATTTTGTCAAATCAGTCCTAGCACCTGAATTTCCTTGTTGTGTCTTATGCCATGTTTTCTCTTGGGTCTGCATTACTGTTTGGTTTGTATAATTTAAGACGAGAAAGATACCAGGTTAGAAAATCAAGCTTAAATTTTTCGTACATCTTCACATCTGTATCCTATCGTCTAAAAAAATCTAATTTCAAGAGTTAAGTGTTCCTATTGCATTTTTTTTCCCTTTTGACCCAAAGTAGGTCAGTTCCTGACAGAAAATGTGACTCTTTCAGTGCTCTCCTGATTGCCTAATTTGAATAGACATGGATTGACATGGCAGATGTGTGGATGCTTAAAAAAATAGCAGGTTTTAAAAAATGTACATCTGATGGTTCCAATCCTATTTACCTTTAAAGTGAGACATTGGATGGTATATTGTTGTTGCATTTTTTTTCATTTATTTATTTCTTTATTTATTTTAAAAGGCTGGTTCTTAATACGAAATAATTATTTGGCCATGAAACACTTGTGCTTGGACACTGGCCGTGAAAATGAACACTCCAGTGTATTCATATGAAAATCAAATCACCATTTAAGAATTTAAAATTTGGCATATAAAAACCATTGGGTATATTGGTGACAACTACTTAAGATTATGTGTGTGTAAACATACATGGTCCTTCAAAGAGCCTTTACAGCGTTACATAGGAAGTATAGGGGAAGGGAGCAGGGGGGTGTACTTCTCCTGTTTCTCAAATTCTCTCCACATAATCACCTGCTACAGGATTAGTTCGGGGGCTCAGGGTCTGCTACTAGGTCCTAAATATGTTTGCCAAAAGCCCCAGCTGGCCTTCCCCCATCATTTGGAACAGGTACTACACAGCCCCCCACCCTCCAAGAGCATGCTATGCCTCCATCATTTTCTACATTCTCTCATCCATCCATCCTCCCTTGCCCATCTACAACACAGATTTCTTGCTGTCCCTCGTCATCTCATTCTTGATGTTTGGCCAAGCCAAAAGCCCCACACTTTTTATATTAATCAGTCCTCGATATGAGTGCAGTAAAGATTGTAATTTGCATGTAGATGGATAAGACAGACAGACAGATGGACCAACGGACAACATTCTGTAACACGAGTAAATGTGGTTTCACTCACTGTGTAAATGTCATGTAACTGAGGTCATTAGCGTCATGTATTTTGCTCCTGCAGTGTCATCATTTGCTGATTGAAGGCTTTAAAAGCGCTGCATGTTTGTATTTTGTAAGTGACTGCACTTAGCTAGCAAAGCAGTGAGCAAGCTAGCTAATAGTTGCTAACACAGCTAGACCATGCAAGTTGCAAATGAAGCACATTTGAGAAAAACATGAACAGGACATTTCTGAAAAGATTTTACTGTATATTTTATACTGAGATGCATGAAGAAATTCTGCTTTTTCCCCCCTTTGGAATAATGATTCACAGATAATTCACAGGCATTTAATCATAGGCACTATATACAGCACATTAAATAATCAGTTACAAAGAGAATTGCACACTGAAAATATCACACCTTGCCACTTTGCACAAAGTTTAAATAACATCAGCTTCCCAAGAATCTTAAAAAGGAGAAACAGTTTTCCATGGTGTGCTGTTATATTAATTATATATAGTAATAGTTATATATATGTAATTATATATTAGCTGTTCTCCAGTGTGAATTTAGCCGTTCCTGTCTATAGATAATATAAATTACATGATGACATATAGGTCATCATAAGGAACTAAGCTCCTGGCACCCAACCCAAGTGGTGAGTGCAATTCAGACTGCTTATCATGTGTAGACAGGCTGAGACTGAACAGGGAGGGTCTGAGGTTGTGTCTGTGTCTGAGGCTGAGGAGGGAGGAGAAGGAGGTGATACAAGTCACCATGACAGGGCAGCCTGTCTTAATGACAGGTAACCACTGTATGGAAGAAAATCACTGTTCTTTTCATATCAATAATTTAAGAAGTTAATGCATATTCACCTCACACTAGGTCTTTTCCTTTAGTCAGACAGAACTAAAACTGACTTTGTGTAAGAAATGGCAACTCCTATTTTCCAAATGTGTAAATATTTAGCTACAGCAAAATCTCCAACAAATATTTGTGTGAGGATACAGTTGCATCAAGACCATTCATTTTTGCTGTGGAAAATGACAGAGAATATCGTTTTGATTAAGCTAAGTTGCCTGCAACACTCATAATTCCCAAATCCTGATCAACATTGTGCCATGGAATGAATAGGTGATGAATAGGTGAATTTCATACCAGTAAAATGTATGAAAAGTAATGAGGACAACTAATCTGACAGGGATCCATTGGAGGGACAAAAATATGGTTATCGTTTCCTATTTTCCCAGAGAATTTTATTAAGTGAATTGTAAAGTAAAGGATTTTTTTATGCAAAAATAAAGGTTTAATGATGCACAGCCAGAAAGGAAATACTAGAGTCAAACAGACATATGTACATCGATAGTAGGTCAAGCATAAAAGATTGAGATTCTAACACCTTACAATCCTGATAATCTCTGTGCTCATCAGTGTGGAAAGACTAGGGAAAGATGAGAGCGTCCTGCTGTTGCTTATCCCTTCCCAGCATGGCCACCGCACTGATCAGAGGAGGAGGACACAGGTGGAGACCTGGAACAGTGTCATCATCAATGCTCAAACAGAAACGAAACAGTCTGGCTCAGGCACCAGGAGCTGGATTTAGCCAAGGTGGGAAATGCCAGCCAAATGCCTTTTTGCTCTTCTTGATTCCATGCTCCCCTCTCATAACAATATCAGAGGCCATTCAGGGGATGGAGAGGAGGCTAATATTGAACAGGCACGCCAGACAAATAAGAGCAAAGTGTACTTAGCCACCTGTGGACCAGCTGGAGAGGAGATGGCCATAAGATGGCATGGAGTCCTCAGAGATTCAGTCTGATGAACAAAATAAATGAAAACAACAGAAGCACTGTCTGCTACACAGAAAAATTATACAGACCCTTTATCAGAATCAGTAATGGATGGTACTGCCACAGAACTTCAAGGCATCTGCGACTTGATGAATTGTGTGTGCTGACTTGCTTATACTGAATTGTCAAAATAAATCCAACCATTATCCTTCTGTGACTCGCAGATCAAACATGACTTTGTATCTTGGGAATCTAACACTATGTTGGTGCCTTGAACATGTATTAAGTTTGATTTTTAAGCTAATTTATTTATATTTCCCCTTGTCTTATGTATGTCTCCATGCAGTTTGCAGAGAAAGCATCAACCCAGACTTACCTAATCAATAATCAATCTGGCGCTGAAACAATTACTTGAAGAACTTGAGTAATAAAAATACTCAAATTCAGAATCCCTGCCTTGAGGGTTTGTTTCATTGTGAAACTATTATAGAGACAATCGCAGGGAAATAATCACTGCTGCGCCAATTGGTGTGTATTGACGCCAAGGTGAAAGTGAAGTAAAGAGAATAGGTGGAGTATGTGGAGTAGATTTAACCTCTTTGGGATTATTTTAGGTTTGGAAATGGCAATGTTGCTGCTGCATTAACCGCTCAGCAGTGCACCTTTAAAGTACAGCATTTACAACAAATATACTATTTGGCAACAATACAATGTTAGAGGTGTATCATGGACTTTGGCGATAAATCCACAAAGGCTCTGTGCTGTTCCACGGCATGTGCTTAAGGTCTCCCATGCAGACTTTTTGAGTCTCTAGTACACATTGCTGACAGAGGGAAAGTATGCGAAAATACTGTGCTTAAAACCATTTGGAAGGGAGGATACCACTCTGTGTGAAAGCAAGAAGGTGGCCCTTTCTGACTGTCACAGCAAGCTTATAGTCAGGAAAATGCTACCAACTATGCTACTTCCTGCATACATAGAGAGGGAGCCCATAAAACAACAAGGGGTGATTTGCTACCATGCCCAGGGATTTAGCCTGCCTGCAAAGAAGAACCAGCAGGGAATCTACAATCAACAGCCATCTCAGTCTACATACAGAGGGACACAGTGTTGCAAGAGTTGAAGTGAGATCATTGACTAAAGAAAGACAATTAGCTTATTTCAATAGGCTCAGTTGTTCATAGCATAGGTGCTAATCACACTCTTGCTACTTAATTTCAGAGGATGGAGCATAAAATTGGCCATACACCCTCTCGTTGTCATAGCAAAGCTCGGTTTTGAGAGAAATAACATGCGTCAACAAGCATACTTGCCAGTGCAAGTCGACTATAATAATTAAGCCAGACAGAATGTAGAGTGTTTTGACAGTCTTCGTTTAAAGCCATCCTTGGCTATGTTGTCACTGCTTTTGCTGACAGAAAGTGAACAGGCTTAGTTGGTGTAAGAATGAAATGGTTGAGCCTAACTAGTCAAGAACATGTATGCAAAGTTTTCTGCTCTCCATGATGAGTGGCTTAATCTGAAGAGAGTTATAGGGTGATGATTGCATGATAAAGAACAAACCTATTTAATCCACAAATCGCATACGCTGTTGTGGTGATCTATGTCTAACCCTAAATGACTTGACAGCAATTCTGGACTGACAACTGAATTGAATTGAACCGATTGTGAAACTGAAGATATTATTTTGTTGTGGGATTTACTGGAATATAAAATACAAACTGATTTTTGGGATTTTCCAGGAGGAACTATTTATTTTATTGTTTCTTTGCCTGCACTTGAAAAATATCTGTGGTGGTGTTTTATTCTTTGTTTGTTGGCCTGTACTACTGTATATGGTTTGCTTTTGGGTATGTGTTCATGGGGGATCAAGATATGAGTGTTTTGAGTCCTTGAGTCCTGTGTGCGGTTGACTAACTTAAAATATTGACTCACAAACCCTACTGGCACCTCAAGCATCCGGTCATGCTGTAGCAGCACCATTGTCCGCTGTTCAAAATGTTTTCTTTGTAAGGCAACTATGACGTTATACTTCTTTTTTCTCAAGTTATAAACAATAATAGACATTATTACAATTGTATAGCATTGTAGCATGTTATATGTCTGACAAAGCATTCTTTTGATGAGAATACTGTAAGTATGATTATCCATTACAATTCCAAAAAATCATTTTAGTGGTTATTTCCTTTAGAAAACTAGCACATGTAACTGTTCAATTATTTTAAAAACGTTTTTCAAACCATTTAATTGCCGGTAATGCATTCACACTAGATCACTATATCCAATTATCTGCTCAACGCTGACATCAGTCCACCCTGTGCTCCATGTTAGCACTGATCAGTATTAATCTAATCAATTATAGAATCATTTGACAAGCCAAAGGCTACGCAAATCTTATACTAACTGAGCTCTGTAAAACATGTCATGCATTGTAATGAGAGTACTTGATAATATCCCCCAGCCAAAGCCATTTGTGTGGCAAAAAGGGCAGATGATTTGAAATATTGAGCATTCAATAGGAGAAAACCACCATGGCATTGTTGCAATTATACATTTCCAAGACTACAGGGGTATGTTCCCCCGAGAGCTGACTTTCCCCCACCCTGATGCACAAGCTCAGAAACATCATCCTTGGTAATATTGGCTGAGCTGTGATTGCATTCTGCCTGATATTCTGTAGTTCATTAACCTATAGCTAAAAAACTCCCCAGACAGTTGATCTAATAGAGAGGACACTGTGCTCTATCCCCTCTGCTCCAATAACTAAAGAGTAAAGATAATTAGGGGCCCAGTTAACAAGATGAGATGCAAATTCTCTTTTCCAAGGTATAGTTCAATTATAATTTGCTCCCACTGGATTTGACGTTCTTGGGAATACTCAGCATGTATACCCAGGGGTCATCCAAATATATTCCTACTGCTTATATTGGATGACATTTCCACAGAAAGACAGTTGTAATCCTTTGGTTATTGCATGTCAATAACCACAACTCAAATAAAATCCTTCATTTAGCTCACATTTAGAACGCCGGCAAGGAAAGTTGGTCTTTCTAATAAGGGTGGGAAAGTAAAAAGGAGTATAACAATGCCAATGCATAATGGATTAGCCCAGGTTTGCAAGCTGAATATCAAGCAGGTTTTCTAGTACACACAGGCCACCTGAGCTCTGTTACAACAGAGCTGTTAAGGTGGGAATAAGCCACTAGGTGAACGCCCACCCTGACACTCACTTTGACACACATGATATAGATAAATGAAGCATGCTAATGAGCTTTCTAGAGGCTTCCCACCAACAGGAAGGGATAATCTGTAAGGACTTGTCCCTACTTGGATTAATTTTATAATAAAGAGGAGAGTAGGCAGAAAATACCAAAGCAGTAAATATGGCTGACTGCTGAATAAGAATATGATAATATGAGGAAGTCATATAAACTGAAATAATCTTCAACAGTATTTTATATTTAATTTCTAGTTTGTAAAGCTCAAGTAAATTGTAAAACAATTTGCCTCCAAGAAAACCTGTGCTACAGTGTTGTGGTGAAACTGGAAAAACTGATTAGGTGGTGTCACAACGTTGGTATTCTCAATGACCGCAGCCAAGATGTTCACATAAATACGCAGATGTTGAATGGGTGGAGGATGTCAGAGTGAAAAGTTGCTGCAGCTGGTGCCAAGATACACAGCATTTGGAAATAGACACAGGTACACATACCCGGTACTGCCACGAGGTACTGGCACATGTTGAAGTGGACTTGGCACTCAGGCTTGCGAACAGATGTTAATCCAGGACAGATAATTACATCAGTGAGTGAGCAGACATTTTTCCACTTAATTTCCGTCTTTTAAAAGTGTGACTACTCCCCAGAGGCACTTTGCTAGAGAGATGCCCCTGGACCTGGTACCTGGGAAGAAGCCCAAAGTAGCCCAGTGAGAGTCCTGATCACTGGGCTTCCGTGTGACCTTGTCCTCAGCGGGATGCCTGTTGGTGTCGCTTCCACAGATGTGTTGCAGTCTGTGTGTGTGTATATGTAAGTGAGTGAGAGGAGTTAAGTTGTCAGCCAATTGCATTTCTATTCTGTTATTTATAAACATCTTCACAGTGCTCAAGATAATTATGCAGTACAAAGGCTCTTATAATGATCTGCAAAAACAAATCTGCTCTTCATTGTCAGTTTTATTCTTGGTGAAGTACCAATTTATTTTTTAAGAAGAGGTAGAATCAAAAAGCAATCAATTTTAATCTAGACTGTTTTTACCTCTCTCCCTAGTTTACCGTAAAATTAAGTTTCTAGTGCAACACAACCTGCTATGCCCAGTAAATGAGAGTCATCCATGTATCTACATGTTACCAATTGACTTCCACTTATAACTTAGCTGCTGTGTTTGAACAGTCAGGCTTGCTACGGTGATAGCAAATAACTTCAGTGTGCTCCACTTCAGTGTCAAATGATTCTTCATTATTGTCTATCTGGAAACCGGTAAGTAGGTTAGATGAGGACAGCACAATTTATCAGTGGCTCTTAGTTGTAATTTAGCCCAGATCCACAATGGCACAGAGTTGAGCTCCGGGACAATGGTTCTCTCCTGCCCAGGCCACAATAAATCTCACTTTAAATTAAGTTAGCATGTTCTGCTACATTGCTTAATGAGCTGCGCTAGTAAACAATATTGTGGTGCTCTCCTTGATTGATTGGTGACAGCAGCTTTACTGCTTTCACAAGGGCCTCAAAAGGACACGAGGGGTTCTTATGGCAGATGCTTTCATCATTTACCCCTCGCAAAACAAATGTGGGCACTTTGTTGCCTCAATACTCAATAAAGCTGAGGGAGTAGTCCTACAGAGGGTGACTTCAGGGGTATTACGATTGTGTGGTTGACTGTGGTGTGTGCTTGTGTGTGCACACGTGTATGTTTGTAGGCAAGTGTAGAGGAAGGGCGCAGAACTGCATTAGGGAAATTTACAGTCCATAAGACATTAGATAATTCATGGTGTGGAACCGTGCGATAAATAAAAGCACAAGCGTGGGTAAATAGTCTGCAGCAATGAGTGTCACACTTGAAAAAGACCTTCCAAAGACCTTTTTGCCTTTGACAAAGCAAGTGGGCACCAATAACTCTAATCCTCCCTACCTGCCACCTGTCTGAAATATAAGTGCCCATTTCTCACATTCTCTACTTAAGCCAGTCTTTTTCCAATGAAATAATGGTCTATAAAGAAATGTATCTCTGAGTCATTTACTTAATATAGGTTTTAAATGTCAGCTTGGATTGTGTTATTGTTTCCTCTAACTTATCATTGTAGTATTTTCAGTTCCTGATTTGGTCTGTCCATGTTCGGGAAACAGACGTTTCTACTTTACAATGATGTGTTTCTGTCTTCCTCCCATTGGCAGCTACTTTACGTAACTGTACAAAGTTGGAATTAAAGCCATTTTCTGAGGTATAATTAAATGTAGGGGCCTCTGTGGTGTAGGAAATGAAGTGTGCAGTATTGAGTGTTGATATCCAAAAAGCCCTTTCCCATCGATTCTGAGGTGGACTGAGTTTAATGTCCTTGGAAAGTGCGGCAGGTAATCTATTGAGTTATTAAACTGTGAAGGGCCAGGAATGCTGAGGCAAATTGTGATTCCTACAGGAATTCTTGTTGCACCAAAGCATTCGCCAAACTCTCCTCCATCTCAACTCCTATACAGAGTTTCAGTACTAATAGACAAGCCATTTCTCTTCTGACCTTAGATATTACAATGCTTGAACTTTGGTGAAGGGGAAAGGAAGGGGAAGTGGATGTAAGGGATAACTGGCTAAGGGTCCTGGGGGAATTAATTTGCTATAACGCTCAGTTGACAGGAGGACATGACAAAGGGACATGTCATACACAGGAAACGTGGTTAACACTTCCAATCATCTGTGGTGTGAACGAGAAATCACTAGGATAACACTTGCGAAGTAAAAAAAAAAAAAAAAACATATCATTGCTCGAGGGCTTGTCTTCCTGTCACAAAAAACAAGCAATAGCACATGGTGGGGCAGTTCACATGCAATTCAATTTGTGCCATTTTTGACACGTCCCTTCTGATAGTGTTCAAACCACTGAGCTCAAATGGAGGTGGCACTCAGCCGGGCAGTTTCCTGGCCTCAGATATGTGACAAATTAATTTTAAAAAAGGTGCAGGTGGCAGGTGAGGCCCAGCAATTGAGAATGAGCACATATCCCCGGGCTGGCTGGCGGGGTCTCATTGGGAATGCCGATATGCTCCGTGTGTGTTTAATCACTCTTCACGGAGTAGGGATCATACTTGCTCAGGCCTGACACATGCAATGGGTTAATAACATCTATGTGTACCATAATCAGGCAGAGAAGAGCAAATGAACAGTGCAGACCACTGAGAGACTGAGGGAGTTCATTGATATGGGAGAATGGATGGTATGAGGCACTGTACAGCAGTAGAGGTTTGAGTCTTCACTGGTGTGAAGCTTCAATTATGATTCACATGTCAATGAATTGAATGCACGATTCTCAATGTATGCAGCCTCAATTCTATTTTTTTTTCAAAAGAGTCTATAAGCTGCATATTTCCAGTACTAGTATCTACGTGACACACCTTAGTACATAAATATCATTCCCTATGATTTTTCCCTCTCTCAGATGTTTGCTAGGGTGAAAATAGTAATTTGTGATTCCTCAAATTTGTTGTATCATAAATATTTCATCTTTGCAACTCAAATTTTACACACAGCTTGCATATGTCCAATTAATGCTTTCCATTCAGTTCATACAATTCATGCCCAGATGCCCACTTTACAAATATTGCTTGCAGCTGATCTTTGCCTCCCTCCGCCATATCTCCCAAAATATAAAAGTAATGTTGGTTTGCCAAAGATGTTCCATTAGCCTATTGTTGGCTCAAAATTCAATACAACACAACACTGTAATTTCATGACTTTAGTCGAGGTTTGTGAAACAATAATCAACATAGGCTAGAATTTTGTGTAGGCTGCATACATCTGATTATGTTCTGTCACTGCATGGATGTAGACGACCACATCGTGATGCATCTTCGAATTGAGAAATTTCGACACTTCTAGCAGACTGTGCCTGTCTGTCTCCAGGGTCAGGCTTGTGTTTTCCTCCATTGTCCGCCCATCTCCCACAAGAATCCTAAGCTCAGCAACAATATGTTTCAATTATGGGCAGCCATTGCTTCTACTATTCTCTGGTGGCATGTAAGGAGGAATTAAAAATGTGTAATATCTAAGAAATCACACACCCGGACGCACTGATCTGATATGTGACATTCTAGATTCTCCTGTCTGGAACTTTTGTTCTGGAAGACTAGTCAGAGGAAAAAACATGTTCAATAAAATTGCTTACACTGTCAGGAGGGGTTATGCTGGAGGACAAGAGGAGGGTTTGAGCTATATTGTGTTCACAGTACAAGATTTTTCTTTTACAAATATTGGAAGGAGGTGAGAAGTGTGTGAAGAGGCAGGTGTGAAAGCAGATACTTGAAGATGTCGTTACATGAATGACACCTAACATGCACAGCGTTTTTGAGAAATAGGTTTGACATTTGGAACACAATTTCATCTTTTCAGGGGAAGAGTTAGTACCTTCTCACATTTATAATTCAGTCTGCTCAAATCTACACATACATGTATAAAAGAAATAACATCCACAGAGGCATTCGCTTCATTCAAAGTGTACACAGGTGCATCTTTACCACAATGCAACATATCAGCAGCCTGTTTTTATTGTCACAAGACACATGTACACTGGCTAACCATATCACTATCATATCACACAGCTAAATGTCATACTCTCCCAATGTTTGTCTCTTAACAAAGCATTATGGCACCTGATAAGAACACAATGTAAATTAGGCCTGGTGCTCCACTGTTGTATAAGGGAGCCTGTCATATCCCAGAATTAAATGCAAATCATGCATTATCGCCAAGCACACTCTCTATCCAGGAGAGTGATGCCTTTGTGTTTTCATGCAGCGGCAGAAGGTGCTCGGCCTTCTGGGAGAAAAAAAAAATAAGACAGAAAAACAGGCCTTTGACAGAAAACTGCACTCATGACTGAAAGCGACTTGTCAATCGCATGAACAATACCCGTCTCTCACCCTGTAATTATGGGTTTCATTACACAATCGTGCACCTCTCTCATACTGTCACTGCACCTCTCTCTATCTCTGTATGTACGCACCCACAAGGAGACACAGAGGCAGTCACACACTGCCACACACACACAGAGAGAGAGAGAGAGAGAGAGAGAGAGAGATCTGCTGCAGAAAGGATATATGACAACAGTTGCTTTTTTTTTTGTAATCTTCTTAAGGAAATGTACGCATCAAAACAAAATGTAGTAAATCCTCAAGCTTGGCTTTATGGGCTGTGGGAGAAAAACAAAACCATATTGAGTTGGAGTAATGCAAAGACACAGCAACAAAGAAATGGAGATTTTAATCACATATTGTTGGGTGCCTATAGAGAGTTGCATAGACAACTACAACTCGGTGCACTGTCTTTTTATTCATTTAAAAGCTCCTTGCATATGCTGTCTGCATGAACAGTGTTTGAAATCTCAAAGGATTCTCCTAGTGGTTCAGAAATATCTACTTTTGAGGTTAGAGTAAAAATACCACTTGTTTTCACAGGTTATAATTAAACAAAGATATCTATGACCAAGAGCGTTATGGAGCCTTTGTGTACACCTCTGTGGGCAATTACAGTCCATTTGTTCTTACATGATCACTATAATATAGAAACATACTTCAAGAAGCCACTCACTGTAAGATCTGGTGCTCATTGGAAACTATAGAAAGACTTTGTTGGTTTGGTCATGCGCCATCAAAAGATGATATTGATTAATGTCTGTATGGGCACAATGGCTGTCTGAGGATGTGACTGCAGAGGTTTTAAATAGAAACTCATTATGACTTCACATCCCACCCAAACGTCTATTGTTTTGGATGTTGACCATGTCATATTCATCCTTTTGACGCTTGACGAAGGGACCCCAACATTTTTCATAAACTCCCCACATATAATAATGGGATCCAGTGGCATTAGGGTAGTCTACTCAATCTTTCATTCACTCTTTTATTCTCATATGCGTGTTGTATAATGCTTTGGTGGAGGCCATTCAGAGCTAATGAATGGATGTAATTGAGAGGCTGGAGTAATACACAATTGAAGTCTTTCATGGGTTTTATGGATCTGAGGCTAATTAATGAAAAATAGAAGCTGCATTGTCTCCCATCAAATCCAATCCTTAATTCACCAGGGTCCCAATAACCCCTTCACTGAAGCCTAACATTTTAATCATCCTACCTCTAGAGCACAAGGCTAGTCCCCTAGTCGATTATTGCAATTCAATTTAGCATATTAATTATAGCCACTGCCGAAGGGTATGTTCTTTCTCTCTACACGAGGTGAACCTGCTTCATGTTTTCCTTTCTCAACATGTTTGCTTATCTCTGGCCTCGTTTAGGGCCTGTATATATTGCGTTGTTACTATGGGATACAGTATGGTAATTTACCTCCCAGCGCCCTAAACTGCCGGTGTAAATGAGTGGACAACTCCACAGAGGAACCCCCACTGTTAATCCTTCCATAAAGACTAATAAGATCAATGATGCCCCCCATGGGAGGTCAGGAGCTTCAAGGAATTCTTAGTGGTGTTGCACATGGCCTTGAACTTTCTAAAGGACCCTTGTGTTGATTACTAGCAAACCAACGAAAGGACTTTCTATGCTAAGTAAGCAAGGTGAAATAACTCGATGCTTACTATAATGTAACAATGGATAGGGGGAGACAAAACATTTAAAATCCATCCTTGAAGAATGGAAATATTATGCATATGTGTTCAAATATTAATGATAACTTATAAAAGAGATGTATTCCTGTGTGTCGATAGCCTCAAACAATTCCCATTACTTTCAAGTTTTATGAGTTAATACAAAACAGTTAGTGCTGTTCTTTCTATTTAATGGTTGATAGCCTGATTTGTATACACTGCACTAAGACTAACATGCCTGAAGGCAAATTCAAGCTTTGCACATTACAATGCTGCAGAGTCTGTGTGATGTGAGGTGATGATAAAGTGAGTCCCCCTGCTGTGGGTCTCTCCTTGCTTGGTACAGAGGACTACCACCCCCCCTGCTCCTCCCCAGTGCCCAGGCCTTGTCTCTGCTCCTCTGTCCCTGGGCTCCTGGCATTCCTGCCCAGACCCCTGTCAAATCCCAGAGAAGAGGCAGATGGGCCTGGCTTTTTATGTACTAATCAAGGAGGAATTTGCTCCCTCACAGACACGTCACCTCTGACCCATGTGTCTAGTCACATTCATTATTCATCGTCACCGAGGTGAGCCGCTGTAAAGGGTCGAGAGCAGAGCGGAGGAATGAGCAGGCGAAGGGGAAGAAGATGCGGTGGGGTGGGGTGATGAGCGCTTGTCGTGCTCTGCTCCAGCTGCCAGCTCATGCCAGTATTAAAGTGTCCCTCAGTCCTTCACACCAAGACGGAGCCCCTCATGTAACATTTGGGTCAAAATTATTGTGGTCCATGTTGTGCTTTTCTTACAGTTACTCACACACACATACACTCCCCACCTCCTTCATTTCCTATCTGTTCTGGTGACAACTAGGGACAAACCATCTGCACAGCAGAATAGCTGAGTTAGGAGCAAAGGAGACAGGAGTACAGCAAGGGAGTTTGGGGGTTGTTTAAAGGTCAGATGGAAGATATTTGCAATATTAGAAATATCTATATTATACTGTATATTGTGCTCTAATACAGTTACATCTATATTTTACTTAAATGCAATGTATTCATGCAAAACAAAGGTCATTACCAAATATTTCTTTATTAAGCACCATGATGGAACTATAAAATATCATGTAAAATTCTTATATTATGGCTTTATTATGATTGCTGATTCTCTTCTTGTACAACGCTCAGTAAACTGTGCGATATTAAAAACTGTTTCTATTGTTACTTTTAAATCCTGAGGATCACACAGCAAGAAAATGACTGAATGAGCTACATTAGCCACAGAAACACTCATGTGCCTTCTAATGTCCTATTCGTAACACTTTTAGTTCCTTGTGGCCGTGACAAAATGTTTTTATGAGACCATCAATATATTTTCTAATCAACAGAATGAGTGGAAGAGAAAAAAAAAAAGATCTGGAGTGCATACAGTACAAAGTGGTAGCTATTAGTAAGACGCTAAAATGCTAAAATGTAATAAGGTCAGCAAGTACCAGAAAAATATGATCACACTTCTCAAAGGCTAATTCCATATTACATTCATGTTAGCACAGTAATCAATTTAGATTCACCCATCAAGCTTAGTCAGATCATTAGGAAGCAATTTTCATTTTGCCTGAGAGTCCATTAGTTGCTTGAGTAACATTGGACTCTAAATTGATGCGCTCAAATTGCATCTGGACTGATTTCAGAACAATAACAAGCACAGAGAATTACATGCAAATGCATCATTAGATCTAAAAACACATTCAGTCAGTTGCAGCTACTGATGGTGCAAACACATCAAGCACTAACATCTTCACATCACCACCAAGTTTGCCAATCGTTTCAATTGCTTCTATTATTGATGTGTTTATGGTGGCTTAGGGCACCCTTGCTCCTTCACATCTTAATAGATGGAAATAGCAGCGTGTACGCTCCACTGAGCATCACAGGAAGTGACTTTCAGCTACCTTACACAAGGTGGGCAAATCAGTGGGGAGCAAGCCATTATGGCAGTGTTGTGGTTCATTTGAGTGCCGTGCACTGTGCAAGAAAACATGATCTTTCCAAGTGGCCAGGGGATTCTGCACAGTGGGGTCGCTGGGGAGGAGTTGCCCCGTAAATTACAACTAATTACAGCTTCTATTGAGCTGAAATCCAGTCTGCTCAGGCCCACGATTCCACTAAGACGCATGAGGGATTTCACTCTACCGCACTTAAAGCTCAGTATCCATAGGCAGCATTGAGACACTTAACAGCATTTAAATAAGCACCCTAACATGTACTTAAATGTACTGTATAGATGAATGTGGAAAGAGAGCGGGTTCATATGCAGTCCTACACAATTCAAGTTGATTCGATCTTATTTCATTATAAATTAATAATTGCCATATTCTCATATCTCTCTTCATATCTTAAATTACTAATAAGTTCATTAACATAGGATAAACCATGACATGAAAATACTGCCTCACTTCAGTTTTGTTTTCCCACAATACCACAATTAATGAAAATAAATTATACAACACTGGACAGTCAGTGTTGTATGAATTATACAACACTGTTCATAGCTGGGTGTGATGTAAGTGTGATGCAATTCCCCCGGTCCACGGTTTCAGGAAAGAGGAAAGCTGTTTTTGAGTCTGTAACAGTGTGAGCTCTGACAGAAAAGAGGATCATTTTTAAATAAAAAGAGAAACCTGTTTCTTCGGTTTCTCTGTCACCCGCCCCCCCTCAAAAAAAAACCCTTTATCATGTGCTGTTTCTACACTAGACCAGGGCCTTTCACTTTCCTTCAAAATCACACATTATGCACACAAGACAAGCCACGGCCCAGAGGATGCTAACATTGTGAATTGTGTTTACAAGCAACTTCTCACAATAAAGAGAAAGCCCACAAGCAATATACACAGCGGTAGACACAGAGAGATAGAACGGATATGATGATGGTGCCTGAAAAAGACACAGTGAAACCTGTGCATTTTTTTTAAAAATTAATTTCAGAGACCAATAAAAGAGGAATACTAATAATCACATGCTGTGCCAGGGTTTAGCCACACTCCACTCCAGGAGATGCGTTATTTGACCAAACAAAAGTGAAGATTATAGTACATGTATGGATTGCTTTTAAACCCCCAATCAAAAACTCCACAGAACCCAGAGTGACCATAAATCCTCCCGGCCCTTCTCTGCTTTTTTTTCTTTAAAGATGATCTCCATGGAATCGTTCATTGTACTGTTACCATGGGCACAAGAACAAATTTCTCCTCTCCTCTCTTCTCCTATTGTTTTTTTTCCCCACAGCCAGAGCTACTAAACAAACAGAAAACAACAAAACAAACAAACAAAAAAACTCTGTTCACTCATTTCATACCACTAGACTAAGTCATTAGATTCCCTCAGTGTGGCACAGGGATGATAGACACCAGCCTCTCCTACCACGTCTGTCATTGAGATGGGTATATCTCTCACATCACCTAAAAAAGGGGAAAGTGGTAGAATGGGCTGGAGGTGGTAACTTTTGTGCCAAACACTGGGCTGCTGAAAGTGATTGTGGTGCCCAATCTTCTCAGTAAGGGTGGCAGACATAGTGCACATTAACACCTGTGAGACTGGTAAGCTACAGCTTTGGCAAAGCCTCTTAGCCCAGGCCTCTGTCATCCATTTTATTATGTGGCTGTGGCTCTGGCACAGGGGGCATTTATACCCTATTGCCTCAGTGCTGCATTACAGAGGCATATATGCTTGATGACACACCCTCTCTGGAAATACACCCCTTTTAACTTGGCTCTGTGTGGCCTTAACATAAGTATGACTTTCATGGACAGAGAGGGAAACTTTTTGCAGCTGGGAGAGAGCCATGGCAGAACGCCCATGTGCATGTATGTACACACATTCCTGTATACAACCACATTAAAAATTCATGATAGTTTACAGTCAATGACATGAATTGATTTACAAATACTTACATGTTAAATCCAAGCTGACACAAAACAAACTTGTTCTTTGAACCCATTTCGAAAGAGTAAATAAGAGGAAGACTTATGTTGCTATTTTTATCGATGGTAACCCAGTGCAATTAGTTAATATTGCTGCTGTGCTATATTTTTACTCAGGCAGTGACAGAATTTCCTGTTATTGCTGTATGTGCATGTGTGGATGTGGCATTCCTGTTTGAAATATTTAACTGAGAGTGTTTGAGATTGATTAGCGCTTTATTAACTGTGAAAGCCAACTGTCAACCACATCTCATCCCCGTACCTTGAAGAACCTGAGGACAGGCCTAACACACTGAAAGAGCAAAATAAAGCCAGGATCATTGCCCATACTTCTAATACTGAGAAAAATATACACTCAGTTGCCAGTTAAATGTAGTCAAATACTACAACCCTGAGTCTTTTGTGAAGGTTATAATGTTTTCCATGTAACAGTTTTTGAAAAGGCTTCATCTTTGAGGCTGTGTATTCTTGCACTGTCAATGAGAGGTATTCATAACATGAAGTGCAACTTTATTGCTGTAAGGTGGATAAAATATTAGAAACACTTTTCAGGAAAATGCAATTCACCAGAAATATTTAACTAAACATAACACAATTCACCAGAACCACAAAAAACAACCTCCAAAACGATCATGAAGTTGCATCACCACATTCTACATTCAAAAAAAATGCAACATTCACAAAAGTATGATGTATTACACACAAATAATCTACAATAGTTGTAACTGGCCACACCGTGAAGCCCAGAAACATTGGCTGTTGCCCCAAAGCTAAATCATCGTCAGACGATACTAATGGGTTCCAACATTGGTACTGCCATTACAGGAAAATCAAAAACCCAGCAAAGACAAAACATGTGTGATGCTGTAAATGTTGTGTCAGCAGAGTGCCACACAGCTATTGTAGTACTTGCAGGTGTGATGGCACGGGATTTGACTGGCGTGTTCAGGCTCTGGAGGTTTGGCCAAATCTATATGTAGTGTTTTTGTCAATCTGAAACACTCAGCAGTAATTCATCCATCTCATCAAATAGATCTTTGAAAACACCTCTTTGAACACACTGAGTGGCTTTAGCATCTAAAAGCAGTACGTAAGCCATTCGGAACCTGATGGCACGCATCATCATTGAAGGGTTTTTTTTTGTAGTCCCAGTACAGAGTAGAAATCCCTGAAATCAGTGGGTACCAACAAAATAAGAATGAATCGTGGATATGAACAAAAATAGGATGAAATTTGTTTGTGTGTTGCTTCCTACACGTGCCTTAGTGTCATACTGTGTGGAAAAATCATACTTTATAATCTTTATGCTTTCACAAAGTTGATGTTGTCACTCGTACTCCTTCATACTGTATATTTTTTTAAATATTTTGAACTTTGACATACATTCTGCAAGCATACATCATTATTGTTTCGTATTTTGATCAAACCTCTACTTACTCCAGTCTTGTCTATATTACATTTTTCTTTGCTGTGTTGCATTAATATCTGGCGATGCCAGAGAACAATATACCCAGTGAGACTATTAAAGTTTCATCTTATTAGCCCAGTAGGGAGAAGTACAGAATGCAGGGAAATGGACATCATTACTGAGTACTACTTCCAGGGAAACATAATACTTCTTTTTTCTTCTGGCTGACATTAATGATTGGCTTCTTTCTCGTGCCATGGCAGGCTTGTCAGATGCAGCTGCTATGGAGATGAGATCCACCTCAGGCTAAATAATGTTAATGGGATTCCCACACAAACACCTATTACATATATCTTTAAGATGCTATACACCCATCTCGTTTTTTTTTTTTTTTGTTTGTTTGTTTGTTTGTTTTTTCCTTGTTCCAGCAGCAACAAACTATAAATCGAAACTATTTCTTCATCCCAGAGTTCCTCTGCATTTTTTCTTGAGAATTTACTCCAACAAATAAAAGCAAAAAACAAAAAAAAAACAAACATTTTAAACATTTAAAATTCTGTAAACCTGTTTGTGGATTTCAGCATTACCTGTTTGCTTTCTATACTATGACATGTATGCCATATTTACATGCTGTTGCTATCAGTCCTGCAGCTTGACACAGAGCTAAGTTATGTCACCACTGTGTTGACAGCTCTCCAAATGTATGGGGTGGAGAGACAACAGTATGGCGAGATACTGAGGGAACAAGCACGAGATGATGGGGTATATGGTGGACGCATCTATGTGGAGGATGCTGCAGCATGAAGACACATAAATAGTCTGCACTGAGAGACTCCTAGGGGAGGTGAAGTGGGTTGCAGCTTATACTACATCCCTGTTGCGTGGCTGCAGAGAGGATTGGAGGCTAAAAATGATCATTACAATCATTAAATTGAATTGACAGGTGGCTGCAGTCAGGTAAACGCTGAATTCCGTCCAGTATCTGTGGGATTAAGGAGTGACGTGAATTCCTTGTCGGTAATTCTTCAAGACAAATAGCAGGGCTCCCTAGACACTGCCCCTTCAAGGCAGCAGGCAGCCTGCACTAATTAGCAAGGGAGGTGTGAAGGAGAAATCATTACTTTATCCACACACTGTGCCCTACATACCTCTCTCTCTCCCCCACAGACGCCATCACTCCACCTCCCATCTCCTCTCCCCACAATCTGCAACATGGTGTTTTGCATATGCATGTTCATTTGTCTATGGGTGTGTGCATGTATGTGTGTGCACAGTCTGCACCCAATAGCAAAGAATACTGCAGGTGAGATCAAAATGGAGAGCAAAAGGAGGACCACGGATAAAGGCATGAATCGGAGACTTGGGGAAAAGAAGACAGACAGGAGAGAAGATGATGATGGAGGTGTTGGAGGGAATGGGAAAGAGCACCCGACTAACCGCTTTACAAAAGATGTGGAGGGATGGAGGTAAGGGGCATATGCTGCAAGGTGTGGACAGCACAGCACCATGACTCCCTGGGTGTAATTATGATAGAATGGCCTCTGATTGATTGTTTGAGCCTGCAGGACCTCCAAAGCACCTCTGTGCTGTGGATGAGGCCTTTGTGGAAATGCTTAGCCCCCCTCATGTGGAGCTCAGCTGGGCTCTTATTCCCAACAGCATGATTCATGAGCACTGGAGCTCTCTTCTGACCCGGGCAGGCCTGCAGCCCAAACCATCAGGTAGGACTCAAAACAGTTGCCCTCTCCACAATTAATGAGCTATAGAAGCAGAGGGCAACCACAACCGCTACCTCCTTCCTCTTTCTTTTTCTCATTTTAAAGTCTGCATTCGCATGTGTTAAGGATAAGATCTTGTTACCACAGAGCAAAGATCAACAAGAGGCGTGGAAGTCCTACAGTAGGCTGATCTTGTTAAAAGCGCCCCTGTTTGTATAAAGGCACAAACCGCCACAGGCTTACTAGAAGGAATACATAGTCAAACTAGTCAGATTTAGGGCTAGATGCCACAAGCAAAGTGGTGCACTTAGTGCATCCTGGCCACTATCTCTTCAAGAGCATCTTGAATATTTAACCATGGCTCAATTTTACATACAAGCTTTTAAAATATGTGATATTTATTTCATGGGGACAGAATGCATAAAAGCTGTGAAAATTGAGCCATGTTGCATCATCCCCTTTTCAAAAATACTCTTATATTGAACAGCACTTACCAACACAATGCACTCTCTCTGTTTGTGCCTCAAGTTACACTTAACTATCATCTCCAAATAAAAAAAGTTAGTAGTAAAAGTAGGTAAAAGTAGATAAGAAAGGAAGATATTGGGAAAAGTAAATGAAAAGGAAAATCATTGAATTTGAAGGACAGCAATTTTAACAGTAATGCAGTTTCACTTGTTCAGAACGAAAAACATCCACAGAGCCACTACACTTAAACACAAGTGTCTCTCTGCACCACCAGCACCTCAAAAAAGGAACAAGTGGCATGATATAAAAATGTGCTTTAAAAAGACAAACGGCAATCTAACATTCATATGTGGCTCACAGAGGCATCTGAGGCAAATGATAAGATTGTACATAAATCCCCCTCTTCTACCCACCCACTCAGTCCCCACCCCTGAAAAAAGCGCCCTTTCAGCACATATTCATAAAGGTTCTCTAATGGCTTCCAGAGGGACGAGGGGCCTTCTCCTCAGACAGAGACATTTCACAGGCCCACAGGCGGAGCAGAGAATAGCCAACAGAAAAATATCAAGTCTGAGAGAGCAACAGAGAGAGAGAGAGAGATGGATAAGGAAAGGAAAGAAATGAAGAGAGAGAGAGAATGTCTTCATCATGAGTGGAATAGGAATGACGCCCCACTGGGGTCTATTAGTGAGGCTTTACATACAATCGTAGTCTCACCAACTTCCAAGTGTGGCAACAATGCAAAGCCACCAGCTTAATATGGCAGGGAGATTAAGGTTGTTGAGAAAAACATACCTCTTGTAAAATCAAGTATAGATGCTCCCATATTGAGGTGGGACATATTGCCTTAAAATAGTATACATTGAAGGGTATTGTTATCTGCGACAATATGACACCTCTCAGTATAATGCAATGCAGTTGAACAGCTTCACAAATTACAGCCTCCAGAATAACTGCATAGTTGAATCAATACCTCTCCAAAATAGTCACAAGAAACACTGAAGAGTATAGCTTTCATGGAGGTAGAATTTACTGCAAGGCTTGCATTAGTTTTAGTTTGATGTATCTAATAAATTGTCAACTGGATTGATTTAAATAAACGCTGTAAATATCTTCTAACCCTTGGCGGCAACATTATTTTTGTTTTCAACCCTCTTTGTTGCTGTTGTGCATGAATATTATGATGCAACAAATTATCACCACATAAAACAATACTGATACGTTACGTTTGGTGGCAGAGATGAGGAACGATGAGCTTAAACCATCAATGGAGGATGTATTAGTGATAGATGTATAAAAGTGTGTAAACCTTAAGAATTCACATCAAAACTTTGACTAACATTGAAGGACCACAGTTTGGCTTGGTTCAAATCCGGACCGTGGACCAATTATGGTGAGCCGTAAGTTGAAATGCAGTTACCATTTCTTAGTCCTGGGGAATCAGAAGCAGCCCATTAACAATTCCTCATGAACATATTCCCCTACTCAACATGGTGCTCATTAAAATTGCACTGGGAAGGTGCCGTTTTCACTTATTAGCTTAATTGTCAGGTCATGTAGATTGGACAGACGGCAGTGAAGGTGTCTATGCCAAAGGACATGTTGGTCTCAGTCAGCCACTGCAGCTAGACAGTATAAGCCATCAATTGCTGAACACGTTCATACGTCATATATACGGCCAAATTAAGCCACGGACAAATTAAAACGAGCTTGCTCATAAATTATAGGACAGGGATGGGACCAACCTATATATCATTGCCATGTAAGTCATCAATCACTGTGAGGTTAGAGCTCTTAACTTCCCATCTCATGGATAACTCTGAGGGTTATTCTCTCATCTACTCTTTCATTGTCCCTTCACCCCGAGATGAAAGTGAGGCGTCACGGTCGAGCTGACTGCTCAGGTGACTGCTAACCTCACAGTCTCTCTAACCTCAGTCTTGCTTCATTACACTGGTTCATTTCTGATTGTGCATTTGAACACATTGCTCCATCCTAATAAGCTCATCAAACTAAGTAATAAGAAGTCTTAAACACAAAATAATTAGATGTTAGAGGCCCAGTTTCATTAATATATGCTTGTGGGTTTATCGCATGGTAGTGATTATTTGTTTTAAGTGGCAACAAGCCTATATTCTCCTCCTTCAAGGACTGTTTGTTTCCTCAGTAGTATCATGTATCTATCAGCTCAGTCAGTGTCACTTTCCTGTTTTGCTTTGCAAACATACAGCAACAACTGTATAGAATATCATAACTTTACATCTACAGTATTTTATGTGAGATATGAATTTGCCCTTTATAGCCCAGTTATTTGCAGTAGATCCAGGAGGTACAGTACTGTACGGCCTACGCAGTCAATCTAGAAGCTTGTCGCCCATTGGGTCTGTAATTGCTCTGCTGTAGACATGTATCCAGCATGTACCTGTGCTTATTCCTCACTTCTTATTGCTGCTTTACTTCACAGACAGAGCCAGCAGCACCTTGTTATAACAAAATTTTTACCATGTCCCACAGTCCTTACTCTGTTCATGACTGACACATTAGTGCTTATTGCCCTATAGGCATTTTTGAAGGAGATGCAAGCTCTTCAAATGTCTTCAAAATTCAAAATGGTGCTTCTTTTTTTGTACAATACATCCATTTTAGGAGGTGATCTGCTGCTTGATATAAGTCAGAAAATATTTGAATTGCATTCATTCAAATGGTTCTGTCCTAAAAACCAGGAACTAATCAAATGTTTCATTAGTGTTTGTCATATATTTTAAAGGTGGATGTCTCATTATGGAATTCAGTAGTTGTTTCATGTTAATTCATCACTTACAGCTTGCAACAGGGAGCCAGAGGTTTTATTTTATTACAAGTCACGAAACATTTTGAAAAATCACCCTATCATACCAAAAAAAAAAAAAAAAATCAATAAATATCTGTCAGTCAATGCTGCATTTAAAATATTTTTCAACTCCAAATATGTCTTATTCATCTCATTGATTCGCATAATAAGAATGATTGGCATCATTAAAAGCCTTGATAGATTATTTACAAGACCCCGGCACATGTCCGCAAATGACCATCATCATGCCAATCCTCCTGTGGCTGAAAAACAAAAGTCAATCATGAAATTTAACTCAGACAACAGCACATATAAGGCGATTCAGTCAAGACAATTTCTCCAATAAGAAGAAGACCTTTAGTAAATGACACTTTTGGTATTCTTCAAACTGTCATTCAGATTTCAGGTTTCATTTTGTTATCTGTGACTAAATGTTATTGCTCCAAGTACATCAAAGGTATTATCTGGCATGCTCTAAAACCACATTATTAAGCATGCTCACTGGCTCTCTCCATCACATGCACAAACACATCCATCTGATTAAGAATATGGAAAGATAATCTATTTATATTTGAATCTCAAAGACACATTTAAAAGAAAAACAGATACAGAGCAGTAGAAAGTGGCCTCAGCTGTCCTGAAGACAAAGAGAGCGATTAAATGTTCAAATATTAAAGTGAGGTCACACACTGCTAAAAGAGTAAGAACCCATGAGAAAAAAGAAAATATTCCACATCTTGTACCTATATCAAAAGATATGAGCAGTGAGAGTGCATTCAGTGTAATACTACCTACAGTATGTGTGAACCAAACCAAAACTGTACGGCTTTAAACAAAAAGTGAGAGGCCAACTTTCTTGCTTTGGCAGTAACAACAAAGGTATCACAGGTGCTATACTCCATGCTCTCTTAAACCTGCACAATACCTCTCCAAAAATATAAAAGGATAGAAGTGAGAGGTCTGTGCTCCATGCTTCTCAGGTGAACAGCTGGACTGTGGAATATTTGGCGGGCATAAAGTATGAGGCACAGCTGGCTTTTAAGAGGAAGAGCTCCCCTAGAGCCTCTGGGAGGTCACAGCCTGCTAGGCCGTGAAGCGTTGCTCGGCAGGAGCCGTGTGTAAAGGCAGAAGGCCTGTGCCACTGTGTGCAGATGTTCCCCCCTCCCTGCTCTGCCGGCTGCCTCAAAACACACAGACATACACACAATGCACAAGCCTAGGCGCAGAAATGATTTAACACACAGAGCAAACACTTAACACAGACACCTTCACGAAACATATACATAAACACACAGACGGTGCACACTTACTGTACACACATATTCCCCCTCCATATCCTGCCTGCACAACCACGTCACGTTCGTGTGTCCTCCATAGCAACAAGCACCACTCAGGAGCACTGAGGTGGTGCTGCTGGAAACAATAAAGTAGGGTTTAAATGAGCTCTCCAAGGTCTGAAACGCACAACCAAATGTAGGAAGGTGCCCCTCAAATAGAGCAGCAAACTGCTTCTCAATTCATAACAGAGCAGCTTCTATTCATTACCCACTGGTAAAGCAGAGTTATAGGACAAAGTAAAGAGTAAAAAAAGCTCAAAGCTCGAAACCTTCACCCCTCTCAGTACTACATCTTATTATGTATGTCTTTCACACTACACCACGTTTTAATAGCATTCTGCAACAAACACAATCAATAGCACAAAAAACGTCCTTCCTTTTAATTCCTGAGCTATATGCGTTTATCGACCTGAATGCTCATCTGGGATATACACATAAGGGACCAACCATGCGCTCAGTAGAAAACTGAGCCAATGTTTGCGGTATCATTACAAAATAACTCATCGAAGAGTGTCAGTCAAAGGCGTGTGTTATGAGATATTTATTTCAGGTGGAGCATGTGGCATGAGAGATGCCACCATTGGATGGGTATATTCATCAGACACTAGTATCA
The DNA here is from genome assembly GCA_033000465.1 of Sciaenops ocellatus. Classification (NCBI taxonomy): domain Eukaryota; kingdom Metazoa; phylum Chordata; class Actinopteri; family Sciaenidae; genus Sciaenops; species Sciaenops ocellatus. Next base: position 11,628,958 of record CP136866.1, on the reverse strand, counting down.
GCAGTCTACTGACAGTGATGAATAGAGAAGAAGACAGTATGAGTGGCAGGCCCTAGTGAGTAGACAGCACTCCACTAGGCTACCTCCTCCACACTGTCTGTCCACCTCGACAAACCCTCACAAACCCAAGAGACCAATCCTGCTGCTGACACCAATGGACAAGCACATCTGGCAACCAGGGTCCACTGGGGTCCATTGTGACAGCCCCAATCAGCCACTTGATATTCACTGTTCCGACTTCCCACTCTCTCACTCAGAGAGAAGGAAAGAGAGCAAAAGAGAGGGGGTGGGGTGGTGGTGGAGCAACCTTTCAACATGAAATCAAATATTAATCAGCCCAATCAGAGGCATATCTCCATAACTGCAGTCTGACATTGATATCCAATCAATCAAAAAAGGCTAAATATGGAGAGATTACCATGAGATCAACAATGGAACATTAGAAGGTTTAGAGTGAGTGATGACAACGGGGCCATGAATATTAATGCCTCAATGGAGCGCTAATAAATCTTTCCAGAATTCTGTCATTTTGAAAGTGTATGTTTTTTTTTTCTTAAATCTCGACTCATCAGCATGTGTCACTTAAATGCACAAGTACAGTATCACAGTATCAATAGTTGTTTGCGGTGTTAAAACCAGGTCTGATATGACAGCAGCAGTTGGTTTAAATGTATTGTTATTTCTATTGCCCTTTCATTAATTATGTACCAGAAACCGGCCAAAGGCTATATTGTTGTCTACAGTGAAAATTAAATATTGATAAAGCTCCAGCTTTCACCCCAGATTTCATTGTGTTAACAAATATGTTTTGTTTGCAAAACAATTTGAATTTAATAATTCATCAAAAAGGGGGAGAGGCCATTATCATTCAGTATGAGCCCTGTGCGGGCTCCAGATGTCAGGGATCATGTCCTCGTACTGACAATACATGCAAAGTCTGTGCCCGATTTTATACATTATTGAAAGCAAATTCTGCAAGGTGGGTTTAGACATGGGCACAGGGACTGATACATAACATGTATAGAGGTGACCTGAGACTGTCTGTCAAGAAGAAATCGTGACAGAATTACAAAGACGTATTTACACCCATATTCTGTGTGATCAGTATATCACTTTGAGTCTATACAAGCAATTGCTTCACTGAAAAGGCATTATGCCAAACATGTGTTAAACTAAAGAAAGGTCTAATTTGCCCTGTTCAATTTAATATACATAAATTAATGAAGTATAATTTTTCATTTTATTAAGCTTTAAGATTTAAAATGAAACCACCACGAATACTGGCTGGAATACTGGAATAATGGCTGTTTAAAGGTTAAAAACTCAAACAAATTCAAAGTACAGTGAGATCACAACATCCCACCGGGCTATTGCATTAGTCACCAGCTTCATGTTGGTCATAAATCCAATGCAGCAGCATCCCGACTCCATTGGGAAACATGACTGTAATCCTTGAAACTTATTATTAGTCATTAATTATTAGTCATTATTTGCTGAAAGTAGGGAGAAACTAGTGGCAATTACAACCTTAACCTGGAACATCCAAACCCTATTGACCACTCTGTCAGCCCTTGGTAACAAAGCTTGACTTGACATTCTGTTAGTGGCAGTGCGGGGGCTGCAGAATAGAGGGAAGTGGTGGCTGATAGGCGTGACGGAGAAGAGAAAGAGAGAGAGCGAGAGAGACAGGGGACGCCTGTTTGGGATTTACAGCGACGGCATGCTCACCTAGCAGCTGACCGTGCTGCTTCACAGGTCAGCCGCTCTAACCGGACTCCATTAATACGCTGGTCCGCCTTGTGGCACACTTAATGCTCCAGCGCGTCCACCGCCTTAGGGACAACTTCACTGGCACTTTACTCTAAAACAGAGCAAGAAAGGGAGGAGGCCTAGGGTCCAGGAACAAAGAAACCCTCTGAAAATACAGAAGGGGTAAGAGAAAAGTCACACAGAAAGTTTGAAGACTAGTTTTTCTTACTATAGACTTTCTTTACTGTATAGAACTCTATAAAATGAGTGAACTTTCACAGCTTCAGCTCGTACAGGGGAAAAAAAAACCCTCTTTCTCTTACAAAGGTCAAAGTTTTTTGTTTTTTTTGCTTTGGAGTTGCCTTGACTTCATCTGATATACCAGGTTCCACTTTTTTGGCCCCGTAGCCTGAAGCACACTTTAGGGATGGGCGCGGACATCATGGTATAAATGTGTTTTACGGCCAGGCAGCTGCCGGGGGCAGGCTGTTTTTTATGCTTTCTGGCCGAGTACAACATGGCCACCTGCTTGGCGTAAAACCCTTACTGCTATGCTGGGCTTTATGGGCACGTTCGGCAACTAAACAAAGATATACAAGGACGTGTGCGTGGAGAGCTGCCTGCTGCATATGGTGTGCACTTAAGCAACTCATCGGTGCCATAAGCATCGGCGTGAGCAAATCCTCGGCTCCTTGTTCCTTCCAGAGCAACAATGGGACCAGAGGGATACTGCTTGGTTCATGAACCCACTGATGAATTACTTTCCTCCGCAAGTCCACGTTTCCCTTAGGCGTGACTGTATGTGTCACTCCTCTGACAACTCTGTTTGCCTAAGCTCCAGAAAGCCTGCCGATTATCCTGAGAGCCTGGATGGAGGTACTGCAACTGGGTGGGGATTCACAGATGATCACCCATAGGATTCACAGAGGTTGAACGTGTGTTTGGGCTGCGGAGGGAGGTGAGTGGCACTCAACCACCTGCTCGTCTGATAAACAAGTTCATGTATGAGGGAGAGAGAAAATGATTATTAGAAGGATTTCAGAGTGTCATCCCTCCCTCTCTGCCGCTATCTCACTTTCACAACTGCGAGCGGCAGAACAAAATTACTCCCCGCCAGTGAATAATAAGGAAGTTTATGAAACGTGACGAATGCGACGGCACTCTACATGAAATACCAATGAGGGAGGCGCCCCAGCGTGGCAAATGCTACATCCTAATATCAACAGTCACCTTGTGTTACTCCCTCTACACCCCAGAAGGACACATCATAGGGAGAGTATGAACACACAGCATAATGCGGTGACACTCACAATCTCAGCACTGGGATGCGGGCTTGGGCAGGTGAATGGACACGTGCAGGTGGCATGCTATCACAGAGGAAGAGGGCGAGAGGCGAAGTGTTGTCATACATTGCCTCAGTATGTGTGGGTGGGTGTATAAGGGGTGTGTTGGCAGTGTCACCTGTGTTCTGACACGCTGTGTGCATATTTGGTCACAGTGGGGGTCAGAGGGAGTGTGTACATGACTCAGATACAGTTGTCACTCAGTTTATGAGTGAGTCAACTTAGGCACAAAAGCTCATTAGAGAAACCTATTTGGTGTGATGCTCTCAGAGGAACGTGTGAACATGAAACAGTTCTGTGTTAGTGGCACAACAGGAAATGTGTCTGCGATAATTGATTGATCATTAATGTCATGTATCAAGTAAAATGTCACTAAGCAGTGACTGGATCTACTTTTTTCTAGATTTTCTTAGTCTTGTAGCAGTGCAGATTAAATACCTTTGGGTGCAGCTGTAAAAAAAAATTCTATATTAATGCTTTGCTAATGCAAGAACAAAAACAAACAATGGCGATGTGTGTGTGTGTGTATATATATATATATATATATATATATATATATATATATATATATATATATATAAATTACCCATCACCAGCAACATGGTTCCTTTTTTGCTCCATCATGTTTACAGTTGTACAGGGGAAGCGATCAGTGCTGCCATTGGCCAGCATTTGTGGAATCTTGTGGAATTCATCATGGAAGGCAAAAAAATTCAAACACGCATCGCCTTTTTTTGGGATGTTGTGAAGCGTCCCGTCTACACTACACAGGATGAAACCATAGACTGTCAAGCCTGACGTCCTGTGTATGTCTGGTCAGGCTATTATCGGACTTTATTATCATGTAGCCTGAACCCCCACCCCCCCATTTCAAGGAGAAACTATGATGGCTGTGGAACTCATGAAAAACACAAAGGCCTCATCTAGAGCCGGTGCTTGGTTTGTCTATTTTGGGCTAGTGTAGAAAGTTTAAGCGTGGCGGACTCTAAGGAAGAGGACCTGCTCCCCATGTAGATATAAAGGGCTCATTCTAAGATAACAGACAATTCTTATTTTCAGGTGATTCTACACTAATAAAATGATACTTAAGAATATTATATCCCATTTTTTCCTGCCATTAAATCCCCCTAAATCTACACATTGGACCTTTAAATGATGAATTAAAAAATAGATCAATAGATTAATTTGTATTGAAAAAACCTACACACCTACTAGAAACAGCAAAAGAATGAACTTCTCAACTTCTATTTGTCAGCTTGTTTAGCTAGCTCAACGCTGACATTGCAGCTTTGTGTTTTACATCATGCTGTAGGTTTGTCTCCAGGTTATGGCAGCTCCTGTTCATCCACACACTCTCTCTTCTCTCACTCCTCCACAGCTGAGTGACAAAAGTCTCTCCTGAGTGAAATCATGCGTTTCCCCTCTCGCCTTTATCTCTGATGGCCATTCCACTAGCTCGCCGGTCATTATTTGCTGCCGGGTGCGACAAAGATGAAAAGTCTACTTTGTTTACTTGCTTGCACACTTTAAACCTTTCAGTGCAAAATGAGTTGTTATGTTTCAACTAGAGCATTATTAATAATCTTCGCTTAAGATGCAGAGCTGGAAAAAAAAAAAAAGAAGGCCTGAATGGAATGCCCTCTATTTTTTATGAGTGTTTGTGTGTGTGTGTGTGTGTGTGTGTGTGTGTGTGTGTGTGTGTGTGTGTGTGTGTTATTTGTGTACTTGTATGCAAGTTTGTATTCGTGGGGTCAGCCCTTTTATCCTCGTCTTTCAGGAGAGAGTGCGTGAGTGTTTGTGTGTTTCTGCATTCTCCGCAGGGACTATTTCAGTTGAGGGCAAAGAACACAGAAAAACTTTGAAAGAGCTTTTATGTACTTTTGAGTGAAATGATCCTAAGAAAGGCTTTTTATGAAAAAAATACTTTTTATTCAGGCTTCCACATCCAGAAGGGCACTTACCCAATTACCAAGCTCCCTTCCTCCCTTTCTACATCCATCAATCCCTCCTCTATTCTTAGGCCTTCATCTGTGGTGTGTGAGGAGGCATTGCCATGGGCTAAGAGCATGAGCTTAGTGGTAGAGCAATGTAGGGCATGTCAGTGAGTATACAGTGAGTCAGCCATTTGTAACCACTTTTTGACCATATTGTAAGACTTCAAAAGATCATCCATCCAGAAAAAGCTGGTGTATTTGATAACTAATCTTGCTAATGTTGATGTTTTTTGAAGCAAACGTTTATCAGCCTCATACTTTTTCTGGATGATTAATTTCTGACTTTTGAAACTGTTCAGAAAGACCAAAAAAAGCTTTATTTGATATCACACATTGGCTAGGGTAAAATAGGGCATATACAGATAAGGCTGATACTGTATGACAAGATGGTGAATGAGAGGTAAACTCATTCTGTCGCCATCACTTTCGCATCTCAGCTCTCTTTAAACTGCAGCCTTGTCACTCAGGAGCCTGAAAGGCAAGACCTCACACAGGTTTGACAGATGAAAGTCTCCTCACTTCATTGCTGTTTGACATTTTACCTCCCAGAAAAGTTTCAGCCTCTCTCTTTCTTCCTTTCTTTCTCTCCTTCAATCTCACAAACACACACACGCATACTCCCCTCGATGTGAGTCCATCTCCTCTTCTCCTGTCCATCTGCCAGGCAAAATGGAGCCTCAGACAAAGGAGACGGAGGCTAACTCAGTGATCTGAATCAAATGGCAAGAGGAGGAGGGTAGCCAAGGAAAAGAGGAGTGATGGGTGCCAGGGAGGGAGCACGGGAGACGTGGGAGACAGAGGGGTTGGATGGTGAAGGGAGGCATGAGGGGCTAGATGTGAATTTTTTCTGACAGGTTGAAGTCTCCTCTGAGCTGACCCTCTCCCTGCTGGGAGCCATGTCTCCTGGATGTGTGTGTGGGGTGAGGTAGGATGGAAAAAAGGAGATATAAAAAGGAGCAATGAACTGTGATCATGGAAATGCCATCCTGAATACAGTAGCATCAGCGGTGATCAATAGTAAGCATGCCATATATTAATTTGACAAATCCCCAAGCACAAACTGTTGCAGGAATCTGTCAGTATTCAATTTACCAAGTTAGGTTAATACCACCATCAGTCAGTGTCAGGTAGCATTATTGGACATAGTGTGACTAGCCATCACTTGTAGTATAGTGACACAGAAGACACATCTGCTGTCTGGGTCATTTTAAAATTTCATGTACTAAAAAAAGTGTATTGATTTGTAAGAAGTAACACTCTGGCAGGGAAGGCTGGACAAACATGGTGACAAGTGACTTCCTGTGACTCCAGGGTAGAGAGAAAAAAACAAGATAAAGATGGCAGATCATTGGTCTGAATGTCTGGGGAGGGTGCCTGGGTAAGTAAGTGGGAGAATGGGAGAGGAGTAAAAAAAGAAAAAAAAAAGGTAGTCAGATGGCTGGAGACGTTCAGCTTGCCGTTGAGTAAAGCAAACTAGGGTTGTTGACAGTACAGATCTTGATGTGTGGATGTCAATTCATTCTTCAGCTGAAAAAAATAATCAATTAGTCAACAAATTTTTTTTTTTTCTTTTAAATACCAAATTTCCTTTCTTCTCAAATATGAGCATTCTCATCTTCTTCATGGTTTAATAAATTAGGAAACTGAATTATTTGGTTTTGAAGTCTTGGCCAAACAAAACAAGCAATTCAAAGACTTTGGCCTTGTTCTCCAGGAAATGAGCGTAATCCAGTCAAATTGGTGAATAGAAAAAGAATTGTATATTACCTATTTCTGAAAATAATCGTTAGTTACAGTTGGTTATTCACATGTGAGTAAAGCACAACAAGACTAAGAGTCTACAGCTGTGCCAGCAGTTCTGTAAAAATGCACAGCAGTGCTTTATCCTAATATTACACTTAACATGCTAACATACTCACAGTAAAAATGCTAATATGCTGTTTAGCAGGTGATGTCTACCATGTTCACCATCTTAATGTGGGATGGCTTGTTAGTAAGCTAAAATTGGCTAATTAAGACTGAACACAAGTTACCAATGTTTTTATTTAGCAGATGCTTATATTTGCTTATAAATAACAGTACTGAAAATTCATGCTTAGGGGAACATGAATGTCTGTGCCAGTTCATCTTGTACTAGATATACTGAACAATTTTAAAATTTTTACCTGCTGGTCAGAGAATCACCAAAGTCATTGAGATTCAACCTCTGCATGCCATGGATATCTGTACCATCTTTACCATGGTAATCCATCCAGTAGTTGCAGAGACATTTTACCAAAAAATCCAAAATGAGTTCAAGCTCAAGGTTGGATTATAAAAAAAAACAAAAACAAATGGGATACACTGCTGTACAAAAAAATCCAAACTGTCACAGTCCTAGCTTCATCCTTGAATATTTGTAAAAAAAAAAAAAAAAAAAAAAAAAAAAATCATGGCAATCCATCCAATAGTTTTTTTTAAGTCTTTGTTTTATATTATATTGTATTTTTTCCTACTGGCCCTGTACCACTCCACGTCCCGCTGACTGAAGTTCATTTCTCCTGCACTACCATATTTGGCCACTGGGGCACAACTAACAGTATGTATTGTGTTTGTGACATGAATGTAGTGAAGCGTTTGACTAAATATATAGTCGTATCTTGAAAACACAGTGACCTGTGCAGCGTTGCAGAAGATGGTCAGATCATTTGACATACATACACAGACAACACTGAGCCGTTTTTGGCACACACACATACACACACCTGCAAAATGTTAGACAAAGAAATTCTCTAATGGACTTTTGCATCAAGACACACATTGGCCTTGAACACACACATACACACATTTGTCAGACTCTCAGGTTTAGGTGCAAAGTGCTGCTTGAATAAGATTTCTCCTCAGACAGAATTAGCTCAGGTAAGGAGGGAGTCGTTACTGTCTGCTTTGTCTCATCTCCATAATGTTTGCGTACTCTCAAGTAGGTGGAAATGCAAAATGAAACATAATTATGTTGTGCTCCTGCTGACAACTTCTCTGTCACTGGGCGCATTACACTACTGTACATAGCGTGAAGAAATAGGGTGAGGAGAGAAAAGAGAACTTGTGTGGGCCTGGCTCATCTCTCAGGCTCTGACAAGGCTACTTACCTGGAGGTTGTAAAAATAAAAAAACAGGATAAAATAAATAAGTAATACCTACCACATACACACAACTGCACCCCCTAAGCTCATTAAACAAATGCACTGTCCGTATCTTATTCCTAGTTCTACCATCTAAACCAAGACAGATCTCTCACCCTCGGTACAAAGCGCAATTAAACCAGACCAGACAAATATAGCATGGAGGTATAATCTTTCTGAATCACCTGAAAAGTCAAGAAGATAAAAAAGCCGCCTTTCTTCATAAGTGCAATGCTGGTGCCTTGTAAGGAACTAGGTTGGCCTCATTCAGGATGTTTACTTGCCGCCAAGTACAAATTAACCTCCCAAGATCAACAATAAACCTAATTAGAGTTGTGTTCTGCTGCACACATCTCTAAACACAGATCACAGCTTGTTGAGAGATGAATCTCCATCTGTCTGGCTGCACACTGGGAGGAGGAGAGACTCAGAGAAGATCAGTCCCAAGATCCGTTGGAGACAGCTTTGTGTGTTTGTGTTTGTGTGTATGTGCGCGCACAGAAAGAGCGTGAGAGAGGCCCTTGTGGCCACGGGGTTACTTCCGCATGTCAACCTTTATTTTCTGATGTCATGCTGCAGCAGGGGAGTGGAACATGCAGGGAAACAGGCAGTTGAATTTGAGCATGTTTGGGGAGGAGTGGGTGGGGGGTAACGCTAAGGGGCTTGGACAGGAACAGCTCTGCCCTGCCAATTGACACTCACTCATGGGACTCAGGCAGCCAGACAGGGAGGAACACATGGGTGTGGAAACACGAGAGTTGATACATCTCACAAAGTCAGAGTTTAAATTTCCCACATTTGCTACACTGAGATAAAATACGGTCCTCCATTTATTATGAATGAATTTTAAACTCAGATCACCTATAACAGAGTCAGGCATAATGCTTGTTTTCCGACTGTCTAGAATAGATGAAATCCACAGAAAATGTTTCCCTGGTTATCGTATTAAATTCTCCTGTATCAAATAATAAACAAATTATTGAATTCCTCTGCTTTCTTGTCCTCGAACTTGAGCGGGAAAAAATGTCTAGTCACAGGGGAGATTTTATGGTCTGAAAAAATGATTAAAAAGGGCAATTTTTTGGGATATGTATTTTCTGACTGTAGTAATTTCCCTAAGCTGCCGTTGGACATGACAGCATTATCACTTTGCCTTTGACACTGTAGAAGATAAAGCAGTTGGGACACCAAGGTCCAAATATGTTGCTTTTATAGGTAAGAGCTGTCCCATTCATCATGTGCTAGAGCTCTCTGTAATCCCTGTCCATAAGTCAGCTTGGGGCAGGTATCTTCTGCCCTGCCACAAAATAAACCGAGGATGTAATTTTAGACCAGAGCATTTGGAAAAACAAAAGGTGGAAAACGCTTACAAAATAAGGGCTGAAAAAGAAATATTTTAATACTTCTGTAATGCAAATAAGTAAATGCATGAAGACACAAGACAAAGAGACAAAATATCTTTCAGAAATCAGTTTATATAACAAAGTGGTTATTATTTAGTATCATATTCCAGTACATACTCTATGGAAGGACAGTGTGCATAACCATTTTGTGTTTTTCATGTTCTTAAGGATACAAATAAACTTAAAATGTTACAAATATAAATGATTCTTAAGACAATAAAACATACTCAATGACAACAAGGAAGGTAGGCAGGGATATGGCAGCTTACACATCATGATCGGACAGGGTTTGTCAACAGTTGTGAGCGCTGCTTGTTGATTCAGCCTCAATTGGTCTTCCACGAATCAATAGTAAGCACTAACAAAGCAGGAAAGAACTGGATATGTGGCAGCTGGAACTATTTACCAAAAGAAATACTTTGCAAATAGTTCACTCTGTTAGTGGCAATGTCGTATTCAAACATCTCAAACAATTCTCTCTCTGCATGAGTAGAATATCTTGTGAGGTAAAGTGCACACAGTCAGTGAGTGTAAGTTACAAACTTGCCACCAATCACCACCAAAATGGCACCTTTACAGTTTTTCTCATAAATCTTTCATACCCCTGCCTCCTCATCTTTACAATTACCATGAGCACAAGTCATATCATAGGTTCAGGTTTGTTAGTCACAAGTTAAAGACAATGGGATGATTGGCCCAAACACACTGAGGCCTGTTTTTTCACACTAAAATGATGGAAGGTTCAGGTTCTTTGACCTGGGACTCTTGCTATTTTCTATAAAAGCACATCATTCTTGATTATCCTAAAAGACGGAATGAGGGAGAAATACAACAATCACTTTATAGGGATCATGAGGAATGTCATTGTAGAAGTTTTTCTTATAATTAAAAGTTGTCTGCACTGTAGCTGTTTTTATTGAGGAAAAAAATATTTGAAACTTTCACGGTTTCAGCCATTTTATTTATTGAGTTGTGGCAAACTTAAAGCTTGGTGTTACGTCTTGTTGCCAGTAAGATGCATGATCTGAAACTTCCACAATGGCAAACACTGTAGCTCTAAGCTTATTACAGTTCTACAATGGCATCAAGACAAAAGACTTTTTTAAAAACTCCAAATAAATCTTACAAAAGATGTTGGAGTGAAGAAGAAATACCACGACTACCATTTTGTCACATCAAAAGACCCTACTTTGAATGACAATTCTTAATTGGATCAATATTTATTAAACAATAGCTACAAATAAAATAAAACTATATTTTTTTAAATGTCTGTACACTTGTTCTCATATTTTGACAAAAACAGACATGTCCTCCCTTTGATATACAAAAAAAAAACCCTCAAAAAGACAAACAGGGATTCTTTGTCATTGTATGGTGAAAATTGAATTTCCAGGAAAAAAAATGGCACACTTCAACAATCTGAAATTGATTGAACAATGAATAAAACGTTTTCATTCAAATTCATTTTAATTTTCAACCACAAAACGTGGTTGTTTTGGCATGTACAGTATCCAATCAGAATGTGTTGATGGGGAACTAATATTTAAAAAAAAAAAAAAAAACTCTTATTCTGTACTTTTAACTGTACAGGCGTGGTGGTGTTAAGGACAAAGGGCGAGTTGTGATTAGAAAAAAGGAAACCACTGCCTTTAATGGCACATCTCAATCTCTTCTTTATACAACACATCCTTGAAACTCTTTTCTATGCAGAATCCCTTATGCGGAAATCACATTCTCTATGCTTTCTCTGTGCAACTGCTCGAACCTTATATTCAGAGGAGAATTATTGTCTCTTTAAATATTCAGACTTCTCAGAGCATTGTGGATGCACCTTGAGCCGAGATGATGTGTAAAATTGCATTTTTAGAAGCATGCAAGCTGGGAGAGGAGGCATCATGAAAGAGACACATCACAAGCTGCACTGGCAGATTGTTTAAATGAAAAATCTCCATCTATTCAGCCCAGGAGTCAAGCACACTGAATCCTATTTTGCCTGGGTTCCTGTTCCGATTACTGAGCTGGCATGGTGTGCGCACACACACACGCGCACACACAGACACAGACGCACACTTGCCCAGATACACAGACACACAAAGCCTAAAGCAGAGTTATGGTATTATTAAAGAAACTCATGTTTTGGTAAAAGGGTCACTTATGCCATTAGTGCTGGGGAATTGGAGGGCGTTTGGAGACTCACTTGCCAAGACAACCGTCATCTTGTCTTCTGTGCCCCCTTAGTCGATTATTCTGGTCGTGCCCACTCTCCGTGTGGATTCAGTGGTGGTGTTTTAGTGGCATCTGCTTACAGTTTAGGGTAGTGAGGGGACAGGGCGGCCCTAGGCATGAATATATGAATAAATAGTTCATGTGAAGGAGCTGTGTGACTGGGTCCTTGCAGAGGAACAAAGCTTACAGCAAACTTTCAACTGTTCTGAACATAAACACCAAGCTGATGCTGAAAGCTTCATCAGGTGAGATGTTAAGTATTTAGTTGTGACTTCACAGATCCCACTATGAAACAGGGCCTTTTTGTAGTCCTAAAACTCTTTAGTGTTTGAGGCATGCAGTCCCTTCCTTAGTAGATTCCAGAGTTTTTTTTACCCCAAAGGGTAAATAGACTGTAAAATACATCATGTGGTTCATATAAGCCTACAAACATTTGACATTTTGTTGTACAATATAAATGTAAAACCAAAATCTCAGCCCTGCGTTTATTAATTACACGTCTGTTCAAAATGGTATACTGTTGAACAAAATGTACTTATTACTTACACTATGCCTTAGTTTCCTACAGACCTTATTTTTATTTATTTATTTATTTGTGAAAATGGGAAAAAATCATTGAAAATCTGCTGTGGGAATTTTAACAGGAGCCATTGGTCTCTAAACAGATGTCATTTCTGGATGTATTTTTAGAGCCTTCTTGTAGAAAAAAAATGCATTCAGATAATATTAATATTAAAAATGTCATAATACCTGTGCAGTTTGTGTTAACTGCAGGAAAGTTCGAAGGGTCATGTTAGCTCCTTTAGGCAGTTATGTGCATTCAGAAATGTGTCAGTCTCTCACGTTAAACAGCAAAAGCGACCTTGGGACAGAGATTAGCACCCCGAAGGCATTTGTTAGATATTACATAACTAAAAATAAAAATGCGTCTTGTCAAAATGGAGATTACAGATCCGTGAGTCACATGCTCTGAAATATCGGCACAGACAGGGGCCAGCTCTTTGTGGGCTTTGCGGTATATGGAAGGAAATTAAAACAATTCATGTGGACTCTTGATGTTGGTGAAGGAAGGACTGACAGAAAAAAAACAAAAAACAAAAACCCAAACATTTTAAGCAACCACTCCCTCTTCCACAAAGAGTTTGGTGACTTGTTCAAGCAAGCGTCAGCAGGCTGTGGGCTTGCCAACATGGACGTTAAATCCCCGTCTTCCATTTAAAGGACAGCTGGCCCGCTGCCCCTTTGTTGAATGTACTGCGTGCAGTATATTTGTCAGGATTATAAGCATACATACCATACTATGGTACAGTCTTTCTTGGCAGAATGTCTATTTTCATGACACTGCACGTTTCACGTCAAAACTGCATGTGAACTGTAGTACTTTGATAAGTAGAAGGCTAAGACTTGCATGAATTAAAATAGATTTCCAAGCAATGAAAACCTTTCATTTCAAACAGCAGCAGTCTTAAAAATGTGATATTTTTTCTTTCTATAAACCATCTAGAGAGGACATGAACATTTAGAATTATGAGAAAGTATTGAATAAATATGTAAGGCCTCAGACGAACAGCATGAAAATTAAATGTGTGTGTGTGTGTGATGGACTTCTTCAGCTCTGTGTGGCTTCTTTAGGCATTTTTGTTCCGTACATGGTGCTCTGTATGTTTGTGTGTGTGTGTGTGTGTGTGTGTGTGTGTGCGCCACAGTGAGGGGTGCTCTGTCCCTCCTTTAGATGTCTTCCAGGTCTCCACCTCGCAGGCCTCTTTGGCACTTATCTAGCGTCTTGTGGTAGGCGCGGGTGATCATCGAGCTTGGTGATTTGCATTGTGGCGTGACCGAGACCTTTCCAGGACTGCGCGGCGGTTGTCTGTTCAGAAAGGACAAAAGGAAGAGAAATAAACATGAAAGAATGAGAAACGGATAGTGAGACTGAGAAAGAACAAGAAAGTGTTGTTACATTGATCCATACTGGCACACAAGAGCTCGACTAAATGAAAGCCTGTATAGAAAAACTAAGTGAGGCAAGGCAGAGAAAAGAGAAGGAGAGGAGAGAAGAAACAACATGAAGCAAATCCAAGCTGATTGAGAGCGGAGCAGCAGGGGAGGACAGAGAAACAGAAGAAGCTGTTGGAGTTGAGGTGCTTGTGTCTGGTGTCATAGTAACTCCATTCAGCTCCTGATCCAGGCTTCCACTCAAGAGCCCCTCAACTATTCTCACATCAGATGCAGCATTATGCACAGAAGACAAAGTAAATGCACACACGCAGGCACACATACAAACAAGAAAAACAAGCGGTGGAGTAATGGGAGTGCATATACAGTATGTAGAGAACACAGAGAAAAGAAAAAAACACTTATTTGTGTTATACAATCATTAAAAAAAGGTTCTTCGTCACATCAAAGGACACAACTTGTTAGGATATCCACCTTGATTGAAAAAAATCTAATATAACCCCCCCAGATAAAATTAAATCAGAAGTAAAAAAGTTTAAAGTAGCTGTTATACACCCGGTGATCGGTGGCACTGAATGTTTCACTGCAGTGTTTGTGGTCAGAAAAGCAGGGCCAGTATCACTTTGGGTTTCCTCCGTTGCCAGTTCTATGACAGAGTCATACAAACACTGCCTCCCATGCTATCCAACCATGTCTGCCCAGAAATGCCCATGGCATCCGTCGGGCAGCCAGGTGGCAGGTGGGGCTGGACAGAACCAGGAAGCATAGCCATGGAGATGACTGCAGGCACACCCACACAGGACTCCCTGGTGTTTCCAAGCGTGCCGCCGCCACTATGCCCATTACTCAGTGCCAGCTGTAGGGTGCCAGGCGTCCCGGGCTGGGCGTTGTTTAATGGCACTCTCTCCATCCATCATGTCAGGTAATGAGCTGAGAGTGACTGTGATGGCTAGGAACACATACACAAACATACGCGCGCGCACACACACAGACTCCTGCCATCGCAGTAGAGAACAGAGAGCACTCCTTCAGATTGGATACAAAGCATCATGCAGATGGTGCACAGGAGGAGAGAGAGGGAGAACGAGGGAGGGAAGGAAGAGATAGGAAGACAAACTGAGTTTTTTTTTTTTTTTTAAAGGTATGAAAGGTTCTGTGTTCTCTGCTTCTTTTAGTTAACATGCGTTCATATACAGGAGATGATTGTTAAAGTTATCATGTCGGCAGCGTGTCCAAAAATGTATACATGTGCTTAATTTTTAGGTTGTGCTTCAATCTGTAAACAGGACTTACACAACCTCCCTCCTTTCAAAGCAAACATCAATAGTACACAAAAATAAGGACAAAATTGCGGGGGGGAAAAGTAGATCATACACAATCTATCCTTGCCAATCATTTGCGAGCCCAGTTGCTGTAACCTCATTTCTGGCCAAGCAGTCCTCTTTAGCCCTCAGTTTATCAGAGGAGTATAAAAAAACAGAGCTGGGAGAACACAGAATGCGGGGTAATCTTGAACTACATTTATTACTGTAAATAGGATGGAGGGGAAAAGACAGCAGAAAGCATCAAAGAGAAGATCATAAAAAAAATACACGGATTGGGAGACAAGTTAAATCATAAAGGACAAACTGGGACAAACTACACAAACTACTGGGAGTCTGAATGAGAGTCAAATACAACGATATATAGTTGAACATTATACACATAATATACAGAATACCCACCGCCAAACCAACCTTTCATTTTTATTGAAATATAACAGTCTGTGATGTGATTACAGGAAACCATGACTCTTGATATTTTGGTACAAGACTCCAGCCTGCAACTTGCTTAGCCCTCCTCAATAAAGCACACTTAAAGTTAACCTTAGTATTGATACTACACTCAACAAGAGCACACGCTTGTTGACTTTGTTATCTGAAGAGGCAGCCATTTTGCCTGCTGTCTAAACTGAAAACAGTAGCAGGAGCACTGCCATATAGTAAGCCACTTTTCACAGAATAACAAACAAAAAGTGCCCTTTTGGGTTGTAATTGCGTCTTACCCAACTGCCTGAATACATAGGAAAGCTTTCCCTAAGACTTCACAGAAAAAAAAAGTATGTATCTCCCATTAGAGAATCCTTGAGCAGAGAGCTATTGGCTTCTCATAAACACTTTTCTGTTCCTATCTTCAGGTGCATAAAAGCCCATCCTTTCCCACTCCACATCAATCTATCATAACAATTGAACAAACAGCAGCCATTTCTACTGGGAGAGAAACATTACTACTAGCCTCTACTGAATTGAATTCTTCAAGCAGACATACACACACACGTACAGACAGAGAGGGAAACAAAGTGAGACTGGGGGGATAGGAGAAGAGATCCACACAAAGGAGAAACTAGGTCTTTTTTTTGGAGCTCTGATTGCGACTCTTTCTACTTGCATTGGTTTTGATGGCTTCTTTACCTGCTTCTCCCAGAGGCGGCATCTTTCCGAGTTACAGTAGGCGCGACACAAAGGAGCAAAAGAACAGGAGAAGAAATTGACAAAAGAAAAGCAGGTATTCCATGTTACAGCAGGGAGACGTTGGCATACCAGAACTTAATTAAATGCTGGCTGGCACCGTTTCTCAAAATGTTACTAAATGCACCAAGGATTTCAATGAGGGTGGGCAGATGGAGGGGGAAGTCACTGACACACACATATGCACAAATGCACACACTATCTCTTTCTCTCTCTCTTACACACACACACACATAGAAGCAAATACATTGTCGCTTAAGTGTTCAAGCGGGACACAGAGAAACGGCACAGTGCATTGCTTTGAGAAAATGGCGCGCGCGCGTGCACACACACACACTCCCTCCCGCTCTGTTTCTAACACACACAAGCGTATCCTTGCGTGTATATCACGATGATCCCTGCCACAAGGGAGAGGCTCTGAATAAGACAAGGGTAATAGGAGGAGGAGAGGATGCCAAGATTACTAAACAGCTAAAACAGAGGCCTTAAGCCGGCGCAGTCAACTCCAACCTTCCCCTGACTGTTTGGAGGGCCTCCAGTGAGATGTCATTTCATGTTTTGATAGACGATATAGCCGCAGCTTCCCTAGTGGATTCCCCAAAAGAGATTAAATATCATAATGACTTTTGTGTTACTGTCATCTTTGGCTAATTACGTGGAATTACATCATGATAAGGCTCTATGAACTGCAAAAGAAGGAAAAGCTGCCAGTCATCTATCAAATGCTTTCAGCATGGGATACTTTGAGGAATTACCTCTTCGTGGCCAGTATAAACAGGAAGCCTTTTGGAGGGATTATGCTATGTTAGTTAAATATCGTCTGGGTAGAATCAGACTCGGGGGCCAACATCTAAACAAGGTACGCACATTCATCAAGGCCACGATAACAAGGTCAGGTTCATATAATCACCAATCATGTATGTAAATAGCTGCAGAAGGCGAACAGGACGCATCATAAGGCATGACTGGAGCTGCATCTATTGTAGAATAGCTTTGCAAGTAATGCATGCACTGTCTTTTGGGCTAATAATGTAAACAAAGACATAATTTCTTTGACATGTCACTGCTTTTGTCTAATTCTCTCCCCGAGTCACTCTGCATTTCATATTTTGATGAGATAAAACATAATAGAGTTTATTAGATCTCTGCTCGCTGCACATCAACACACTGTGTTTGCTTCCATGTCGAAGGGGAGAGCATCTGCAGCACAAGCACCAGCAACAGCCGCAACCTTCTATCACCTCTTTTCATCTCCTCCACCTCCCTTCCCCCTTTCCCCGCTGCTAGCCTCCAAGCTACAGAGTAATGGAACTCCCTACACAGAAACAAGATACGGTGTATAAATGGGATGCAGAAGGAGAGAAGCTATTTCTTCCTACTGAAAGTTATGGGCCGGGTATCGTAAAACTACAGTTGTGGCAAACACAGCCCCTCGTTCACTGGTAAGAGTAATCACCCCAAACAAGGAGGAGGGGAGGGAAAAGAAATAGCGCAAGTGAAGAAAAAGATGAGTTCAGTTGTGGAGAGCTGGAAAAAAGAAGAACGAGGGGGAAAGACGATGGGGATGGTGCGGTCAGAAGAAGAAAGAGTGTCAGTGACCTTTTTTTTTTATCTGATGTTACAAGTCACTCATTGATTTATAACAAGTAGCTGAAAGCTACAAAAAACAATGCATGGTAGAAGATTAAAGGATTACAAGCCCAATATGCTTTGTTTCAGCTACTGCATGATACATGTTGGGTTCATTGGTTGTTTGTTTTTTTTTGTTTTTTAAAGAATACCCAAAGCAGATTAAGCCAATTTTTACTCAAATTTTGTACCCCTACGAATCCAAACGTTGTTTTTACTCCTGCAAGAAGATACTGTTCACCCTGTTTACAAAAAAAACAAAGGTCATCTTGCTTCTGGGGATGAAAACCGAAGAAAAAAACTGATTTTCTCCTAGTAAGTAAAAAACAAACAAGATTAATTTTTTAAAGGAGGAATTGCAAATGCATATTTTTAAAATCCAGTTTCCAGTTTGTGTGAATTTTCATCTGTTTTTACAAACATAATTAGTTTAGTGTCCCTTATTAATGGGAAAATATTCTAAATGTTGCTGCCTACAAAAATGTAGTATTGCCATCAGTATGATTAATCAATGCCTTGCACTCACAAGGGACAAAAAGCTCAAAATAGACGTACACAGAGCTTTATAGTTTCTGCTGATGTGTGTAAAGTTTGAGCTGATTAGTTGACTCCATCATTAAATAACATTTTCTTTTCTTTAATTATGTTTTATCTAATTTAAGATATTGATATACCCTGTTTCTCCCATTCTGCCTCAGCAACACTTTCATTTATTGATTTCCTTTATGTCCTACGATGACTTTCACAAATTCCCTGAGTAATAAACCTACTTGAAGTCAAAGTCGACTGTTGGCTAGTCAACTTGTATGTGAACACAATGATGCATCTGTGATCCTCAAACTGCAACATGCCTTTCTGTGCATTAAATTACATTCTTACAACAGTAATCTCTGATTTCTCTCTCAAGTTTAAATGTGTATAACCTGTAACCAGTGTTTTTTTTTTTTTTTTTAAAGAAGTACAAATGTCAGGGGATCTGAGAAAGAGGGGGCTGCAATCTGTTGCTAGATATGTTTTGGTGTGTTTTCTCAGCATGCTATAGCAGGAAGAGGTGATCAGAATGGCATGACAGAGGGAAATGCCTAAGACAGGCCAGGATAAACATGCTGAGGCAAGATACTGAAATTCTCCCGCTCTCTGTATTTTTCACACCCGTATACACAGTCTTTCTTTCTGTCTCGCCTTTTTCTCTTTTTCAATTTCCTTCTCCTGCCGTCTCCTATTGTACTTTTCTCATTTTAATCCCCCTTATTACTGACATTACCTCCAGTGTTTACTACAACAAGCCGGCCACTTGTGATTTCTAAACACTCAGGAAGCACAGACAGTCATCGAAACACTAACAACAAAGTTTAACTTGGAATGAACACTAAATCTCATAGCATCCAGATTAGGAATGTTATGTATACAAGTTCCCGTTCCTGCTTGACAGTTTGTATACGGAATTTGCAGCAAAGTGGGTTTAACTGACAGTCTGTTGAGATTAACGGTAACGAGGACAGGTTCGCAGAGAGCAGGGTGGTCATAACACATGCAATTGGTTTTGACAACACAGGGATGTGGTTAATCTTTTCATGCCTCTATCACCACTCTATCTCAGTGGGTACTGTGATGTGCATGCTCGGCAATACTGGTGACTGACCCAGATAGAGAACACAGACATTTTATCCCCCCCAACAGCCACTCATGACTCTTTCCCCGGATTCCATTTATGTTGCAGACTCCCTTTCACATAAACTGAGCTATGCATTGTCAGTCAAAAAAAAATAAATAAATAAGTGTAAAATAAAAAAAAAAATGGCATCAATTTTCTTGCTACCACCATACATACAACCTTTTTCCCATTACTGCAACTAGCCCTAACTATTGTCAGAAATACTGTGCATAAATGCTGTGCATAAATTTCTCTGTTGCGCTTCCACATACACACGGAATATACTGTGCACATATTCACTTCCTCTTAACGACCCCACTGAAAGGAGCTTGGTCTGAGAGTAATGCCTCCTGACTTCTTGGCACAAAATATGTTTCAGGAAAGCAGGAAATCACTGCACATGTTCATATACAATTGCTTATTTTAGGGAGGAAAGGAAAGTAGTAGTTTATCTCCTCACTAGGCAAAGCTCTGACAGGTCTCTACCAGGGACAAAACAGCAGGAGAGAAGAAAAAAATAGGCGTTGCGTGTTTTTGCGTGGAAAAGCTGTGTGCACTATATGCACTTTAAGCTCTGTGTGAATCTATGCGTGTAGTAATCTAAAAATATAAATAAATAAATACATTGTTCGCTTTGAAACTTTGCTACCATTTGTTCCATTTTTGATTGAAAACAAGAAGCTTGACAAGACTGCTGGTAGCAACAGATTCCTCATTGGGCCTCTCAGGTTCAGAAATCTCCTTAAAATATCTCTGCTGGGCTTGATTCCTCAGTCACAGAACAATGCCTCTTGGCATTCTGGGATGAAGCGGAGGTACACACAGCCCAAATGAACAGTTATATGAAAACACTTTTGCGATCGATCAGTGCCTGAGGCAAAACTCCCATTCATGATTGTCCTCTCAGCAGTCAAGTTTCAGGAGGCAGGCTTCAACCTAAGTATAACCATGAAAGAAAACAAATATCCTCGAGAGTAAATTCCTGAAACTGCTCATTGCCCACCTGTTTGCCTGCAGTTTACTTTACTTTGACATTATCTCCTTACTTTGGTACAACACAGAGTATACAGTGTAGCTTTGAAGTTAAGTGGTATTAGTACAGTACAGGGAGTAGGAGCATTTCCACTACATTTAAACTTTAACCCTCAGGCTACGAAAAAAGTATTTTCATAATCTATTAATCAATTACTCTTTAATAGATGAATTGTTTAAGTGTTTCTCCCACCAACAGTAAAAAAAAACAAGACAAGATATTCATTTTACAATGTAAGACAAAAAAAAGATAAAATACAATACATACAAACATACTTGAAAAAATTACTTCAACTATTATTGGTTATCAAAATAGTATTTAGTAGTAGATCACTTTTTTTTTTTTTTCCAATCGACCGATCCTTTCTCTAATTAAGTCCCTCATTTGCTCAAGTAGAATTTTTGCTGTGTGTAGTGTCAGAATATGTACACTAGACTGAAGCTTTTGATTTGGGGCTTCATCGGCAGCCCGAGACTATGACCACAAGGCATGCAGGAGCCATGGAGAGCACAGATGGGGCCTCTAGCAGAGGCCCGGCGTTTCGCAGGTCTGAGCCAGGAGAGAGAGTAATCCATCAGGCCAAGGCACTCTGCTGCCTAGGGGGGCCAGTCACTGACCCTATAAGACTGATTGGGCCTCTGTGGGAGGCCAGACCCCCTGACTACATGGACATCAGTGCCTGGCTTGCTCCACTGAGGCTGGATCTGAGCTGGACCAAGCCAAAGCAGTGACCTGCTTCCGTTTGGATTCTGTGGAGGGACCTATCTAGATCACAGATAAAATTCTGCTAAAATATGCGTGGAAAATACAGTCTAAACTTTGATATTTTAATATTTTTACTAAAACAAATTTAGCAGTAACACTGCACATATCAAAATAGGTCATCCTCCTACCAGAAAGAATTCATAACCCTCGTCAATATACAGTATGTAGGCTAATGTCAACCCTTAAACTGACATAACTGTACTCCTATAATTACACGGTGCTGTAGTTAATACATTATAAAACTTTAGATGAAGCGATAGGAATCTAATTAAATTATCCAACAGTCTTCTGAGCCAACGAGGTCAGAAACAGTATGAGCCAGAGGAGCGCTGGTACCTGCGGCAGCCAAGGCAAGCCACATGATTGACAGGTGAATGAGTAAACAGAGAGATAGTTAGACAAATGGAAGCTAAGATATAGTTTGACAGACAGATGGGAGCGTAAATGGATGGTTTGGCAGCATGATAAGGTAAATAGGCTGATGGATCACCAAACAAATGTGGGAGGAGGAAGGAAGAATATAAAAGAGAAGAAAAGAAAAGAATGCCTGCCTGCAGACAACAAAAGATAGGAAGCCAGATAGCCTGATAAACACAGATGGATTGTGTTGATACACGGGGAGGTGGGGCAAGATCGATAGATTGTTTTATTCTATTTGTTTGGCAAACTGGAGATTTGATGTGGCTGGTATCAAAGCGATCTGTTTCTGACGACGCTAGGCGTGACGGTTACAGATGGCGAGATAGCGACACATCTCAATCTTTGGCTAGCGTCAGTGCAGACTAGTGCTAGCACCGCCTTCAGCTCCAGCTCTTCTGAGTATCATCAAAAAAAAAAATCCAGTGTATGCGATGTATCTTTTCTTCTAAATCCAAACCCCACCACCAACACACACAAACACAAGATTTCACAATGGCTGGGGGTCTAAATTAGTAAGTGCGAATCACAAGATGAAGTAAAGATGCCAAGAGGTGCTAACCCCTGACACTTGCAAGCAGAGAATAGGGACTGGGTGTCTCAAAATGGAGAAAGGGTAGAATTTCTTTGCTTCTACTCAGATTTGAGAAAAACAAAATGGATGCCCTGACAACCCGACGCCTCATTACTGCTGCTTGCGTTTATCATGTCAAAATGGAAGACAAGGGTATGTGAAGTTTAGAGGCAAGGGCTCTCCTAGTTAGAAAGGTGGCTTTTCTCTGTGGCTGCTTGAGGGACATGGGGGTGCACTGCAACAGCCTTGATGAGTGTTGCAGGGCTTATAATAGACAGGAAAGGCCCAGAAAGCATGCCCTTTAGAGGTGCAGCATCTCTCACTGTCTGACAGCTTACAGGGCCTAGGCTCCACAATGACACCTTCACAGTGCGCTCAAGATGACACACAAACACACGCTCACAGGTGCATAATGCTCAGACACATATTCTCAGAAACACAAATAAGTTTGGCAGCGCACGCGCACAATTACACACAAACATACATAAACACATGCGCATTCACAGTCACGCACGCACATATACACTAATCCATTTGCGATGTGGAGATAATACCTGACAAGCTGAATCTCAGCATCATGCTGACAGTATTAATACTTATAAAACAAGCCAGGCTATAAAAAAATCCTGCATTCACTCTAGGAAGGGGCTTATGGAAACAAACATCTGTTTGTGCCATGTTAAGGAAGCAGTACAACTCCCTCACTGTAAACAAAAATATAGCCAAAGCTGCATCTCTAGGAATAGGATTTCTGTCAAAACCACATAGCAGGGGGAAAAACATAAGTAACCAGAGGTGGTTGTTTGATGAAGAGTTTGCAGTATGCACATCAATCCAAGTATACAAGGAAGAAGAGCACTGTCCATCACTCTCTTTTAAAATTCTATTCTCTAAAATTCTATCACTGTTAAACCGTATTACAATTAGTTGATAAACTGATGAGTCGATTGACAGGACATTTTATCGTCTCTGATTTCTGTTTTATATAATTGCAAGTTGAATATCTGGACTGCTTTGGAGTGTTGCTGTGAAAGAATGAACACTTAATCTTAATTTATAAGATGTCAGTTTGAGCTCTAGGAACATTTTATACACGATCAGAGTGATTAATAATGAAGATAGTTGCAGTCCTTCTGTGCTGTATAGTGAAATAATCGTCTACATTTATTGTAAGTGTTGATGCCTGAGTTTTCAAATAACTGAATGAATTAAATTGTAAATTCATGCATATATATACACACAGAGGAAGTAAGCAAAAATCAAAAAAATATATCACATACAATAGTACAGCTGGGAGTTAATGATGTACACACTGCATTAATAAATAATCATTTCTGTATCTGCTTCTCACTAACATGCTGTGCTGTCACACACACACAGATCGCCATTTAATCTTCTACAGTAACTTTGTCGGCTTAAGATGTAGAAGGCAGAAATATAGTTTTTAGACAGTCAATAAGTACTTCCTCAAAAAATAAAATCTGCAACTCTTGAGACAGCTGCTACAAGTTTTCCAGCAACAATCTGAGCCGCCATCCAATCTCAGGATTCTCTAGGACCCCTCACCACTGATGTCTTACCCAAGTTAATAAAACATGGTGTTGTGTGTTATTTATTTATTAATTCCCTTTTTGATGTGTCCCAGCGCACAGTGAGAGTGGTGCTGGAGATCATAGAAGGCTTTGCAAGCGAGCAGCCTTGCTCTTTCCTCCATGCCATCACCATCAGACCCATTTGGCCATGTGAAGATGCTCCCTTCTGTTCACATGGGGGGTTGCAGGGTGGGTGTGCTTCCAGAAAGTCTTTTCACTTTCTCTTTTAATATAAATCATTCATACTGAGAGATGTTCCCTCATGTACACAAAACACCACAACCCTCCCTGCAATGGGCTACACTTTGCTACCTTCATGTTCTTGCTTGTGCATCGCCTGTGTGACTGTCAGCGTGAGTTTTTGTGTACAAGACTTAAAGTAGAGGCGGTGGGCGCAGAACACCTAGCGGCACTGTCCTGAGAAACAACAGAAATGTGACTTCTTGTAACTTTTAAAGTTAATTATTGTAAACTTGTTTTGAAATACACCATAATTTATTGAAAACCATTATACTCCTGTCATATGTCTTTTGATATTGTTGTCCTTCTCACAGGAAATTAATTTTAGATTGCAAAAGCTGAAAAAAAAAGCATCAAGAGAAAGACAGCAATTTATTCACCTTCCTAAACAGGTTGTAGATGTATCTGTGTCTTGACTGATTACCTCACTTGCAGTTGTGTGTCTATCTATCTTTCTTAACAATACCTGACAGTCACTGTCTATCAGAGCTCCATGGTGTTCACAACTTCAACTGAGCATGTCAGTGTGTTTCTGCATGCATGTGTGATCATATGAATGTGCATTCTGAGATTATATGCATTTGTTCATGTGTGCGAGTGTCTAAGGCAGGTTTTTTTTTTTAACCACCTGCAGGTTGACTACACATAGCCACTGACTAGACATCTCCAGCGACAATGGATTCGGTGTGAATGAAAAATGTATCTGTCCCCTTCACTTATTCATCAAGAAGGAAGATTTTTCTGCAGGGATGCCCTCTAGAGATGTGGCGCTCACATGCCAGGCGGCCCGCCACCACTTTACCCACAAGGTTTTCAATAAAACAAGCAAACAACACAATTCCAACACCTATAAATAAGTGATCGTTCCTGAATAAAGTGCTGTACACAGAGCCCCTCACTGAGGCCACTCATCACAATTTAATGGGGCCCTGTACCGGCCAAAGTTATTTCTCTCCCTCTCTCCTTCTTTCTATCTTTCTCTATCTTTGAGCACAGTGAGGGAACAATGAAGGCAGCTGAAACAGGAGAGGCAGAGGCACATTCAGATCATCATCATGCCATCACCTGGCACAACACTGGTTAAGATACAGCACTATCTGTTTCATGATTTATGAGGCTATCAACATGCGCTTTCTTTCCCTCTCATCTCTTTCACGCACACACAAGAAAACACAAACACTTAAACACGAGCACACACACACGCTCCTTGAGTTTCCTTTCCCAGTTTTTTTCTCTCTTTCTGGAGACAGGTTGTTCACAGCAGTTTGAACATTCAGAGCGGTGGCTTGCCAGATGCTTGGGCGTCTGTCAACGCGGTGCTATTGTTAGCTAGTTTTTGATAAGATTTACATGGCAGAAAAGCCATCAAATAAGATATACTACTGAGAATATGAGAGGGGATCACACCTAATCCGCACACCTGCGTCTTGGCAGTGCTAAGTCTCTTTTCCATCCAGACCAACGCACACAAGACACATGCGACCGCCCACCCACACTCACACAATAGAGACTGCAAACTTAGAACCAAAAAACTGGGAGTTACACAGCAGCTTGAGTCTGATTTAGATGTAGGTTTTCCCGGGGCTCAAAGACTCACGATAACCATACTTGTTCAAAAACTAACACACATATAGTACACGATTCAAACTTGCACACACCGGGACATTACAGTGAGCTGTCTGATAACTTGTCTCACTGTCATTTTCCACCACAAGAGCTAACATTTCTCAGGAAAATGGGACTTTTACTTTTTAGCCAGAGGAACCATCCAATCGTGGTTCCCATTGTTCTCTTGCAAAATAATGTGTCAAACAAAGTGGTTGCTTTTCATTCTACAACTCTACTTATATGCCTAATCTTTATCATGCATCAGATGAAATTTAAATGCAGACATGAGTGTACTGAATTAACTTTTAGTTTCAGATTCAGTTCCTGGAGCCCTCTCTGGTGCTGGCCCATTATACTTTTGCCTCTGACTGATGTGCACACACACACACAGACACACTGTGCACACCAAACCTGTGCTGATTAGAAAAGAACTGGGTCACTTGTGCCCCAGCTAGTGGCACTTTCTGCTCTGGCCCTATAAGCCCCTTGGTTACCCAGAATCCCTTGGCATCCATGTCAGAGCCAGGGCCTGCGGCAACACACCTGTGTCCACAGTTCTTCACTGGGATCAATTAGCATTAAAGTTTCAGAGCTCCTCTCCCGCAGTGTGGACATAGTGTACACTGGAGGGGTACAGCCTGAGAACAGCCACAGAAACAGACTGACAGAGACGTGGAGAGAGAGATAGATTTATAGACACACACACCCTAGCAGTCAGAAAGACACACACACACACACAATTTCCTAACCTTAACCCTATACCAGCTGCATTTCTGGGTCCGAGTGCTGGATTTTTCATGTGAAAAAGTACAAGAATAATCCACACACACACACACACACACACACACACACACACACACACACACACACACACACACACACACACACACATATCCTCTCACATTCTGTCTAGAGCAACACCAGCATGTCCACGAGGAAACGAGCATGTGCTATAAATTCTGCTGTGGCTATACCTGTATTACATGCCGGCTGCTTTTACTGATCACTCTTCCTTCTCCGTTCCACTGAATTGATCTCTCCATGACTTTGCTAATGCTTCCTCCTCACACACTTAAACAAGCTGTTTGAACTTTGACTATATCATTTACTCCTGGAGTTTTTTTTTTTCTTTTCCCTTTAACTCAAGGAGATGTGGCAAAATCAGGATCCTTAAATAAACTCTGAACACAGATGTGAAACTGTGACTTTATAGTGTATTTTGTGTACTGAAATATGTTTGCATTGTAGTACTATCTACATACAGTATCAAAAAACAAACAAAATTGTCATTAGTTTTGTTCTTAACATTCAAAGCCCTTTAACCTCTAAAGGAAACTCTTATGGATATTATGTTTTGTTGTTCTACTCAGACATAAGAAAGTTTTGTTTTCCACCTTTTTCTTTTACATTATCAACATTTTTTGGCAGCTTTTCAAGTCTTACAAACACAACTGGATTCTAAAGAGGTCATCCATTCGAGCTTGTAGTATATATCTTTGAATTTCTGTCTCATCCACCCACAGGTTGTTTTTTTAACCTTTCCTCTTCTTTTCTTCTAAGTTCACTATAGCTTCCGTATGAGCTGCTATCCTCCTAGTTGAGCCACAAAAATCTATCAGAGCTCCATCTCCACCGTTACATGAAGCGTCACATATCTACTCACCAGCAAACAGATAGTCAACAAGTAGGCGGTAGCGTTTGTTTTGAAGAGACTGTACATTCCCGGGGCTTTCGCCCCAGGGGGGCTTTCCCACCACCGTGTCTCAGTTTAGAGGAAGCATAGGTGTGTTTGCCTGTGTGTCCCTGCCAATGTGTATATGCATGTATGGGTGTGTGTGTGTGTGCCACAGAGGAAAAAGAGCACTGAGGGCAGCTGTACCTGTGCTGCCTCGTGGTTGTCTCTTGACAGTGCCCTTCACATCACAGCATGGGCTCGGATGTTGGATCTGACAGAAGTGACCTCCATGCCACATCACCCTCACAAGGCACAAAAACACATACCTATACACAAACAGACGTGCACCAAACCCAGACAGACAGATCTACACACACATACACACTCCTGGTAACTTGTTGGTATGTATGAAAGCACAAGGGTGATTCTGAAGAGACATGGTGGTGCACGCAAGACAGTAACATAAAAAAGCCATACATAAAATGCTATACATTCTAACATATCCTGTGCATAACCACAAATTGCATACCCACTAACCCCTCTAGACTACTTAGCCCCCCCCCGTCAGACAGCTATCAATAGGGATTCCACAACAGCATGGGTAAACAAAGACAGCATGAAAAAAAAGAGCCTGAATTCAAAGGCAGAGTGGGGACCCTGTTATTCTCCCTGAGCAGGAAATTATTTGCTGGCAATTTGTGACTCATTTTGAAGTGTTTTGTGTGTGTGTGTGTGTATGTGTGTGTGTGTGTGTGTGTGTGTGTTGGGGGGGGGGGGGCGCTTTTGACACATATGTCGTGATGCAGAGGTGGGTTGAGGGGAGTTGGGTTCGGCGGTAAACTTAAATATTTAAAATGTCAAGCCGCTTGTTCTTTACAGTGCTGCTATTTCCAGAGAATTGTTGGCTAATCAGAAGTGGTGTTGCATGTGTCAAACAGAAAGCAGTAATTGATGGGATTCAGTGCAGGCACAATTCAGTGTGATTGATAGAGCGTTGAGGAAGCACTGAGTCTAGCATTTTTCTCCGTCTGTAAATAATAAACAATATACTTCACTTATGCCGCACTGTGGAATTCAGTAGAATGATTATTTTATTTGGCATCTCTTTCCTAAACTCTTCAATCAATACTGTACTAACACAGTCACCTTCTTCAACTGATTAGCCTTATCTTAATCCCCATAAACACAATGTCGTTACAAGTAAATCCATTTCCTTAACACTCTTTCCACCAGCAACATACTGTATTTTACTGGCCTCCCCTAGGCCTAATTGAAATTAAGTTAGGTGACCTTTGGGGTGCCTATAGGGGCCTGCTTGTTCCACAAGCCCCTTGCTATATTTCATTTGCTAGAACCTCATAAATCAGCCTGTTGAACTCAGCTGCAATGATGGTCTCGACCTTTCTCATGACATTTTCAAATGGCCACATCCTCTACCTAGGATCATGGCACCATGAAAGGCACCCAACCATGGTATATGAAGATGAGTCCACTTCAGCAAGCACATGGGAGCAAATAAACCAAGTGGCATTGGGAAATGGCATTGGAGATAGGCATTGATTGTACAAAGTGGTGTTCTGTGTGTACTGTTTTGGTAAAAGAAAGTTTCTCACTGAGCACATTCCTCGCATTTTAGCAGTCTATGGAAAATGCTTTTGACTTTGAGAAGACTCAAATTTACAACACACACTTGAGCGCTGTGTAGAAACGCTTTAGATTTGCTGAGGACACCATCTAAAACACTGTTGGTGGAAAGAATAAAGGCTTATCATTCAGACCAGGTGGGTTTACATGTTCTTCACTGTAGCACCCTTTGAACAAGATCCTCATTGTATGCAAATCTACAGTGGCAACACTATAAAGTAGCTTTTCCTTCTGTGTTGCTGGGCATGTTCTATGTATAGTCTGCTGAAGAAATCCTGTGTATGTGTGTGTGTGTGTCTGCGTGTGTGTGTGTGTACTGCAGGGAGAGAAGTAAAGGTCCACTTGTGACAAGTCTAGTGGGAATAGGAACATCTGGTGGACCGGCTGCTCCTCTGGTTAACATGCTCCTCCTCAGTGGCCCCCGATGACACACACACAAGTACCACATGCACACACACATGCAGTTGCACACACATACATATGGACACAAACAAAGTCAGGCGCACGTACATATGTATACATGTTACAAACACACGCTCGGCCTCCTTTCCCGGCCATATACTTTTAACGTAAATCCACATTCTTGTAATGTCACGCAAATAACAGTCCATCAGGTCACCATTATCACACAGGGGAGAGGTATAAATAGAGAATCTATCATTCATAGAATGATGCTAAAGAGCAACTATGTCCAATTTGCACCAGATGCTCTCCATAGCCAAATTAAGCCTGCATAACTGCTGGTGGAAAATGTCATGTTATTGGCAAGGTGAACCCACTCCACTCCAACCCCTGTTCTTCATGTAGCTTTGCATGAATTTGTGCTGGCTCACTCCAATATCCGCCCTGTAATCGACTAAATATGGGGGCCATGCCTTGTGTTATCTTTCTCACTTTGTCCTTAAGCACACAAACATCATTCATCATCCCGTATAACTCTGCGGCGCAGTGAAATGCCATCCTTGCTGCACTGGATGGAACACGGCCTCAATTAACACTTCCTTTACTTTCGTTAACTAAGTAATGTTATAGGCAGAGGTCATATTTCCGCTGAGTGTATGGTCGTGTAACAGAAGACGACAGGATGAGTGGGTCACTATTCTCCCATGAAAGGTTGAGTTACTTGATAGAAGTGGCAGCAGTCTTACTAGAATGATTGCTCACTGCCTCCAGGCCTGGCATTTGGCGCCCTAGGCGAGATTTTGGACTAATAACTCCGACCTCCCTTCACTGCCTGCCTCCTCTCTCACCCTCATCACACACACATATTTTTATCTATGTCTGTGAGGACCAAATTTGTATTTTGCAGTAAAATCTTCCATTTACAATCCCACATCCTAAAGATTCTCAGCTGTAAACATGTCCCCTTTCCCAGAAACAACACTAATTAACTTGGTAGAAGTTATTTTTTCCTACTCTTACTATAATCATGAGGTTATTTGGTCCTCATGATGATTGTAAGAGTGCACAGACAGAAAAACACACTCCTAATCTCCAGTTTTTCTGCAGGCTGCAGCCAGGTCTCATCGGAGAAATGGTGGGAGGTGTATGTGTCTGTGTGTGTGTGTGTGTGTGTGTGTGTGTGTGTGTGTGTGTGTGTGTGTGTGTGTGTGTGTGTGTGTGTGTTTGTGTGTGGTGGAAGCAGTCTTCACTTCCTGAATGACCCTGCCAGGCTGAGGAACACTCAGTTGGTCTCCTGCCAGAGCCTCAGCACCCTTCCTTCACCAATCTATGTAATGGCCGTGCTAATGATGGTAAAGCAGCCGGTGCCTCAGAGAGCAGTAATTTAGACAGTGCTAACACTATCGCCAGTGCAGTCATTCCATGGTGATGATATGCTCCTGATATCAGCCACTCCAGCACCCAGTGGTTTCGTTGTAGCGACATGACAGAAGTAGATAATAAGAAAAAGAGCATGTGCACGCACACATACACACAAAAAAAAAAAAAAAAAAAAAAAAAAAATCTTGGAATCTGAACAGAAAAGACTTATTGTAAGTGTTTACTTTCTCAGCTGTTTCTCATGGCTGAGAATGGGAGTGTATTGATTTCCTTTTCAGAAAAATAATACAGAGGAAGAAAGGAACATAAATAAAAGCAAGAAAACTAGAGAATGTTATGGAGAAGAGGAGGGAGGGTGGAAGGCATCAAGGAAGAGAAGAAATTGCCACACATGAAAAGGCTTTTTAATGTTATTGGGAAAACAGCAGTGAATAGAAGTCTGAACAAGGGGGCTATTTTTACAACCGGCGCCAACACAGAGGAATGAACGATGAGTTGAATATGCATCGATTCCCCCCAATATTGAAAAACACAAGTAACGTATAGGTAGCGCTGACCTCCTGTAGCGGACCATCACACACACACCTTACATCCATATTGATGAATCTCACCAAGCTTCCCTGTGTTTGCCATCCATCATCAATCATTTCCACCTTTGTATAGGCGTGCAATTTTATGTGGAAAGATAAAAAAAAATACACAAGACAACATGCAAAAGCACAACACGAGGAAACAAAGTGATTAATAGTGAAGAAACACGAGGCAAAGGGACGAAACTGCCTTCCAACTGTTGAAATTTAAAGTCTGGTGTTGCCCTTGTCAATGGGCTATTCAAATGAGTCTTTGTGGGCTGATCACGTTATCAAGCTGTATTTGAATCAGATCAGCGTGTTCCTTAATAAATATCTCTTTCTCAATTTTTTATCTGTCTTCAGCTAATTAAACACAACCTATTCTTTTTGTGTTCTTTGATAAATGGCAGTGGTGTATAACGTTTGTCACAATAATGATCTGTGAGGTGTCCTGTTCCAGGAAAATAATAGAGTTGGTGCAGTAAACTCCATTATGTGTTATGAAAATCATCACCTCAATCGCATCTATTACTTTCTTAAATAAAGACATCTCTCAGTGCTTTATCGCTTATCTAACCAGATAATGTTTACTTAAATCAAACTAGGTCTTTTCAAGCAAATACATGAACATCTGCACTGATTAAAAATAAAACCATGGATGCATCTGAGTGAGCAAGTTAGACACATGCCGAGGTAAACCAAAGTTGTCCAAGTAGCTGCAGATAATTTGATTGGGATACATTTTGACAGAAAATAAACTTTTAATGAAGAGCCGTGTGGTGGGAGAAATTAGCCATTACCCTACAGAGCTGGCATAAAATGTTTATAAATGACAATGATGTTGGCACTGACTGTGAAGGAAGTGCAGAGCTTGGGGAACATAGTGACGTTTAGGCTGTCAGAGAACAGGTCACAGACTTTACCTCATCTAGGGAGGTAGCGAGAAAGAAAAGAAAGTAAAGGCGAGAGAAAGACTGAGGGTGACAGAGGAGAAAAACAGGAGGAGGAGCACGAGGAGGCACGCGAGAGATTGCAGTTATGATGTGCATGAGAGAGGAAGACAGTGAACGACAGGACCGGAGAGTTTAAAAGGCATGGCGTCTGTTGGCTGGCAGGATGGACGAAGGGATAGAGGGAAGTACGCGACAGCAGAGCGTGACAAGTGCGGCAGAACAAACCGGTGGTGACTCATGGGCTCCTTCATTCACGACTGTGATCAGATCCAGCAGGACAGCCCACCATATGGGATGGCACAACTTATTCATCCAATCACTTGGACTACATACGGGACCAGAAGAGGAGAGGGGATGGTGTGTGTGTTTGTGTGTGTGCCTGAAGGTTTTCACATATGACAGTAAATGAAAGAGGAAGTGAGGAGAACAAGGCTACTTCAAGGATTAGGTCATTAATTGACAAAAAGCTCAACATTTTTGAACAAATAAACAAGAGGCATTAACTGTCACAGGAAACAAGACATTGCATTATAAAACATGCATCACTGCATGATTGGTTTGGAATTATAATAACTGATTTTGAACCCCTTTTGCCCCCCTCAATGATGATCGTGTTAACAGCTTTTTTCACTGAATTATATCCCATTTACACCAAACTGTTGTACTAGAAACCCAACCAATTCTGCCTGCAACATGACTATAAAAACATGAATACAGCACAATTAAATGGGGAACTGTGGGGAATCAGATGCTAAAATTAGCTGTTGTCACTCTATACTCTGAGATTATTTGTTTATCCTCTTAAGAAAAAAAAAGCTAACCTATGACTCTGTCATCCAAACGACATATTGAAAAGAGTCAAAGACATTAAAACAAATTATTAAATAAAGGCTTCTGAGCACATAACGTTGTGATAATCACTCCTGTCTTTTCTGGGCCTCCGTTAAATGCAGATTAAGGCTAAGCTCTGTGAGGTGAAGGGCCTGGCGAATTGAGCCCTAGCACACGCACGCAAGCACAGGAATAGAAACAGACATAATCTAACCAAAGCCAGATATTTTTGTGAAGAAAAGAATGTTTCTACCCGGGTTGGCAAGAGGCGTCCTAAACCCTTTTATAAAGTACCTAAACTACACTGTGCTTCACTGAAAGCAGAACCAATTTGCTTAACTTCACAACATGCAGGGCCTCTCCGATAAAAGTGTCTGTCCTATGCCATGGCTGGCAAAGATATTGTTATCCACTTTGTTCCTCTGCCACCTTGCCAGCTTACTCAATTTTTGCAAGACAGATAGCAATCGTCGTGGGGTAATTTAGGGATTAGACTGGAGGTGTATTGTAATCATCTGCTTCTGGGGTAGTCATTTGGGATACAGGATGGAAAAGTCTGTCCAAGATCTAGCTTTTATATTTTATCTAAAACAAGGGTTCTTTGAAATCCTCAGACCAACACAGAAATTTCTTTTTCATAGTACCACCATGTACATGGGTAATATTCCTACATACCATGAAGACACTGCATCGTCAACATTATTTGTAATATAATGGCAATATTCTGTCATAGCAAGCAGTAGTAACATGTATGAATATTGTCTCAGAGCCACTGTGATGTGACACACAGCTTTAAGTGTAACTAAAACACCGCAACACAGACATCAAGATTCAGTAAACAGACACACCTAATTTGTGGTTATTCACTATAAAACGCTTCAAAATGAGGACATGATGAAAATATGTGAGAATTCAGCAGGAATGTCAGAGGGTACTATTAGCTAAGGTAAAGAAACACATTACACATCCCAAGAGGTTAGTTACAGTGTTATCACATTGTCAGTGAGTCTTATTCACAGCCAATCCTTCTGCCTTCTTGTTCCCTCTGCCCTCTGCCACAGGCTCTCTTCTATTCTTAGATCCTCCACTCCAAATGATCTACTTTTCACTTTTTTTTTTTTTTGGTCCCCATATTACAGGCAATTCAGTTTGGCAGGTACAACACGGCTCTTCAGAGAAGATATATGTATTGAACAGTGATCTCAGTGTCATGTATCTTGTCACTGTTGTTCAGCTGTCTAAAATAATAAAATGTCTTTTACCAACAAGGTAGCTTAAAAAAAACATTTGTTTACTTTATTAGTATTGTCTGTATGTCTACCAGAAAAAATGTGACCCAACACTACCAAACATTTGTGTAACAGTTTAGTACATAACCACATTCTTACCAAACAAACTCCGTAACAGCAATCTAATAGTAAATATGTGGCACAATAGGCTTTCGGTGGCCAAAGAGAAGATGTCCTTCATGTAGCTGCTGCATAACAACCAGATATTGAAGAGAAAAGTGTGTATATAGTTACTGGCCTTGTTAAAGAATGAAACAAAACTATGAAAACCCAGATATGGTACTGAGATTTAAAATAAGAAGTAAAGTTGGAAGTACCGTTATCACGGCAGAGCTCCATCTTATATCTGACCACTGCCTGAAGGCTCTCTGCTCTCCACATTTTGCCTTTGCCCTATCTGGGGCAGCAATATTTGATGAGCTTTGACAGTAGTAAAAGACGGTACGCATCCAAAAAAAAAAAAAATGGTCACATTCTGACTCTAGATAATAGATGTTGCCATTCTAAGCCAATAATAGTGTCTATAATGAAATCAGTGGGGCAGAAAAGAGGCGCTCTTTCATTTCCTTATGCAGGGCCGTGCGTTTTGTACATCCCATTATTCATCAGGTCCTGGCTGCTGATAACTGTCCCATTTGCATCTGAATCAAGAATGCCTTATAACCTTCCCCCCAAAAGCACCAACCCCATGCAAATGAAGTGACCTAAAAAGAGCAGGTACTGTATTTAGTTATTTGTGCGCAATTGTGACCTACTCTGGAGGTTGTGTTAAATTGGTAGCAAGATAGAATCTACAGAACTAGTAACATTGTGTAGACAGTATCAGGATAATTACATGTACGACACATCTAGATGTGGTTAAGGAGATTAAAATATGCTCTGATAAAATTGGTTTCTATATTTCTTTACGTCCAAAGCTGGAGGTTTTCTACAGTACAGTCTGTATCCACGCTGTATCTTGTGCTGCCCTTTTTTTCCCCCTGACATGCCCTACTTCAATGAACAAAAGACAGGGCAAGAGTGCATGTAGAAAACAGTGAATATTCTTGGCCTTGCTTTCTGGAGAATGCTTGACTCACTTCAGCACACTCTGCAGTTCAAAGGTGCAAGACTTCCCTATTTAAAATCTCTGCTGCAAGTCAGGAACATACTGTGTGATATTTGTGATCAATCATAACTGCAGAAAAAAAGATTGCACTGGCTCAAAATAATAAAAAAGATGCTATCCATAAAGTGGCGATCTGTTGAGGGATGAACTCCTGAGAGGAAAGTCTAGCTGTGCCAGATAGACTGTTCAAACCCCCAGTAGACGGACAGATTAATGGAGTGTGCTTTCATATACGGTAGTCGTCTCAAAGCCAGGATGAAGTTAGGTGCAATCCTCAGCTGTCTAAACTGCACAGTAAGGAAGCGCACGTTGAGGTATGAGTAATGTGTTGAATCGCAGATGGGTTTCTTCAATGTGTAAACTGACATATATTGTGTATAATTCAACAATACTGTAAAACCTCCTCTCTAAAGCCTGCATTTACACAAGCAAAGACACTCACATATTCTCTGTTTCACACACAGAACCAACACAAACACACTTCCAAATGCCAGAGGGCAAATGGGTAGAAAAAGGAAATGGGGGTCTTTTGTGCACTCTGAGTTTAGGTCTTGGCCATTAAATAAGCTGGCACTGCAGAGGTGAGCTGCATTGACAATGATATATGGGAGAAACACAATCCATCGCTGTTATGAATTGGTTGGCTTTGGTGCGGACAATGCTTGCACACACGCACAGATACACACAGACAGACATTCACAAACAAGTGCACAGACACACACACACACAATCAAGAGGCAGTGGTAGAGCCAATAGTATCTCCCTCTCTTCCAGACAAATTCAATTTTCATCCAGGACATATGTAAGCTGATTAAAACAGCCAACAAAGACTGAAGAAATATGTCACATCCTTCAGGACTGGACACAATATTGAGTGCTGCTTTGGCAATGGGATGTCCACTCCCCTTCTCCGTCCCTCTCTTTCTAAGTCTCTGTGCCTCTCTCTCGTGACATTTCTGCGTCCTTCCTGATGCCATCATGCATCCCCTTTCTTCCTTTTCTCTATCACAGCCTTTTCCTTTCTTCACTCCAGGGCTCTCTTTCCAACCCTCCTGCCCTTGAAAAGGCAAACATATTACTCACAATATTCCACAAAAACCATGACATGAGTCCTCTGTCTCTAAAATCAATATTGATACTATGTATTAGTGATGTACTGATTGTTTTAGAAGCTACAAAGTTGAATATTATCATTGAGCACTGTCCAGTTGATGGGATGTGCAGTCATTATTTAAGCTCTGTGGAAGCACTGGTGTCTTTCATTTCCCATACCATCTGAAAACAATGAAACTAAAAATATAAATCCTCTAACTTAACAGATAGGCTGATATACCCATCCTACAGTATCCTGAAAATAACAAAGAAAGGAAGTGGTGGCAGCATCGTCTTCTACCTTGCACTTGTGGCTGGGGAGGAGCCTTGACAGTCAAAAGTGTGTCAGACAGACACACACATGCCCGTGCACCAGGGGCGTCACAATGTCTGTTTAGCCACTGCAAAATAATGTCATATCACCAGAAGATGTGTGAAGAACAGAGCTGAATTATGAATGGAGGGAGGTTAATTATGGATGGAGGGAGGGCAGAAGTAATGCCTCAGACATTTCCCTGAAACACATGGTTGGATACATGGCTACGGACCCACTGCACACTCCTTGGCAAGTAACAAGTCAGAGACTCCTTAATTAGCTAGTCGGCACTGATAATGGTTGGTCTTTGTTGCGTGTGGATGTATTCAACCTCATTTCTGTTAAAGACCACTCTTCAAATGAGTGCATAAGATGAATGTGCTTAACTCAAGTTGACAAGGAAAACTGTGCTCTTGTCGACAATAAAGCGGCAAAATGATTATATGAAAAGCAATTATAACCACCGCTCATCCTTATAGGGTGATGTGGAAAGTGATAGTCAAGACGGACATAAAAGAAATCCAGGAAAAGAGAGAATAAAGCACTGAAGTTGACTTCTGTCAAAACTTTCTTTTGGGAGAAAATATAACACTTTCATTATTTTTGTTTTTAAACATACCTTTTGGCAGATGACTCACAAATATTTGACAGTTTTAATATTTGTCCTTTTCATAGATCCGAACTGTTCTAGCTGTTTGATGCAATCAGCTGTCTGCATTTATGCGGACAAATGATTCCTTTACAGAGCACCTGGAGCTCTAATGGATTGAATGGGCTGTCAACCACAAACAAAAGCCATACCCTCCAAAAAGGGGGTCAAAGTTTGGTTTGATAGCATAGAATTGGAGGGCGCAGACTGGGTTGGTGGGGTGACTTTAAGAGAGTCGAAAAGATCAGGGTGGAACTAACAAGGGGCGTGCCGCCTCCTGCATGGGAGAAAAGACAAGGCCATTTGGAAAGAATGATGCTCCAGACACCCGTGGAGCCTTGTTTTGAGGGCTTGTGACCCCTGAAGGTTTTGTGGAGTTGTAGGAGGATTAGTCAAATTGCCCCACTGCTTTTGTGTCATAGTCATGACAACTCAACCTGTGCAGCTTGTACTCATAATTGAACTTTTACTGAAAACAGCAGATACCTCAGTCACCCACCAACAAAAGGCAACATCTATTCGAAATTGCTCTCCTTCAAAATAGTGAAAAGAAATGAAAATATCTGAATTGTGTGTCAGTTAGTCACAGGGAACTGAAAGTTTAGTCTTACATCTACCAGACTTCTGTTTGGCAGTGAAACACAATTTCAAAATAATGTTACACAGCTTTTTGAGATATGAACAGTGTTGTTACAATAAGGTTACTCAATACCTGTCTTTCTAGCCATATCACCCGCATCTCCAACTATTTGTCACCTCAGCAATTCTACAGATCAAACTATGCGTCTAGATATAGAAGACTGAAGTGTCTTTATAGAGGCAGACTACTACAGCCAAGCAGTTGTGACATAGTATCCTAAATTCATTGCTGCTTCATTCAGTGGGTATCTGCAGAGGACTCTGATTGCCTTCCTCACTGTGAATACAATTCCAACGGTGCAAGTGACTAATAAGAAGTAAAGCTTATTCGTTTAGTTCAAGGTTGGAGAAGATAAAGGGGAGAAAGAAAAAAAAAAAGGAGCCAGACATTGTCAGGTCCAAAAGAAGCTGAGTGGTGCTGCACGGGGCACCGTCTGACGTCTGCCTGTTGCAGTCCTCAGCACTGAGGGCCTTGGGACATTCACATGGCCCATTCACCCATTTCTACTGAAACATTCAAAGCTTTGCTTCCAAAGGACCAAACTTTTGTTCCTTCACAAAAGGCCTGACCAGAGGTTCTCCCATAGATGGGAGCCCCGTACAAAATCAGATTATTTCCAGTGAAATCCTCCTTTCTCCACCTGCCAGTTAACTATGTCAGTGCCATTGTGTCTTCTCTGAAAAAGCTCTCCATTTTGGTATAATGGAGGCTGGATGTGCATTATTGCTTTTACTGCCATTTATTCTAAGAGGAAAGAGGCACACCCCACCCCCACACTCCTTCCTCTCATTTTTTTTTTTTTTTTTTTTTTTATTTGAAGAAAAATCTGGGCCACATGCCCCAGAGGAACGCAAAGTGCTTTAATTCATTCGCACCTTTTCTCTCTGGCTGCCATCTCCAAGGCTTCTCTTTATGCCCAGAAGTGATTTGTTCAGGCTGGACCATCATAGCAATTATGGTAGCGGCCTGCTTCCCTATTATGAGGAGAGATGACTGACAACAGAGGGATGGTGCGGGGGTGGAAGGGCACTTGGCTTCAATTTATTTGATCTAAAACATTTTTTCGTTCATTGGCATCCACTCATGTAACAAAACACAAAACTGGTAAGATTATCTCCTTGAGATTTTTTGACTAAAAACATCTCCTCCAATTCTTTACATAACGTTTTTCAATTACCTTCCTCACCTTACTGGGCAAAACGATTGCCGGCCACAGTTAGGTGATGCAGGGCAGAGAATGCCAGCGATGTAACAGAATACTGAGGGGCATGGCAGGCAGTGATGTGTAGCAATTAATGTAATGGACATGAGAGAGCGCACAATCCTTGGACTAATGAGAATGTCTTATATTACAGTGCAAATGCACAGGGTCGCCAAGACTCCTATCATTACTGGGCTATAGGAAGATGGCTCACCACAAAAGGGGATACTCCATAAATGGATAATGCGGAGAGAGCAGAGTACGGCGCCACTGAGCCGATGTTCCATCCAAGAGTAATAATTCTGCCTGGAGTGACACAGGGTCATTGGAATGGATGTAGACAGGATGTGAGTAAAAATAAAGCATTTAAAGAAAACAGGGCATTAGGTTGAAGAGGGGGGATAGTGAGGAATGAGGAAAAGTGAAGTTGATAAGAAAGAAATTGGAGTAACACAAGAGTAAAGAGGTAGAGGTGAGAGTGAAATGAAGAAAAGAAAAGGAGAGGGGGCATGTGAGGAGAGTAATAGACTAAGAAAGGAGATGTGTGTGAGGAACCGGGTGAATAAGAGATGAGAGAGCATAGTGTACGGACAGCGATGAAGCAATATGACACATTGGCTAATCAGTCTGCTGTCTTTTTCTTTCACAAGCTGTCATCTTGGCCATCAAGCCATCAAGACCTTGTGCCTCTCCCCCTCTCATTGACTGATTTCCCTGTTCAATTATTCAAGGTTTATAAGCAGGAACCATCTATTCAGCTAGCAGCAGATCCAGTAAAATAATGGAGAGGCTGCTTCTTCAGCCATATTGACTGTCATAAAACTTTTACAATTGGCAAAAGAAAAATCAATTTCTCAGACAGACTGTTGCCACCACCGTAAACATATTAATGGTGGTATCAGGAGTGAAGAAAGAGCCCTACCATGTAGAAGACTTTAATAATGCAGACCATAAATGATTTTACATGCTCTCTCACTAATCATAATGTATTGTGGCTGAATATTTACAATGATGGAATGCTATATTTAGCCACAAACAGAATATTTATGATATATGCATGTTGTACATGTGAGTATGTGTGCATATTTAGCTATGCTCCAGTTGAAGTTTGTACAGAATGTAGAGAAAGATTTAGGCATGTGGCTTTAGTTCTCAAGCTGACCTCTCACCTCTCATTGCCTCCATAAAAATCTAACCTGTGTGAGTCACTCTGCGACACAGAAATCAGGTCAACCACTGGCCTGCCAAGCAACGCTAAGCTTCAATAAACATTCCTACACATAAACAGTGCACACAGTCACACAAAAAACACACACACACAAGATCAAACGTATTGACGCACACCCAGACACACACTCCCATTCTCACTTGTCGGAAATCTTAAGGAACATCACAGCTCCCATCTGCCATAATCCGCCCTGGGGCAACAGTGACCTGAGCCACTGGAAGAAACTCATCGAGAGTGGAAGGGAAAAAAAATAATAGTTGAGGTAATGCAGTGTGCAGCCTCATCCTTTACTTAGCTGGCAATGCCTTCAGGGTGGAGATGTTACAAACTCAGCAACCTCCACCGGCTTTCCACTAATGCATGACCCCCGTGCTGTCTGGCTACTTTTCAGGCCTTCATCCTGCCGCCTTTAACTTCAGGTTATAAGTTAGGTTATATGCTTCACATGGAAACCCAGGTTGGTTTACATACAGTACAACTGCACACACTAAGCCCGCACACATACAATATATATACAGTGTACACACATGTACACAAATATATCTGTGCATCTGTACAAGCACACAGTTGAGTCAGACATAATTATGCATGCACACACATCACCAAATCTCTACCCTTTACCATCTATCTGCTTAATCCTTATCCACTGGAGGCAGAGGGTCTGAACTGTGGCAAGCCGTCTATTTTTAAACATGACATATTCGTCATCTCTTAGGGGAGTAACATTGTCATTTATGGAATTCATGAATACCAAGCTGTTGTGTTTTCTTCTTGTTTACTTCCCCCTCCTACTTCTCAGCACAGTTTAACTGTTTTGGATGAATTCAAATAAACTCACAGATGCAGTTGGGTGAGATCCCTGTCTCCGTAAGAGCACAGATGTCAATCAGTTCATGCTGAAGACTGAGCTCACACAGCATTTTGGGCATGTGTGAGTTATAAGTGATCTCTTTCCTCTTCAGCTCGGATCGAGGGATACATTTGCCCTCGGATACACGAGGAGCACAGGCAAAAACTCTGCTAAATTGTCTTTTGGTTTCTTGGTCTCTTTCATCCTCTCCCTATTAATCCTTCCCAGAGAGATATGCTTTCTCAGTCTTAAATCAGACAACTGATCCCTCTTTTAAGAAGATCCAGCTCAGTTTAGTTCCCCTTAACCCAGCTTTATTAGACATTATCACTTTTAGATGATCTGATAAGTCTCCATTTATATTTAGTCACAGACGACCTAAGATTTACCCTTGAAAAAGTTAATCAAAGTCTTAGATTAAGGCAACTGATTTCTAGAAATTTAATGATGAGGATCATGTGGACAGGAAACTTCAGTTTAAGATCTTAAGCAAAACTTGGCATTCCTTATACCACTACGGTACAAGAGTGGACCAAAGGTCCTCTGGCAGACCTCTGGCCAAAGATATTGGCTTCCAAAGCTAATGATC
Source organism: Sciaenops ocellatus (assembly GCA_033000465.1). Lineage (NCBI taxonomy): Eukaryota > Metazoa > Chordata > Actinopteri > Sciaenidae > Sciaenops > Sciaenops ocellatus. Next base: position 11,586,691 of record CP136866.1, on the reverse strand, counting down.
TCAAATTGTACACTTGTGGCTAATTAACCAACACTGTTCCCTCAGTAGCTTACAACAGCAAATATGTCATTGTGAAAATAAACAACAATTACACTTACACTCATTACACTTTAATTGCATCATTCTATGTAACAATCACAAGCAAGGGGACATTTTATTAAATGCTATAACAAAACAAAGATCTGTAAGGCCATAACAAAGTAGAAGACCATATCCCCAAAACTTTAAAAAATCGATTTACACAAAAATAAGAGGTTATGTGAACACTGGGCATTAAATAGAGCATGCATTTAAAACCCTCATGGGTATTCGGTGGTCAACTACAACAGCAACGTGCTGCATGCACTTAATGTGGCTGAGAGTACTGCTGAAGCTTGGGAACACTCATACAGGCAAGGGAGTAATTTGACCCCACTCAAATCCTTCCATCAGACACTAACCAAATAGAAGTCAAAAGACCGAATGAAGAAAGACAAAGAGATAAAAGGGAAGAAAAAATAGAGAAGCGGCTAAACCATTGGGATTAGTGCTAAGTAACTAAATGGACCATATCACTTTTCCATTACCAGAAAGGAATAGCTATTTCAACTGCTGGAATCAAAATAAAAAAAAGGTGAACTCTGTCCTCCCTCCGTCTTTTGTTCATTCACGTGTAAATGTTGCATACTCTTATAGCCTTTCGTTTCGTTCTTCCTCATATGAGCAAATGGAGATTTGCCATCATATCCTTGAGGCCCATCAATAAATAAACTTGACGCAAATAAACAGATAAATAAATAAATATGAAGAGCCTAGCAAATGGGCATCACTCAGCATTAGTGATGGAACCATGTCAAGCACAATCATGCTTGACTGGAGAGAGAGTGCCTGAGTGTACAAAGCATTCTTGCTGATTACACATACTGTGTGTATGTGTGTGTATTTTTCTTTTTACCTTCATTTAACCCTCTCAGTCTCTCCTGCCCTCTTTAACTCCTTACCAGTATCACTACTGATACAACTGTCAGTCACTGCATAATACACCCACTCAGTCCATTTCATTGAATTCCATGCCTCTCCTGCCTTTAATCTGTCACCTATTTACCCCTTTCCACCACAATGTACATAAGATGACAACTTCATCATCACAACATTTCTTTCAACTAGGTTAAAAGCCTCAGCCTTCTTCTTTTACTTTTTATACTGCTTTTTCATCTGTCTGGTTGTGTCTTACAAATAATGTGATTACCATATTAAAGATCTGATCAGTCAGATGGCTGATCTAATGACTGCATTTATCCTTTAGAACATGATTATGATGAGGATGTTGCTGTCCTGACAAACAGGACTCACTGCACATTTTCACAGATGCAATGGTGACCATCAGGAAAAAAACAGATTTCTTTTGGACCTGAAAGCAGTTGTCATGGCCAGAGCCATGTGTTTCCCTCTTCCCCTGTCTCTCTTGTCTGCATTTGTGTGGGTGTGGTCTCTCTTCTTCACTCTGGCTCACTGGTTCTACGCTCTCTACACACCTGGCAATCATCTGCAATCAGCACACCTCTCTGCTATCAAACAATCATCTCTGCGTACAAGCACTCTGGACAAACCGCTAGTCCATGTTGGATCATAGTTCTACTCATGGTATGTACGTGCTTTGCGTCTTGCTTAGAACCTAGTGTATTTTGTACTAGTATATAGTAGTTTGTTTGCCTGCCAGTCTGTGAGACTTGCACCTTTTTTCCCTGTCTCAAGATTTTCTGCCTGCTTGCCTTTCTCACCATCCACCAAGCACGTCAGCTACCAAGCCTCCACCACAGCCTCCCACATCTCCATTCCTGTCCGTATTCTTAATAAAAGACTTTACCTGCCTGTCCAGTGTCTGCATTTGGGTCCGCTTTAACAAAGTTTTAACAATTTTTAAGTTTTTGCTTTATGTTGTTTAGACAGTTTTTGATTTTAAAGGTCCAGTATGTGGGATTTAGTGGTATCTAGTGGTGAAATTGTGAAATGCAACCAACTGAATAACCTTGACCTCACCCTCCTTTCTACCGTGTAGGATAAACTATGGTGGCCACTCCTACACCCTCTGTTGGAGGGTTGGAAAGGGCTCATTCAGGTAACGTAAATCTTATCCTTATTATCAGGTAATTATACACTATTAAAACAATTTAATTAATCCTTAATTATGCATATTATATTCCATTTCTACCACAATCTGCCAATAGATCCCCTTAAATTTAACACAGTGGACCTCCACTAGCTACATTCATTTTTTCCTTTTCTCAAAGCTCAAGACCTAACAAATAGATCATTTTATATTAGAGAACACTATAGGAGTCACTTTCTGTCAGATTTATTGTTCATTAATTATGCATTATTTATTTTGATCTAAAAAATGTTTTTTTGGTTGATCTTCAGCTAATTTTAAAATGTGCATACTCAAATTACTGTAAAGATGGAACATCATCTTACTTGCACCTCAGAAAAGTAAAGTATGACTTCATTAACACCTCTGAAAAACATGTTGAATTCACCTTGTACCACTATTAACTTAAAATCAGGAAAGCAATGCTGTAAAATCCAGTTGCTTCAAGCTGAGAGCATCACATACATCACCTTTTTTAATATCCTTGTTCTCATCATCATCTTTACTAACATTCCTATTGAATGGAACATTTAACATTCTTTGACATACTCTCTCTTTATCTGTATTACTGTGTATTACCACTATCACTCATCGCCCAGTCTGGATTTCCTTTCTTATACCCCCTATTTCAGACATTAAGCCCGCCTAATGGAAAAGTAAAATATTAATTCCACCTCATTGTGGCTGACAGATTGTAGATAGTGGCTGACACTTCAAATGCAAACATCAGCCTGGACATTATACAGTATCTTATATTTTAATAATAGTCACATCGCGTGAAGGAGGTTTGAAAAAAGAACACGGGAGTATGACAGCAGAGGAAGAAGCATTTGATTCTGGCGCTGCCTCTTATTGTCAGTGGAACACATAACCATACAGGATGGCATCCTATTCCACGGCACATTATTTGTTCTCTCGCTGATCATCAGTTGGCCCTGCTGTATGCCTAATGAGCGATAAATAAGGTTTAATTCAACCGACACAAGTTGCCCATCCTTCAACACTAAGCATGATGGCTTGGGCGAGATTCCATTGGAATTATATGAGGGCAATTTTTCAGCTAGTGGGATGGTCCGACTGCCTCTCCTGTATTTGGCTTCCACAGGCATTCCTTTGGCTTTAAGCTCTGCAAGTTTATAGCTCTATTAGGAATTCATCAAACAATGAATGATATCAATCTTATTGTGTGAATGTGCCCTGGGTAAAAATAAGATGAAACCTTCCATTATGGGGCCCCCAAAGCATATTTGCCCTGCAAAATTGATCCAGTATTGACAATTTACACTTAGGGTGACCTTTCATAACTGCCCACATACTTGAAAGCCAATATTGTTTGGAGAGTGAGCAAGAAAAAAAAAAAAAAAAAAACGCAGCCCACTGCAAATGCTCTAGGATATTATTGAATATGATAAGTTAGTAGACATTTTTGCTCTGCAGTTGTTCGTTGATGGTCCACTAGGCGGGAGGGCAGAGTACTTTTTACATCAATGAGGCCCTGTGCCAATAAAGTAAGACAATATTGGACATAGGTGTTGAGAGCGCCGAGTCCATTATAGCACTAGGTCATTGACTTTATTTCAAAAAAAAAAAAAAAAAAGAGAAGGAAAGAAAGTAGAAAGTAAGCATTACCATAGGGAGCTAGGCTCCACATGATAAGTTTTATCAGACAGGGAGTTGTAAAAGGGCATAATGGCATCAAAAGGGCATGCAGACAGCCCCCTGTTGATACCCTGTACTCGAGTAGATAACTTAGGAATAATTCAAACAACAGCAACGGGTTTAGGGGGTACTTAACAGCAGGGGCAGGGCCAGGGGCGAGAGACCCCTGGTGTCCACTCAGGGAGACTGTCTTATACTAAGATTTGATTTATCCTCTCAAAATGGCTCCGTGTCACACTTCACTTACTTTACGTCCTCTCTTGGCAGAGTCAAGCAACGAATCAGTTATGCGCCAAGGGTACTCAAATGGTACATAAAATCTTCATCTATATTTCCATGATGGGTTTTCTCCTGTGGGTGAAAAATGATCAGGTCCAGAGAGAGGCTCTATGGGTCAGTGGGAGGGACGAAAGCCTTTGTCTATGCCCTAGGATGTCAAATCTTAAATGGGGTGGCTGTCCATGCCTCAGTTCCTTCCCATCTGCCTTTCCTTTTGGCTGTTGATAAATATCCTTATCTATGAGAAGCAGGTGATAGATTTTAAGCAGCACGTCTCTACAGAGCCCTGCTCTCATCTACTCTATTGATATCTCACATCTACTAAGCCATCCAAGCTATAGCAAGAGGCACTGACACCCTCTGGGTCTCTTCGCCCCAAATCATGTTAGCTCCACTTCCTGTAGGATCACCTCTAGGGCCGCCCCAATGAATAACATCTATCAACTGAAGTGGGAGCCAGGAGCTTGTGGAGGCAAAGGGCTTTAGACCTCAACTCAGACACCCTACAGCAACAGTCCCTATCTGATTTGTGACACAAGCTTGCATGTGTGTGTGTGTGTGTGTGTGTGTGTGTGTACAGTACGGGAGAACAACTGTTAGAAAGGGTTGAGAGACAACACGAGAGAGATAAAGCAATGGGTACAACATATGTGTGAGCAAATTAATTGCTAAGGGAATTACGATCACTATCAATTCCTGTGATGTAATTTCAGAAACAAACGAGCGATTTTCCCCCAGATCAAGGGCAAGATGAGAAAATAGCTCCCTTGGCTGAACATATTGTCCTTGTCTACATCAGGGTGATGTGGATAACAAACAGAGAAGTAACAAGTACTAAAGGATCATTTATGTCACAAATGGGGTTGGATGATATAAAACAACAAGGGGAAATTCTTTGCCAGCATCTCCCTTTTAAAGACATTTCCTTTTGGTCTTTTCATTTGCCTCTTTGCAGATTCATCCTCTTTCTCCCTTTAAAATTTCATGAGAGAAAATAGGTAATTTAATCTTCATTAAACATACAGGGGGCCTACTCTCTGGCCTGACCAGCTGAATTAACTGCTAGGCTTCGGGGGATTAGATAGTTGGGCTGAAATTCCGTAACCCTGACAAGCATTATATCACCGCATCTCTACTTTTTAATGGGCATGAGATGATCCCTCCCTGTTCAATGTCAAATAAGTCCTTAAGAGGCTTACTATATAGAACACAGGATGGAACTTTTGATGGACTGACCTGTGAAGGTGAAGCAGGAGAGTGGAGCAGAGAGGAAAGGAGAGAGGCCCTGGTTTGGGATTGTAATGACGTTGAAAAGGCAGTAAATAAATAAGATTGGCTTGGTTCTCTTTGAAATCTGATTGATGTGTCTTTTGGGATGCCCCCCAGTATGAAAGACCTACTGAGTCTGTGGCTTTCATCCCTGACCGAAAATCGATGAGCCAGAATGTATGAGAAGCTCCAGCTCTCTACGCACCAATCTCCTGCCAGATACCCAGGTAACTGTCTCACCAGAAAGGGAATAGGAGATAGAAAAGGAGTAGGGCTAACTTGCACTTAAAAAAAAAAAAAAAAAATCCTCATTCAAGTCAAAATTTATTTTTAAGTACACTGTCTGTGAAAAACAAAACAAACTTTAAACAAAGAGTGTGTTAAACCAACCAAATTTAACACCACAGAAAACAGTATATTATCTTCCTGAAATGAGACTGAACCCACAACAGAAATGTGGCTTTTCTGGTTTCCATCAATCCATTCAGTTTCTGTGTGTTGAATTAGGACTGGCTGGTGTAATTGCATAACACATGAGTATGGCCTCCCGGGTTAGGTTTTCCATCTTACACAAAGTGGAGACAAGGAAATAGGAAATGCTTCTGGAATTGGGTGTAATTGTGACTGGCGGCGCCTAGAATTGTGTTCAGCTTGACACTTGAGGTAGTCTGCTGGAGTATAGTTTAGCCTGAAGGATGACAAAAAAACCCTACATGCTGGGTTTAAATGAACTCCTTTGACATACGCGGAGATTCTTGTGCGACTCTGAGAGATACTCTCTGGTACACACTGCTCATTTGAGGATGACAGGAGGTTAATCAAGCTTTAAAGCATGAGATTACAACAGACATGACAAGCAGGAGTGAATAGATTTGGCACACTGTCTGATGCAAACGCTCAGAGAACCTTCTCTACCAGTAAATTCAGAGACTGAAATGCTGTCAGTCCTCCAGTGAGAGAGAAAGCAAATATGTACGCAGCAAAAGGACATAAACATTAATGCTGCTGTTCTGAACTAAATATTACGCCATCACTATTTAAATACTGTCTAAAATATTAACTGTTTTCACCATGTGCGAAGAGGTAACAACTCAATGACAGCTTTTTGTGACTGAGATGCCTTTTGTTATCAAGTCGTCCGTCACTGGGAACTTAATTGTTAAAAACTATGCGTAAAGATTTCTGTTTGCCACCTTTCATGAAATGAGACAAATTCTCCCTATGCTCTATAGCAGCTGAACTCATTTCCAGATTCCATTTAGAAAAAATCCATGGAGCCAGCATGTCAAAAGGATTTTCCCCTCTCATCACCTCAGAGTAGAGAATCCATGCAGCTGTTTATTAAACCACAGTCCGGGTTCTATGTCAATAAACAGGGAGTTGTCAGCGCATAACACATTCTGGTGGCATAGCAGTGGTATGCACTAGATACAAAAAATAAGTCTGGTCTGATGCATATTGCCATGCAGGAGAACGAGCCATCCTATGGACCACAATTATATTGGTTGTCTCACAAGAATAGAAAAATAAGACACAGTCTTAAAGGATATTCAGTAAAATTGCAGACATACTTAGAAACAAAGGGAGACGGTATTTAGTTTTACAATGATAAGAAGATATATCACATAGCACACGGTTGGCAAACCATTTTCACTGATACTTATCAGGGATCAAACCCCAAATGCAATGTTCAAGGCATCAAGTAAGGTAAGAGAGACATCCTTCTACCTAGTCACATCCCTCAGCAAGGGTATAACCCACCCGGATTATCATGGTCTGGGTCTCCTCCCGCTTGGACACGGCGAGAATAAATCAACAGATGAGAAAGCATCCTGATGCCCAGACCACCTCAACTGACTTTAAAACAAAATAGCTGTGCTTCTAGTGAGGGCTCTTTCCCTCAGGAGGAACCCAGAAGAAACAAGTCATTCCTTCCCATGATCTTTTCTTTCAGTCACCACCCAGAGGGGTCCATAGGTGAGGGATGGACTTCGATTGGTAAACGGGAGCTTTACATTCAGGTGCTGCTCTATCTTTAACAAGACTGTGCAATGCAATGCTTGCAGCACTGCTGAAGCTACAACAATAGGTCTGTCAATCTCATGCTTCATCTTACCCTCTGTCTTGGACAAGACCCTGAGAGAACTCTTTACCTTGGGACAACCACTTGTTCCCAACCCAAAAAGGTCAGTACATAATATTCTGTGTACCGTGGCCTGAGGTGTGCTGCAAACCACCAAGTTCACACTAGACGTCACAAGCCAATGAAGTAAACATGACTAAATCAACAGCAGACAGAAAGGATGGAATGAGTTCACCAAAATGGACACTTTTTGACGACCGCTTCAATTCAGAAAACAACAAACAGAATAAATGAGAAGGCACAAACTTGGAAATTTATTTGTGCCTTGCCACTGTGTAGTGTTTTGGCTACCTCAGTGACCTTCACCAGTAAATCAACAAGGCTTCCCTTGAGTGTTAGAACCCTGCTGCCTCAGGCAAGCCTTCCCTCCCCATCAATCTACCAAACGGTTCCTTCCCCTGCAGAACTATGGTGTTCTAGGTGGTGTCCTCACCCAGACCCACCTAGACTGCTAGAGATCCTAACACCAAACTGCTGCTTGCCACAAAAGCATATGCAATCTGAGCCTTTTTTTTCAACCTTCATGTTCATTGAATATTGAACATAGCAATCTGGAAGTTCTTGAGTATCTTCACACTTGCTTGTTTAGAGTTGCGGCAAAATAATTCAATTCAAGCAATTCATTGTTTTAGCGTCACACTATACATAAACTCTCATTCATGAACATGATACTTGGACATGCAGCCAAAACAGATTAAACATATAGCGAGAGAGACACTGTTGCAAAACACAGAGAACCAGAAAATGATTAGCCAAAGTTGCCTCATAGTAGAATTGCACATATCATAAAAGGCAAGAATCCTTTAAAAAGAGGCATTTGTGGGATGCACATTATTTTGATGTTTATCAAACATACAGGGGAAACAGAAACGTAATACACAAAACTATTGTGAGTGACCAAAGCATAGAGGTCTACAGACCTCTCCAGCAGAGCACTTCCTAAACACTGCCACACAGGAAGTGATATCATGCTATGGCAGCATAGGCTAACAGTAAGGACAAGACAATTAGATGATAACTGGAGCTGCTCTACATGACAGAAATTAGGCTGAGTGAATTAAGAAAAAAGTTATTAGGCTTGTATTACGCAAAGCTAACACAAGGGTAACTTCACTATTAGTACATTATTGTTTTGGATTTTAGAGGTATTCAATGTAAGGTTTACATTATGTGACTCAGCAGGACAAGCCCTAATGTCCATTATGGTCACTCTAGTCGAGAGCATTCACTGCAGCACATTCTAATGTGATCTTAAGCTCTAAAGAAATGTTTTACTGTTAATAAATATGCTGCAAATTCACTTCCATTACTATATATATTTTTCTATAGGTAGACTTTGCTTTATCGAGTCACCTACAATTGATATACATCTGATGGAATAGATTAGCTTGCTCTTATTCTCAGAAACACAGCACTTCTTTTGTCCTTATAGCCATTAACCACAGGTGCTTTAAAAGCACAGTTGCTTTATAATGTGTTTCCAGAGAAACTGGGGTAATATTACCTTATGCTAGACATCTGAAGTGACAATGACCTAAAATGCCATGCTGTTTTTCTTTTGTATTGTGTGCTGTAAATATACAAACATAAGGGAGAGAACACCATCAACTACAAGATGTTCTTACAGCGACGTTACTGTAGAAATCATGATTCACTATGTATTCAATTACACATTTCTCAAAATTAGTGTTAAGTTTGCAACTGTTGTTGCTTTCTAAGTGAAGAGTTGTGTATCTTAGGAGGCTTTGTTTTTATTTTAATTCAAACTCATCATCCATCTTATGCTTAGGTTCTTTTACTTAGAGTAAATCTTACATATTATACCTTTTAAACATTTCATTCTATGTAAAGTCAAATGCAATAACTCAGCGCAGGACTCTGCACATTGTAGACCAGCTCAGTTTGAGTGCTGTGACAAAAAGGATGTGTGAGTTATGCAGCCAGGAGAAGTGCAGTAGGAGGCGGAGTAGGAGTGGTGCTGGGTCTGGGGTACAAAGGTAGTTAAATACACACACCTAGGGTTCTGTTACCATAGTTAGCACCTGGCCACCGAGAGCCTGGACTGGAAGGACTTTGATCACCTGTAACAATGTTGGTGATAAAACAATAAAGAAAGAAAAGAAAAAAAGAAAAGAAAAGAAGGGAAGGGTAGAGACAAAGGAAAAGAGAAAAGGGCATCAGAGGTGGCAGATCATAGATATTTGGCAGGAATGAACCACTCCAAGAATTTAGCAAAAACCCTTCAGGTTTGCTAAAACACCTACACACACATTTTGACATACTGTACACACAGGCTCACCCAATAAACCCAAACACAAATATTGAATGAACAAAGTGCAGGCGAAGAATGGAGCTGGTTATGTCTATTGATGAACAGCATTATAGGTGTTGAAACAAGAGTAAAGTATGTGTGCATGTATGTTTGCTGTTATACACTTGCTTTTTCAGTCAAACACTATCTAGACAATTTGAACAGAAAACATAATTAAAACGACATTTAATCATCACATATATTTTGAATTGTCTCAGATTAACTAAGCATATTAAAATATAATTGTGGATAACAACGGCCAAAGTCATAGCAGTAGGCATTTTTTAAATGTAACAATTTTTATTTTCAAATTAAGTTGTCTACTGCTAGGTATAGGCAGACACACATGCACCATTTTTGTCACAGGAGATGACTGATGATAAACTCAGTTCAGAGTCACCTTATGATGTCACAGTGCGTGTAAGCATAGAAAAATGGCGTTAATATGTAAGTAAGGCAAAAGAAAAAAGAAATTAAACCCATTGTGAGAAAAAGTGCATTAAAATCCTTAGGCAGAGGGAAAGCCACAGAGGGCATGACTTACTTGCTACCAATATTCTCTTCATCAATTTACCATATCTTGTACACCAATGGGAAATATCTGATATAATATAATCTATTATACAATATAATATTTGTAGTAATTTTGCTACTAATGACAATAGCTAATCTGACTTGATGTGAATTGCGTAATTTAAACACTTAATAATAATTACAGCCAGTCCATCTACATTAAATACATGTAGGCAAATAGTAAATAGCAGTCTTTTTTGCTGAAAATTAACTCTTACTATCATAACTCTACAAGATCTTATGAGTCTAAACATTGCTCAGCAACTATCTCAAAAGATGGTTTGGACATAAATATACCTCCTCTGCCTGTGTATGCTTATATTTACTGCCTGTAGCTGTCTATAGCAGAATCATCCAATCCAGCTATTGGCCTGATTTTTCTCCCTTTTTTTATATCGTGATTGCCAGTGTGGAAATGGCAGCACCTGTGGCTCTTCTGAAGAACTCTGACTTGCATATCAATTGATCCTGGCACCCCTACTAGGTGGTACTCCCCTGGGCACTGGCCATTCATCATGGCAGAACGGAATGTGTTAACACTAGGATTACACTAAATCAGCTTTAGCCCAACTGCAGCCAGCATGGCTACATTATAATAAGGGCTACATCAATGGCAAAGGGACAAAAAATGACCTACATGAAGCCACACGTGCATGTTTTTAAGACACCTATCTGTATCTGCATATGCTCCTATACTTGTTCATGTTTTCCTTTCAGCCTTGGACACAAGCACAGGAATACACAATAATTACATTCACACTGGGGAGCAAAGCTCCTTTTATGTGATAGACAGGAGCCAGTTGTGCAGCATGTAAACTATTAAAAACAAAAGAGGGCAAAGGTGACTGACAAAAACAACACAAATTATTATTTAGAACACAAAGACAGTGTTATTTGCTGCATTACCATTGCGTGGTGTTCGTTTTCGCCGATCACGGAAGGCTGCTCCGGACTGTAGGGCTTCCATTAGGCTATCCATCACACCAGTTTCATCTCCCTCTGTAAGAGAACAGATAATAGAGGCAAATATGCTTTAGAGGACAATACATAAGCAGCAGGATCAAGTACATAATAACACATGCATTTCAATACACGTAAACACACACAAACTCTTGTATGTAATTGCTTTAAGGTCTAGTTCTAGGTATTTTAGTGTCGAAATAAGAGATTTCCACTTACTACAGGTGCATGAACAATATCCTTACATTACACCAAGGGAGAACTCTGAATTTGAGCACAATATAAACAGGTATTTCATATGTATATGGAAACAGAGGCCTGTCACTCAGCCCTGTCGTTTTTTCCAGTCAGCAGCTGGGGAGGAGGAAAAATACACTTAGAGCTTAGCAACTAATACAGGCAGAGGAGCCTCAGGATGAAAGCATCCACTGATGGTCATTGACAGATATTCTTTCTGTGGCTAACGCAGGGGAGCTAAGTGCTCTTTACAAAGATTTAGTGTGGAGCCGCTCAATACCCGGGCGCTCTATCATTGTTCAGTCAATGACACTGGGACCGGCCTTCGAAAAACATTCCCCCTGCCCACCGTTCCAGCTGTCGTGTGGATCCATGAAACTAGAGAACTGGAGGCAGTCAGCATGGCTGAAGAGACAGGTAGGAGACACTTAAAGTGCTATGAGGCCAACAGCATGACAAGTTGTGCCCACACTGTGCACATGCAGCATACTGCTCAATGGAAGCGGGGGTTCAAAAATAAGCTTAGGTTCTATATCTGGGTCATCTATCTTTACGCCCCAATACTAATGAGTCAGGGGGGCACCCTTTTTATCATTCTGGTCCAGAACAGACATTATTTTAAACTTGGATCATTAGGGTGACTTATTGTAGAGCTGGTGACTTGGCCATCAATTCTTTTGCGTACATGAGTGAACTAGCTCTTCCCCAATGTTTACCATCAGGGCCCAGGCATCTTGTTCCTCTACTGTGCTTACAGCTACAGCTGAAGGGGAACATTTGAGAATAAGTGGAGACAACTGCTACTTTCAGCACACAGCACTTTTCCAGACACTAGGGTGATCAATCTTTTGTTACTCGAGCATGCTCAAAAAGACACGACAGTCAGGCAAATTGAATTTATGAACAAAACACGGTGACACCGAATGCTACACGATTAATTTAAGGAAATGGCATATATTTTGCCATTACCAGAGAAAGTCAGGGCACATGTTTTTCCCTTCTCCTCCAGCAACAAACCACCCGACCTGCAATCATTCATGCAAGTAAAAGAAGACAGTACAACCAGGAATAGAAACATGTCTTATGCAAATTTTAAAAAAGCAACTCTTCACTCGTACTCATACACTAATTTTACTCTCTATCTCATTCCTTCTCTTTCTTCCTCAAGTCCTTCCCAAGGGCTACTTTGAAATCAAAGTATCTGTTCTGGCTGTGTGCTGTGCTTAAAAGCAATCCCGATTAAATCAAGCTTAATTAGACCAGCTTTATCAGAACAAAACCAAAGCTGGGCCAAGTACTGCTTATCTCAAATTGCAGCACTACACCTCCGATAGCAAGCTCATTGGTTTAAAAGGGGGAGCATGGGTTCTGTCTGCTGTGGACCTGAAGAACAATATGGTGAACAACTTGCAGCCACTATAACTGTATCAGCTCCCAAGATCTTTAGCTACTCCTCCTTCGTATGTAGGCTAGCAAGGACACATTGTGAGTCTGACAGAAGGTAGAAAGTGTTAAGTGGCAGGTAAACATTTATCTACAACCACCTTGGCACAAGAAACTTTTTGACAGCTCCTTCTTCACTGCCTTCTTCATGGAGACCTAGACATCACAGGGGGCACCTGACACTTTGATCAATTTGTCCTACTTCTAGCTTAACTGTAGCACAATTCATCATTTGTAATGGCCAGGACTTGGGAGCCGTAGTAGACTGGGGTTCAGGGGGACGACTGCAGACACAAAGAACCAAAATGACTAAAATGGGAAACATAGTCCCCAGTCACCCCACAGTGCTCAATTAACTGTGTCCTAATGGGCCTTAAACCTGAGCAGGCCTTACTCTCAGCAAGAAACTGCCACAAATGAGCCTTCAGACTGTGAACTTCTTAACATACAAAAGTATTCATGTGTATATGTTCAACAACTCTGCAATGACAAGGTAAGCCTTTAGTAAAATAAACCAAAACAAAACCAAACCTGAATACAATTTGACTACACTACACACCAGTAATCCTCAGAGCAAACGTACTTCATTACTTATCATAACATTGCCCACTTTAGCAGACATTTCTGCCTCGTTCCTGCAATTCACTCTTGTCTTATTTTGAGCTGTTAAACCTAGGGCAAATATTCATCTGCTTCTCATTAGCAGTGGTAGATTGCATGCTGGGGAATTACAGAAAAGCTAACCTTTTATGCCCAAAGATCTTTCTCAAGAGGAAAGATCCCCTCTGCTCACAGGAAATTGCTTTCTAAATGGGTTAAGATGGGCTAAGAACCAAGACATTGACAAACCCTTCCAGTGATGAAACACCTTGGTGGGCACCTCAACAGACAGCCCGGGGTCCTTTAATGATCTTATTAAAGCTTGTGGAAGTGTGGAACATGGTTGTGGCTTTTGCACTTTTAGGTACTTTCTTAAACAGTTAAACCTTTAAGAGCAGAAATAAAGCTCTGTGAAACTCTACCTCCCAGAGAGAGACGGTGTACATGTTCAATATCTTTCCCTTTGATCCCTGCCTACCTCCCCCTCCTTTACCTGAATATCAGGTGGTACCTGGACCCAGAGGCTGTGCCAAATGTAACAGTGAGCCATGGGGATTGGCTCAGTCTGCAATGTATTTACAAGCAGCACTATCACATTTTCTAATTAGGAGGGATAACAAGAATAATGTGCTCTCAGCAGGACTGGCATAAAAGACTTCACACACCAGATTAGTTTTTTTCCTTAAGAAAAGTAAAGTAAGAAAAAAAGTACCTACAGTAAACTGGAAGAAAGCGGCTGCAATGTAGTATTCACTAATACAAGGAGCAGAACAGGAACTTGAGAGTCAACAGATGCGATGAAAATAATAAGCACAGGTACTTTAAGTGTCAATATTGGGGGATGGAAATGTAAAGGAAAGAATGAGAGAGGAGGCAGAACACAGATAGAAAGAGGAGAGAAAGAAATAGCACAGAAAGCAGCTAGGGAGAAAAGTGAAGAGGGTTTCTGTGGGTGCTGTAGTGCATGTGGTGGAGTGGGTTATTGAGAGGGAGTAGTGGAGTGAGGCAAGACACAAAGTCGTAAAACACCTTCCCTGCTACTTGACGGCCTGAGCCCTGTGCCATTTAAATATTTTTTAAACACACACTGCAGTATGCAAGCCTAGGCACGCAGACCACTGGAAAACTTGCCTGTGATAGAAATGCATGTTGTATAATTGCAAGAGCATTGGCTCCACATAATTAACCTAAATCTATGGGGCAGATTCCTAAGCTGAAAAGGGAGTGTAATTTTGACAGACTAAGACAGTGAGGGATAGTTAGAGGGATTCAGATAGAGAGCTACTCCAGCTAATGTCAGCAGGATGACCTATACTCATGGCCGCTCATGGCAAGATCGGTTAGAGGAAACACAGGGATCTAGCCAAGTGTTTCAGCAAACCAATGCATCATCGAAGCATCCATGCAAACTCTTAATCCTCAGAGAAATACCAATTAGGAATGAAACAAATAAGCTTACGTTCTGCAAAACATGACATCTCATTTGTTTACTTCTGCCAATTAAAATGAGTCATCTACAACATTCAAAATATGTATATAACTGCAAAGTAAAAGCACAGCTGTTGCCTGGAAAACATGACAAAGCCTTTCACTCAATCATCCGAGCCAAAAACCTTGTATGTATATGAATGAAATGCTGGGCTCCCTTTTTTAAACACCAAAGGCATGGCATTCCTATAATTATGCAGCAGTGCCAACAAAGCTTGTTCATAAATTCAATTTGCTATCTGTCGTCTGCTGCATGTTGTGCTGGGGAGAAAAAAACACAGTGGATCGATTGAGAACTCAATTTCTGATGGCTCACATGCAGCCTTCATGATTCATGGGGGAAGAGAGAGAAATAATTCTCAGAATTCTGAAAAGCTTCTGTCTGGTACGTGCAGGTTTCTATTGTAATGGCAAATTATGACATCCTATGTGCCACAAGTGAAACTGGTAGCAACTGTGGCATGCTAATTGAAATGAGGAATAATAGTGTAAGCATACAAAATAATGGCATTTATCATAGTCACATATTTTAATAAATCACAGCTACATACCCTCTGAATTTATATAAGTATAGCACTCTCCTCCCTAACCAAATTAAAGTGTTCGACATGAAGAACATCAGGCATAGGAGAGATGTCTATTACCCACTACTATCCACTATCCTCCAGTAGCCAATCCCTAATTTGCACTGTAATGAGATCTAATGAGAGCGTACAGGCCTTGCACTTGATGAATTGAAAACACTGCAAGAGAGGAACACAGTGAGAGTTTAACCTCATCTAAGTCACCCTCTCTGACTCCAGGAGAGAAGATGAGAAAGAAAAAGAAGAATGGAGAGGAACAAGTTGTTTCAGTGTTTTTTTCTTTGCTTGCTGTGGATTGTTTTTGAACACATTTGAGCCCATCTGTTCCCCCACAGAGAGTCACCTGTGCAATTAACCTGGACCATTAGCCGTGAAACAAAGGCCTCAGTGCAGGGAGGAGGGGTGCAGCTTTATGGCCAGGTGGAGACGCAACAACCACACTTTCTTTTAATCTCACCGACTCTCTACTCTCTCCTTGTGTGCACCTGGTTTAGTGTTACTCTCACATCTGAATTCAGGCTCAGCCACTTAGACATACACAACCACCTGCATTACTCAGCATCCCCCCTCCTCTTTTAGCTCTGCTGTCTACTCCTTTACTGTCTGTCCTCCCCCCTTTTACCCCCCCCACATTTCTCCCTGCAGTCCCAGCAGCTCCTAAGACCCCGGCAGACAGAGACCATTACTGCCACATAGAGCACAGAGAACACAAGTGCCCAAAGGACAGCAGTCATGCACCTGTTAGATGTCTTTCCTTTGTTTTTCATTCTCTCCTCTCTTTCTTCATCTCCCTGCAGTCCAACCACCCAACCCTGACAAAAGCTTTGACACAATGACCCAAGAAACTTTTCAGACAGGCTCCAGTCTTTAATTTGTAGGTGTGTGTGTGCATGTTTACCAGTCTACTTCAGTGAAAAGAGAGGAAGAAAAAGGAGAACGGAAGGGTAAGATGGGTAATAAAGAAGACAAACTTGCCTGCTGATTAATCTGGATTGTTTTACTGTAACAACTTGATGAGCAAACCCACTCATGTCCTCCCTAACTCAATTAGGAATGCTCCCACAACCCTCTGTTCCAGGGGGAATGGTAGTGTAGCTACTACTTTCCTCTTGCTGTGAGCCCGTGTGGCGCCAGGGTCAGGAGAGGGGAGGTAAGGAAAATGTGGAGAGAGGCCAAAATGTCTTGAAGATGGGAAAGGTGGGTGGGAGGTGAGAGATGTATTGTGTTTGACATGCATGAAGTAGAGACAAGCTTTGGAGCTGGGCTGGCCTGGTCACTGCAGGCCTGATCTCGTACTCTGAAAGAAAGCGAGATGTCCTGACTGCGAGAGACTCGGGGAAACGTGAAGAGAAGTTGGATGTCAACAAGGGAGAGATGAAAGTGGATTAGCCGCCGTGGCGATTTGCATTCTGTGGTGGAACGAAAGCCCCTGCGATGCCCCGAATAGCTGGATGCATGAATAAGTAAACAAACAAAAACAAAAATAAACCCTCCATCTGGATGGATGCTGCCAGGCCCCTAGTGAGAAACAGTAGGGAGGGGAGGTTGGGAGATGGGAAGGGTGGAAGAGAGATGCTTGTAACGTAGCAGTCACCACACTCTGCTTCTTCTGCTATAATTTACTTCTACTGCCTGCGGGCCACCCCAGTTACCATATTGCTATCACCATCTATCCACTGCTTTTGGCTAGTTTGCCCAGTAACACCACCAACACACAAGGGAGGGCTCAAACCCAGCACTGACAGATGTTTAGTTGACACACTTTTTCTGAGCCACATGGGGTCAACATGTCAGGGAGCCAGCAGGGCCACAGGAGCCTGTCCTCACAGCAGAGTATACCACTATTGGCACATCCGCATAGGCTAGGTACTTCTAAATTTATCTGCAATATGGTAGACCCTGAACCATGAGCATTTTCACTGTGACCTCACAGCAGGGGATAAAAGCAGATGGTGTCTGCTCTGAACCGAGCTGTCACTGTAAACTGATCAAACGTGTGGTCTAGCAGCCGATTAAATAGAAAGCAGTTTTATAAGGCTCAACTTTCAGTAGTGTTTTAGTACCTGTGTAATGTTAGAGTTGCTCTGGTTTAGAGTTTCAGTCATGCATTTCTCATTTTTTTTTTGTTGTTGTTTTTATCGCATCTAACAGACTCCAGTGTCAAAGTTGTCTGATCTACTCTTTGAGAGATCTACAACTATAAAAAGCCCCAATGTGCAATTTATACTGTACTGTATTGTACTGAATCTTTGCAATGCTTCTGTTCGCATAAAATAAGAAAAGAAAAATAATCCCAGTGAAAATTGGTGTAGTCTTTGTTGATGATTTGACTTTCATTCTAGGTTCCTCACGTCGGATCCTTCGTGGTACTTCGGTGTGCATTGCTGTCTGCCACAGTGTCTTACCTTTAACGCAATCTGAACATGCAGCTGCTAATTCACGTTAAAATGTTTTTACATGCTAAGCTCTAGAAGGCCTCTATTATCAAGCAGCAACAGAAAGTCAGCCTTAATCCTAAAAGATAGCAATGGACGGCTTTTGACTGGTCTGCTTTAAGGAATTTTTTTTTTTTTTTTTCGTTGGCGGATTGGTTTTAAATATTGCAGGGGAGGCACTGTCAAAGAGGATGCAGTCACAGTGAGCTGGTTAGATGAAAAGGTGCAGGCGACAGACATTTTATTGCAGTTTAGGTGAATCTCCAACACATTAACAAGCAAACAACACGTTTTACTGTGCTGTTCTGGCATATGGACAAGAGTGGCCCTGATCTATTAGTGCCATGCCAACATCACAGGCTCTAATCACGGTTGCTTTCGTATGCAATACATACAAGACTATTCATACCAGGACTACTTAAATGAACCGGGTTATTAAAATGAAAGGGATGTCAAAGAGGCTTTGGCATGTGGAAGAATAATGAGATGCTATAAACATTTTGGGTTTCATCCATCCAGGGCAGTGTAGATTACCCATTTTACAAGAGTGGCACATTTGGAGAGCGGATGCAGAGTTTTGGAATCCAGATCAAGATAACATGTGAACCAAACCACACATGGGCTGTTTGCATCAGTGAAAGGCGGTGCTGTCTGGGGAAGCTAAATGGATTTGACAATGGGATTTGATGGTCTTTGTAGTGAGGGTAATTAGGTTTGATTGACTGTAAAGTGACTGGTGAGGTCCAGAACTGGGAGGGGAAATGATCAGACACTTGAACCACCCACAAATTAACGAGATTCAACTGTGCCTGAGCTGATTTCACTAAGGAGAAGAAGAACATTTATGGAAGCAATGGGAGGGAGAGAAGAACATAGCAGGATGAATATACCGAGTGTGTGTGTGACAGAGACACAGGAAGAGAGGGGCAATAACAGGGAGGCAATAACAGAGAGAAAACAGGAAAGACAGACAGAGATATCTGATGCATGTCTCACTTCCTTGATTGTGACCTTAACTAAATTAAGTTAAAGATAAAAGATAAAAGTGATTAAAAGCTTTAAGGTGCAATCTAATTAGTGTTCTTTGTCTTTCTCTTGATACAAAGAGGATGCCACAAAATTTAAAAAACAACAACAAAAAAAACAATATATTCAGCTTGACAATTTAATGCATAAGGCAGATACACAAAAATGTAGGACAGAGTATTCCCTGGTGTTGCCTTTAATTGCTAATGAACTATGGTATTTATCATAGAATATTAAGAGGCCTCCTATGAAGCCAGGCTCATTTTCCTCCTGCTGACATTTATTTATGGAAATGCATTGGAAATGTTATAATCTGTGAGGATGAGGGTTGGATAAGTATTTCATTGTATCACCTTCACATACAAAATGTCATTTTGCAGTCAATCAGATGTATTTAATCCCCGCATGTCATTTGTTTATGAATAAGTCTATTTTTCCACAGGTTTCTATTCATGCTGCTTGCTCTTATGGCGCCTTAGCTGAGATGCAGTCAGCCATATTCTGTGTGCCATCATCGCCTCGAGGCAGATTCCGATTTCGGCTGGAGATATAGCACAATCTAATATGCTGTTATTTATTAGAATGGGTGTATGACAGCAGATAATCCGTGTGCCCTTGTTCCCGTCTTTCAAGGTAATGATGGAATTCGCCAATCTACACTCAGGAGTTTTCAGAGCATGCCTTGCACTTCCTTCAATCTGGATCGACACAGCTCAAAGGCAAGGACGAAGAAAAAAAAAAAGAAATTGGCTCAGAGTTTGGCATCAGACTGCTGTGACAGTCATATGCAGATGTGTTGAAAGATCCTTCATTTTTATAACTCATCAGAAACTACAAATATATAACCAGACACAGCAGCCAACAGTGGTATGACAAAGGAATGACACTTTAGGGAATAAACAGGCAGCAGATTCAGAAGCATTGTGCCATATATCATCATTACATTCTAGAAAGGTCTGTCCTTGTCCGTTATATTCTATAGCTCCCTAATACTGGCCTAATTTCCCAAGCTAAGCTGAGGAATAGTGAGAATCTTTCTCGGAAGCATTTCTTTTATCTACCTGGGTTTCTGACCTTCATGTGTCTACAAGCTATCTCCCCTGGTAATATTGTTTGCCATGTCTGCTGTGCTGTGGAGACACTATGCAAACGTAGAGAGCTAACCTGTCCACCCCGCCGCCGCCTGTCAGCGCTTGTCTATGATCACCTAGCTGGCATGACTCTGACGCAGGTATGCACTGGCCTACCGGCAGCTGTCAGTGTCACACAAAGCCATCAATCCACATCTCTGCCACTGTCATTCCTGACAGGGCTCTGCCAGCAACAACCAGTCAGCCAGCTGCACAGAAATATGTCAATTTAGTTTAGCATGCCACACTAATAGACACTTGAATTTGGGAATTTGGTAAACGAGAAAAAAAACAATGTTTTCACAACTTTTTCTTGAGCACAAACAGGCACACACACACTGATGAGGATATGTTAGATTTATAAAATCGATATAATTGATCTTAATAAACACCATCAGGCACTCAGAATAGCTGAATCTTGGTTTGGAGTTTAAATGTATATTATCCACCAAATGTTTATGTGCATCGCCTTAGATCCACATTTAAAAGTCACTGTGTATCAGCTTGTAGAGTGGATAATGTGACATTTACAAGAAAATGTAACATGCAAACACTGTAGTCAAAATGCAATCAAAGCCTACACTAACTTATTCATCTTGTTTTTTAGTAAATTTAATGCATTTTAGAGAGGAGCCCACTTTTATGTATGTAAACATACACTAGTTCAGTGTGAAAGGTTGACAAGGAGGATGCATAAATAGAAGCTGCAGGCCCATCATTGTCAACATGCCAACTGCTCTCTGCAGAGAATCATAAAAAACATGGAGACCTCATCCTAGCAGGCCTTGCTGAAAGGAAAAAAAAAATGCCTTGATGACTATCACCAGCATAAAAAACGCATTTGGAGACCAAAGGAAGACACACAATGCATGCTATGTTTTTCTTTTAACTACATTTTACAAATAACTTTTAAGGACTAACTTAACACGAACAACACACCACAGGCTACAAGCAGGTTTTTGTATTCTCGGACATTTTCTTGAATTGTCTGTTGCTGTGTTCCTTTTGAGAGGAAGATAATGTTTTCTGCTAATGGGCTCAGTAATTTTAAAACAGTATGAGGTAGACACAACTTCCAGCTGTTGTGTGAACAAATATAACTACATTTAAGATGATAATAATGTGTGTTCAATAGTTATATTAACACTAACACTTTGACAATACCTATTTTACCACTATAATATCCCCACAGAGCAACCCATGTATGGGTCTGCATTCTGCTGGTGTCTGCAAGCTGTTGTAAGAATGGATTGAAGCAGCTGAGAGGGCTCTAATTCATACAGTAAAAAAAGTGATCACTTTGCAGGTAAAAGTTAATCATAAAAACAGCATCTGCTGAGCCTCTGCATGTGTTTTTTAAGGATTTAATAATACAGACTACAGAGCAATTTTAATACGATTTTTAACAAAAAGGTTTTCCAATCAGTTAATTTTATTTTGAAACCTATGATTAGTTAAGAAAATAATTTCATCCAGGACCACATGAGTGCAGTTGGATTGCATTTAATGTGTGTAGTCAAGTAAGATAGCAGACAGTTGGTCCACTCATAAAAGGTGCTGTAAAACTCACAGGCTACAACCAATATGCTTCTAAACTTGATATTCCTCAGGTTGGCAATAAAATGTTTTTCAGAGGTTCATATGGTGAAAGGGACAGAGAACCATACTGTATAAAGAAGGCTTGAGAAAAGTTGACAGAAAACATGTTAAACACAAAGTTTCTTCACTATTTCTCTGTGGTACCTGGAAGAAATGCCTGGACTAAATAATGCCTGGTTGTTTATTTATTCCTATGTGCCTTATGCCAAGCTGCATCGTGCTCAAAGCGGCATGTGCGCTTTGTGGCTCTGTCCAAAGCTTACTGGATTTGACTGGGGTACGCAGTGGACATGTGGGTGTAGACACTTGCCCCAGACGGGGGCACTGACCCCGGTGATGCCAGTCGAGTAGGCAACCAGAGGGGCCTTCTACTCTTCACAAATGCCTTGGAGAAACAAAGTCCAGATGCTCTACCATACTCCGGCTCTTGACACGCTCGACATGCTGCTTGTGACACTGCTTCATATGCCGCAATAAAAAATATCCTGCTGTGATGGACCATCTTCCTCTGTTTTAGACAGACGCATTAGTTTGGGTTTATTCTACAATGTTCAACCCATTATTACTGGGAAGTAAAGCGATTTAGTAAATGTTGAACATCTGGTCAGTTCAAGGGAATATGGAAATCCACTTAGAGCAAATTAAAACAAATGGGGTGACCGGGTAATGATTTCATAAGCAATTTCCTACATTAGGATTTCTAATACTTCACAAGGAAAACACGTTTAGCTCTGCACTTGTCTCATCTATCAATCAGCTTGTTGAAGAAGTGTCCATGTCGGTGCACTTGCAGAGGGCATAATCATAAGTTTTATCAACTGGGAAATGGGAGTAAAAATGATTTTTTTTTCTTTTTTATCAGTTCCCTAAAAGCATTTGTCTGTTTCCCCTCCCCCACCCACCCTGGTGCCATCCTGGCAAAAGCTAAATGAATTAAACACTCATTAAATATGCATTTCATTGTTAATCATTCGCAAGCGAAGAGGATTAGGTCGCAATTTGTGAAATTACATAAAATCTATCCTTTCTCAAAAATAGCCTCTTGAAATTGCATTAAACAAAACAGTATGATCCATCAAACAGTCTTTTAAACAATAAAATGAGTAAATCAGTAAATCCGTAAAACACATAAAATATTGACCTGTATATAATTCTGATATTATAATGGCCATATGGTTACTCCATCTGTTCATGCCAATTGTTTTTGTAAACATAAGAATGCACTATATTTAGATCACCAATTCTATCTATTCATATATCTATGACTAAGATATGATTAAATTAATGAGGACAAGAATAGGTAATACCAAACCTTCAGTCTATAGCAATGCTTCAATTAGTCTCTAACCTTTAAAATGCAAGAATTAACATGGAAAATGTTTGGACATGATTAATTACGAGTAAAAAGGAATTAAAAAAACATCTTTGTGCCATACACTGATTTATTTTCATCAACCTTCACAGAAAACGCGGCTGATGCTCAGCATGAAATATTGATGTGAAAAGTCTCCTCAAATAACGAACTCTTCAAACTATCTGAAGCACACATAGAATTTTAGAACAGAATGGGAGAGAAGAGCCAAGACTCTCAAGCCAAGGCTGTCACCTGGAGAGGAGTAGAGGCAGAGAAAAGAAAGATGTGCAACAAAAAAAAACACTGAATATCCTGCTATGTGTGTTCCAACCAAACAGCTTAAAGAGAAACTGAGAGAGAACACAAGCTGCTGTAACCTCCAACCTGCTTCTGGCTTAGATTCATTTCCATTCACAGGATCCATTTAAAGTGCTCCGCATTTGATTGTCCTTTCTCTGATTATATTTCACATAGAGTGAAAGTTAGTACACAAAAAAGGGAACTATTCAAGGTTTAATGGAAATGTGTAGTCAATGCAGGTAAGAACCTTGACAGGGGGAAAAGCAGCCTGGCTTTAGCACATCTAGAATTCAAAAGTGTGCATTTCAAAACTGCCAAGGTCATTGTGATCGCGACAGTCCAACGAGCTAGGTGTTGGTGTGGAGGACAATCCCCACTATCTCCAAGGCTGCAGGCAACGCTGCCCATGTCATCCTCATGTTTTATTCATCCAAGTCATATTATGGCATTCAGAAAACGAGATCAAAATCTGCTCTGGCAGAAATATTTAATATCATACCTACTTCTCTACCCTTCTCCATCTGGTTAGCCAGAATGAGAGAGAGGGGTAGACAGCTCAGCCATGTTGGATTATTAAAAGTGAAGCTTTCAAAGAGGTCACTGCTCAGGGAAAAAAAAAGGATAAAAAAAATTGTAGCATGCATCAATTATCTTGGAGAGTTGTGTGGCATACTGAAGACTGTCTTGTCACATTTCCCAATGTGGCTGAGCTACAGAGAGGTCCTTGGCTGGCGCTGACATTTAGAAGCTGGTGAATTGTGGAAATCCCAGTCTGTTTGTCAAAAAAATGGACAAAAGACCACACTGACTGCTTGCAAAGCCCCTTCAGGCTTGAAATTCCTTCACAATGTCATTGGCATAACTAGACACAGACATCCAGCTCTGTCGCTCTAATTCTTCATGTCTGAACAACTGCAACTCACACTAATCAATACACGGTTTACTGGCATCACTGGAGGACAATAGAGTAATTCCAGTGATTCACGACAATAAATATAGCACGCTGCCCGCAAACAATCTCAGACTGGAGGAATAATCATTTTTCTGTCATATTACTTGCACATGACCAGTGATAACAGCACGTTTGTGTTGGAAGTTGAACCTACAGAGCAACTTTCAGCCACTTTTATGAGTCAACCTCAGGCTTATCTTTACATGTGGCAGTTTTATGAGGGCGCAGACTGCACAGAAGTATTTGTGTTTATTCATTAGTACATTCTCTATTCTATATTCTACTGCTGTTAAGTTAATTTCTATTACTTTAAATGTTAAATGTTTTTAAATATATGTGCATTATTACTACAGGAGAGAATGTTTTTGCCTATGTGAGCAAAATGTACCTCAGAAAAAAAGAAAAAAAACAAGCTAGAAGTAGCATAATCCGTCTGTTGTTTGGTTGCAGTGCATTGGCTATGGAAGTATAAGATTCCTTCACAGCCGAAAAAGAAGACTCCCCCCACTCCTACACATTATCCTTCTCCTTCAGAGTTCAAATCTGTGTGAAGCACAATTCTGTGAAACCCCCTTTCCACCCTCCTGTTCTCCTCCTCCTCCTAACTCCCCACCTGCCTCCCTGTCTCTCTGCGGTGGCGCGGGTAGAAGTGGCATACCTTTGTTCATGTCAATCAGCTGCTTCTTCTTCTGCTGGCGCTCCTGCTTCTCGCGCTCTGCTTTCTCCTTCGCCAGCTTGGCTCTCTTGATCTTCTCCTCCATCTCCCTCTTCTTGTGGTTCTCCTTCACTGCTTCCTGATGAGGCACACGCGCACACGCACACACACACACACACACACGCGCGCGCGCACACGCACATAAGGATAAAATCAGAATCGAGCTCCTGCCACCACCAGTCTTTTAGTGTCTTCACTACTGTATAGTGTTCAGCAGCAGCAGCATGCCATCAGCAAATTCTTATTCAAAGAAGGTTTTGATAGTTAGAGATAAGCAGCTGGAATAAACAACACATCTGGGTTGGTGTATGGGCTTTTAATACATGCATATTTGTCTGTAAGGCTTTTGCACTGCTTTACATTTTTTCAATAACACACAGAGCTGATTCGTTGTTAATAATACATCAATGTGGAGCTTTATATGTTGTAAAAAGGCGAGATGATTATCACACATGCACACTGCTGCTACGCTTTTCTTTTCTCATGCAATGGCTCCTCCATATTGCCAGTCTCTGAGGAGAAAGAGATATCATCCTCCTCCTCCTTCTCCTCATTCATGACCAGTTGAAATGTCGGGAAGAAGTCAGAGAAAGGGAAATAATCAACAGTTACAAATGCAGCCTTTACAAATGTGTCGGTTTGTTCTTGTGCCAACAGAGAGTAAGATGCAACCCGGTGACCTTTGGAGACAACAAAATGTTCTCTCATCCCAGGCCTGTGGTGCAGCCCTTGACAGGACCCATCATAGGTGTCAGTGTATGTGTGTCAGAGGTCATACAGTATGTGTGTACATGAACATTCTTTATGCTTCTGCTCATCTGTGGTGTCTCCTCTTTACGTATGCATATGTGTGTGTGTGGTAGGAAGTGAAGGCATGGGGCTGCCCGTGCACTGATATAATAGGTTGTGACAGCAGCCCCCCACCCCATCTAATGCCCCTGTGGTCTTGATGTGTGTGTGTCGTGTTGGCAGCTAAGACAGAGGGATTACAGGGATTGTGGGGAAGGAACAAGGAAAGTGCAGCTCATCATGCCAGTCAATAGTAGAGCTTTGCTCCATGTCCAAGGACACAGCCCTTATTGTCACTGTCTCCTTGTTGGATGACAAGGGCAATGAGAGAGGGAGAGGGTGAGAGAGGGAGAGAGGAAGGTAATGTAGAAGTCAAGTTGGGATGTTTTTGTATCCTGTGCACTATTAAAACGTAGGAGGGGGTGTTTTGCTTTGTCAGCTGCTACAAGTCGATGAACACTCAAAAATCAACCTACATTTTATCACTGCATCAAGGTTGTGTAAACGATACATCCACGCTCTGTAAGGTCTATTGACTGTGTGCACTTTGCTGCTGTCTTGAATTAGAGCGGATGAGAGCTGTGCTGTACATTCAGTAACGGAATAGTTAACTTGTGCATTTTGTTTAAGTGATGGGCAGCTCTGGTGGCACAAATCAAATTGATTTCTGCCCTCGTCCACTGACAGGACTCAATTCATTTTGGAAGTAATATGACTGCATTGCTCAACATCTACAGCATAAGTTGGAAGATAAATTATGCAGATTACAAATAAAATCCTGCCGGCTAAACTTATTTTAAACAAACAACTAATTCTGACTGTAAACATGATTATGCAATGTAATTATGTTGCTCTAATCACACAGCACCACTAATTACCATAGCAACAAATATGTTTTCCCCACCATTCTCTTTGACGGCCCCTATTTTGCCGTTGGTAACAACTGATTGTATCGGGTCTCATTTTATTGCCAACTCTGTATATTGTAGGAGGACATACAAGAGATAAACAATCCTCATGGGATGTGTTTTCAAAAATAATCTCCACTGCAAAGAACCAGATTTAAATCTCAGCGGAACTCAAGGCAAAGGATCTGGTTTCTCTCGACTCTGCTGAGATGTTCTGTATGAATTCCAACAATTGAGAAATATTTTTAGAAAAAAAAAAAAAAAGAAAAAGCATCTCATTGTGTCTCCTGAGTACACTCATCTGCTCAAGATCAAAGTATACTATTTACATTATGATTTCAGGTGACCATGGAAACAAGTTATTATTGGCTTCAACTACACGTAGTCATCTGTAGAGATGTTCCGATACCATTTTTTCCCTCCCGATACCGATTCCGATACTTGTGCTGTGGGTATCGGCCGATACCGAGTACCGATCCGATACCAGTATGTTATAAAAAAAATATCATACTACGCCTGCATGACTGTGATATGATTATCATTGTGGTAAGGCCTGGCTCAGGTTAAACCCTTTGTAAAACATGAATAAATACAGCAAATTCAAGCCATTTATTTTTAAATTTATTTTTAAATAGAACAGTATAAACATCAGTAGTGCAAATGCAATTTGACTAAATAAATATAGGAATAATTATTAAAAAAAAAAAAAAAAAAAAGTGCAGCCACAATATTTTTAAATAAAAAAGGCATTTCTTTGCATATGTTGCATGTCGCAGTCTTACTGGTGGGAGCATCATCCAGTGTGAAATACTGCCACACCGCCGTCATGATATGCTAGTGCTAGTTAGCTTAGCTCCAAGCCTTGCGTCAACCGGCTCAGACACAGGTGTGTCTGTTGCGTCTGTGTCACGTGATCAACTCTTCCTCGTCCCTCTAAAACAGCAGGCTGCAGGTTGCAGCACAGTGCCACTGTTTTAAGAGTGGCGAAGAAAAACTGCCAGAGCTTAACGGAGCGAACCAGTAAATAGATACTATTTAATTTAATTTAATAAATTACGTGGTATCGGATCGGTGCCTGGACTCCAGTAGTCGCCAATACCGATGCCAGCATTTTCGGCAGTATCGGAGCAATTTCCGATACTGGTATAGGAATCGGAACAACTCTAGTCATCTGTCCCTAGAAGCTCATCACTACAGTTACAGTGTCACCAAAGGAGAGCACAATTATTTATTCAAATGACAACAATCTACAATATCTTTGAACTTCTAATTGAGGTAAACAAGATATACATTTACAATATACATATAATCCCACTACCGGGGACACATGGATCCAGCAGGAGTAGGGTTTAATAGAAATATTTTGTCTGTGGTGTAATATATGCTGTAATAATAATAATAATAATAATAATAAGAAGAAGAAGTATAAGAATAATGATAATAATAATAATAATAATAATAATAATAATTAAACACTATTAATTTGAATATGGAGGGTCATTCATTAGCACAAGGATTATAGCTTTTCTGGAGATTTTCACATATATATCACATATCACATGGCCATCTTGCTTACTCATTATGTTCCTTCAGTCTGGTGATAACAGGTAGTCGTGGTAGATATTTTTGTTTAAAACTGTATTAAAAAAGTATTGTTTGGAAGATTTTTTTTTACTAATGGCTACCAATTAGTGTAATGCAGTAGGGCAAAATGAGGGGGATTTTGTTTCCAAACTAAATAATCCAATTAAAAAAAAAGTTCTTCAACAACATAAAGATTAAAACCAACCACAGTCACGTAGCTTTAGAAAAAGGATAAAAATAAGAGGAGAAAAGATACAATAAAAAAAAAAAATTCACATCAGAACAGCACTTCAAACTAACCCCAAAGGTCGAAAGACATTTCCCTTATGATTATCTTGATTCTACCTAAAAACTTTAATAAAACACTGAAACCTTGCAGTTCACAGGCCGTGTTTATGACTGGCTCTGTGCCCTGAACCCCTCTGGTGTGAAGCAGGAAAATATGGCGTAGGTACTCTATACATATTGCTCAGGGAGGAATGCAAATTTAGACTTTCGAGTCTTTGTCAAGAAGACAAAACAAAAAGTCTGGTTTTGCATAATAGCACCTTAATGCCAGGTGGGCTTGTCAACAACACTATTGACACAGCACATTCGTGTGTTCAGGCTCATAGAGGCCATGAGGCGAAGTAAGTCTGCAGAGATGGAGATTATAAGTACTTCTCTATCGGTACCTGGCTGGAAAAGTGAATTCTGTGCAACCCACAGGTCCAATCTACCAACAAGGGCCAGGCAGCATTTTCCCTTTCCAGGTCTTTTCTTTCAATAATTCATGAAATGTGTTTGCTGTTCTTCCTTGACCCTGCACAACACAATACATCTCCCACAGCATGGCTCCCCTCCCATGCATACAAGTTTGCCAGTCCAGTGAGGGAGCAATGAGTATTTCCAACTGCTCAGTTGCACCAGTGATCTCACACAGAGAGTGTCACTGCTATATCTCATTTGAATTTTACAAACACTACAGCGCCTGGGCTTTAAGCAGCAAATGTGTTTATTAGCCATCTGTTACACTGTGTGCCAGGATGTGGGGGGAAATGGCTTCAAGAAGTTATAGGTTACAGATTGTGAGACTTCTGCTCTGTGGTATAGATGTATTCCCATATTGATAGGTGACCTCTAAAATCTGGTGCACTGGTTTTTATGACTGTGTCACACTAGTGGAAGTAAAAGAAAATACTGAAGAAACATGGCACATTCAGCAGGAAGGTGGGGAGAGTGGCACTTTCAGAGCACCATTTTCAGTATTATCAGCGTGATTATGATAATTATTGTCATATTGTGAAGGAATTAGCAAGCTTTAGAAATATCTAATGGGCTCAAAAGTGGTCGGATGCACCCACACACATGGAGACACACACAAATCATTGTTCTAATCTCATAGATGCTCTATCTTGCTACTTTGCGATCCCGGTCTGAGTCTTTTTAGTCTTATTAGAAAGTCACTCAATTAACATGGAAGACTGTTAGTTCATCCCGGCCCATCTGCTGCGCTTTGATAACTCATTAATGGAAAATCCTCATCCCCCATGCTCCTGGTCAGGATTACACATACAGACCCTGCGATTGCATTTCACTCATATTCTATTTCAGAATATGGCAGCAGCATTAAATTAACAAATTGTTGGACTCTTCGAATACTGACTCCATGTGCTGAAATCAAATAATATTTCATTGGCCACAGGAAAAAAAAAAGAGAATAGGACGGGAGAGAGAGAGAGAGAGAGAGAAAGAGAAAGAGAATGAAACAGAAGGAAAATAGAGTTAATGGATTCTCTTATCAGTTACATTCAGTTCAGTGAGGACTGTCTGTCAATGCGTTTACTCAAATGCCTCATGTCGGTCGGGTGCATTAAGCCCTTGCTTTTTAGTAAAAGCAATTTAGGGTGACTGTATTGCAATGGAATTCTTTAATACTGCAGATGCTTTGTGCTGTGAATGCATTACACAGGGCAATGCAACAGAGGGAAGTTAGCGAAGATGTTTTGTCTGAGTCAAACAACTCAATGTCTCAATATTGAAATAAAAGTCTGGGGCACACTAGGCATATCAAGAAGCTAAATTCAGGCCTCTTCTCTTAAATTATTAGCTGCCAAGATGTCATAGTTTTTATGAAATTTGCCATTTTGGAACAAATCATTAATGATTATTGTGGGCCGACTTCGTCAAAGATAAATAAGTAGCAGACATCTCCCCAAAAATCATTCACTGACAAGAAAAGCTAAGGAATAAGCTGCAAAGAAGCTAGCTCAGTTGTTTTCACAGGATAAGAAAATAAAAAAAATAAATAAAAAAACAACATTCAAGTAGAAACAAGCATTGATTCTTTGTGCTCTGCAAGCAGATGGGATTAGCCTTTCTGTCAGCAAACTGAGAAGCCAAAAACTATAAATAATATCTGAAGAATATGGTGATTAAAGGATTGTTTTTATATGAATACATTAACTTATAACCAGCCCCCCCATTTCAATCACACCACTTTACCCCCTCACTTCCCTCCCCTTATCCATAGCAGGGAAGTTTAAATCAGTAATAAAATATTCATACGCAGCTATTTGCTTGAGAGAATAATTTATTTTCTTGGGTGGATGCCTCTTTTAGAGATACGAAACTCTGGAATCCTTGAGGGAGCGTTGTGTTGTGTGCTGGTGCACTTTGATCAGCGGGAATGAAAAGTTTCAGATGGGGATCAGAGTAAAGAGGGGGAAAGGATACAGACAAGGGGACTTTGTCATTCACATTAATGGATTGTGAAGACTGAGAGCATGCCTTCTGGACACCATGTCATCATCCTGACACCGGGAATTTTCGAGGGCGTTGCCAGGAGGGTTGGATAGACCCCAGAAGGTAGAAAAGCAAAGACACTTGAGGGAATGTTTAACAGCCGTGTTCTACACAGGAAAAAGAGGAACGTTTGCTTTTTTCTGAGAAGATGTGGTGTTTACTTTGTCATTAATATTACCTCTTATACAACTCATCCACTTTATTCTCTGCTCTCAGAAACCACATTTCTTTTAACACCAGCAAGAAGCATAAGGGTTTTTTTAGTTTTACTTTTACTCATAGCAAATTCATATTCCACGTTTACCTCAGTAGTCTTCACACTTATGGCAGGTATATAGAGAAAAATGTAAATGTGTTATAGAATGGACACAGTGAATCAATAGCGAACATCAATAGCGAACATCAATAGTGAACGTGTCCCCTCTAATTTTGGCATAAGGAAATTTTAATCATTCTACAAAATCCTTTTTTTAGCCATACACAAAGTAATTTTAAACTCTCAGGTGCAAAGTGAAATGCTATTTCATTAAGGACTTGGAAATTTTAACCTCCTCTCTAGACTCATTACCCCCAACAAAATCCGGCAAGATCTGAAATGCCCTGTTGTGACATCACATGCACACACATACCCACAAGCAGTTGCAAGTTAATGAAACTATGTTTAACAGGTTAAGAAGCTTGCATGAGCCTCTTTTATCAGTAAGACAGTGCCATTATACTTTCTCCTGTCCTCACCATTTCTACTTTGAAATAATATATTCTAATCTCTTTTATAACTTTGTCTTTTTCTTACAGCTCCCAGGTCAGCACTTAGAAAAAGAAGAAAAAGTTCACAAGTATCTACTTTTAAAAGTTTTCTTCTGCAGGTATAAGCATCTGACACTTTGCATTTTTGCTTCCCCATTGGATTTACAGTACAGTACATGTAGGTGTAAAAGATGCACTGTGAGCTTCAATCCATACTACATATATTATAATGAATACATTTTTGTGCTACTATATTCACACGATGTGCTTTAAAAACAAAGGGTGCTGTTTGTGAAATCCAGGATCCAGGATGTGAGCCCAAATTATCTTAAATAAAGGTACCAACATTTTTGACAAAAGAAGAGGCTGACGCTTTACTTTAAGCCCCCTTATCTAGCATATAAGCAGTATATAAACATTTAATAACTGGAAATAATAGATATAAGGTCAGTGTTTGTTAGAGTAAAGTACTGTATGTGGGTGTCCACACATTAATAAGCACTTACCTGCTTACGACTTCTGTACATTATAGTCTGTTAATAGGCATTTAATACGTGTTTTATAAAAATGAGAAATTGGGGGATTTAAAGCACAGTGTTACCAAGAAGAGACCTATATTCAAAACCTTCCAGACTAAGATGTCGTTGAAGAAAATAGCTTCAGTGACAAAAAAGAGCTTATGTTGTGATGGTGGGAAGAAAACAGAGTCTTTGTCAGACACAGTGGCATTATGACGTACTAAAAGATGACATATGGAAGGGAATCACACAGCAGGTGAGCGTTCTTGCAAGAACTTAAAAGAAAAAAATGGAAAGCATGTCAGGCCCAACCGAGGGAATATAAAGCTCAAAATAAGTGGCCAGAAAACATGGTGCGCTCTCCCAAACCAAAAACTTTCTGCCATTTTTTTTTTACGATGAGGGAAGTGAAATCACCCCCAGAACTGAAACTAGCAGCTCAAAAGCACAAATCTTGATCTTATCAGCTGACTGGGAGGAAAATGTTTCTACCCTTGTTGCTCACTTCCAAATACAGTTGTATAAATGTCCTCTGTGACTCTGGAGGAGATCTGTCAAGTCTGAGAAAATAACCCAGTGCTGTCATAGTGATGTCAATGGGGTTTGACTTGAAAGCAAAATTATTCCAGATATTATAAGCCTGAGTTATGAAATGAACAAATATACTAAATGTTGAGTATATAGTCATCAGTCAGGACCTACTGAAAGTTTGATCAAAATGCACGCATTCTGTTCTCATTCATTACACACCGGGTGTTCAGTGACACCCAATGTGTGCAAGCGAGTGAAAGTGTGCGCAAAAGAATGTGCATGTGTGGGTGGTGGCTTCTGTTAGCCTGTTTGTGCGGCTACTTTGTAAGAACAGTAAACATGAGACTTTTCATGCACATGTACACATAGCATAAACTCTATACTTACCATGAAGAGGATGCGGAAGTTGGCGAGCTCTCCGAAGAAATCCTCCACGCTGACCGAGTGGGGGTCAAAGGCGAAAAAGCTGCCAATGTTCTCGTAGAGCTTTTGCATGTTCTTGTGCATCGTGGACAGTTTTTCATACTGCTCCCGGGCATGCTTGCAGAAGCCGTGAGAAGGACAGAGTCAAGGGAAAATGAGAAAAACATGCCTCACATGTATTAAAAAGTATTAGCGATTTAACGATACCTCACAAATATGTTTGTCTGTGAAAAAACAAGCCATTCTGAGAAATGATCACTTCAAAAGCTTTATAGCATTCAAAAAGCCTACCTATGTCAAGGTCAGCAAAACAAAACGCTGGATAAAGAAGGGTCAGAGACAATCTAATGTGCCATTACAATAACCTCTCCAACTCACTTTGGAGTCAATGGCATGGTGAGCTAATAGCTGCAGCCCTAGAGTAATGGAAAGGTGTTTTGTAGTCAGCAGCATGACACAGATGGTTGCTGGAAAAGCTGATTGCAGTCATTGTTCTATTGTTTCTCCCAACAACAGTGGGGTCAGGTTGTTTTGAACCTCACAGCTCACGTCGCACTGTGTAATTTACTGAACAGGCGGACCACTTTTCTCCCGGTGAATGGCTATTGACAGCCGGCATCAGTTAAGCATTATCACAGCAGCCACTGACCTCATGGAGACTGTGCTTGGACACTCCAAGACTTACAAGCTCTGGGTGGGATGATACATTCTATAACTTGCATACACATCCGTATACATGCTTGCAAACACAGGCAAGAATGGGGGAAAAAAAGGGCTAGTTTCAAAGTGTCTGTAATGGTGTCCAACACCTGCTGTGTCTTCAATGATTTTCATCTTTTTTCTTAAGAGGCTACAGTTATTATTACAGCTATAATATCTGCAATAGCTCAAAGATTATCACTATGATGTGGAAGAAAATTATTACAAATTTGCTTTATTTTTATAGCTCTGGTCATCAGTTCTATTGGATATAATGACATTGTACTTGTAAGTAATTGCTGAGATCTCGGAATGTGGCAAGATTTCTAAAAATAGGTCCATCGGAGAAACAAACATGAGCCGTCAGATGTTCAGAGCAGTTAAAAACACGCTGATCACTTTATTTTAGGTAAAGGTAATCGGATATTTCCCGGAAAGAAAACTGTGAGTGTGCACAACAACATGATTTTGTTTTTTAGATTGTATTTCTCTTGCAAATAATTTTGACTAACCTGTGGGTTAGTCAACCTGTGATCTGTGCGACTGATTCTGATATATTCTCTAATTTAACTCATAATAAATAAATTGGCGTGTTATTGTCGAACGATAAAAGGAAGCATGACTCTTTGCTTGTTATGCCTACCTGCTAAAGCGGCAGCAGCTTCTTCTCTGCGCCATGGGTACAGTTCTAAGCAATTAGTGCTCATATGCAGTCGCCTTGGCAACATACACAGGCTGGTGGTACAGTGCAGCGTGTGTCCTGTAACTGTCAGGGCTAAACACATGTAAAAATATTGTTCTTTATGTCCAAATATTACGTGAAAGACACTCTCTGTGTGTTCTGTCATTTTGGTGGATATCCATGTTGAGTTCCAGAAATTGATCTGTGTGCCTAGGCAAGTTATGAACTCATGTGTATATAAATAAAACTTTCACATTTGCCTATATGTGTGAACTCTTCCTGTGCATGCAGTGTATTCACATACAAGTGTGAATGTGTATAAAAAGCCATTGTGTAGCTAAGAGGGAATGAAATCACTGACAGGGTAGGCTGGTTGAATTACCTCCCTGCAAGCTAGTGTTGACCAAAACACAGCAGCGATGGCACAGTCCAGGTTAGCAGCAAGCCCACACACACAGGCCCGATGGACGGACTCATCTTCCTGTCTTTCCTCTTCCCTGTCTCTAACTCCTCGTCTGCCTGGACCTGATTTATCCCCTTGCCTCTGTCAGACTGCCTTTATCTCTTCTTTTGTCCACCTCCCCCTCACTCCACTTCTGTGTGAAAACTCAGGGGCCTGACGGATAGATGTAAAAGTAAAACTTTGCCAAAGAAAGATATCTTTTCAACATCCAAACTCCTGACAGAGTTGAACTGTAGTGGAGTTGTATTGTTTGGTTTAGTCTTAAAATGATCAATGTGAAGAAAAATCTCTTTCTAGGGACCAATCTACCATAAGCAACAACATATGGTGCAATGTCATTTAATAGTCAAACTAAACAGCAACGCTGTTCCCTAAAATACTGCAGTCGGCTCTAGTGCAAGGCTGAGCCTCATTTAAAAAGCAACAATGCCTAATTGGTCAGAATGGAAAATTGACTTTCAAAGGGGAAAAAAATGATAGTAAAATCATTAAAGGATAAATATTTAAAATACTAAACTGAACAGTGGAATACAAAAATCAGCAACAAGTTCAGGCCAAAAAGCAAGGCAAATATTAATGTGTCAATTCAGCAGCAAAAGACATGCTGATATTATTCTGGTTATTAACAGCATTTAGATGCAATATTGATTCCACTCTACAGCCGAGTCCAAAGTGCCTTTAGCTCAGGAAATGTTCAGGCCGCAACTGGTAGTTAAAAAACACTGAGGCAGTGGTTACTTTTGGTGCTTGTTG
Organism: Sciaenops ocellatus; assembly: GCA_033000465.1. Classification (NCBI taxonomy): domain Eukaryota; kingdom Metazoa; phylum Chordata; class Actinopteri; family Sciaenidae; genus Sciaenops; species Sciaenops ocellatus. The sequence goes on along the minus strand of CP136866.1, from coordinate 11,550,625 downwards.
TGGTTTGTGGCTCTCTGTGTTTCTCTCCCCCCCCCCCCCCCCTTCTCTCCGTCTCTCTCTCTGTCTCTCTCTCTCGGTTTCTCACACACACTCAATACACATGTATGCACATGCACAGTGGTAGATGTGTCCCGCTGGGGACTGGACTGAGGCTGGCTGGGCTTTTGCTCCTTGTATTTCCACATCAAAGACATGTCATATTGATGGAGCCTGACACACATTATCCTGCAGCAACACAACCGGTATGGTGGAGGCTTCATCAAACACATACAGACGCAGAATGAACAGGCAAACACATACACACGCACACACATATAGTTATATAGTACACATGCACAGTCACAAACCCAGTTTTTGTCTCTCTGTCAGGTTGTCCGTTACGCTTTCCTTTCCCTGAGTTTCCTGAGTAGCCTTTATTGTCTCTTCTTTTCCAAAGATAAATCTTTTTTTTTTTTCTATTTCTTTCTCCTTTCTTCCTGTCCACCACTGTCTCTTTCAAACATTCCCTTTATAATTCTCTTTCTTCATTTCCCCTTGATATTTTCACCATTAAATTCTTTCACTCAAACAAGAACTCCCTTCTTTCTCTCCTGCTCAGAGTGAACTTTCAGAAGTACGCTGTCTGAGCTGTGTCTGGTATTCACGTCACTTTGGCTTGAAGCAGAGCAGGGAACAGAGGCGATGGGTCTCAAGGTAAAGCATCGCGCTGCCTTTGGTCGCTCCGACTCTGTTTGTCAGTCTCTGCTCTCCTCCTCTAGCTATCCTCAGAGAGGTGCTACCGCCTGCACTTCCTGACCTCACCAACGCAGAGCTAGACAATTGCTCTAAGGCTGGAGGGCTCAGTGTTGCGAATGTGGATGCTAGGAAAGATATCTGTGGAGTTTTCACTGGATTTTATGCTAATGATTAGATTAAAACACCTAATTTTGCAAATACGGGCATTGGACTTGGATTTTGTGAATGTCTGCATAGGAATTTGTATTTCAATAACTGAAGCTGGCACAACTGTAGGATAAACAATCAGAGTTCACTCTACATATCACACTGAGGCTTGGCTTACACAACTCCGGTTTCTGACAGTGTCATATCAGACAGCGTTGATTTAAAAAGACGATGTCAGATGTGAAATGTGATGTCAATGGCAGCACTCTACTAGCTCATGTTTTTATAATTCTCACTCTCAAATCTCCTGTTGGTGCCAAAATCCACCCTGTCCTTGTAAAAATCTAGAATAAGTTCTTTGTCCTGCCACAGTGTCCTCATTACTGTGTTTAATCAGTCACTTTTTATCTGTGTGTTTGACGTGCCAGAAAGGGTACATTTAACATCAGTAAGCTGCGATTAAGGGCGCTCATTTTTAACGCCACAAAGTGACATCAAAATCATATCCAAGTCAGACTTACCCTAGATGTAAAAAAAAAAAAAAAAAAAAGGAAAGAAGAAGGTTTTTTGGAGCCATGCTCCATTCAATTTCATGATAAAATCCCAGAGAAGAGGGAGAAAAATCCGTTTATGAGCCAAAATAAAGTTAAAACAGTCTTCACAATGGCCACCTATGAGGATGGCAATAAATTACCTGGTTTGTTTACCTGTGCGCATGAGAGAGTTATTAAAGTGCTGCATAAAACCCTACAATGGGGGCCCAAAAAGCCCCCTTAATAAATCTCCTGTAACCTAGTTGCATTAATGTTTATTTAATGCTTTTCCTATGTGCTTGCTGCCCCCTCCATCCAAGGCCCCACACTAAGCCTGCTTTTCTCCAAACCCCACCATCCCTGCTCCCTTTATCCCCACACCTACTGCCAACAGCCCCTGTGGGCCAAATTACACCAAAGCTGCCCACTGACTGGACACAACCCATCATGTTGAGAGTGAGAGGGGGATGAGAGAGGGATGAAGGAATGGAGTACAGTCGCAGGGCACTGAGTGAGAGTGAGAAAGAACATGGAATATTAGATTAAAAAAAGTAATTCTAGCATCTCAAATCTATGTATAAATGCAAGTTTTTATCTGATTTTTTAATAATAAATCTAAAATTCTTTGTGTTGGCTGCCTGCTTCTTTTATTTAAAAAGTTCACATTTTTGCTAGCATTGCTTTTCTCAACTTTACACAAAGAGAGTAAAAAAGGAGAATAAGTGAGAGAAAGAGTAAAGCAAAGCTTCATTAATACCGTGTTGTTAGGTTTTCAATGATTTTTTTCCCCATTAGCCAAGAACTGATATTATAATATTCCTCTCCACACAGTATGTCAGGTTTCTACGTGAGGAGGACAGAACCATTCTGTTGTGTGTGTGGTGTTACAAGCAGAGGAAGGTCCGTAGGGCGAACAGGAAAGAGGCTGACAGCGTTCTGAGTTTGGGCCACGGCGCAGACACCAGGGCTCTCAGAGGGAATTAGCAGAGCAGCCAGTTCTGGGAAATTGGGATGTGACCTGGTGCTGAGGTGGATGGAGGAGGAGGGAAATGTCTGAGACGAAGAAGCAGGGAGGGTATAGTGAAGAGAGGGAGGGCGGGAGGGACAGAGGACGGTTGAGCTGCCAAAATTTAAAGGAGACAGTGTACTTTATGTGTAAAGCAGCGTCACATATGTGAATGTACTGAATAGAATTAAAGGGGCAGTATGGACTGGGCCAGAATTATAGTTCATGATTGTTAAAAATGATGTCAAAGACATCTATGTAACGTGATGCATTTACTGAAATTAGCATGCAAAATTACTAGCTTCTGAACATGCTTTCTTGTAATACCACTTGTGCCTCAAGAATAGTGAGACATTGCAGTTTTTAGTCTGCTCTTCGTCTGACATGAGGACAAAGAAGTAAAGAAGTAGGCAGAGCGGAGGGACAGAGCTGCTGCTAGCTGACAGACAGCTGCTGAAGCTGGGAACCCTGACTTCCCAGGGGAGCTCTAGGAAGAGACGTCAGGAGCTTCCGAGCTTCTTGGGGAATAAAAATCCAGAGTCATGCTGGATTCTGCTCTGATCTGGAGCTATTTACCAGGTAGAGGGAGGAGAGTTCAGAGTTTATTTTTTATACTTTTGACATTTAAAAAATGGATTTCTCTTCACTCTTGGTGCAGACAGCCAGTGATGTTATTGTAGCTGTCTGTGGGCACGCAAAGCTCCATGATACTACAACCCCGATTCCAAAAAAAGTTGGGATGCTGTGTTAAAAGTAAATAAAAAAGAGTGCCATGATTTGCAGATCCATTTCAACTTCTATTCAACTAAATAAAGTGCTAAGCTAATATATTATGTTAAAACTTTATTGTTTTTTTTTTTTTTTTGTAAATACACACTCATTTGATGACTGCTCCACCTCAAAAAGTTGGGATAGGTGCAACAAAATCCTTCGAAAAGCTTAGCAACAAGTGAAAGTATCATAATTGGGCATGAAAGGGTTATCATCCAGAGGCTCAGTTGTTCACAAATAGCAATGGGGTACACCAATGTAAAAAACTGCAAATAATCCAACAGCTTAAGAACAATGTTTCTCTGAACGAAAGGTGCAAGGCCGAAAACCAACAGCGAAGGCCCATGACGATCTTTCGATCTTTCAGGCAGCATTGCCTTATAAACTCACATGATTGTATAAAAGATATTACTACATGGACTCGGAAACATCGGAAATCCATTGTTGGTAAACACAGTATGTTGCTGCATCTACAAACGCAAGTTTACCAAGAAAAAGCTAGATATTGACATTGTGAAACACAGCTGAATTATCTGGGCCCAAGCTCATCTTACATAAACTGCTATGTCCGCATTTGAAATAGTTTTTGGAAACTATGGATGTCGTGTCTCCCAGGCCAAATTTACATTTTTACAAATAATCCCAACTTTTCTGGAATCTGGGTTTCATTTCGTATTTACACAGAGGTTGAACAAAAAAGGAGAGTACTTGGAGAATAGTCAATAAAGAAGTTAGACTAACTAGTAAGTGCTGGAAATATGTGTCTGTTACTTGATTCCAGGTATCGGTTGTACTTTACGATGAACTAGCATAGCCTTCATCGAGCTGAACTTCATTCAGAAAACAAGTCTTGCAGAGAGACCTAACCAAGTATGAATTCAGTCATTATTTCATTGGTCCTTTTGATTTATTTATTGCAGTCAGACTACAGAAAAATCAGTCAGGGATTTACCAAAGTCATTAGAATACACTGTCTGGATACCACAAATGTTTGCACCATATTTTTAGGAGAAGCGTGAATGTCTGCACCAGATTTCATTGCCATCCCATCTAATATATTATAATATGTTGAGATACTCCACTCTGGATCAAAATAGTTGACAGACTAACTGCTAACTCATTCTACACCACCCTGGATAAGAAAAAAAATATATTGACTTAATACTCAAATATATAAAAAACAAAACAAAATGAGAGCCCCTACAATCTCAGCTCATGTGAAATGGGTGTCTGATTGTTGCGCACAAAGATTAAGAATTCAAGTCAGGTTCATTTCACATGGTGAAAATAATTAAATCTGTACCAAACAGAATGCCTTAGTGAAACAATACTCTTGGAAAATTGCTGGACTTTGTCCAAAGTAATCAAAACAACACCTTGGATGAAAATCAACGCTGTGCCATCGAGAAACTCTATCCCGTTGATCCATCTTTGTCATTGCAGACACACACACACACAGGCACACCAAACTGTATCTCTTTTTCCCTCCGCCTCTCTCTCTGTGTCTCTCTGTTGGATTACAGAAGGTGCCAACAGGGTGGTGATTATTCGATGCCATCTCCCTCCCCTTCACAAAAAGTAATTAATGTAATACTTCAGTGTGTCGCTGCAGTGATCAGACTCTGCCTTAACCTCTTAACCTTCAATGTTCTCGGTGTCTCCTCAAATGCCTTCTTAAGTCACTCTGCAGTCAAAATCTTTAAGAATTTTCATATATTTATTTTCATTATCTACCCTATATTTTTAGATATACACACACATATATATACACACATATATACATATTTACAATGAAGAGAGTGTGCAGCAGTATGCAGACAGCATATCCATATATATTTAATAACTGTGAGGGATGTATTTTTCACACATCAGAGGCTCTGTGAATTATATCACCACTTTGACACAAGGGTCATAACCTTTCCTCTCTCTACTCTCCTCTCCATCATCTCCCCTACAGCTCCAACATCATTTTTCTCTTGGAATTAAAAGCCAGATTTGATGTCAATTTTACTGTCAATTTATTCTGCCCGTCTGTCCCTGAAATATTTATACATGTAGAGAGGAAGGTTGCTTCTACTTAAGCATTCAAAGCTCTTTACTACAGCACCCAGCTGGTGTTGGAACAACCCAATGAAGGGGCGGGAGGGGACTGGTGGGTGTAATGACTACATCTGATAAAGGGAAAGAGACTATATAAATTAGATATGAGGGGATTAGGTCCATGGGAATGACCTGTTGAATCATGGATAGGCTATTAAAAAAGGGGAGAGAGTGCAGGAAAAAATAATTTGGTGTCCACTATAATGGTGCCGGTGAGTGAGGGTATGTGAACACAACACAGATCCAATACGATTACTGACCAACACACACATGCACACACACTTTTTTTTATCTTTGATAACCTTTTATGGTTGTTGTCATCGTCATCCAAAGCAATCTCATGTCACATCAGCGCACAGAGCCCGTGCTTCTCTGTGTAATTTTCACAGAGTGGAAACATGACAATGCAAACCCATTGTGTTTACAATGTTCATACTTGTCGAACTGTAAAAGGTCAAGTCTCTCGCTTCCACTGACGCTGATCTAATCGGTAAACATCAATCCCTGCGCCTACAGTACAATGGCTCGCGAGATGCTCCTAGAGGAGACAAATATGGGCAACAACACAGGCGTCACAATTGTCATTTAACAGACGCAAGTGAGCTTAAAAACAACGTTACACAGCTTAACATCCACTGAAAACCCAGTAGGGTAGATTTTATACAATGTAGAATGTAGATAGGTGCATGTTTATACACAGTATACTGTAGTGATACCCAGTGCTGCACATTTATTGATTTGGTCCTCGATGAATCCAGCCACTACCCCCGTCCTCTCAGCACAAATGGAGCTGGTTGAACCTATTAGGAAAAGGAATGAAATCTTTTCCTCTCATAATTACACATGCTTTGAGTTTAATTATTTACTCTTTTTAGATTAATCACTCTACAGTTTTGGATACTGTAATAACAAGCAATATTGCTCTGTCAACACAGGGCCAGACACAATTGCTGCCTCTGATGCTGCATTGTGTCTCATTTACATTGCCCCACTTTCTGACCCGGCCCGCATTATTCCTAGACACTATATTTTAATATTAACACGCTATGCTTCTAGCCTCCTATTGGGCAGAGAAATCAGCTGTTTTCTTGCTGCATGATCAATTGAAAAGACTTGTCTGGCTTTGTTGTTGAGGGAGTACAAAGATTGTGTGGGATTTTCCTGTTCTCTGTGGGTCCCTGCATATGTCACTTCTGTGTAGTTCTATGCAACAATGACAATGATGAATCACAATTGCTGTTCTGTACTTTTTGTTTCGTGCTGTGTTTCTGTCTCTCTGCTTCTTTGTTTTAACTGTCTTTATCTGCCTCTAACAAGACTTTTGCAAACTCACTTTCACACAGACGTGCACACTCACTGTCCAGCATGTGTTCACTAGATAATAACTGTTGTAGCTGTATTACAGTCATACATATCTCTGCTATATACAGTAAATACCACATTTGTATTTTTAACATTTCTGCTTCCTGTCGAGAGGTTAATGCGGATACTGTAGAACATATACAACGTTTGCGTTCATTATCAGTCAGGCCATCAGTTTTTTAGTGTGACTATATCTATTTTGTCAACCGTAAGATCTGTTTAGTTTATGGTGTGGTGGGCATGATGAATATGCGAACCTCTTCAAAATATAAAACACACAAAAACATGGCACCAACCTACTGCTGTGTCTCCAGTGACTCTTTGATACAGCTTTTTTTTCAAAAGTTATTAAAATGTAGTAAAGCAGAAACTTTACACATCAGATATTAAAATAAAGCTTTGACTGTCTGGTATAGTTTCAAGAAGCCTAGCAAATTCAATTCAAATTACTTCTCTGTGACTGACAAATTATTGCCTGAATTATCAGGATGTGGTAAAGTTTTTGTATAAACACCTCTGAAGAAATTACGGGAAATATTTGAGAAGTGCTTTGTGACCTAGGTTTATTCACAGCATGTCCAGATTACATCTTCTATGTGTGATCACCGTGAATGAAGCTGGAAATGGGACCTCTTAGGTGGCCACTTAATGCATGCCTTCAGAACAGACCGGTAATCAAGACAGGCAGTGCGGCTTGCAAATGGACATCATGTTGGGCTGCCTTTGATGTGAGCCTCCACACTGCTGGTGAATGTTTTAAATGTCAATGGATTTTCCTGCCTTCATGCTGGACTGTTTCAGTCTCCTGCACTGCACAACGAACAGAACATGGTCTAAACTTGTATTTCTTGACATTATGTAAATGGCATTGATCAGTCTAAATTACGATAAAATCAAGCATTGTTCTCATACGGGTATGAGAGCAAGGTTTAGCTGCTGGATATGGAAAATATAATTTTCACGATCTGCAACAAAGCCTGATTTATTCAAATCAATTGCGCATGTGAGTGTATATGTGTGTCAGAAGGGTAGAAATCTGACACTTTGCAAGGTCCACTATTGTGATTTCACAAACAAATAATTAAAAATCTCAAATGAAATGAAAATCAATGTCTCAATTATTTCACATATTTATTGAAGATATGCTAATCAACCTTTTCATTGAAGGTAAGACCCTGCAGGGCAACGGCTCATATTCACTGATATTGATATCTTTCAATTGCCTACGAAAAAAAGTAGCAATGAAGATTGTTGGATTTTTTTAGTGCTCTAAGTAATCATGCAATCATGCCAAAATGTTGACATGAAGAAAGAATGGTGGCAGGAGTTCAGACAGAGAGACAGCCAGCGAAAGAGAGAAAGACTGTATATTGATCAGACTCCTTCAGTAAGACCACTGGCCCAGCAGCTAGCGTGACAGAGTACAGCTCCATTCAATAGCCTTATCATTACCACAGCACAAACCCATTCAGCAGGTCAGCCTATTTGGCCCCTGGTTCAGTGCGTGTGTCTGTGTGTGTGTCTGCGTGTGTGTGCGCGCGTATGCAGTGGGAAGAAAAAAAAAAAAGATGGGGTAAATTTCGATTCTTTAAGCCAATGAATCCCATTATAAGACCACTTACAGCACATTTCTTTGTTCAGAACACTTTCAGCCTAATGGAGTGTCCTAAGAGTAGAGTTAGAAGTAAAAAGAAGATGCACTGAAGAGTGTTGTAAAGCACAGGTAAAGTTATTAGTGGACAAAACCACTTGCAAAGTCAGAAAATAGTGGATGTTGCTTAACAAACTTTGCCTTGCAAATCTAAACTTGAGGTCTCGGAAGTTAAACTGAACTTATGATTACAGACCAAACTGTAATCATAAGTTCAGTTTCCTATAGCTGTACCATAGTGCACTGTGATTGACATGCTGTAAATTGCACCCAGCTTTCACGACCGGCCGACTGACAAACACAACTTGGAGAAACTCAAACAATCAGTGGTGAAGCTTTAAGCTTAAATGTGGCTTTAAATACAAAAGGACAACCTCTTCTTTTATTAGATTACAGTCAGACATGAGTGGCAGAAGCAGCTGTCAAAGACAGGCCGTGAGAGAAAGAGAGATGCAGACTGGGGAGGAAGGAATAATGGAGCCGTCTCCATTGGCAACACAGAGGCACAGAGACTATTTTTAGCAAATTAATTTAAGGCTCTAAATAATTAACTGATAATTATCTGGCAATCAAGAGTAAGATAAAATGATCTCCCCTAGATTTTTTTTGTCATGTGGCTCAGCAGGCGGACAGAGGAGCTTTCTGTGAGTCGCCAGTCAAAAAAAAAAAAAAAAAAAAAAAAAACTGCTGGGTGTCATGGTGCAGAAAGAGGGGAAAAAAAGGAGAACCGAGAGGGGGAATACAGTAAGATGTATCCGCTAGAAGGCAAGTGGATTCACGAATGATTAGTGCCTAATGAATGACAGAAAGCTGGCACTTACAATCTATTTGTTTGTGGAATAATAGATGTGTGTAACAGCTGTCTTCCTTGTGTTTGTCACACGTGTTTATGCACATGATTATAAACAGCCATGGAAGGCACATCAATACACACACACACACACACACACACATTCTTGAGACATTACCTTGCAAAAAAAAAAAAAAAAAAAGCACCATATCCACCTTACACCACCAACTGCAAGGGTACCACACCACCGGTATTTCTCCTCAGCCTTTTCAAACGCGTATCAAGTTATGAACATTTTCACTGACAGTGTTACTAAGCTAAAACGGAGAGCATTGACTAAAAGTTCAGTACTTTTTGCTTGTAAGTTCAGTGGAGTGGTAGTGGATGTTTTGTGTCCAAGTTAGGTTATCTCCACACCTGACCCTGACAAGATTCCCTCTAAAGAGAGAAGAAGACGAGAAGAGAGCACTGACAAGCAGTTGATGAACTGCCTCTGGCTATGTGTGTGTGTGTGTGTGTGTGTGTCCTCCAACCTGTAAAAATAAAAGTACATTCATTGCCAGTTCGTCTCCTTCTCACCGAGTCTTTCCTTTCCCATCTTGTCTTCATCTCTCTGACCCTCATATTTTATTTCTGCTCTCTCTATCACATTACTTCCTCAGTCCTCCCGGAATTGACCAGCAGAGAACTGCACAGAACTGGCTGTCAAACTAAGTATGCAAATCTGTCAATCCATCTTCTCACCTGTATATTTTAGCGCCTTCCTCAACTCTTACCTCCATAGTGTGTGTCTAATTGCAAAACACTCTTGAGTGGTGCTGGGAGGAGAATAAAATGGGCAAAAAATATACCTGAGTGTTGCCCACCTGACAGCTGATTTTAATATCCAAAAAAAGAACACCCACAGACAGGAGAAGAATGTTTATAGGCCACTAACAACCATTTTTTTTTATTCAGGAAAATGGCCTTTTTTAAAAGTCATGCATTTATAAGGAAAAATATGCAGACATATGTTTGCATACTGTGGCCTTTTTTTAGGGTTTGGGTTTACAGAGGGGGCACAATTAGCTTGACTGTATGACGTGCTTTGGTGAGAGCTAAGGTTGACAGGCCTACCTAGCCTCCCCACTGCGCAACCTTTTATAAAATCAATGCCACCACTAAACACAACTCTCCCCTGTGGAGCTGGGCCCTGTTACAGCCTCCTTCCCCTTCTAGTGTGGGGAGGAAAACACAGACAAACAGATAAATTAGAGCCTCCAGCCTGTCTGCTATTGTGAAGTGACAACAGTACTGTCAGTTATATAAAAAAAAGCCATTCTTTTATTGAAACAAGTACCCCTGCATTTAAACTTCACTTTCTTCAGCCAATTATATTTTCTTTTCTCTACAGAAATGTAGCGCTTGCCGAGAAAATCATTGTTATTGGCTAGATTGGTTGTCGATGGGTGACATAGCGAAAAGGTTTTGGAGGCTTTGTACGCATTCCGAGAGCAGGATCTTAACAGTGAGTGGACGGCTGAAGAAAACATTTGCTCACATTATCTCTGCTCTGATACATAAATTGTTCTCTCTTGAAAATACTCCGCAAGACAAATATGATCACAACATGAACAAAAAGAGTCAGAGAAAGCAGTGTAGAAAGGGGAAGAAAAGCCTGCTACTGTAAAGTAAATAGACATTAAACTTATTGTTTTCTCTTTTTGTTTTGAACCTCAAGGAAGCAGCTTTCATAGACTGTTCTCTGAGCACATATTTAGAGAGGCACTGGCTTTGAACACTTGCAAACAAGTGACAGTGATAGTAGTGGTGGTGATAAAGCCAGACACCAATGCCTCAACACTTCTTTTTCAAACACAAAATACACTAATTCTTCTTGCTATCTACAGTATTTCTTGGCAAGTGGCATTCAAATAGAGTGAGATCAATGTAGGGACTTATCAGTTCCCAGAATATTTATCAAAAGAGGTATCTGGGTCACACCTCTTACCTGCTTCAACTGCTTCAGCACCATCACTGCACTCATTTGGCCGTCTGTTGCTCTAATTTGCATCAGATTACATGCCCATAGAGACAAACTCTCCTTAATGGGTAGCATCATTCTCTGCAGGTGGCGCAGGAAGAAAACGCAAGTTGGGGACACAAAAAAAAAAATGATCTGCCTCTTCAAATACTCACTCGTCATTGGCTGATTGCTGCTCTGATGACATCCATTTGTGTTCTGAGATATCATTTTCAAACACTCAATCTCTCTTCATTAACATTAACTGCACCATTCCACAATGTGGACACATTAACCCAGTTATTTTCTTAATTACCATATCCAGGCTTTTTTTAAATTCTTGGCCTGCTTTCAACTGAAACCTTGCAGTGTTGATAGGCCACTATGCTGCCTCTTCAAAATAAAGCAGCCTTCTATGATCGTGCATCCTATATCAGCATTTTAATTGTCTCTTACAGTACTGTGTGTATGATGTGTGTTTGGTAGGTGTTTTTAAGTAGACTAAACGCGGCACACCTTCTATCTATGCGGGCAGGGGTGGGATGTGGGTTGATGGTGGTATTGAGCAGGAGAACAATCTATATCAGTCATTAAAATGCAAATGTGTTTACCAAGTCTAGCTTTGATGCTGCACTAATAATAAGCAGTGGGGAACAATCATGAATCAAACTTGTGTAGCGACCTATTGAACGCACGCCGACGCCGTGTAATGAAACAAGAGCTGAAATAAGAGCAGTTTCGACAGTCAATACAAAATCCTGTCGTTATCTGAGAACACGCAACAGGGAATTAAGCAGCACGAGATGACGCTGGCACAATTCCAAAGTTGTATTTCAAAGGAAACCTAGATTCTACGTCCTAAATTAAAGACTACTGCAAGTGAGACAGATAGGAAATGCTAGTGTGCTCTGTAAATAAACATGGGTGAAAGCACAGCACCTGTTTACACATACATGTAATAAATCCAATGCAGCTGGATAGACTTTGCAGGTAGCAGCACGTAGGTGTTGGCTGTGTCAATTAAGGTATAGAGATAATGACGTGCCGGGTTTCTGTAATGAATAATTAACTCAATCAAGGTGTCCACTTCAATCCGGTGGTTCCCAACTGTTTTTAGCTTGTTGCTCCTAAAAAATCAAACAAAGTCTACTTGAATCAAGAAAGGTTTCACATATGAGCTGCGAGCAGAGTGGTTTTTTTTTGCAATCTGACAATTGCTCAGATTTATTTGGCAACAATTTATGGAGTCCTGACCAGATCTTCCTATAATATGCATGCAGTTTATGAATGAAAACCTATTATGGATGTTTACCTCTCCATGACTCTCCACGGCATAAAAAGACAATGTACTTAGTATGCAACTCATCCCTCAGTGCTACAGTAAAGCTTTGAAGGATATCAAGTGACTCTACTATAATATGCTATTATGATGGACAGAAAAAAAGTCAATAGAGAAAATACCTTAATTAATCTGTAATCGCTCATTAAGCACCTAATTGACTGTGATGTTTCCCTTCCCCTGTTGGATAGTGATCTGTGAACATGTGGATAACCATAAAGCAATACACCCAGACCTAAAGAAATACACTTTAGATGAACAAAGAAACAGAACAGGAACGCTTGGTCCCTCCCTCTACACAGGGCCAATTACAGAAACCCATTTTTAGATGTGACTGCAGCCGCATCAAGAGAACAAACAGAATTAAAACCATAAAAACTGGTTTGGATGGACCTTTGGATGGAGCTCTATGTTAAGATACAATAACTGTTTGTAAGAGAGGGTGTTTGTAAGAGATGGTGTTAAACATATAACGATCATTGCATGACTATGATGTGTATACTGTAAAAGGAAATCTAAAAATCTAGTGGCTGCCCTGGGAATCTGTCTGGCAACACAAAGCCATTTGGGATTCTGTTCAGAATATCTACTCACACATTACAATCTCTTCCTCTTGGATCCTAAAAATTGTTAGCAACCCTCTTTCAAGCTTAGTAAATCTGAGAGAAAGGGATAAAGAGAAGAAAGGAGATGGGTAACATGAGAGAGCGAGGACGAGGATGTAATAGATGGGTGAGGGAGACAGATATAGTAAGTGAGAGAGAGAAAAGGGGCGGGAGGGTCTCATCTTTTGCAAATCGTATCATCTCTGTGAAAGTGGACAGAAAGACAGAGATGAGCATTACGACTAAGCTCCAATCTGCACCTTGAAAAGAAGTCCAACTTTCATTTGGCACTGACAAGCTCCCTCTTGTGATCTCTGTGGATGACAGAGGCACTCAATGGCCAGATTACATAGTGTATTTGCTGTCTTACAGTATGTAAGCTAGTGTCTAGTGCAGAATCTACTTTCTTGATGTTAATGAACTCAATTTGAGTTATTTCACGAATGTTTTGAATACTTTGAAATAAAACATAGACATTTTATATAAAGCCATGGCAATTGGTAGACTGTGAAATTTAAGCTAATCTCAGATAGGATTATTATCCCTGATCAGCCTTGCATCAGGGAGAATACTTGATACTGCTCTGTTTCAGATCAAATCTAATAAGCTTAAAGGTAAGCATACGGCTTAGTATTCATTTGTGGATAGAGAAGCCCATTCTGTACATAGTTCACTTGTAATATGATAAGGAGATATTGTTGGGGGATTAGGTTATCTCCCAGGAGATCTATTAGTGGATAAGTCCTACTGGCTGTCTTATGAATCATTACCTTACTGGTTACAATCTGATCTGCACATGCTCTCCCTTCAACTACCGACACAATGACCACACACACACGCAGGCACCCTCAAGCAATGTACACATGATCTGATTTTAACCTGCCCCTCTGACAGCAGGTAGATTCCTTTTTAAGAAACTACGTAACATAACGTGCACTTATGCTTAGATGGGAATCGGTGGATTGCTAGCATGTGACCACAGCACTGCAGGACATATCCATATCCGTTTGTGGGATGATAACCAGAAAGGTACGGGGCCAACGCAGCATCGGGCTGTAAATCCTGCAACAATGGCTAAAGTGACATTTAATAACACAGGGACTAATTTTCCTCATTGGGAACACAGTTTCAGTCAAACTGGCTCCAGCAGAGTGTTTTTTGACTATAAGCACAATAACTAAAACAGAGGGGGTAAACAGGATGTACATGGAGAAGCAATCAGTAGAATAATGCTGCAAAGAATACCATAGCATCTAATGCTATTATTAACACATTGACATTATGTATCACCAGCCTGGCACTATCATTACACATTCAGCTCAGGCAACTTCCTGTACCACCAGTCACCGCTGTGGTATTTAGCAAGGAGAAAAAAAAGAAAAAGAAAAAGAAAAAAAAAAAGAAAGACAACAAACCGAACAGTGTTCCTGAACAGAGCCTAAGGGCTGGATGGGTGGAATTCAATCCACTTTTTTCTACCTGTTAGAAATCTATTAGAGGCCAATAAGGATGCTGAAGGGAGAAGGTTTGAGATATTTCGGGTCAGCCTTGGAGGTTAATTGTTGAGTCGTCTGTCTGGTCAGTGAGGGGATCACTGTGTGAAACCAATCCTGAAGGCAGGGGATGAACGGTGAGTGTGGATGGCATTGAGGAGATTAGAGCAGTTGATGGGAGAGGCAGGGGTAGACTGAGAGAGTAAGAGTGAGAGAGAGAGAGAGAGAGAGAGAGAGGAGGGAAACATGAACCCATAGACCTCAAATCAACACTTTCATAAGACTGCCGATGCTAAGTGGGTTTAGACATACACTTAATGTGCTTGGGAGTGGATATGTGTAGCCAACAAGGCCATTGAGGCTAGCTCTACTATTTAAAGTACAGGGTTTAACCTTTGTGTCAAGTAGAGATCAAAACAGAAATGTTCAAAGTATCACAAATAACTATTCCACCTACTACCTGTCACCTACTGCAAGACAAAAAACAAAGCACATGGCACACACACACAAGTGAACCTGCACCACCCACTCTCTTCCCCCGCTAAGGTAATTAGAGAATCTGCTGAACAGAGGAGACAAACTGATTTAAGTCCAGCTTAATCACATCCAGGGAAAACTCAAGGAACTCCCATTTGACTACTGCTACCCCTCTCTTCTATTTTACCGTTTTAGAATAAACAAAAACGGACATACAATTTGAATAACACAAAAAACAACAGGAATTGTTTTTTTTTTTTTTTTTTTACTATGCTCTGATGAAGGTCAAATTAAAATGTACTATGTAGGCTATGGTGGGGTGATGATAAATATTTGGCTGTCTGTTCAGATGTACAATGAAAAGACAGGGCTCTCCTGTGGGCATCGCTCCACATCTCTCAGGCTGCCTCCATGCCAGTCCCATTTCACAACTTGTTCTACATCTGTGACACATAAACACACACACACTCTCTTTCTCTCTCTCTCACATATATATGAAAGCACCGAGGCACTTTTCTCACAGACACTCACACATACAGAATGTCCCTCATCACCTTGCTCAGAGATGAATGGGTTCGCCACTGTCCTCAATCATTTTAATCACTTCAATGGAAAATGCCTCATTCACAGCTATCATTCTGTACTGCCTTGCAGCTATCTCATGTATACACATTCCTACACACCCCCAAAACACACACAAACACAATGACTGTCACTCTCTGATAGTACAAACTCATGTGAAACTAGAACACTGTGTAACAAGTCTGACTATCTTTCCTGGCTAATATCTAAATGCCTGATGACAGTTATTACTTTACAATTCTTATAAATGTATAAATACATCTACATGTGCAGACACTTCCAAAGTATGAAGCCAGCTTGTTCAGTGGATAATTGCTAGGACTGCAGTTTGATTTTATTTAAACCATCATGTTCACTATGCCCTCTTATTACAAATTCAAATAAAAATGTTAGTGTGAAGACACAACCAAGTTCAACACTAAATAGCACTTGATGGCTGAATTTTAATCTCCATTATTCCACTTTAGAGTAATTAAAACATGTAGCATGATATAACCATATATTATAACAAAGCAAGACTCTCACCATCATATTGTTGCAAACAATAATATTTTTTGTTGTAAAAACTCTAAGTATGGACGTACTGGCAACTCCCGGTACCATTTTGTATTAAAAAAATGTATTCTTACAAAAAGCAACACTCAGTTCGGTAATTAATATTAATGATGTTAATATGGCTGTAAGGCTTAAATGTGACCTGAATTTTCGGGGGTGCAGAAGCTTTGTTTGTAGCCATGGCAATCCAAGTGCATAGCTTGGATGCTAAAATTAGAAATATAATTCAAATTATTATTATTTTTTAATGGTACTCTCCAGTCTCCATGGCATAAAAACAGGTGAGGGTGGGGAAGAACATGGAAAAACAGAATAATAGCAACAGGAGAATAAATTAATAGCAGGTATTTTTATGTGAGGATTCAAAAGCTCTTAATGGCAATAAGAGCATTGAGACTCGACCATGCTGTATTTGTGCAGATGGCAAAAGAAAGAAAAAAAATGTATTCTATTATATATATGTATATATGATCAGCACTCATATATATATATATATATATATATATATATATATATATATATATATATATACACACACACACACACACACACACACACACACACACACACTAGAGACTGCAGAGTGACAGTGAGTGCTGATCAGGTAGTTTAAAGGTTTAAGTGGATGACAGGCTTTTCAAGCAGGCAGCAGCATTATGTGCATGATGTAATCAATGATCAGATACAACATTGAAAGCGACACTGTAGAACTGTAAGCAGTCTTCCTGAATAGGTGCAATAATGCACAATGGAGACAGTTGGTAGTAGTTTATAATAATGATAGATGTGTACAGATTTGTGAAGATTTGTACATACAAATTGTAGGAGTAGGGCAATGGTGCATATGCAAATAGAATTATATTTCAGATGAAGCATCATGACCTTGCTCACAGAGGTTTAAGAATATGACCATTGGATCAAACAAGCCTCAGGCATCATAACCCTTGCTGTACCATCGATCATAAACACACCCCAAGAGCATATTCAGCCCACAGAGCGCATAAAAACTGCAGTCAGTCATTCACATAGCTCAAGTTATTCTTGATTTCGTTACATCACCTCAAGAAACAATATGGCTTTCAGTCACAATGATTGCCGCCATGGTCTGCTCCTGTATGCTGAAGATCTTATTTGAAAATATTTTTTACAAACAACATGCAAATCTCCAAGGCTGGTGTTTTGATGATGACAACCATACAGTGTTGCTGTGCAACCAGATATCGTCACCACTGAGCTGTTCCAGAAGAAAACCGACATGTCCCTCTAGTTAACGCCTGCTCCTACCTACACCTCAAGATGTGTGTTTTCACACCTGCGCCTGCTCAGCGACTTATAGGACACTATTGGACAGAAATGTGCTTGAGACTGCACTACGGTTGACACCATTTTTAGTGTGTTAAAACATCTCTTCATGTGGTCTTGCAAGGAATGAGTTGTGTGCATGTTTAAAAAAAACAAAAATAGAAATAAAACATGTTTTTAAAAAAACTGTTGTGTCTCATTATCACGCAACAGTTCTGATGTCGAGTTGGGAAGTGGGAGGAGCCGCTTGTTTAAAAATAATTTTTTTTACCTACTGTGAATTAGCATTTCAGATTTTCAAGGTTTCTTTACACAAAAACTTCAATATGTCATAATATAGACTGCAGAGGCAGAATGGGAGTTTCATCAACCATGCTATAGGTTTCTGTTAGAACCACCAATGATACATATCCCATCTTTATTCTGAGAAGTCATGTTGTTTCTGTCAACTGTTGGTTGGTGAGTTGGTTCTTAATGCAATAGTAGCCTAAGCGGCTGTTGCCATGGAGAAAATTCTAGCCAGAAGTGCTAATCAGAGCTGCAGCTTATTTAGACAGTTTCCTCCTTGTTGCTACTGGGAACAAAATACTACATCATAGCTACTGAAGTCATCAAATATTGACGCGAGTGAATTGATTTAAAGTGTATTGTCAGGTTTTTGTAAAACACAATGATTTTGCACACAGTTATATTACTGTACAGCAGAATATTAAGCTTACTCTCTGGATGTTTCCCATCAAAATGCTTCCTGGGAAATGTAGTAAATTTTTTTACTTATGTACACAGGCTTGTATCTTTTACTTATTATTGAATGGTATTGCTGATCTTTTGTACTGATAAATCAACCTACCATGCCTCATACACTGTATGCTCCAACTTGAAGTCACCTAATAATGCGTATGGAGAATATAAATGGCAGTTTGACTTTCAGAACCACCACACTAATTTATTCCTATACAAAATTTAATTAAGTTGCCATGACCTTTATGATACATGAGAAACCAAAGTATGTATATGTACATTGTGTGAGTATTTTTGTTCTATGCTAATGCAATTTAAGTTATGTCATGGTGATGTGAAGAAAAGAAAACAATTAAGACACTTCTTGCTACTTTAGTCACTTTAGGTATGACAATAAAATGATACCATTAAAGGTCCAGTGTGTAGAATTTAGTTGCATTTAGTGGTCCAATCACTGCATTGCAATCTCCTCACATCACCCTCACCTTCCTAATGTAAAGAAGAAACAACACTTTAAGGACCCTGTTTAGAGTCAGTATTTAGTTTGTCTGTTCTGGACTACTGTGTAAATAAGGTGTTTCAACATGGCGGCCTCCATGAAAGGGGACCCTCTCCCACTGTAGATATAAAAGGATATTTTTTAAGTAACAAACGTAAAAAGATTCTTATTTTCAGGTGATTATACATGCATCAAAACATAGTTATGAATATTATATTCCATGTTTGCCTTATTCTGAAAATAGAGGCCCCAAATCTTACACACTGTACCTTTAACCTACAATCATAACTATTATTTTTTCCTAATACCTCCACTAAGTCGCAATCTGATCATGAATTCACGGGTGTGTTCTGCTTCAGAATGCTGGTTATACCCTGTCAGTGCACACCAGTGCAAAGAAGTACAGAAAAGTTTTATGTATAGAAAAGAAAGGATTATACTTTTTTCTTGCCAGATGGAATAACAAGCAAATGACGAGACAGCCCAAGTGAGTCAATATTTTTCTAAAATAAATTTCTGTTTTTCAAAATGTAAGCTTTCACACAGACAGCCTGTATGAAAGCATGAAAATCACTTTGATTTTTAGTACTCAAGTCTGCAAAAATTTTGAATAAAAAGAAAATTGCATTTATGTACTAACTTATTATCAAGTAATTTTGTAGGTACACGAAAATGTTCAGAAACTCAAGGGGAGTTCATATCTTTTCTGGAACAAGAGTATGCTCTTACCACATGCAAGGGTACTCTTGAAAGTTGTGGCACAGGAGGGAAAAAAAGCAATAAAAGAAAGGAGAGCAAAGAGATATATGGTCCCTATGGTTCCTACCCATGTTCTTAAGTTAGGATGGAAAGCCGCAAGGCATCAAGGCAAAAAGCCAGGGATCAACCATAAGTCTTCATCACAGAAAGTCAATTCAAGGTCAGCTGCTGGTTCAGGTAGCAGATGTGTCTCACACATCCCTGTTGCTGTTAAATGACAGGACTTAGACCCACCAGCAATATACAGTTTGTGTGAGTCTGTGTGTGTGTGTGTAGGTGTGTGACAGTGATAAAAAGAAAGAGTAGAGATGTACAAAATGGATTAGAAACATTTGTGTTTCTAATCCATTTTTATTTGTATGTCATTACTTTTGCAGCTACCTTTCTGTCTGTCAGCGTAAGCGTCAGTGCTCTCACAAGAAGTCTCTCTCTTCACAACAAACTCATCTCATGTAATCATGTACATGGAGAAGCCATCATCAAGACAACTACTAGCACTTCTGGAGGTCACCCTATCTATCTATGCTGCTAATTGGAGGTTAATTGTCAATAAAAACCCACACAGGCATGACTGTTGTTTTGACTCTCGGTATATTAGCCATGCCGGTGAAAGCTGTAAAGACCATTGTGAACTCCATTTGCCATGACATGCCTGACATATTATGGGTTTAATGCATTGGAAAGAGGTAATGATCAACATAAGCACAACACATACAGTACAATGCATCTGTGAATGTGGGAGTGTGTGCACATGTCAGGGGACATTAAAGCCTCCATGCCTCGATTATGGTAGTCTGTTCTCTATACACACACAAAGTAACAAAATTGGATGCACGGATGGTGTGGACATGCAATATAGGTCTTTAACTATTTCAAGTCTCGCCTGCCTGTGATTGCCCTAAACAGAGAGAGTTACATAGTGGCTAGCAGCAGTCCATTGATTGGTTCAATTGACATAACAGTCAATGATTGCCTGGGTACATTTATTGACCTGTAGGCAGAGGTGGTATATTATGTGCCCCGGCATTTGTTTGGCTTCCTCAATCATTGGAGCACATTGCTCACCATGAAAATACGGATATTAGTATCCTAAATAGGTTCATACAAAGTTCATACATTGCTCAAATACCATGCTGATCTTTGGCTGTTCCATCACAGAGAAATGTTGTTCCTGCCAATTAAGACTTCACAGATGCTTGTCAGTATTGGAAAAAAAAGAGTTATTTTAAATCCAATAAAATCATCAAAGTCTCCTGAATAGAAGATCAGCAGTACCAATATTTTCCTGAGTGCTCAAATGAAGAACGGGAGTATGGAGTTACAAGCCTCTAAGCACATGTCATCAGCAAAGAATATCCTCTAAAAGCTGAAATTCAACAGTGTGTTTTGACAATTCTGTCTCGGCCTTGACTGGCAGAGAATGCCAGCCAATCCCCATTTGAAATGCGACAAGGAAAAACAAAGCCTGTCAGAATGAGTTGGAGAGATGTCTACTGAGAGCCACATGTGGTGAGAAACAGAGTCGGGAGAGAGGGAGAGAGAGAAAGAGAGAGAGCCAGAGAGAGAGAGATGGAGAGATAGAAGAAACTGTTCCTTCTCTACAGGACTCTGTCCCTGAGACACACATCATGCTGCTCCCCCCACAGTGGGTGACTCTGACAGGATACTGTCTGTGCAGCATTCTCCCTCTGTGTGATTGATGAGCCTCATTTTGCCAATTAATGGAGAATCCCCTGTTGACTACCATCAGATTGCCGTTTGTAACTGTTAGTGTTTCTGACTGTCACAGATTCATTTTAATTAGAGATCTCTTTCTCCTCCGACTTTTCTATTGTGCCTCAAATTTGCAGAACTGAGTGCACAGTGACACACCGGGTAAATGGCGCACTGTGTTATTTGCCATCATTAATTTATCCACAAAGTGCACAGCTTAAACTGTTGAAGGCCGAATCTTTTTGAAGGAGTCACCCCTAATGTCGAGCATATACCGTATCTTATAATCAATTAGCAAACGTAAGGCAATTAGTGCACTTTATTTGCATAATGAAGCACCTAATTGCTCCGACGCGTGCAATCGCAGTCAATAAGTTTGGCTAATCACTTGTGGGGCCACGTATATGAGCAGGCAGCAGGAGAGATGGCCCGCAGTCATGCAGACACAGTGATCCCTGGGTCCTGTCAGGGGAGTGGAAGGATAGCCACCACGGAACGACGTTAGAAATCAACAGAGAGCCCAGCAGCAAATAGCAGAACAACACTGTATTCCCTCGACAGCATCAGCAACATTACTGTGGGGAAAGGGGAGGAAGTGTTTGAGCATTAGTTTGATTTACATTTTAGAGAGGCTTTCAACTGGTGCACACAGCAACTTCAGCTAATGATACTTGGGCCTTTTCATCAAGGACCTTTCCCGAGCCTTTTGGGTGCTGCCCCATAGCACTTATTTGAAATAAGCCACAACAAAGAGTACTACTAGGTAATATACTGGTCTGCAGAGGGATAACATGTATAAATTGCATTGTATAAATGTCTGCTTTGTATAAGATTTACTGGTATTAAGTAGATTTTACCCAACTCATTTTACAATTAACTTCTACTATAGCAGCTGTAGTATTATAATTTGTTATTACATATATTGTATTAATAGATAATGCACGCGGGTATCAGAAATAAGAGCATTCCATGAGACATTTTCTCCTTGCATTTTCCTGTGAGTCAACCTGTGTCATTTAACTCATCTTCTATTGTGGATTCACATGCAGAAAAAAACACAGTAAACCCTTGGTGGCTCATATTTACTAGACAAATAACTCCAGTCACGTTTCCCTTCCACTTGCGTTTGATAGAATAATTTGCCAACAATGGGCCTGCCATTCAACTGAGTCTCAGGGATTTCATTAAAACATCAAATGAAAGTGAAATCATGAGCCATGACGGTGGAGAGTGGGGATGGCTAAGCAGAGAAGCGTGGCTGGTGTCTACTGCAGGATTAGAGCTCAGCAACAAGTGCTCAAGGGGGGCTTTGCATCAAACCCAGGAGCCCATGACAAATGAGGGCGGCTGGGCCTCTGTCTATTACCCTGCACTAAGCTCAGGCCTTTTGGGGAAGTAATGAGGTGCAGATTGGTGCTGCTGCCACTGGGTCCTTAGCCCGACTTTCTGTAGAGCAGAAATAATCAGTGGAGACCTTGGCCAATAGGGACAAAGCTATAAAGCAGCTGAGCAACACATGGAGACATGAAGATTAAACAGATTATTAAAAATCTATTCAGAGCACTATAACCTGTTACATACATTGGCTCTTCACCTGATGCTGTATATCAACTGTACACAACATGCATAGGAATGCATACAGAAGGTATGTATTTTAGATTGCAGTGAGCAACCCTGAATCCCAACAGGACATGATAAATCCCAAAGGACGCCCCTCAAAACTGGCAGGGCATGGAGGCTTTATCAGTGGAATATGACAGTTGTTCACTCAGGAGCAAAGGGGTAGATCCAGTTTACATCATGGGTGCACCCCAACACCACACCTCCTCATGCCCCTGGGAGCTACAGTCCATGTGGCCTGTCAGCAAGCTTACTCTACTGGTTAATGGAGCTGCCACATCAGGCCAAGTGTCACAGTCTAACAAGATACTGATTGGTGAACTTCTAGGGAATTCACTCATATAACCAGAGGGCACAGAAATGGTCTGTCTGGCAGTGAACACGATGGCCCATAGACAAGGTGATGGTGACGACGATGGCAGTGCATGTGTATTCTGTGACATCTATCACTTGATTTCTTTTTTTTTTTTTTTTTTTTTCTTTTTGGCTTCATCAGAGTTTATTATATGGCTGATGTGTGTCTCCTGTGGTTCAATTTTGCCCTGGGAGGCAGAGCTGTCTGAGCCAAATTCAAACATTTGTGTGCACAATTGTAGTGTGAGTATGTCAAATTTAGAGGCATTCTGTGCTGAAACTGCAATGCAGTATATTTATTCATATCTTGCCTTCAAGGGTTACAAGGTTAAAAAACCATCCATTCAAATCTATGCATGTGTTCTGAGAGTCTGTTCACTTTGTTCCAACATTATTGGTATTTGTACAGTCATATTTCACATAATATGTTTGTAGAGACAGAGATTATTATAGTATTAACTGATTGGTCACTAATGACTTGTTTGGTTCATCAAACAAAAATGACAAACATTACATGTTTTCACCTTCTTAAATGTGATTTGTTACATTAGATTCAATTTGAATCTAAACATGTTTGTTTTTTAGACTGTTGGTCAGACACAGAAAGTAATTCAAAATGTCATCTTGGATGAATTGAGAAAAAAAAAATAGTTTAATTAAAAATAAATATGGTTGTTGTTAACGCACGCCCGCATTGGTTAAATGGCATTATTACAAGAGTTATGAATCTTGACAGAGTAATATGCAAGTAGTACTGTGTAACAGTATGACAAGACATACTGCAGGTATGGTGGGTTACTCAAGGGTTGCAAAGCTGTAAAAATGCTAGTCATAGTGTTGTACTGTTGAAACATGATGCATTTTATATTCATCATCAGACGTAATGAGATAGCAATGCGGAAATCAGAAACATGAAAACATAACCACCACGACATTATTTCCATGTACATGTGCTATTTCTTTGCAATAATCGTAATCACAATTACAATTCAATGGCATTGAAATCTGCATATGAATCTGTTTTTCAGTCACACATCTATTAAAATGTGTCATTTAAACCATAATATCTCCTCTGGCATACATAATGCAACATGAAAGATGAGTAGTAGTGATAGCAATTTCCTGCTGCTTCATCCAAGTCTGGACCTTCACATTGAGGTGAGAGATACAAGAGCAGAACTCAGGCAGTGAAAGAGTCTGGCTCCTCTATTTATTTACACTGGTTTCCACTGAATTTTGGATAATTAAAAGGCTCCACGGTTTATCTGTGCTTCAGCTAATTGGCCACGCAGTTTACAGTGAATTTCATTAGCAAAGGAAAACACTTGGGTTAGGGTTTTGGGGCGGTTGGGGAGGGGGGGTGAGGTGGTGATTAAGAGAGAGAGTTTATGTGTGTGTGGCAAGGAAGGTGGGTGTTTGTGTATTTCTGCTATAAAAATTATAAGAAGCTGCTGAGTGCCACTAGCATCTTTCAACCTAGTTTTCATGTATACAAACATGCAGAAATAAACATGATGATCCTGTAAATAATCAGACTTACTTCTCATTCAAACACATAAAGGTGTACTAAAATGGGATAACTTCCCCAAACAATGCTATGCCTCTCCAGACAAAACAAGCCTTTAACAGGGCTTGTTTCTGCAGCATCCAGCTAAATAGAACAATTGTTTCACTAACAACCATTTATTTAACCTTAAGTTCCTGGTGCCGATACAAAAGAATGCTGTACACCTGTACGAGAACCTAGCCTGAAGCCAACAGTGCCTCCACCTCTTGCAGTTTGACAAAGGCCATCCATAAACACATTGTAGTGAACCTCTTCCTTTGAAGTGTGAACTAAATCAGGCTGAAGTCTCTGAGAACAACAAAAAGGTGGTGCCTGTATAAATGCATCTGTCGATTTTTAAGCTACAAAGGTGGTATCACTGGCTAGCCCCAGGCCCAGGAAAAAGTGTGTCTGGTCCAACCCTGTGTGGGAGGACTAAGTTGGTGTGAGAAACTGGCACTGTTAGGTGTGTGGGCTTTGTAGGATCCCTGGACTTGAGGCTTCCTTTTCACCAACAGGTATCAATAACTGCCGTAGAGCTATTGCTGTTCGAACAGCTGCTTCTTCATGTTGGCAGGAAATTGTCAAGGGGGGTGTCTGTATGACAAACTGTTTTAGGAATCTGAATTATCTCAAGTATTAGTACAATACTACAAAATAAAAATCCCACCCCCTCTTTGGGTCAGAGGTTGGTTTGTCAAAGGCAGACTGTGGCTTGGCTCTAACAAATAGATTTTAGATATATATCTAAGCCCATCAGCTGGACAATGCTGCCCAGTCCTTGAGTAACTCAAAACATGCTCATGAGCAATGGCTTCAAGTTACTGAGCTTCATTCACTCAGCCTTGCGGAAGAATTCAACACCTACAAGGACATTTTACTGAGGAACTCAAAGACTCTGTGGCAATACCACACACACACACACACACACACAAACACACACACATACAGGCAAAAAACTAGCAGGGAATAGGAGAATCAAATAAGTTAAAAAAAAAACCTTCAACATTAAAACCACTACAAGACATTTAAAAGACACATTGACTCTTCTAGTATCCACAAATCACAGTGGTCTCCAGTTTTTGTTAACTGGTGCACATTTTCAGCAGGTTAGGGTATGGATTGGCTAACCTTCAGGATAAGTATTCATTTTTGTGAAACTATCCCATTCGCATTAGAGTCTTCTGAGAGAAAAATGAAGAGACTAAACATGTTGGCCCTTTCTCATATATCTTAATGAAACTGGTCCCAGGAGACAGCTCTTTGTCACTCAATGTGTGGAAATAGAAGTGAATGATGTGCTCAGACTATGGCCTTCTGGGAAATAAAAGGTTAAGCTAAATATCAGTGGGTTGGGTTAAGGCATTAAGTATAGCAGGAGGGGGGGATGTATTGGACATGTCTAGGAACCCATCAAGGTTCAGTCCAGTTTCTCATCGAGCCACCTCAC
Source organism: Sciaenops ocellatus (assembly GCA_033000465.1). Taxonomy (NCBI): domain Eukaryota; kingdom Metazoa; phylum Chordata; class Actinopteri; family Sciaenidae; genus Sciaenops; species Sciaenops ocellatus. Next base: position 11,524,493 of record CP136866.1, on the reverse strand, counting down.
TACCATTAATATTCCAGTATGCAGAGTCCTACTCCAAGCCCCCAGCTCTACTCTATCATATCTAGAAGGAACTGAAGATTGTGCGTGTGTGCGTGTGTGTGCATGTGATAGCCATAGCCTCTCTGGTGAAATAGGGCTCTCTGGGGGCTTGTGTCTCAACTCTACAGCCTTTGTGGGCTCCCATTACTTCTGACAGATAGAGATCACTAAACTGCTGAACAAACACCCCATTCAGTCATTTGCATACATTACAGTAATGGAGAGAGAAAAATGTATCAATAAAGCCAAATGAAGTGCTTCCACTAAGCTCTTTCTCTTTCTTTCTTCTGTATTCCATAACTGCTACTGATCTGTTGCCGTGATTTTTTTTTTTTCTTTTCTTCTTATTATTTCATCGAGTGATGTCCTCTAAAAGGTAAGCAGATCAGATGATGTTTATCATGTTTCATTATTTTTTTTTTCAATGGTTATAACCTGAAATATTTGAAGCCTAAACAAATTAGGAACACTAATCATTTACAGCGAGAAAAAAACAAAACAAAATTTATTGTTGACTGTTTAATTAAAACTATACTGCTTTGGGGCACATATTACATTTAAAATACCTTGCAGTGACCATGGCCTCCTGAAATTAATCTCAGGAAAAAAAGCTGACAAGAGTCACAGTGAAACAGAGGCGCATGTACTCACCTACACATGCACTGTAAATGACTTTCTCTCCACCTCTCCCTCCCCCTCTCTCTCTTCGTAACACACACACGCACACACACACACACACACACACACACACACACACACACACACACAAGCAGACAAGCATACACAGACGCAGACTGACTCATTCATCACAGTGCCCAACAGTCAAGACAACAGAGCTTCACTTAACTTTTTCAGGGTTGCTCAAGCATCAAATGCATGACTTTTAGCTGTTGTTGTTCTTCCATCTGTCACGCTTCAAGGAACCGACATCCCTTTTTTTTTTTTTTTTTTTTAATCCCTGGAAAAAAGTTTAAAAAAGGTATGTTTGTCTTGACTCTGTTATCTTATCCGAACCAAAGGAAATGTCAACCCAGAATATAGCACTGTATTTCACGCTGTCATTGTTCCAACACTTAGCTGTGCACCACAGATTAGAGTGTTAGCTAAGCTACTAAAGCTACTAAAAACCTCAGCAAATCAAGCACAGCCTGTGCTTTCTATCTCTTGCATGAAAATAGCCCAAAATCTTGGACGAGGTTTAAAGTGGTAGAAATTTTTGTCATGGGTGACAGACTTCAGAAAAGTGGGTTAAATGGAGACACAGATGCCCACCTGTAACACCCAGACCCACAGCTACTGCAGAGGCATTGGGATGCACAGACATCGAGACAAAAACAACTGCTACTGCAGGGGACAAACTCACTACCAGAGAGAAGAAGTAACATTTTCCTGACACTTTGTTATTATGGCTGCATTATTATCAACTGCATGACTTTATTATACACAGTAGATGAAATGCAGATCAAACACTCCAGGGAGCTGTCTGAGAGAACAAACGAGCATGCACTTTTTGACTCCTTCCTGTGCCTCCATGTGTCTTCATCCCACAAAAAATTATGTTTAAAAAAATATGTGTCACTTTAGATATTCTGGCACTTGTGAAATCAAAGGAAGGGGAACAGCTATATCATTAATCGTCAGGAAAACGCCCCAAAAACACACAACACAGATGGAGAATGAAATATATATGCTTTCCTGTGCTTTCTAACTGGTTACATCTTTAAATAAGGCGAGAGCAAAAATAGACCTTATTAAATCTTACCAAGCCTCCTTCCTGGCAACAAAACCCGATCGGGGAGGGAATGGAGAAAAGGGTGAGAGAGGAGGAAGTGGGGTGTTTCAGGTCATGGCCAGCCAGCTTCTCTCTGCCACACTCTGGGGAGGAACTCCAGACAGTGAGGGAGAGCCATGCTGCAGTATATCTACACTTCTCCATTTCCTCTCACTCAAGCCTCTAGTTCCCGAAGGAGCCCGGGAATCAATACTGACATCGGGGGGCAGAGTAGCTTTCTTGCCTGCCTGCTCTGCCTCCGAGTCGCTGCCGCCAGGGAGGTCTCTGCTTCAGTTTTTTTAATTACACAAATTTAAGTGCCCTTCTTTGACTGGGAGCAGATTGTTAATGTGTTAGGAGGCTATTACTCTTATACCACCCAATGTGCAAAGTCAGCCTTAATAAATCTCAGACAAAAGGAAGCAAAAATCAACCAAAATGCTGTCTTATGTGTGACTGACTAGCCTATAGAAACACCTACTCACTTGTGAAATTACTCTTAAGTAATTCTTTATTTTCTTATTAATGCAAGTGAAAAACAAAGGAGACGCCTCTGACTGCTTAACTGTTTTGCCTTTACGAAAGCCACCCTCGCCTCAGGGTATTGAGTGATTTCCACCATTGATCAAACCTATACAGTGAGGACCTTTCCTCCCAGAAAGGGCATTCAAGAAAGTGCAGAGACATGGCTAATTCAATTTGGGAGCAGAGATGCTTGGGTTTAAGTGAAACACTCTGTTATCGAAACAGGAGAGGTGCCATGAGAGGAGATAGTGCACGGATGGTTGTGTGGAGAGGCTCGTGGCCAGTCAGGAGATGAAATCAGGGATAGGCGATAAGTTGGTGTGAGGGGCTAGAGCCCCTATTAAAGTCCCCCAGGGGACAGGCAGCGGTGGCAGAGTGCAGTAAAAATAGCCACGGGCGTGATTTCACTCTCGGGACCGAGGGAGGAGTGTAGAGGGAGATCTGATCAACATCTCACAGCAAGGCAGCCAGATCCATTCCCTAAGTTCCCTTGGGTGCCACCTATCACACCAAGTGACTTAAACTGCTCGCCGCTGCCAGGCAGAACACAAATACCAAAAACCGCTCTTAAAAAAATGTTACATGCAGTGCACTAATATGCTAGAATATGTTTTTGAGGAGCACATTTAAGCATGAAACAAAGTAAGGTATGAAAATACCCACAACAAAAAAAGGATATCGACATCTTTTCCACAAACTTATCTTGTTTGTCGTCTGTTTTGGGGAAGTTCTCGATGTCGTTCTCCAGTCTCTGAATGTGACGTTCCATGGTGGTCAAACTGCTTTTTAAGATCTCAGCAGACACTGTTGGAAAAAAACAACAACAACAAAAAAAAAAAAGATAAATTGATTAGAAAACACAATCACGATTCACTATCAGCTTTCCAGTCACGTGGCAGAATGAAATCAATATAGATCCCTGCAAACTTTAAGAAAGTTTTAATAAAAAACAGCTATGACTGAGTTAGACTGTATGTTTTGACATCCTGACTCTTGCATAATCCATTTGTATGTGGCCTAGAAAACCGCGTGTAAATATGTGTGTGTACAGTGTACAGTGTGCGTGTGGCTCATTAATCAGTCTGTAATCACTGTTTGCAGAGTTGCTTTGGAATCCACAGTATTCAGATCAGGTCTTTCAAGTAGAGACTTCAAACAGCAAGCAGCGTCTTAAGGGATCAGATGGGACAGGAGCATGGATGCAGTACCATGTTTAGGTTGCTGTTAAGGGTTTAGTCTTATTGACACACCACACCCACACATACGCAATCTATTGCACGCACATTCACATATATAGGTTAAAAAACAGTCTTAGAAGAAAAAAATAAATTAAAGTAAAAGTTAGACACACAGAGTCAGTCTACAACACATGCTCCTTCACCTCTTTCAAGTGTCTGCATTGCAATATCGACTACAATTCATCCTTTTTTTCAACTTTCATTAGCTTTTGATATTCTTTTACCACTACACCGACTGCCACTTGAACCACATAACAGAGAATTTAGACATATGACAGAAGCTTGACAAAAAAAGAGAGCACTGAACAGAAGGAGGAGACCACTGCCAAAGCCTAATAAGCTCCTTTGTTAACCCTTATCTTCATACCTGGTTTAAAGCCAACATTGTACTGTACTGGGCATATGAGTAGTTATATACGAGTAACCAGACTTTAGCCTGATGATGATGGCTGAAGGTGAAATATAAAAATAGCCTGCACACTGACTCCAAACCACAAATATATTTAAATAGACATGATTTTGAACCCAGTCAGATGTTCGCTCTGGGGAAGGTAGATGGAAAAAAAGGAGGGACTACATCAAGTTAGGGGCTACATTTATTTGAAAGTTGAAGGTTGGGCTTGTACAATGGGGATGGTTGCAGGATGGCAAAACCAACTAGGTTTTTTTTTTTTTTCCTTGTTAATGTGCACAGAACATTTCATTTCAGTCCAGCCCTGAGTTTCAACATGTTGATTAAAAAATAAACACACAAGCAAATACTTGGGGTGAGTCAATCATACTTAGAACCTTTGCTGGAAAATAATATTAAAAAACAAAACAAAAAAACAAATAAAACAATAAACAAACCCATGCTGCATGACTGCTGTAGTCTATTTATTATTAATAGTTATCCCGAGTGAATGAAAAACATGATAAATGTCTGACCTTTGACCAATCATTAAGTTTGTATCATGCATGAGCAGCAACTGGTCTGTTCTGTTTCACAGCAAGTCACTTTAAATTGTTCCAAACATTGATTAATAACCAGAATAGCCACTGATAAGGACATTCCTCTTCAACAGCTTATATTATTTAACCTACACTACCTTCACATCTGCAAGGTTAGTCCATCCGCTAGAAATTGAATGTAATTGAAGCACTGGAGGAGTGAGGTGTGGGAAATGGACAAGCTGTCAAGAGATGTGGCCTCTGTGACTTTAGGGTCAACCTTGTCTTGCTTTACATCAATTCCATAGCTTGGATTTGCTCTTTTTCTCATTTTCTGACAATAAGATTGGATGGTAAGATTGTGGATCACATGCACTTCCAGTGCACGGAAACAACCATCAGTCCAAATACAAAGGTATCTAACATGCACTCCCACTGGAAAGCACACACAAACAGACACATTCATAGATGCCCACAAACTGTCTGCTGCGAGTTGTCTAGAAGCAATGTAAGAAGAGTAAAGGGTGAGGTTGCTGTAATTATTAGACTTTGCAGCTAGCTGACTGGCTGGATGGATCCAGTGACTGGGAGTTTCACAATCCCCCCTCTTCAATTCTCACAGAATTGACTCCTCTGGGTGACAGTGAAAAAAACACACACTATCACATAGCCATTTTCTCCACTGATGGGGCCTCTGAGATGCACATGCTCTTGTCAATATGATCTCAGCCTCACTAATGGTGAAAAAGGAAAATGAAGAGCACGGATGCAAAACGAGAAACAATTGCATTCACATGTATGTATTGAGCCATGGGAAGGTCTTTGCCATTCATTGTGGCTTTTGCTGCTTGTGGCATGAGTGATAGTACTGAGTAATAATTTGGCAGTAATACTGATCGTAGTAACCGTGGCAACCAAGAAACAGTGGCTAAAGCTAACTGCGATGGTGCTTCAGGGGAGCCATTCACATGATCAGAGTGAAGCCATGAGACTACAATACAGACTATTGTTTACATGGGAATTACTGGCACACATAAATTTAGCAGCTGAAATGTATACAATGTTTTGGTCTTCATACATAACAAACTAAACTTATTGTATATATTTTGGTGCTAGGTTTACAGTGAAATAAATATACATTCACTGTCCCTTCTTCACTCTCATAATATAGCGTCTATAGAATCTAGCAGAGATTCTTTTGGGATATCATTAGTGAAATTATCACAGAAAATAATGCTGTTATTTTCAGGGTACAAAAGATGGCAACACTGCTATCTTCTGAATACACATTTCAAGTGGATCAGACGGGAAACAGAAGGGATAGTGGGGGTTGTATATTCTGTCTTTCCAGAGAGAGAGAGAGAGAGAGGATTTCTGAAACATGTAAAATTATTCTAATGACTGCTGTCAGCAAGGCCTTCCAGTGTCTTTCAATGACACAGAAAAAAATATCTCTCTCCCCAGGTTTCTAAGCCACTACATGCACACATTTTCTTCTCAGGTAACGCCAGAAAAAACATGTCATCTCTTTAAGTAGTCTGCTGTATGCTTTAGTCGGCTACGGTCTTGTCAAGCCAAAGAAATAACTGCGGTTGAGTGATGCATGGGGGACACGAAAGAGCACAAGAAAGAGAAACCTCATTTGAAAGACAAGAAGTTAACTTGTGTGGATAACAGACAACAGAAAAAAAAAAAAAAAAAAAAAAAAAAAAAAAACTCCTCTGTGGTCAACAGCCTTCAGATATTGATATGAGCTCTGTAATACTGGCCCTTGATGCATTACTCATTCTCATGAAGAAAAGACAGACAAAAAGTATTTCATTAAGCTTGGCCCCGTTTCCTTCAAATAAACTGCCACAGAAAAATACTGTGTGGCTCACGACACCAAATCAACCGCTATAATGTGAAGATGTCATATTTATATGCAGTCATTTGTAGAAGGGGGCAATTTTCATTTTGATTTATAGACAAATAATACCAATCTTTCATCCGGTGCTCTTGCAATGCCGCCAAAGGTTACAAAAGAAATTGAGATTTATTTTAAACGTGGTTGCCAACATTGAATAAAAGATCACGTTTTAAATAATCTAAACACTTGTGAAAACAAAGACAAATGCAACATAAAACCAAAGGAGAAGGTCGTTCATAAATGCATTCATCACCTTAGCAAAGTAAGGGTATGTTTATGGGAGTGTAGAAAGGGAGATGAGGTGGAGAAGAAGACAAACAGATAGCACAGAAGAGATGCATAAATAGAGGCAACAGAAATATGCTTACTATATGTATGAATATTTAGGCATTATGTTTCAAGATGGTGTGTAGAATAACTGTGAAAAATTGTGATAAAAATAATGATTTTAAAATATGGCAACTGAAAGGTTTGTGTTCCACATGGATGTTAAATTAGGATGTTAATAATAGTGGAGCAGTGTGGGAAGGAGAAGGTCGGTTGGTGGAATTATTAGGACAGAGAAATATTGCTGAAAATTGATGCTATGACTTGAATCATTTCAACTTTCATAATTAATACATATGCACCTGAAAAGTAATATATACCCAGAATAAGAGACAAGAGAATACACAAAGTCTGTATAAGGTTCTGTTGAGATATTTAAGTCTGGACCAAAGTGGTTGATCAACCAGATGACCCATCAAACAACCATCATCATCATCATCATCAACCTCACCATCCACAGAGCCTCATGACTAGTGTGGCTAAACATTTCAACAGCAATAAATGGAAATACCATTATTATCAGAATAAGTGTGTGTTCCATTTTTCTATACCGATGCATTAAGCCTGTTTGTCTGAAGGTGTGTGCGGCCATGGTAATACCAGCACTTCAATAATATCTAAAAACTCTTTCAAGCTATATATTACATATGTTAAACCATTTAAGAGCCTAGAATAAGTAATCTGTCCTTAGCTTGTTATCTTCTTTCAGACCTCCTCTCACAACCACTTTGCATACAACATGGCTGTACAAAGAGTATGACCTTGAGTGGTCTCCGCACATGGCCAAATATACACAATGTCTGCGAAAGGGTATATTCATTACACCAGGTTAAAACTGGCTATTGATCTGCAGGGGTGACACCAAAACAAAGATGGATATTGTGTCTGTTTAAGAACATGCAAATTAGAGTTATTTCAAATGCACCACCCTCTTTTAAAATGACACTGAATTATGTTTTTTTTTGTTCCCAATAAAAGTGGTTCAATGTCTTTTTTAATTCATCTGTTGGTGGCACCTGAATGTGAATAGGAGATGAAGTGGGAGGCAGACTATAGTACAGCAGCGAAACGAGACAAAAGGATAAACACAACTCTGTGTGTTCCCCTTTCAGCAGGAATCAAAGCAGTTCCAGCTGCAGGAGTGAAAGTAATATTGTTGCTGTGACAAAACAGTCACATTGTTCTTTCTGATTACCTCGGATCATGTGATGTTAAACCAGCAGGCGGAAAAAAAAAAAAAAAAAAAAAAAAAAAAGTGGCAAATGAGGTAATGCAATGGACAGCATAAACAAAGGAGGTGGCTCAGTGCTCACTGTAAACATTATGGCACGGTTTTCAGTTATCAGCTTGTTTTGATGTTCAGTGCTGCGCTTTGTTAGAAAAACATTAAAGTTATCTTTTTGTAAATAATTAAATACATGTTTTATATTCCCTTATAAATAATTACATACAAACATACAACATTATATTGTTACATCATTCCAAAAAATAGACAATGTCGTTTGCAGACAATGTAATTAATGTCATTCAGAGGACACAAATCCACATATGCACAAACAATCAGAATTGCAATTTCCCATCAATGTTGCGCTAATTGCGTGCACATAAAAGGGTAAATCCTTTTTACTTTTGCTCTATTTCCTCTTTTAATTTGCATTTTCCTTAAATCCTTCATGTAAAAGAACTGTTATCATAATGAAGGATTTGATCTGATTAGAGCTGACGGCCTCCCCAAGAGCAAAACCATAAGGTTAAAATATATAATAGTTAATCTGCAAATGCCTACTTCAGCAGCAATGACAGACTCCAGTCATTTCAATAAATGACGATGCAATTAATATGATATGAGGAAAATATATATAATTAAATGTTGTACTGATAGAAAACTGAGTGACAACTGATAAAGGCCCCCTACAATAACAGAAAATATACATCACTTACAGCACATTAGCAGCGCTACTATATTAATTACTGCAACATCTATTATTACAGCTACAGCACATTGCATTATAGCATATATATATATATATATATATATATATATATATATATATATATATATATATATATATATATATATATATATATATATATATATTGCAGTGTACAGTGCAATGCAGACTCCCCTTCCCAGCCAAAACTGGAATCTATAAAAATTATGTTAAAAAAAAAAAAAAAAAAAAAAAATCCTCTATTATATTTACTATTGGGTCATCCAATATTCTAAAAGTCTAAGACATATAATGGAAAGGAGTGAAGCACATGGGCATTAATCCAAGTAGAATAAAACACGACATGGGAACTAATAATAACATAATTTTGAAATTACAACATTTGAAGGGAAGTATGGGCTGGTGCCAAAGAGCTAAAGTACAGCCAGACGCTGAAAAACCACACTTTACTGTACCTCACACTCTGAATGGAGGCCTTGTTTACAATGGGGGTCATGTCTGTGAGACTTTATTGCTTTCGGCAGCCATCAGAGCTGCAGCCCAGTGCCAGATCTCTGGAGGAATTACAAATGGAGTCAATTACAATATATTTTGATGCATGGGAAAGTTTAGACATTGACCTGGGGTGATGACAATTCCCCAGGAAGTGCTGAGGAAATCAGTCAGGGCGATGTGCCGGTGCTATATGTGAGTCTCTGCCCTCTGCAATAAAAAGGATAAGGAACTCACAGGGGCACAATGGCTTATCTCTCTGTCCCGACAATCAACCATCTAAACGCTTGTCATGCACTTACTTGAAGATGGTCATTTCTCTCTGCAAACACATATTTCTTTCTGTAATATTGCTATGATACGTTTTGGGTGTGACACAAACAACAGAAAGGTATGAGCTAGGAGTGTGCAAGTGGGTGGTTGCAGAGCCTATCTCTTAAAAAAAGGCGAGGCATCCTGTGCATGAAAGATACAGAAGGGAGATGAGTGACCATAGCCTGAGGTGCCAAGTGTGTGTTGTCAGTTTTCATGCATGTTTGCGCATATTATTGTCAGCACTGGATGGGTAGTTGAAATGAGTGAGCTGTCGAGAGAAGTAGATAGCTTGAGGATATTTTTGAGTAAAAAACTCAGCTCAGTACTCATCAAGGTAAATTAAGAGATATATATTCTCTGGTATCGTTTTGTAAGCCACCTCTGCTGGTACAGAAATGAATAAATTACAGTTTGCTAATGACTGCTAAGTGCCTAAATGACTGATAGAACGCTATTTATTTAATGATTAATTAATTATTGTATTCCATCTCAATGCCCTCAGTCTTGTGACTTTCACTTTGACTTAGCAAGTAAACACAGACTATCTAATCTCAACATATATCTCAACAGAGTAATTTCACGTGTTCAGTGTGATTAATAAAGTTTCAACTTAACTTAATATATCTATGGATTTAACTTCACATAACCATATGGGTAAATGACAGACTTGCATTCACAGAAGAAGATTCTGGAGGCAGGGAAAGGACACGGCTCATGTGAGTGTAAGAGACAGGAGAGATCCTCAACGATGGGGGTATGGCAGTCATAACAGCCTGCAGAGGTTGACTCATGCCTCTAACCTCATTCACAACTTCAAAGTTGCACCTTATCACATAGCCAATGCTATTTCACCTGACACCTCTAAGGGACACACTTCACTTGACATTTCTAGATCCAAGAGAACCAAAACCTTACTTGACTTATTGACTTGCCTGAGATCTGCAAAATGCAGAGGCAGAAGAAATGGAACAATCATAGAGGACAGAATACCATGATGTAGAAATATGAGTCTACAGTATTTGGGCTAAACAACATTTGAAACAAGTTCCTCATAATTTACCATTATAAAAGTACCTACTAAGTGAAGCAAAAAACAAAATCCCAGCTTTTGAATATTTAAAATGAAGTATAACAACATCAATTAATATACAGTAGCTGCAAGCAACCATTACTTGGCTGTAAGCAAGCCCAAGGGCGCACATGCCCGCAGATACCAGAACACCCACACAGAGCAACTCTGCCTCACAGAAACAGTATGACATGACACACTCTGGAACCCTATTTTAAATTTGTATATAAGTAGGATTGCTCTGAAATTAAAGATTTAGATCAACACATCTTTGTCATGCCACCATCTTCATTTATGTGTCAAACAGTCTAATAATTGCCAAGTACAGAGGGGTAAAATATACTGTGTATCATCTCTCAGCTCAACTCAAGATCAACTTTATCAGGCAATGGATAGGTCAAAGAACAAGAAAATAATATGAGGGTCAAGATTGCTGCAGGTAAAGTATGGTTTTTGTAAGGTGCAGTGTTGACTGGGTCTGTTTTCAAGAGAATAAGGCACATTTTCCCAACAATAATGCTGCACTCCATGTTTGTAAGACACCCTTTGAGATTTATGCATTTTGTGCCATCATCTAAATTCTGATGTACTTAAAATTTTATTTTAGACTGGATTAACCTTGCTGAAATGTGTTTTTGCTTAAAACTATATTAAGTTATTTGTTTTGCCACTTGAAGACGGCAAAATAAGCTGTAATCACAGCATCTGACATATTATTATTTTATACAGATGCTGAGGCTAAGTCAGTAGCAAACAATTATCAATTTATGCGTCTAGCAGATACAGACATTAGCATTCATCTCAAGTGGTGTTTCTTGCCACCTGATGAATGCAGGTCAAATCATTCTCATTTTAGTTCTGTTTTGGCCTTTTAGCTTGCTCTACTATGTTTGCCAGCTAGAGGCTAATACTGTATGTCTGCTGTGGCCAAAACTGCTTGGAAACAAGGTTAAGGGCAGAGTTTGTGGGCCAGGAAATGGAAGAATCTGCTAAAAAGAGCAAAAAAAAGTTCATTGAAAAGAACCACATGGTTGGGTGATTATTTTCTGTGACCCTTTTTCATACAATTCATCCACAAGAAAACTTGTCCCTATTAATTTATCAAAACTGACCCACAGTTCACCACAGTATGTATACAGAGGACAAGGAAACTGAAGCCACCACTCAAGCATGTGTTTTTGATTTGTTAAGTAACGTTTCAAAATTCTAAATCATAGAAACCACATTTATGTATTGGTTGATTATTATTCTTCCATCTACAGGCTTATTTATGATCTCCTTTTGGCCTTCGTAGTGGGAGAGATTTAAACTCTGTATATGCATAGTACCAATTATAATTCATCTAGAACATGAGGATCTCTATAGTGTAAAAACTGTAAAGTATGATTAATAAAGTAAAAAAAATATATAAGGTACCACCGCAAGTAGTGCATAGACCTCAAACAATAATAATGATGGTAATTTATGATGACCCTCATTCCTTTCAGTTACACAAAATAAGATATACTTTAGCTCAGTAAACCGATCTGTAAGACAAAACTTACAAGTGCAATGTTTCTTTTAACCTTTAGTAACTTTATATTTTAAGTTACCTTATTAGTCTTGGAATTCATTTCAGAGTAAAAACACACATTCTTGAGTAATCTCAGCGGGACACTGATGGTGGATTTTCATCAGTATCAAGGTCAACTGGCAGGCACTGAGTGAGGTACAGTAGATTTCTCAATCCTCTTTCACTGTTACACATTTCCTTCCAAAACATCTTGCTTAGTTTTTTCCTGCCTCTTCCTCACCCTGTCTCTTAGTAACTCTTTGTTCTCTTCTTTTCTCAGACTCTCTCTTTCCCCTCCCGTCATTTGAGTTTCTGTTATGTTCCCATTCGTAGCTCAAGAGCTCCCTCTGTGAGAGATACTGTTGCCAGACAGAGGAACCTCTTTATATGGACATCTTTACACAGATCTTACTGAATTCATTTAAAAAAAAAAATCCTAGGTGACACAGATGAGACTCTTTCTATGCACTTACACATGAGACTGCCTATCGAGAACTTGACAGATAGAAATTGAAATACTTCAGCTATAGTAAATCAACAATGGGTTGGTTTGTCTGGCGATATCTTTCTTGTGATGATGGTGATGAAATAGAAGTGAAAATGCTGTAATCAATTATGAATGCAGTATTGTGGCCTGATATAATGACATGAACTACTGCTACTACTACTACACAATTCAATGATACAATTAACTATGTGTATATTCAGATATAATATTAACCCACTTCATGATGAAGTCCATTATTACAATGTTGTCAGTATGTAACATATAACGTCTAATCATGCTCATAGTAAAGACAACTAATGCATACATCAGGATTAGTTCTACCTTGTAACTGAGCAGTAAATGTCAGTAATCTCCCATAGCCACGTTTCTGAATTTTTACTAAAAAAGCTATTTCATTTGCTAAAATATGTGTCTGTTCAAATTATCACTTGGACCGCTGAGCATATTTCAGAAATTAGATTTTTAATGCGTAACCGTCTGCACATGTGTGGTGGTACATGACTCATGTACTCATGAGGAGTGTGAGGGTGGGTGATGACTCAAGGACTGTGTTTGCCTCGCTGTTGATGAAGCAATGTAGATAGACTATTTGTTCCTCCAATCACTGCATATGATTCTCATAAAACTTACAAACACACATGTTCTTTATCCAGTGACAAACAATCAGCCGATTATTACTCAGTGTTTGTCATGGATACATCCCCATGAATACTTCCTTTATTGTTTTTTTAAGGATTTTCTGGGATTCAGTGGTTATCCACACAATTCTTAAATATGTCTTTGTTACAGTAGATGTACACCAGTTTTGTTTTTGGACAACACTTGATTTAATTTTTCGAATCATAAAACTTGACATTTTGAGATTCATGTTTACATTCTTTGAGATGTAGACGAGAAGATTGATACCAAACATCAGTCCATTCAGTATGAAGCTGGAGCCAGGAGACTATTAGCTTAGCTTAGCTTAGTTTAGATTAGATTGACACGATAACTAGAAATGAGAAAAAAAAGCTAGCCTGGCTCTTCCCAAAGGTATTAGACAGGGTTTAATGATTTATAGTGGGTATTTACTGGGCTATTTCTGCACATAACCTCTCCTAAAAAGGGGGGTTTCTATAGATTACACAAACAAAATACAACATGTTATTTAGTGAGCTTTAGAGGTGCTGTTTTTCTCTTTCTTAAGACAGAGGCAGGCTAGTTGTGTCCCGCCATTTCCAGCCTTTCAGGCTTTTTGTTTGGTTTTTTCCCCACTGGATTTTGTTAGTACAAAAGAGAGCGACAGCAAATGCAAAGGAGAGAGAGGGGATGACATGCAGCAAAGGGCCTTGGGCCAAACTCAAAGCTGGGCCACTGCGGTAAGGACTCAGCCTTGACACATAGTACACGCTCCATCCGGTGAGCTACAACGGCGCCCTGCCATTTCCAGCCATCTCCTGGCTCCAGCTTCATATTGAACGGTCAGATATGAGAGTGGTATTGATCTTCTCATCTAACTCTCTGTAAAAAAGTGAATAAGCATGTTTCCCAAAATGTCAAACTTTTCCTTTAAATGTATTTCTTCAGTCACAGACAATGGGGCTCCTGTACTAAAAGGAAGAAATGCTGCACTGCCAATATTTTGAACACTAACAAAAGGTGAATTCAAAGAGCTGGCACCAACATTTGTTTTTTCTGCATTTTTTTAAAATTTATTTTTATTTACTTGTTTATCTCTTGCTAATATCTAAAGGAACATTTGAACTCCTGTCCATTCTGCTGACAGTACATCTCATGTCATGAGTCCCAAGTGGCCACACTACCAATGAGGAATGCTGGCTCTTAATCACGAAGGGTTTGATTTACACCATCCATCCATGAAGACAGCAATCCTTTACATTTTTCAAGCATTGCTCTGTACACTCTGGCAATCATGCCAATTCCTGCCAATGCCATCCCTGATTATTGATGAGATTTAGATGGAAATTATGTATTCACTCGAGGAGAAAAGACAGCCAGGCTCTTCTTGATTGGCTTTAAGCTGAGCAGTCATACTGAAGAGGCATCTGTCAGATGGTAGGTCACATCCCCTCAGCATATTGGTTTTATCTCCCAGCACAGATGACTGGTTATAGTGGTTCCCTAACAACAGAAGCGGAGCAGAGGATGGGAAGGTAACTGAATGCATTAAAAAGGCTCACTGACTGGAAGATGTGGAACTGGGTACAAGGTATTTGGCAGTGTCAGGAGGAATACATTTTGAATCATTTAGTTAAAGGCAAATTCCTCAAATAAATGCAGCAAAAGTATGTTAGAACCATCATCCTAATCTTAGCAACTCATACAGGTGCATTCAAGGTGGTATATGGACACAATATTGACTCATAAACACACTGAATGTTCAGATGCATTCCTGGGCATCAACTCTGACAACGGATGTGTAAGCCTGCAACATTTGCAACCAGACTACGTGTTTGAAAATGTTTACTTTCCATCATATACACAAAAAAACCAAAAAACAAAACATGCAACATATGTGTTTTAACTACTTGTTAAAATAGATACCTGTATAGTTTCTAAAAATGTTATGGAGCAAGCATATAGGCTACATAAACTTGTTCCACTTCTGCTTGTAGCTCTGCTGTGACCTACATGTAACTGCCTAAATTAGGATTTCCTGTGTCCCTATATCACACTAATATACTAGATGTGGAGAGATTCATATCCCTTACACGATGAGAAAGGTCAGATCAATTCTGCCTCCAACCATATCTGTCTTCATTTAGCAGCCACCATATAAAGACTTCATAGAACGTCACATCTCTTTCGAAACATATGTTTAAATAAGTGAACAATCATGAAGTATTTAAGCAGGGATGTATTCTGTATTAATTTGGCTGGAGTGTCGGCACGTCTTTTGTTTTCCATCCACATGAGACAAGGAGACTCTGTACGCACGATTGCCGAGCTATAAACACAGACTCTTTCCTCCTCAGGCAATCCTTAAACTCATCAGCAGTGTAATGAGACTTTCGAGCTGGGAGATGAATTAACTGGCTGATTTTCTTGTTTTTGCCCCCCCACCCCACATACAGAGTAGCTGAATATAACATTGGCAGCAATCCAGGGCTGTGATGTATGTGGCATGACCTGAGCTATAGGGGTGGCTTTGTTAGAGTGAGTCGTCTAGAGGGTCGTCGGCTCGAATTCCTAGTTTCTCTGAGCAAGTTGCTGATCCTCAAATTGCCCCCGATGGCTGCGACATAAAGTCTAGAAAGGCGCTATATAAATACAGGTCCATTTACCAAAACACAAATACATAGAAACATAGATGGGTGAAAAAAAAAAAAAAAAATTGATTGGCTTTTACTGGAAGAGAATGAGACAATCAGGCTCTCGCATTAATCAATGTATGAAAAAAATCACACTGAAAGGCACTTTGGCAGTGAAAGCTGTGATGTAAAAGCATCAATCACACACATACACACTCATACAAACACACAGATATAAATGAAAACAAGCATATTTAATTTTAATTTCACATCTTTGTCCTTAAAATACAGTCCTTGTGGGTCCCCAGGATGCCCCAGGGGAAATATCAAATAATACAATTAATAATACCAAAATGCAATGTATAATGCTTCTACACTGCCTTGGTGATACACGGAATGCAGTTAACAGTATTGTGGGTGGGAAGCTGTTGACATATCATGCTATTGATGCTGCATTAGCCCCTTCTACTAGTTGGTCTTGTTTCTCTGCAAAAAGCGGTAGGATCATTACGCTCTCAAAAGCTTGCAGCCATACCACCCTGAGAACGCTGAATTTCATCCAAAATCAGAAGCTAAGCAGAGTTTGATCCCTGACTCCCCCTGCCCACATGTCAAATGTCCTTGAGCGAGACATTGAACCCCGAACAGATCTGTGTCATCAGTGTGTCAAAGGGTGAATGAGAGGTAAATTCTGCTTTTGCATTAAGGTAGAATAGTGCAGTCCATTTGCCACATCTCACTGACAAGTGAAAAGAAGCAGCTGGTGACTCCACGTGAACTGGAGAGGCCGCATGGCAGTCTACACTTTCCCCAGGCCAACAGAAGGGGTTAGTAATGACAAGTGCTGACACATAGGGTGGCCCTATGAAATTAGAAATTTTAAGTTGAATTGCCAGAAACTCATTAGGCTTTAAGAGTTCTCTAACACACCAAAGTATCTAAGATCAAAGCCTAAAGACATAAATAAAAAATGTATTAAATGACAGTCAAAACTATTAAAAAAATTAATGATTCATCATAAGAGTAAATGTAAGCAATAGGTGTACTGGGTACCATTAGAGAACACAATGTTATATATATCAGGTTTAAGTGGCCCAACAAACACTACTGCACACTTTTGAACAGGAAAATATATAACAGGAATATAACAAAATAACAAGGCTCAAACTAGTTGTATCTCATCCACAACTACATTCAAACAACCGGTAAACCTGTGATGAGACAAATAAGCCTCTAATATGCACAACAGTATAAAAATGCCACTATAGTCAAGTTGTCTGCCATTACACAAATTCGCAGCATACATATTCCAAATCTTTCTGATAAACAGAAAAGGGCCAAAAGTAAAAAACAAACAAAAAGGAAAACCCTGAATGTATTCCAACCTTTATGCTGTTTGTTCAGTCAAAATCTGATTATTCAAAAGGAAACCGGCATAGTTATGTCATATTGTACAGTATCTCAACAACCACAGGCACTGAACTAACAAGGAACAAAGCCGAAATCCAAACCCTTTTTGCCAGGACCTGGCATGGGAACCTTGTATATGCTTGGCTCACGTAGACTTTTCAGATTCATTCTGTGTAGTTTAATCTACACTTCTCGATAACTATAAAAGATGCTCAGTAGCCATAAAAGGGTTCAGCTATCTACATCCAATCATGCTGTTTCTGAGAAAATGTCAATGGAAGCTCTCTCACACATCAGGTTACTGATGTGCAGTGATGCATTAATGATAATATAATTCTAGCAGTGCAAGTGGATGATGCCCTTGTGTGTTCACAGATATGATATCATGATACATTTTAACTCAGCCAGTCTCACGCCAGAAAGTTCTTGTTATGTTATATTCTTTCTTTCCTTTTTTTTTTTTTTTTGCTTTACCCCAGAAATATGTATTGCCAGAATGGTTTTGTTTCCATCCATCCATCCAATTTCTGTAACCGCTTATCCTTATCATGGTGGCTGGAGCAGATCCTAGCAGACATTGGGCAAGAGGCAGGGTACACCCCGGACAAGTTGCCAGTTCATCATAGGGCTGCCAGTTGTTTTTCCATTAGAAATAAATTAAATAAGAGAAAATGTCAGCAAACACAGCACAATGTAGACAAAGAGGAGGACTCTGATGCCTGTGGCCAGTTAAGAGTCGACTGTTTCAGGTGCTAAGTGCCATCGGGCTGCCAAAAACATTAGGGGAGTAGAATTGCAAAAGACATGCAGTACTGGGGTGTTTGTTCTGTTATCTTGTAGCCCAGGGCAGCTTCATTGTGTGCTCCCATTTAGCCATTACTTAGGGGGGTTTGTAGCTTGCAGCCAATCAGCCTATTGTAATAACCAACAGCTTTAGGCCTTTCTAAAAGCTGTCATTGCTCTGAATGTACAGTACTACTCCATGAATATAGGTCACCAAGAAAATGAAATGTTAACCTTCAAAAAACCAGGAATGTGTTTGCAAAATACATCTTGTGGGCTGAGGGATAAATTAAAGACTCCCCTAGTTTTACACCTCATTTACACAATGTTTCACAATATTCTCTGATTTGAACTGTGGATACTAGATAAACTATGGTCTAAGTTTAAATAAAACCGATGATTGGGGATATCTGAGAGGATGAACTATGCCTACGTATGTAGTCAAAAAGGGCTCCTGGTTAAGATTACAGTCACTGGGCCACGAAGTCATCTGAAAAATGCCTTTATATACGTATATACATATATAAAAGCATACACGTGTATATACGTATATATTCCTCACTTCAACGAGAGTGGTAGATAATTGCCACACTGTACATGCTTCTTTTAAAACTACCTGTGTGGCCCTTGTAGACTGATAATTATAAATGATTTTAAGAGTCTATAATAATAATAAAAAAAAAGCATCAACAGTACCATCAACTTTCAAAAGGGTGTGATGAAGTAGGCAAACCTGAAAAAAATGGGGAGAACATGGACAGTAGGGGAATTTACACTGTTATTATACCTTCATTTCTATCTTACTTGTGGTCCCTAATACCTGTGTGTTTATAACCTGCTTGTTGACAGCAGGTGGTCGGCACTTATAACTAAAGTGGGACAAGAGGAAGATATAAAACCTGACAGACAACCAGGGGCTTGAGTGGGGGTGTGTGTTTAATGTCCATCCAACGTCACATGCACACAGTTAAATTCAGACTGTCCCTAGATATAGCTTGTCAAGTAGTGACTCCCAGAAGTGAATGTTACTGCTAAGTATCTCTAAAAGAAAAGAAGGATGTTTAACTCTGGGTACTTTTTTCCCCTTAAACCAAGGGGTGGGTGCGTATGGCAGTTCAGCGGCCAAGGGATAGCCAACATCTAAACACATCCTGGAGATCTATGCTGCATGCTTGAGAAGCACTGGTATGTAAGTCTCTTTTCTGCACTTGATTAAGTCAGCTTGAAAACATAGCCCAAGGCCAGAAAAAGGAGATTATCATTGTCTTCCTCAAAGAAGAAAGCTTTAAATGTCCTCATAAAATTACAAGACTCATTATCATTTCCTGCTAATGGTCTGCCTTATTAGCTATGAGGCTATTGCCCACTTCTCTGGGAACAGGTGGATAGTATTTAGCTGGTCATCCCACATAACGACTTGTGTAACACAGATAGCACACTCCACTGAGTACTTGGTGGCTTGCTAAGACAGGCTATCCTGGAACAGAAATTCTTCAGACTAAACCATAAGCAAGGGTCACACAAGCTGGGAAAGACTGTGCTGTCGGGGCATATTCAAGTCCAAGATGGACCAAACACACTGTATGAGCATCCTCTGCCAAGGATTTACACTTGCAGGAGCACACTCACAGTGGCAAATTATCACTGTTGATGGAGGGAGAAGGCTTGGCAGAAGACCTAGTCAGTAGCAATAAATAGTGCTTTTGCAGCTGTGTCTTCAATAATGCCAGATGTCTAAGGCGTATCTACTGCATATGATGAAATAAACATATCTAACTAACAGCCAGTATATGTATGTAACTGTTTTTCAAGTGAACTGGTCAAAAAATAGATTGGCTATGGTTAAATGACTATTATTAAGGCATAGGCTAACCAATAGTTTAACTAATTCCAGCTAGCAACTGACTAGTGGAATGACTGCTTCACAGCTGTTATGGTGCCAGTTATCTCTAATCAAGAGTCACTTAAGATCAATAGAAAGTTACACTGCACTGTTGAGTGTGCAGGATCCAATGTTTGAATGCTGATAATTAAACAAGCTCTGGTGTGGTGTTTCTATTGACCCAGGCTAAGCAATTTCAAGCAAGCCATGGACAGCGACACTTCTGTGGACAAGTAGAGGCCCACAATGAAACAAAATACAAAGAATTTAAAGAGCACCACAATGAAAACTTTGGCCAATTGAATTTGAAAAAAAAAAAAAAAAATAGACCAAAGGAAAGCAGGAAAGAAAGCAGCAAAATCAAGTCAGGGGCCTCTCCAGGTGAAAAAAAAAATGTACTGGAAACAATAATGGGCTGACATGAAACATAATCCCCTCTGTCTGCGATTTTATTGGCAGCCCCTCCAAAGAATGGTGGCTCCCCTATTATGACTTAACACATCAAAATCGCAGCATAGCACACACAGAAAAGGCCACCTGATGATAAACACAGCAGACAGCGTCAGAGGCTTTATCTCGTGGCTGCCTGCAGCTCGACACAGGTTCAATTTGGCCCGCAACAATCGATTCTGTCCCTCCTTACCTCTGCTTCAGTTGGTGGAATAAAAACAGACCTTTCTGTAAGGAGCAGGTCTCAGCTGGTATGCCATGTCAAGGCAAAGGAGAGGAAAACTAGAGACGCCGAGACACCTGAATTGTGGCTGACCATCAAATTGAAAAGCATCTTTTTCTTGCCACAACATTTTAATCATGGTCACAGTAGGAGAAGAGAACTCTTATCAACTTTGAAATTTGAAATAAATTGAGATACAAAAATACATATACATAATTCAGCCTTCAACTTTGCTGCATGTTGAGTTAGATTATGAAATTAAGACCAACAAATACAACACTTAGTGTAAACAACACAAGCACATCTCCAACAAGACATTTGGTGAGAAAAAGATCAGGTCAATTGTTCCGATATATTTTAAAACTACCCAGATTTTGAGGCAGCACTTTATTAGCAAGGACACAACTGTTAACAAGGATCTAAACACTGCACAGCACTAGCTTCACAACACTGAGATGAATACAGTACTCCGTTGTTCTGATAACGTGGTGAGCTAGCGTTAGCCAGCTTCCTGCAACTTGTTTCTTGTAAAAAAAAGATCAACTAGAAGGTAATACATGTGTTTTCTCAGTTATGTTGGTGCCTAGAATTATGATGAAAAAACTTTGTGAACATTATAATGAAGCCAAAAATGTAGCAGTTAGATCTGTTTTCTTTTCAGCTATTAAATATGTACCATTATTTCTGGATACATTTGCAGTTAGTTTTATAAGCATTGTTCTGAAGACAGAAATGGCAACATACACAGTAGCATGCCATGTTTCTAGCTCTCTCCATCCATCGTAAAACAAACTGAGCTGTGTTTGCATTGGTTTTTGGTTATTTAACATAGGCCTCCTGTTATTCAGTTTATGATGCAAGTTTTACTTTAGTCAGAGTTTTCCATTATTTGCCTAGACTGTGGCAGTCTAGTTTGTGTCAATACAGTTTCATAATGAACCAAAAATGTTTACACTCAAGGCAGAAACTTTACTTTCCAGCAGAGCTACCTCAGCACACCTCTGAATAGAGCAAAACAAATCATGGTGGAAAACTGGCTCAGAGACGGTTCAGAAAGTTATTATACTGTCAACAGTTATAGAGCATCTGTGTGGCCAGTGGGAGACTTTTTTGCCATGTCCATAATCATTCAGACCTATACAGCAAATGTGTTTATGATTAAATCGTTTACAAGTGCACAAAGTTCTTCATAGAGCTAGCCTCTTAATTGTCTCTCAAAGTGCACCAGATTGATGCATTTATCTTTAAATGTACAAAACTTTCTTCCAGAGGAGCATGCCCCCTGGACCCTCCTAGAGGGTCACAGGGCCAGCCACCACAGTCTCACAAAATCCTGTAGAAAACACTGTTTTAGGACCAGTACAGTGGTAAAAAATAATATTGGGGTTAGGATTTAAGTTATTTGTGTATGTTCAGATTTGTTCTCCTGGCCGCAAATATAAAAGGTTTTTTGTTGTATGTAGCCGCCATCTTGTGGGTAATTTTGTCTTAAAAAGTAACACCATGGCTTGGTCTCTCTATTTGAGGGGTATAATCATTTCCTGAGCTGAAAGCAAAAGGGATGGAAAATAATATGAGATTCATTACATGAGAGGAAAAACACTTTTATGGCAGGGCACAATATAGAAGACTCCTTTCATGACAATTATTAATACCCTGTCCTATGTGTTTGCAATATCAACCCTCACTCCAATGAAGGTTGTCCCTCTGATCAGTATGCAAGCGACCTGGCTTCAAATCCTCAATTTCACATGCAAATGTGGTGCAAGTGATTTAAATAATATTTGAATATGGATCACACAGTGTGACTCCATATCACAGAGCAGGAAAAAAAGAAGGTGGGAAATGCAAATCATCAACATGTAAGAGAAAGGTCATAGTCAGGACCTGTTAGATTTATTTTGGAAATAAAGGGCTGGCTGCTAAATTAAACTCATTCCATGAAGCCTGAGGACAAAATTAGACGAGATCAGCATGATTTACATCAGAGAGCCAAACAAACACAATATGGCCTATATTACACAAAGGAAGCGGCTTCTGATGTGAAGTTGGGCTTGGCTAGTGTATACTAAACAGAGGCACCTGTTTTAATCCACCATTCCAAAACACAATGAGATGAGACAACAGTCACTAGCCTCTCTCAGAACACTGTGCCAACACCACTGTAAACAGCTGAGAGAGACAACATGACACTTTTGCAGGTGCAACAGTTTGCACACTAGTTCACAACAACATAGCTGTGATTATTTTAAAATATGCCAGTGCATATTTTCCTGATGTGGCAAGGAAAAGAAACATGTTGAGAATTAATACACGGAAGATGGTTTCATGATGAGCATGGTCTTGGCAGATCCTGCAAGAATGTAGTGCCATATAAATGCTGCAATATCAGCAGTGAATGCCTATGTACTGCGATGTCTTTTCTCCTCTGGGGGGTATAAATCACGAGCGATGGTGGAATCTTCACACATGGTGGCATGCATTAACTTAAAGGGGCACAGGGGAGCCTACTCCCCTGGGCCTAGTAAAACTCCAATGAGCAGCCCTGCGATGTTCGCTTCAGGCCATGCTTTTAAATTATATATTGATGACAGCCCATGATAAAAATGACCCAATTTGGTATCCAAAATCAATTCCAACCCCCACTGATGCGCAGGGGTTGGCGAAAGCTGCCCAGACTCTTATGACAGTATTTGAGTCACAGACACGTTTTCTCAAACAGTGGTCAATAGAAGCACAGACTGTGGGAAGGAAAAGAGAGGAAAAAACAGAGGCACTTTACCACAATGATCACCTAGTCAGCAAATGATCTGTTGCCTTTCTGGGTAAAATAGCCTGTCTGGTATGATGTGATGTGTGGATGAGGTTTTTCTACATGACATGGTGTGATTTCTGAGCATAGAATAACATTTATGAACAAAGCTATGATTGACACAATAGGTAAGAACTCTAAATTCCCGTTCTGCTGATTTGAACAGAAGAAGAAGAAGAAAAAAAAATACACACAAACAAAACCATGAGAAAAAGTCTGTGAGGAGTTTGAAGAACATTCCTCCACTGCTATTTGACAGAAAACATAAAATGATATACCATTTATTCAAACATAGCAAAGATGTCTGCTTCGGCTGCTAGCAATTAGTTGTGCGGGAGGCCTTGCTCTTAAAAGAATAATGCCATAAGAGGATAACACCCAAATGTACAGCAACACCAACACACAGACACACCATGCCTAATCTTTGAGAGACAGCACATTTCTGCCTACGT
The DNA here is from genome assembly GCA_033000465.1 of Sciaenops ocellatus. NCBI lineage: Eukaryota > Metazoa > Chordata > Actinopteri > Sciaenidae > Sciaenops > Sciaenops ocellatus. The sequence goes on along the minus strand of CP136866.1, from coordinate 11,500,603 downwards.
GATGCTGAGACAAGAGTATTAAGTCCTCACTTCCAAGGCAGTGAAAAAGATCACACAAACTCAGAAGTTATTTAAATATTTTACTTCTATCCTACACAGTCAATACTTGGGCTCCAGCCTAGATTTTGTTTTTTGTTTTTTTACCACCGGAGACCCGAATGCCTTTACAGGAAAACAACTGCCGTTTATAAAATCAGTCAAGTTGGGGTGGACTTTTTAGTGCCTTTCTTTTCCCTGTAGGCATGCTGATGCTTGGATCTGGTCAATTAATATTACAGCTCTCATTGCCTTTATTAGCACTGTGCTGTCTTCCTTGACATTATCCTGTATTTCTTTCTTTTCTTTTTTTTTTTTTTTTTTAATAGAAATTATTATAATAAGGTTATAACCTTTGGATGTTGACTGAGATTTTTATTTATTTATTTATTTTCTCATTTTCATGAATTTTAATTAAGTCACACAAAACCAAATCAGTCATCCTTGGATTATAAAATACAATTTCATATCCCACTATTGCTAAATTTGAAAAGAAATAATACAGCTGGTCTGTGGAGGAGAACTTGGAAGAGCACTTTGGGTTACTGCTAAAATGAATGATTTAACAATAGTATGATACCTATTTGGCAAGCTTAGTCCTTTTAATATAGATCTCACCACTGAGCCATCACACAAGCACACAACATAAATCCTGAACAGGGTAGGCATATTGTACTGCAGATTATGCTCTTTCAGTCAGTAAATATTAAAAATCCTTGCACTTGCTATTGTAACGCCTCTACAGGGCCTTATCTGGAGGGTGCAGGGATCACGTCAGAGAAAACTCAATTTCCTGCTCATTTGTACAACAATCCTCATCATTATCTTACTTATCAGAATCGCCTGACAGACGTGCTATCACAAGAGAGTGCATGAAAACAGCTTTGAAGTCCCATAATGCTCGGTACAATGTCAGTGACTGCGACAGTTCTAGAGTACAGCCATGTTGTTGCTCAACAATTGTTATGACAGGTCAGAAGCATTTTATCTGACCTCATAATACAAACTTTCATCAATGCATACTGCAAAGCAAGCTTTATGATAATGTCCTAAGTGAATGCAGATGTCAGGTACTGTGATAATTTGCTCAGCCAATCACTAGAGATCCGGATCACTGAGGAGTACAGTACCATGTTGTCTATCTGTCAGACTTACAGGAAGAGTTTTTTTCAACATGCTGATAGGTTCATGCATACAGAATATGATCAGTCACAGGGTTACATTGGGAACAGGTATTATTCAGGCCTTAAAAATTCATTTCTGAGGAAAAATAGACATGACTGTAACTATGTATATAAGAACCATGCACCTCCATTATGTGAACACAGCATGAGGCAGGGGTCTGGAAGAAAAGCACTCTACAACATAGCTACTTACACTATTTCTGTGTCTTGCTATTACCTCCTCGTAGCTCCAAAGCTCTGCTGGCAGCTGTGCATTTAGCAATTCATACTCCAAATAGGGATCAAAAGCAGAGAAATTGATTATGCTGCATGAGTGATTGGAGAAGTTTCTGTGAAAGTTTTGATGCATTTTTTTTTTTTTTTTTTGTAACCATTGTGAATAGAAGCTGACTAGCTGTCATCTTCCGCGACTAGACGAGCTATAAACTTTTCAGAGCCACTATTCAACCCTGCAGGGGGCGGCTATTTAATACTCAGAAGATTTCCAGTATCCCATTCAATTCAAGATTATCTTAAGAAAGTTTGATTAAACACATATTTTGGGAAATATTTTAGGTTATAGTTTAAAAAAAAACAACAAAAAAACAAACAAACAAAAAAAAAAAACATGTACGCTATATTTGAGAATTTTGTCTATCTAGCCTTGATAAATGGGCAAGCATTTGACAAAAATAAGATATTGCTGGTGAATTGTTGTCCATTGTTAAAGTTTTCTAAACAGGCAAACAATTTTGCTTCTTTCTCTGCTCAGACTAAACCTAATCTGAAAGGTATGGAGTCTCTGAGCCATTGTCGAGTGAACAAACAATCTGCACAATGAAAGTTACCAAACCCTGGATGTCTCAATGTTCACATGGTAATGTGTATTTTAAAGGAGACAGGACCAGTAATTGGCAATGACTTTAAAAGTAAACAATTCAGCTCCCCTATGTGCCCCTGGTGCATGTGGTGACATTCCCTCTCCTGCAAACGCACACTGGCTAGCTTCTCCTGCTCCCTTGGGATTTGCTTTTTCTGTGTCCTGACTTCAATCACTGCATGCCATTAGACAGATGACTGCATATGAAATCTGTTTGAATTCAAGTTACCCATGAGAACTGTTATAGAGGCCCGTTTGTCGATCAGCTATTGATACATTCAGAAAATGCAGCAATTATTTTACTCAACAGGGGTGGATTGGTTCTAGTTATGAGTAAGTGCAAAAAGTTACAATTTGAAATGGTGCTTCCTTGTTCACCTCCATGGGAAATGGTCTACTGTGACAGGCTGAATTTCTAGGCTGGCAAACACCATTATTCTCATTCCTGGTCCCATTGTCAGCTCTCATTGAAATCTGCTGTCACGGACTGGAGCCTGATGCTAAGCAGGGCTGCTGGCCTCCCTGCATGTGTCTATCTCTGTCTATATTCATACTGGCCGGCCAAAGTGGTGATGTAAGAAATCGGAGGTGGAGGGAAAGAGAGATGGACAGAAGGAAAAGAAAAAGAAAGAAGGACGAGAGAGAATTGTTGTTTTGGTCTCACAATGAACTACTCATCCACCATGAAGTGAGTGAAGAAAAAAAAAGGAAAAAAAAAAGAAAAAAGAAAACTCTCTAGAGCTCATCACTCATCCAGAGCTGGTGAAGCTAGACAGGTCTGTTTCCTGTTCCTAATATTCTTCATGACAGACTGTCCATTTAAACTGCTGGCCTCGCTGATCCTGCTCTAACTCTTTCAGGGTCCAAGGATGAGTATACCTTAAACAACCGGTGAGAAAATTGTTTCTATTCCTAGCTACTTTGACAGCGTTAAGTTGACTAATGGTCATGTGTGCTTGATGTTACACTGGTGGGCAGATAAAACATTTTTTAAGATAAAGATGTAAATTCAGGAGGCTTTAAAAAACATTCTGCAGGAGTTTTTTCTTCTTTTTTTGCCTTTCAAAAAAATGATATGTTGGTGTGGGGGTGATTGTTAAAACCTGCAAACAATGAAATTATTCCCAGCTTTGGTTTGCTATGTTGTAAAAACCCTCTCATCATGTAAATCTGTATGTGCAGCAGTGCACAACATGTCCAGTCAAATCAACTAGAAATCTGGGTCTCAGGACTCCAAAGACTGTCATTATTTGTGTATTACTGAAGACTGTGCCTTCAATAATACAAGTACCCTTTGCCAAATTCTTTTGATGCATAAATCATGAGTTTTCAAACACGAAAAGCTTCCGAGGGGTTTGCTTGGTGCTTAGGCACTGAAACACACCGAATGATACATGGAAAGGTGCCGACCTAGTGCAAGCAGGGCACTCAAATGTAAACAAACCCACAATTATTAACAGCACTTCAAACTTTTCTGACTTCAACAACAGTGTAATAGCCAAAAACCCCAAACATAACAAAAAAAAAAAAAAAAAGGACACAATAGAAAAGTGCACTTTAGTAGACTCTACAACAAACACGCCAAGTCATTGGTAAAGCTATGTTCAGATGTTGTTACCCTAAATAAACCATATTCCATCCATGGAAACTTTTTCTTTTCTGTTATCAATAAAAAATCTAGGCCTAAGTGTATTGTCTGTGTGAATCTTATCTACTCCCACTCATTTAGCATTGATACATGTCAGATTTTTTTTCCTTTCTTTTATCATTTCTTTTTTTTTCACTTTTGAAAGTTAGAGTTTGAAACTTTGGGGAAAAAGTAGTAGGAGTAGGAGATTAAAAACACATTCGAGTTTGCTAAAATAAGGGGGTGTTGTAGATCAGTGCAACCATCTGACTGATTTAACTGAAAGATGCTTTTTTTGTTTCTCCTGTGTTGTGGGAGATTTGAAACTAGTGACTTTAGTTTCAAGTCATCTTGGATATGTGCTTTTTCTCTCCCTCTTTGTAGACCCACTTAATCTCAGTCAGACTGGATGGGAAGCATCAGTGAGCTGCAATCTTCAGGTCTCTCTACAAATTTTCAAAGGGGTTTAAACCCAGGCTTTGGCTGGGCCTCTCAAGTACATACAGAGACAAAGCCACTCCAGTGTTGTCTTAGATGTACAATCTGGGTCAATGTACCGGTGGCAAATGAATCTGCACCAAGTTTTGAAGTTTTCTGCACTCAGGAGAAGGTTTTTGTCTTGTTCATAATCCCGATAGACATGGCCAGTTCTGCTGCTGGAAGCATCACAATGGCATGATCTCGTGGCAACTTTAAACGTGCAACAACAAATGAATACTGTATACCATCAAAAATATCTCAATTTAGAAAACTGTCTTTAGGTTTACCGGGATGCAATTTTCTGTTTTATAAATTGCAATAAACTTGAAATACTGCACATTCGTGAGCCTCATACCACACCCTATTAACTCCCACAATTAAATGGCAAATGGAATTCCCATTGAGAATATTAATATGCACCTAAATCAGATTGTCATTCAATTACGTCTGAGGGAGAATAGAAAGGTTTGACTACAAATCTAAGAAGGGAAACTTCACTGAGTGTGAAATAGATTTCTTTTTTTTCCCCCTTTTTTTTCAAAGGTTCAATAGTCTATTGATGGCGTTATCGGTAGTCATCGTTGTGACATTACCAATTTTTCAAGTGGCTGCATATCACAGCTGCAATGAAAGCTGCTAATTTAGAGAACCAAACCATTACTGAAAGAAAAAAACAAAGTAGCCAGATTCAAGAACGATGCACAAGAAGTGCTTTACTGCACACTGGCAAACCTGAGGTAACACTGGTGGGGGTTAGAGCACAGGGGTCATAACACGGCTCACTTTCTCAGGGGTGGTGTTGGTGTTGTTAGCTGCAGGGGAGAAAGGCCAGGTAATAGAGTAAGCGGTAACACCATGTAAATACACCTTCTTGTTTACATAGAAGTACAATAAAGGATGCTATTCATAGGCTGCTTTTTCATTTCCTTCATGACAAATGATGAAATAAAATCGAATAAATAAAAAAAAAATGTTCATGTTGAAATGTTTTGTTTGAAGACAAACAATTAGGCTATGTAAATTTATAGGGAAGTAAAACTCACTATATAGTAGGTTCATATTAAATTAAATTAAATTAAGATATCCTAAGGGGTCATATAAGGGGAAGGGGAAAGGGCTGTGACTAATATTTATGTTTGTTTTTGTTTTTTTCTATAAATTCCATTTCATTGTAATCAACACAATATACAAATAAATGGACACAAAAGTTATAGCTACACCTTTTTGAAAATAATAAACAGCTCATAATATATTTATATGGCTCTGCGTTGCCATAGAGACTACATTTTTTTGCATGTGTACATGTACCTTGATAATTCCAACCCTATGAAAAATACCACTGAAAGTAAAGCCTAAATTAGGGTGCTTTCTTTTTGACCAATAACTTTATATGCTGTATTTTAGATTGTGATCAACATTTGGGGGGAAATTGGGAAATATGGAACCATGAGGGAAAGAGTTATGAAAATTGTAAATCTTCTGGGAAAATCAGGAAGGTTACCAAGCAAACAGATGACATTCTTTATGTCAAACAGACAGCATGGCATTTAAATTTGAGGCACAGTCTCAATAAACATTACTAAAACAGTGGTAATAATCTAATTAATGCAAATTGCAACTCTTTGTTACACCCGTGTGCAATGTTTCCATAAAATGAACATATTTCATACAATACAATTGATAAATATTATTTTTCAAAATAAAAAACCTTACAATTTAAAAAGTAGGACAGGTCTCTTTTAAATGAAGTCACTAGCCCCCTTTAACACAAACAGAATGCAATATAATATATCTATTAATAGCACTTTTGAGCTAGCTGCTGGCTTATTGCTACAGCTCAGCAAGGCACTTTCAAAATGTTCCCAAAACTTCAAAGTAAAGCAGCTGTAAAAAGCATAAATGATCATTGCAAAGTGGCAACTGCATATGTGGACCCTGAGTTTCTTTCACAGACAAACATTTAAAAAAATTTAAAAAAAAGAACGTTTCATGGCAGTAATACAAAGTGTTGCAGTAGTTAGTGTTTGGCTTGAGTTATATCCATTCTTTCTTAAGTTTCTACAGCTGACTTCAGCAATATACCCTCTATGGACTGGCATGAGAGAATAACTTCTCAAACCCATGATTCCCTGCAACTCCATTGAAACCAAAAGACAAATGATCCCTTCTGTGTTACACCCCATCCAGAAAGGCATTTTGTCTACGTAATACAGAGCCAAGTACTGCTAGGAGTTTAAATGGGAAATGGGCACTGCTTTATTATGCTGCAGTGCCTTGAAATGAATGTGGATAATAGATATATTCACAGCGGTATTAATATCCTCAGAGTTCATCTTTTTTTTTCTCCTCTCATTCTCCATTTTCTCTCTCACAGGCTCCAAAGTACTTTGCCCTTGGCTATGCCTTATACTAAATAGATTTATGAGAACATTTGTGTCATATTTCCTCTTTTCCCGGATTGTCAAGACAGATTGTCAGTGCACCACTGATTGAGTGGAATCACCACACAGACTTAGTTCCCATTGTCAGCCCCCACATATTCATCTCTGGGGGGATTTAACAAGGCAAATTGGCCAATGACACTTCTCTCAAGGCTTTGCAACTGCTATTAGGATGAGGTCAGGGGTATGGAAATAGTGGATTCTATGGCCAAATGACTGTACTCTAAATCTCCAATAGTACATTCATTACTGAGTGTATATACGATATATAAACAATACATACTGGTTATGATCAATATTGGCTACACTCTTACTTAGAAGTGTGTCATTCTAGAAGAATAAGACTAAAATACTAATATTGAATGAAACACATAGTGTCATGTTTCAATTTTGGCCAATGAAATAAACCATTCAAAATGAGTATAAGGTAAGGGAATGAAAGGTAATGCAATGGAAGCTTATCTTGAAATGGCATGAGACTTTCACTCTCTATGAGCATTACAGCTTGAAACTGAAGAAAAGTCTTTCATTTATTAGAGTGTATGCTCAGAAGAAAAAAAAAAAAAGACTTCTGAGGCTTAGGCTTTTTTAAAAGCCTACTGCACATTAAATTTAATGTTGACTGAAGCAGCAAAAAAAAAAAAAAAAAAAAAAGGGGGGGAAAGGGAAATAATATATATATATATATATATATATATATATATATATATATATATATATATATATCATATCAGTCGAACACTGTAATAAGCTATCATAGTTTAGAGAAATTAGCTGTGAGTCTCCTTTGAAATGTCAATCTGATATCTCACACCAGTTTGGTACAAGAGTGCCTGCAGCAATGTTAAACCTGAGTCCATTTAAGAATAACTTAAAATAGTAAATGAATAAAGACTACATCTGATCAGCATTCTATGACACACTGATTATATAAATACAGTATGTCAATGGTAACATTAACCAGGATTGTGAAAATTCAGTTACTTCTTGGTACTGCAATGCAACTGATACTCTGGGTGTGACCAGTCATTTTATGGGGGAAAAATATGAGGAACAAACAAAACACACATACACAAACACACACACACACACACACACACACACACACACATATATATATATATACACTCCTGATCAAACTCTTAAGACCGGGTGAAAAATTACTAATATTCGCAATTCGTGCTGGTGGAACTTTGTGGTGAAACCACATTTTAAGTAGAGCTTCAGAATGCAAAAAGAAGAAACAGGAGCAAGAGACAACTAAATAGAATCAGCAGTTTATTGAAAACTGCATTTAAACTCAAACAGGCTGTTTATCAGCTGATCAAAAGTTTAAGACCACAGCCCAAAATAACCCAAAAATAGATCTAAAACTGTCAAAAATGGACTCAGTAGTGCTCAGTAGTACTCGGTAGCCCCACCATTCTTGTTTATCATTTCAAAAATTAATTTAGGCATGCTTGATGTGAGTTTTTCCAGAAGGTTGGTGAGAACATTGCCCCATGTGGTGAAGATGGCTTCAAGAAGGGCATCCATGGTCTGGAACTGATGTCTTTTTTTGTAAACTTCCCTTAACATCCATCACCAAACGTCCTCAGTGGGATTTAGATCAGGGGGACATGCAGGATGGTCCAAACAAGCCTAACGCTAACCCTGGAAGAAGTCAGGCGAGCGATGTGAACTGAAGCGTTGTCCTGTTGAAAGACCCAGTCATCACTGCACAAACGAGGGTTCTCAGTCAAGAGGGGTCCCTGCTGCAACATCTCCACAGAGCCAGCCGCATTTTGACGCCCCTGCACAAACTGAAGCTCCATTTTTACACTGAAGGAAAAAGCACCCCAGATCATGATGGAGCCTCCTCCACTGTGCCGCGTAGAAAACATCTCCAGTGGGATCTCCTTGTCATGCCACTAACGTTGGAAGCCATCAGGACCATCCAGATGAAATTTTTCTTGTCAGAGAATAAAACTTTCTTCCACCTTCTAATGTCCCATGTTTGGTGCTCCCTTGCAAAGTGCAAATAGGCAAGTTTGCGGCGTGGGAGGAGAAGTGGCCTTTAAAGACATTTTTTGTTCTTTAAGCCCTTCTGTTGCAGATGCCGTCTTATGGTGACTGGACTACAGTCAAAAAGTACAGCACAGTAAGGGTCTTAATTTGGGTCAAGAATCGGCCTGTGTCTTCATGGACAGCCCGTCAGATCCTCCAGCTCAGTGCAGGTGAAATTTTTGCCTTTGCCATCAGGGGGTCATGACAGCATGAATGCCCGATAAAAAAATGACATGAAAGCCAGATTTTTGCACAGATTTTGACTTTTTAAGGCTGTGGTCTTAAACTTTTGATCAGCTGATAAACAGCCTGTTTAAGTTTAAATGCAGTTTTCAATAAACTGCTGATTCTATTTTGCTTGTCTCTTGCTCCTGTTTCTTCTTTTTGCATTTTGAAGCTCTACTTACAATCTGGTTAAGTTCCACCAGCGCGAAATGTGAATATTAGTAATTTTGAGTAACTTTGAGCTACTCAGACCTTCTTCAAATCCTTCATCCCTGAGAGTTATTTATCAGTAGAGATCCAAGATGACATGGTGGCAGGAGAGGCTACCAATCCTCAGCTCAGACAGAGATGGAGCTCACAGTGAAATGTGGTAGTAGTTTGGATACAAAGTAGATAGATACATAAAGTAATACAAAATTGGTCTCAAAATCAGGGGAAGGCAGCAGGTTAAATTTGGTGATGAGCAATGACCATGCTTGACAAAATAATGATGCACATTAATAAAAGTTTTGATGTACGCACTAAAAAAGGGCACATTTATTTAAAATAACTATATTTTTTAAAAGTCATTCTCTGTTTATTAAAATTGTATACAAATCTATGTAAACTGATAAATCTATCAATCAACAACCAAACTGTTATTTTTAAGCATTGTGCTATAATTCAGGAATAATAACAGTGTTTCTCTGCAGAACTATTAGCGTTGTCACTTTATTGAAGGTGTTTGATCATAATTAATACAGTCTGTAAACTAACAGTGGTTATCTGCAAAAGCTTGACTGAGAATTTCATTACATTTATAGTTTTTGACATTTATTTAAGATACACTTGACTCTTTTTGTTTTTACAACTTTTTATTACAGTGAAGGGGTTTCATGAACAAAGTCAAGCCCTTTTGCTGCTATGCAATCTAGAGATTACTATTATAAAATATAATATTACTACTTTACTTTGCTAAATTACTTTTTTTAATTTATTTTTTTAAGAATTTTATGAAACATTTTTCATCTTCGATGTCCAACAATGGTACAAATTGGTTGTATTGCTGTCAAGACTAAGCTGATACAGTACTCAGCATCAAGGTTAAATTGTATAGTGACAACACACATAATTCAATAAGCTGCAGTGATATATCTCACCACAAGCTCTATCAGTGAATGACAGTGTTGTCTCTTTAGCAGCTCTTCACTGACAAAGTGTACTGTAGATCCTGATGGAAAATACTCTCAAAATCTTGCCCTTGTATTTTCCTCAGGTTGTAATGATTTTACCAGCATTCTTCAATCAATGCTTTTGGAAGAAAAAATAAAGCAGCATTTTCTTTATCCAACATTTTAATGACTAAAGGAAAGGTAGACCAACCATTTATGTGCTTGCTTTTCTTTCTAGAGGATAAAACTGTTTAAGAGAGAAGAGGGATTCCGTAAAGGTGCTTTATGACATACAGTAAGGGCAACGAGCCCATGGCCAAACTTTCATTAAAAAAAAAAAAAAAAAATCGAATAATAATAATAATAATAATAATAATAATAATAATAATAATAAGATAGATAGATAGATAGATAGATAGATAGATAGATAGATAGATAGATAGATAGATTATCTTAGTGGTATAAAGTTCACATCTACTAAACATTTTCATTTTCATTTTGTGATTTTATGACCGTACTGATGCTGCAGGGTGTTTTTCAAAGTGCCTTTCAAGCATTTTCAAGCTCAGAATGGTATGAAAATAGGGGTGCTGAAAGACTTCTGTGTCACAAAACTATTAATTTTTAATTTAATTAGCACCTTAACTAAATTTATATTAGTGCTCAGGAACTATACAGTCTTTATACTATGTAACACTGTGAAGAAACAAAAAAACTATTTAATAACTTTAATAACTTGTTTCACTGCTAAAAGTGAAGCCAAGGAAAGGAAAACTTGCATGTGATTTAGCATCCCCAGTTTCATTATTACATTAGTTATAATCGGAACCAAGCGAGTCGACAACTTTGCTAACAGTCAAACATCAAGCAAGTGCAACAATACAAGACATAACAGCAGGCTTATATTACTAATTAGTGCAACCACAAGAAGCCCAGCTCAGTCATTTGAAGATGTACTCTTGTCCAGCAGCCTCTTACTCAGTCACTTTTTTCTTCTTAGCTTCTTCTGCAATGTCCTTAGGTCTTTTTGCCTCTGATATTATGTCCATCAAAGCTGCTAAGCCCAGTTACAGTGCCTGCTTGCACAGCTCCGGTTCTGGCATGACACCAGCCCTGTTCCCCGTCTGCGTTCCCCTGTGCCCCAGGCCTGAAAATCTTCTCTTACTGGTGGTCTAAAACGCCTGTGGTACAAATACTAACACACAGTGCCTTGGGCTCACAGTCCAGACGGCTAACAAACTAAACTAATATTAGCTAACAGTAGCAATATTTTGCAGCAGTTTACTGTTCTTCAGAAAACAGAAAAAAGAGAGTTGAGGTGGAGCAGCTGAAGGACATCAGAGGATATTTTCTTTTACTCCCTAAAACATGATCCAGTTTCACCAAAATAAGTGAAATGGTGGTGTGTGACTTAGTATCATAAAGTGTTACTTCTGGCGGGTGATCGTACCTGAAGCACAAAGTTACATACTGCAAGAACAGATGTCAGGGGTTCAGAGTGGCAATGGCAGAGACACCATTCACATCATTAGAAATCAGTGTAGCATTAATATTATTTAAAATCAGGTATTTCAGTTATTTTATGGTAGAAAAGTTACACAATGTTGCTTTGATTGGCCATGATTTTCATTTGAATGTAAAAGTTGGATTTAACATTTTGAGTGGGTAAAGGTTTAATACAAAAACATACTTATTTTACTAATACTATGAAAAGCATGGACCTTCTCTTCATCCAGGTCCTATCTGGAACATCCACAGCTTGCTATCCCTGCCTTCTTATATAAGAAAGTGAATTTTAATCATAATTGACCTTGATACAGGTGGGTTTTGATAATGTCTGAATCCTAGGAGAGTCTCATAATGAAACATCTCCATGTACTGGTCTTAGTTAAATTTAACCTCTTGCTGAGGTCACCAATACTTCAACAGTATAAGTGTGTGGCTATCAGTAAAGTCAATAAAGTCAATAAACATTCTGTCAATACAGGACATAAAGAATAAAGATGTGAAAGACATCTTGGAAAAACTGCAATAAAATAAGATTCACTAATACTTATATTAGTTGCACCACTTTAGTTGAGCATTAATTATTGTTATATAGCTGGAGATATTTGGCAATACATACCTGCATTAATTTAGACTAACACTACTAAAACACACAGACAAAAGACACAATGATGGAATATTAATGATGGAATAACAATAATTTGCAGCAACCCCCATTTTTTAAATATGTATAGGCCTTATAGAAATTTAACTATGGGGCTTATACAATAAACTATTATGCACCATTTGAATGGTGGTGAAAGAAAACAAAAAACAAAAACAAACAAACAAACAAACAAGAAACAGACAATAACAACGCGGAAATCCAGTTTATTTGAAGAATTGTGCACTAGAGAACTGAAAGTCTAAAGCAGCCAATCAAGGCAGGGAAAATTATGATTTCCTAGGGAAATTATCTGGGCCTGATTGCACTTATCAGTTACATTAATTTTACCACTTCCAACCATTGTAGATGGCCATTTGATTGCATTTGAATCCCCCACATCACTGTCAGTGTCCCTTTAAGTCAACCTCTCCCCCACAAGTCTCTGACAATCAACAATCAGAAATCGTTTTCTTGGGCGACAGGCTTTACACAGGTTTATTCGCATGAGATTTATTATCCAAGAAAGTAAAACAACCTGGTGTTGATGTTTTTATTCCTTCTCTGATGAGACAATGGAGGTTGTTTTGTCTATTATACTATACTATTATTACTACACTTAATGCATTGCAATACATTTGGTTTTAATTTAATTTGATAGTTTTGCTAGATTTTTTTCTAAGTGTAAACATTGATTATTGTATATATTTTTCAAATGAAATTCAAGTTGTTGGCATGGTAACAGTTAGTGGTTACCAAATAAACAATACATATTGTTTTAAATGGTGGCTGGTAATTTGAACAGAGCTAGAGGGAAACTGTTTCATCAGAAATTAAAGTCAAAACAAAGAAAACAGGGGTTGAAGTAAGAGAAGAAGAAGAAAAAAAACAGGTATCAGAGGAGGCTACCATGCATACTGCAGGTAATTTTGTACACTCATATTACACTCTGAGTCATATCAGAGTGTACAGTGCACTACGATGAAACGATTGTTTAATTTTCTTAAGCTAGTTTACCTGAAGGGAGACCGAAAGCTCTGGAGAAAGATCTCGACATAGTGGTAAATAATTCAACGATCTTCCACTGTTCTACAGGCAGTAAAAGCTTTCCAAAGACACGGGGCAGGGCAGGGCCTCTGATCACTATGTTCTTTTGTGCCTCAAAGTAAATCTAATAAAACTGATTTCTTAGAGGCCTGTCAGCAGGGATTTCAGCTTTTCTCATCTACCTAGCTTCAACATGCTAAAACACTGTAAAATAGAGAATAAATAGAGTGTGGTTGAACAAAAGTTCAAAACAGATTTGAAATGGTGGAGAATTTTCTAAAATAAGATCACTAGCTTATGTAAAAATGGTAACTCTTCCTCTAATTGAGTCCAGCACTCAAAATGTAAACAGGAAGTCACCTTCATTGTCATAGCATCACACTAAAAACCCTGTTTAACTGTATGTGATAATCAGTGAAACAAGAGCCCAGAGTAAACTGTTTGCATCCCTACTCCTTAAATAGTTTCTGAGGGTTTTTTTATTTATTTACCAGTCTGGGTCAATTAACTGGTATCTCCTTCATTTCCATGAAATGACAAAGTTGATATAATTCAAAATTTGTGCATATAGACATCTAAATATATACAACACACAAGCACTATTCAGGCCACTTACACAATGGCTGGCAGCCTCAGTCAAGTGCATAATTAGTTGAATTAGATTAAATAACCAATTACGGGACTAACAAAGTAAATAAGCCTGTAGGGATTCCACCAAATGCTTGAGAATAGAATTAGAGAGGAATTAGTTTATTGACAGGCTGAATGACAGTGTGGTCAGACAAACAACTCTATTCCTTTCACTAAGAGAGAGTGATTGCTGTTGTCAAGGGATGAAATAAATAAGTGAAGGGTGAAAATGTGTTTAAAATGAAGTAAAATGAATGAATGAATGAATATTTTGCAGACAATTATAATTCATTTATGGGTATCTTTTGGTTGTTCTGCTCCAGTTTTTATTTATTAGCTGATGATGTTGGAATGTTTATAATGTACATGTGCGTACTATATTTCCAGTGGACATAGAGACCTACCTCTGCTGGCACTATCCACATGCTCCAGTTCATCTGGGAACCTCAGAATCGCTTCATGATTTTCTTCACACTTGTCAGCCAGGAAATGAAGAAGTGTTGTATTCTGACTGATGGATTTCGTGTCTCGGAGCTAAAAAAAAAAAAAAAGAAAAAAGAAAATAATTGATTAACCCATATTTGTTATCATAATTTTTATTATATATACTGTACATATCATCATTTACTGCTTTTCTATATATACATCCTATTTGTTAAGGAACATACCACATACAGCAATGGCAACGTCCATTCAATGCCAAAGGGGGAAAAAAATAAATAAATAAATAAATAAAATAAAAAAATAAAAAAAGTCAAATGGTGTGATGCTGCATTTAGTGATTTAAATTAAGCTTTTCCTTTAAATCTGAAAATGCACGAACACAAACTTAAGATAATACGGAACTTTGTGTATTAGGTACTCAACTCAACTTTATTTACATAGCATTTTAATCACAACACAGTTGATCCAAGGTGCTTTTCAGAGCACACAGAGGAAAACAGACACAAAAGGAGACAAACAAATGAGAAGGAAAATCAGCTCCATAAAGCTCCTTCAAATAAGGGGCTGAAAAGACGGACAGTGCATGAGCAGGAGATGAAATAAAAATGCTTTATGACGAGACATAATGTACTTTCCAAATACAGATTCCCAAAAAGAAACAAACACACACACACACACACAGCACATACACAAATAAAAATATACAACGCGCACACACCGAGGCAGGAAAGTTTGAATGAAAGTACTGTACTGTGTTCGCCAAGTACATGCGTGTGTGTGTCTGTGTTTATACACAGTCTTGTTCCATATTTATTCCCCACCGTGATTGCCATGCTGTTCGAATGGCATGCTGGGAAAACTAATTAGCACAACCCACCTCTGTGTACTCATACCGATACTATCTGCGCTGTAAACAGCCTGCAGTTGGACATGCCCACACATGTGCACATGGAAACATATGCGTGTACATGCTCATACACACACAGACACACAGACACACAGACACACACACACACACACACATGAAGGCAATAGTGAATTGAAACAATTACAGGCAGTCATAAGCATACCCTCACACACCAACGCAAACACACACACACACACACACACTTTCATTAGATGAGGATCAATCATTTGTTCATGTTGGGTAATCACAATTTAATTTCATGGATTTTAAATTTTAATTTGTTTATTGTTATACCCCAAACTGTCATTACCACACGAAAAAGTGCATCTGTGGTATGCTGATTTCATCTGCTAACTAATATTAGTAATGTGTAATAAAGAGAGGGTAAACTGGGAGACGTAAAAAAACAAACAAAAAAAAAAAAAACATTATTGAATCTTAACAAACAGTACCTTCACTGAAACAGTAATTCTAAATCATGTGGTACAGTGGTGCCGTGTATATCTCTAGATTGTAGTGTGCTGTCGATAGCCTCTCTGATACAATGTGTTAATGATTTAGAGTGGTATATTTAACCTGAACTAATCTAGTGCCCATACAGGGGAGGAGAATGGGCACACTGTGGGGGTTTAAGTGGAGAAAACATGTGGGTTCAGGTAATAAGACAGCCATTAAAATTATATGATGAAATTGGAAGCATATTAGCAATTAAGGTGAATATCATTGACATAATAAGACTGTAACACAGAGCATGCATATTCACAAATTCAAAAACAGACCAATCTAACTTTAATATAATATGTATAACTCTAATGAAATAATTGGTTCAGAATGATTTGTTTTTATTGTTTCCAATTTTAATTTTAAATAAAGTCTGACTTTTTTGTTTTTTACATTTTTTTTAAACAATGAAAATTAAGCTTTAAAAATATCTTGTGAAGCAAAACACTAGTTAAAGGATTTATTTACTTTTGTTTTTCAAATTATGTAATTGGAAGCAGGTTTCTGATGAGCAACATACTGCATTTTCTCTCCTGATTACCCTGCACAATGTATTACTGGAAGCATTCCCTGATCCGTCTTGTAAACTGCAGTGAAATGTCTGTCATCTGCTAGCAGTAAACATAACATTTGAAAGTGCAGATACGAAAAACCTGTGAAAACCATTTTAAACTGATTACCTGCTTTTAAAAAATTGGATATTTTACATTAGAAGAGCCTTAAACATACAGTTGCCAGAAAAGTTTCACAGATGGGTTTTATTGGCTGAACATAAGGAGTTTCAAGGTTTTAATCATTGTCTTAAACTGTGCTGGTCTGAAACAGTTATGTGCAATAATGTAAAACTGATAAATAAAAAATAAATAAATAA
Source organism: Sciaenops ocellatus (assembly GCA_033000465.1). Taxonomy (NCBI): domain Eukaryota; kingdom Metazoa; phylum Chordata; class Actinopteri; family Sciaenidae; genus Sciaenops; species Sciaenops ocellatus. The sequence continues at coordinate 11,484,005 of CP136866.1, read as the reverse complement.
AAAAAGTTAAGGAACCAGTGTGTAAGATTTAGTGGTATCTCGTATAGTGTACTGTAGGTGTGAATTGCGGCAGTCATTTCACCATTACCTCCCTAATATGTCAACCCAGTGTTAAGTTTGTCCGTTTTGGGCTTCTGTATAAACATGGAAGTTTAACTCCATGGAAGAGGACCCAAAAGGCTCATTCAAAGGTAACAAAAACATCCATCCGTTATGCTAATCCTAACTGCTAATCCTCATCATGGTCATGGTGTGAAATATCCCAGCTGACTTTGGGCGAGAGGCAGGGTACACCCTGGACAAGTCGCCAGCTCAGAAATGCCCCAACTGAGGTTCGAACCAGGAGCCTTCTTGTTGTCAGGCTAACCACCGTGCCGCTCTAAGAAAAACTTCTGTACATAGGCTTCTGTATGGGCAGGGGAATCCTACATGAAGCCCAAGGTGCTGATGTTATTTTCACACTATTTTACATCAGAACTTTCAGTCAATGCAACTTTAAGGTATCGTGAGAACTGCCCCAGGGGCTGTGGGGTGTCTGTGCACAGGTAGTAGTGAACTGATCTATGTCACATCCCAATTTCTTGTCCTGGCCATTTCAAAGTTTGTGCAAAAAGCCATGGTGAAAAAAAGGCTTTTACTACTGGAGCTCCTAAGCTTTGGAATGATCTCCTTATAGGCTACCTGGAGTTTTACCTCAAATCTTTTCTTTAACACTATCTATATAAAATGCCTTTTTATAGCTGCCGCTCTTTTACACTGGCTGCTTACGATGTGTCTTATCCCATTATGTTTTAATGGCGCAACTGGATGGAGTGTGCATAAATGCTACTCCTTCAAACAAATCTGTTTATTTGAAGTAGATGGAAAAACTGCTGCTTCATTACCGTTTTGCTGAGAGCAATCCTGAACAGTGATATCATTCAATCTTTCATAATATAAATTGCCTTGAGGTGGTATTATTTCAAATCCCTCTCTAGTTAGTATTGTACACTTGAATGCATTTAGCACTTACAGTGGCAAGGTATATTACAAGCAAAGATGCTTTCACTTAAATTTCTAGACCAAAAATAAATAAATAACACAGTAATTGACTATAACAGAAGAAGTGGTGATGGGGGTATATAGCCTCACATTAACAGAAGGTTTGTTGGCGCTTGATTAATCAATTTACCTTTTGCATATTTCATAACAGGGATAGGCTCCAGCCCAACCGTGACCCTGATGAGGATAAGCAGTTACAGAGAATAGATGAATGGTTGGATATTGCGTAATACTACTGCACTGCATAGAAGAGGAGGAAGTACATATAGTAAATAAATCAAAATGCATCTAAGGCCACTGCTGCAAATGAGTTCTATGTGTTCTATGTGCTGTAGAGATGAATTGTATGATAATACCGATGATTGTAACATGCATTTTAGCTGAGGAAAATGTTTTGATATTTTGAAAGCAGGACACAAGGTCAAACTGATGTTGGCTAGATAACTCCCTGTTACCAAGTCAAGTGCTTAAATGATTGCCTGTTCTGTTCAACCTAAATTGAACACAAATCATTACCATGTGGTCTTTAATTATTAAGCAGAGCCTGTGAAAGTGTTTTCCCTCAGTAGGACAGGGATAGCACCCAAGAGACATAGCATTTCTTTGTTTTTGAGTCATACAGCAGATGGTTTTATCCATTTACCCAATATGTTTCATTATTCATCAGTCTTTTCTACATTCTTAATTATCATGTCTTTCTGTTTTTCTTACAATAAAGGTATTCTTTGACACGTTTATTTAAAATAAATGTCCCATCATTTAATTTGTTCACATGCTTTTCACACTTCACTATAGTGACATGAAATCCACATTTAATCGTTGTCCTTGTGAAGCCACAGTGGATGTTCAGCTTGCTGAATATATGTGACCATGCTGGCTCCCAGGAGAATTGTGTGTCCTTGGCAGGACAAGGGGCTGTAGTGGAGGGCTGAAGGTGGGTCAGCCTATGCCCTTCCCCTTGCCGCTCACTCCCATCATCAACCTCCTCCTCCCTGATGAGCCCATTAGGTACCCTAGACCTGCCACCCAGGGGGCCATTTACTTGATTGACTAAAGTGAGAAAGCAGACTTTTTTTCTTGTTCATCTATAATGGCCCAATCAGCCCCCTGAGGCATTACCAGGCTCTACACTGACACTCCACACTGATTCAGTCAGCTTGCAGGAATACGAACGACACACTGGATTCACCATACTAAAGCCCTTTTCACACCTGCAAGATCCCTGGCTTCAAATATGCGTGTAAGGTGGTGGCTTTTGGCATTCGCACTTTTGTCTCCCATATGACAAGATCCCATGTTGTTGTATTTATTTATTTCTTTTTTTTACATGACATAAGTCATCCATTTGATGATTGTTTAAGATAGAACAGCAAGTGTGAGAATAATGACATCAAGAAAGACCTTAAAAGATGGATTTTACAACTTATTTGGGTTGTTTACACCCACAGCTTGATTGCCAACCTTAGGCAGTGCTGGGAGGAGGGACTCGCCCCTGCTTCATCACCTCTTAAAGCACTCTGAAGGCTTCCCAATAAATTTTCTCATCAGTTTTATCATCAGTTAGATAAAACATTAAATACTCTTTGCCTATGCCACACGCCACCACAGTGCCAAAGCAACTTTAAAGGGATAAGACAACAAAGTGAATTTTTGGCTGTCAGTAAAATCCTAATTTGTTCACATGCTGTTGATTTAGGAGATATTAACGTTTTGCTGGATCTTTATGCTGTAAGCAGTTGGCATGAAATAAAGTTGAACATTTAGGGCAACATTTTTGTTTTTAAGTGTCGTGCATATGGCCATGTTTCAGAGAGTTTTCCTGGATATTTTCCCTTTTTTTCCCATAAGATGTAGGGGAAAGAAATCCTGAAGGAACCTTCAAAAGTCTTCAAGAAATCTGAACCTAACTAATTTATTGAATTTATTAGAAACATTCAACGAAAAAATCTAATCATTTTTCATAAACACATATATAAATGATGTTCTTTTAGTAATGAATATGCTGAAATACTGTCTCCAAATATGTGTACTATATATCCGTTTCAAGGCTGATTTTTAAAATCCACACCATTTATAGATAAGCCGCTGTTAAACTGCCTCATTCCTTATAAAGCATCTCATTTTTAGAGCCACCTTGCTCTTGTGGTTTAAGTAGCAATTTAAAATCCAAGCTTAAAACCGAGTTTTCATTGTACTGTATGAATACCAAGCTTTGTCTACAGTGCAGCTGAGAGTCTCGTCTTTCACCTTAGTTTGAGGACTACTCCTCTCAGAACACAAAATAGAGTAGCTGCTTGTCTCACTGCTTGCCTGTAAGTTCGTGTGTGTGTGTGTGTGTGTATTTGTGTGCAGCCGAGAAGGTCTACTTCAAGAGCTTGGTTGTGCTTAGTATGGCTGTGTGTGCATGGCTGCCAGTCCTCTCTTTCACATCTTTGCATGCTGTGATTTTACCTGGCAGTGGACACAGATGCTGCCTTTTCTTGGCTCAAGCTCCACTGCACTGCGTGCCTCATCATGGCTTTGTTATTGGTTGTCCTAAAACATGTTTCATTTGATTGCTGATAAGGTTTTGCAGATCTTAGAAGACCTAGTCTCCGTAAAGTCTTTTGAAGCATACTTACCAGAGGCCCAAAAAAAATGGCTTGCTATGACATCTGTTTGTAAAAAAATATATTTTTTTATGTATATTTAGTCAGAGTTATAAAAAATAATTGATGTATGATAATAACTTGTATCCATAATCACCGTGTCACAAGAAATCTCAATCCTGACTCTTCTGTGTGGGTCCAAGATTCTTGAAGTTGACTCGGCCAGCAGAGTTTTTCTCTATCTTCAAAAATCACTTGACAACCTACCTCCTCCAAGGGTACTTATTCACCTAATACTGTATGTTCTTTCTCTCGCTCTCTCGATCTTCCTCTCTACTAAAAAAGAAAAGTAATTTGCTATACACTTGTGTGTTACTTCATGTACCTGCAACCCTGTGGCACTTGTAACAGGTAGAACATGGAACACGGAGTGTTTTGCCTGGACTGAACCTCATTTGTGCATCGTTTTGGACAAAAAAACTACTGAAATGTATGCATATATATTTGGAAACTGTTAATTTACAGTAAGTTGTCCACTAGCTACAATTAAACCAGCATTGTGTTCATCTGTGTAGTGTGTTACCTTGCAGAGGAAGCTGATGTTGAAGCCAAACGTCTGGGCATTCCTTGAGCCAGCGTTCATGTAATTTCCAACCAGCAACACCAACTCCAAGAGTTTGCTAAAGCCTTCGCTTTTCTTCACCTCTTCACAGGCAAATGTCACATTCATGATGTCTGGCCGGATGTTATTCACCTGCTCCTCAAATGTCAACTTGAACAGAATGCCATTTAGACGCGGCCGTAGGAGTTTTACTGAACTCATCTGAGGATAGAAGTTGAAAAAAAAAAAAAAAAAAGGAAAAATGTAAGGAGTTTGGATTGTAAATAAGCAAATATCAAAGAAAGCATGCTGGCCTACTTGCCATAATAAATCACCTTTTTCTTTTGTTAACGTAAACCTGGCACAACTATTTGACCTTAAGTGAAATTTAAACGTATGTGTAGTATGTAGTTTATGATCCAGCCTAAAAAAATGTATGCAAAAGAGCAACTTGATTAAGAGCAAACTGCGGCACTTTTAATAAGCAAACGAAATGTATCTGCATAAAGGCACGTGAATATTACAGTTGTCAACCATTAATTCTGCTCCTCACAATCTCAGAGATACTTGAATATTATTTTATGTTATCATGCGTGCTCCTACAATAGCTGTTCATAATGTGATAAAAGAAGGACAGTGAAGAAACCCTATTAGGTTACAACTTGCCATCACTGTCATGTTGAATTTCCACTGTAATTACAGCTGCGACTAATTTTAATGAACTGAAAATCAACTACCCTCTTTAGCAAATGGGACTAACCTCTTTCTTGCCTTTCATATGGACAAAGGAATCCCCCATTAAACAGATTTGTCATAAATAATATAGCAGCCTCAATCAATACTTGTAGGCTTGGGAGTGGAATCACTGAAGCCAGACGAAAATGAGAGAAAAAATAGCTATGGAAATGGGAGGGAATTAAAACAAATAAGGTTTTGGCTGTAAGATATGTGGCAACGCAGCAACCACAGACAAATTCTACAGATTGCTGCATAATCCGGTGCTTGAAGGCAACCTTCAGATCCAGCCCATAATGTTTCATTACTGCTCAAATTTATTCATGTGTATGGGCAAGTTGTCTGTCAAATACCCCCCCCCCCCCCCCCCCCCCCCCAACTCTAACATTCCCACCCACCTCAATTCCTTGCACACACACACACACACACACACAAGCAGGAGCACAAACACTCCTCCCCATCTCCCTCACTTGAATTGATTTGTATACAATAAGGAGAAATCACAATGAAAGCGAGCACGTTGGTGACAGCTTTGGCAGATAGAAGCTTGAACATGGCTTATTTCCCAGGGGAACTAAATAGCCCTGCATTGAGGAGCTACTTCATCAGTGGGGAGGTATGTGATCACAAATTTGGTGAGATCACGAGGGAAACTAGTTCATTACACCTCCTAAAAGACATAGGAAAAAAAGGCCTCAACGAATAAAGAGAATAGCTAGGGAGATGGAACACATTTGCAACCCTTGGGTCTAATTGAACACTTCTTCTGTAAACGTGTGTTATGTATCGCTGTGATCTTATTGTAAAGTTAAGTTTAAAGATAACACTTCCTTTTACAGTTGCCTAAAGTGCTGGGTATTCATTTAGTAAATGGATGGCAAGAGCAGTTAATTAAAAAGTAATTACAGCTGTTAACTAAGTGAAAAGGTCAGAGCAGCTTGATGATATACTCCCCTTCTTCTACAACTAATTTACAGTACATCTCTGCCTTTTAGGTCACCTTCAATACTAGGTGGAGTACAGGCCGGCATTTAAAGTTAGTAGGTCAAGTAGTCTGTGCATACTTGACACACCTCAAGATCAAATGAGCTGTGACACACTGGTTGCTGGACAAAAACGGGTTGACCTGGGACAAGAACACACAAGTTTCTTTTTTTAACATTTACTTAAACCTTAAGTATGGTTTTAAGTAAATAAATAAGGTCAAACTGTAGATTGTGCCAATTATGTTCTAATAATTACATAGTTGTCTGGTGAATATCTAGTTCTCTTGATGCCTGAAGAAAAACATTACTTTCTGAAGGTTATACTCCAAGTTAACAATATGTTTCCCACAGCACTTGTTACCCCATTGCTGAGAAAGACAGAACTGTGGCTAATCATTTTAAATCGATATGAGGGTTGGGATACATCACCAAGCTAGGTGACTACAGCGGCATGCTTTTCAAAGACCTTTATTACAGACAGGATTCATAGCCTTAAGGCATGATTTTATCGTGAGATAACATTGACAGTTGACGTCAAAAATATGGCGTTGACTGAATTCTTGATGTTCTTTGCTAAAGTCAAAAATCATCCTCAGCCTCTGATCATAGCCTCTGTCAAGTGGAAGTTGGGTTACAAAATGTGATTTTTTTATTATTATTATTATTATTTTTTACAAATTTGCTCTTTACTGCAACTCCCTAAATTATGAATTTCTTAATTGTCTGGTCTCTTGCTGTCCAAATCCAGCAGTCCCCAAAAGAAATGTGAATAAGCCAACGCTGGAGGAAGACAGACAAAAGTGCAAAAGTGCAGTATATGTGTGTGAGGTATAGAGAGACAGAAAGAGTAGGTAATGAATAAAAAAATGAATTTCTCAACTGTGCATGCTTGCAAGTGTTTGACTACAGCAGACTAGGAGTATAATTGTGGATACTGTGTGTTCTTTTGGGCCGATCCAGTAGTCACCAGGAAATTATACTCACCACAATGCCAAACTGCTCCGATTCCACTAGCTCTTCATATTCACCCTTTAGTTCCGCTAGCGCACTCAGCTCTTTCTGCTCTGGCAGGTTCTTTATCAGGTTCTACAAATGGGAGAGCACACACAAACACACAAACACACACAGAGGGAGAGCTACTGTTAATGCAAATCTCATTTTCTGTCCATGTCAGGACAAAAATCACCTCACAGACAAGGATGACAGGGTACCATACACAGTAGGGAGAGAAAAGAGATCCATACAAGCAAAGCTGCTGAGTGTGTTCCTATTCAACATACCTGGATGCACTTTTCTAGAGTCATGGAAGAGCAGGTTTGGCTTTAAAATGAAAACAGCTTATATGGAAAACCTTTAGGTTCTGACAGTGTCAAAGAAAACAGTTTTCATCCCTTATATTTATCTTTATTAGACCTGGACTGATTTCAGTCAGAATGCATAGAGGTTCGCTGGTGGTCTGGTAGGAGGCTAAGTAGATATGGTCACATAATCACAGCTCACAGTTGGGTTTTTACTGTGACACCGGCAGCCCATAGCCAAATTCCGAAGCACCTAAAGATAAGTGACCTTATATGATATAATTCACATTACCTTGCGAGTGTCTTAAAAATACACGTTTATACACAAGTTTGCTGTTAATTTGCTACTCGTCTGTTATATTTCCCTTGCAGAAGCAGAAAAAAAAGGATGCTGCTGGTGGTGAGGTTGAAGATTAAGATGGAGATGAGGAAGATAATGGGAGGGGCTGTGTTTTCTGTAAATGTTAATTGTTTGTGTGAAGGTCAGCCAAGTTAATAAAATTGACCACAGCAACTTTTTCCCTCTTTTTCTCAGAGGAGAAGAAGAGGAAGAGGTGCCCTTTTCCAAGTCTTCACAAAGCTTCCTTCCTCATTAGCTCTCCAAATTTATTCAGCAGGAGCTGCCTGGCACAGGGTCACGTGTCCAGGACCCTCAACAGGGAAAACAGAGAGTAGACACCGCTACCGGGCCACGCGCCTGGCTGACCACTCTATAGACCCCAACAGCTATCGCAGGCACCAAGGCCAGTGTGTACTGCCCACTAATGATGACATCTCTATCCTTCCCTCAGGGAATTCAGCAATATAAAAAGTAAGCTATAATGCAGCCCTGGCATTCCTGTTTGGGAGGGAGCCATTATATCAAATGTTGCTTGCTTTTGCTGAAGCTCCAATTAGGGTCTCATGCAAGCAATGGTGCTATGATAATGAAGGCTTTTGATCATATCAGCAGAGGCAGAGAGGATTGTTGATGATATATATATATATAATAGAAAACATAATTGTGTAATTGGATTTGTAAGGATGCATTTACATTGGAGTTAAATGATGACTATGCATACATTTTTACTTTTTTGTTCTCTTTTGATTCAGAACAAAGGATATAGTATATTTTAATATATACAAAGCTAATTGAAATAGATAATTATTCACTTGTGGCTTTCATAAAGAAATTATTACAGACGGTGTTTCATATACCTAATGACTTTTGTTTTGATTAGGAAATGCAGAATTTAGTTACTGAAATGTTGTGAAGTGTTGACTGAAATTAATTTGAGCTATTTCTGAAAACCTTAACAGAATTGATGATGATGTACTTTTTATCTAGTCAGTAAGTCTTTATAATATGTTCATAATTTACAAAATAACAATGATTTAGTCAAATATACAGCATGATCCTACTCATGAGTGAAGTGCGAGTCCAATAATAAAACTCAACAAGTAAACATAAGATGGCCTACCGGTTTACGAGGGAGAGTGCAACACATTGTGAAAGAAATTCTGATCTTGAACTGTTTAAATAGTTGGATTAGAAACACAGTTCTCCTTGACAATGTATCATTGGTGCTGAATGGAATTGCATCAACACAACACCAGACCATGTATCCAGTGCAATAGTTTGTCTAATACTGTGGCAAATTCGATTATTCAGGCTGTTCTTCTTTGGTATTGCTTCCTGAGAAAAGACAAACAATTGTGGGTTGTTTTCACCCATGTATAGTAAATCTTTTACAGTGCCTTTCACTTAGAGTTGAGTGTGGTTTAGCACTGAATTGACATTAAGTGTCCTTGGATTTGTTGGTGAATATTGTTTGGCCTAGAATATTGGAAGTTGTGCTTTTAATGCAGAAATTCATGACCTACAAAACCATACCTACAGACAAAACTTAGACCATTCATTTGATTTGCCACTTTTTGGAGGTCTTTGTAATTACATTAGGAGTGGGTTTAATCTTTTGAAAGAGGTGAAATTGTTCCATGACATCTCAAAATGCTACAATTGAATACATCTGAAAAACACAGGAGACAAGGTAATAGAAAATCGAATCCACCTTGTGCTTGTCATTGCATTTGTCTGTCATCTTGTTAATTATTAGAAACCCCATAGAGCACAATTGACACAAAGGCAGCACCATATGTGTGGCAATGTGGGAGACTGGGTGATGATGCAGGGCCAGACTCCTCACCACAGGCTACCAGACACACACAGCAGTCTAGGAGAGATTACTGGAAGTATGCTAGCAACACTACACATTCATTTACCGCCTTGGGCGAAGATGAAGGCGCTACATATCAGCACACTTGCCAAGATACAGCAATTCAGTAACAAAAAAGCAACATCAAAATTTGGTTGTTCAGGTTAAAACCTCATAAATCTGCTTAGTATCTCTTTATCAAAATAAAAACACATTACAGGCTGAATGTGTGGGGAAAAAATGGATATATTCAATTTGTAAATGTATACTGAACATTTGCTGGAAAATACAAATACATTTTACGGTAAATTTACTGACAATACACATTACACTGTTGATACAGTATGAGTGGAAAATGAGGCTATCTCACTGTCCTGTCACCATGTTTTTTTACGAGTCCATTGCATGCAGTACATTGCATTTGAGTTGCCCCAAAATTCAAACAACAGCTGTGACCTTCATTTCTAAATGTATTGTTCCTCTGTTGACTGTCACATGTTCTGATAGTGTATTCATGCATATCTTTATCTGGCTCCAAAAACTGTCTTTTGTAAAATCTGGGTATGATCACATTAAAATATGTGTTTCAGCTGTCAATCAACCAAAATGTGTCCAGTTTGACAAATTGAAATCAATCAGTCATTGTTAGGAACAGCGGTAGTCCAATAACATATGCACTAACACAATTTATGTGAATGCATGCCTGTCAAAATCTGCTAAATTTCAATCTGAACAATAAGCATGACATTACTGTGCAGATAATTGGTTTCGGTTGTTATCCTATTCTGAGACAGTTTAGGATATCGCTGCATACACTACTCAATCGATTTATTATAGATTTAAAGGTACAGGTCACCACAAAGACATTTTTAACACATATGCAGTATACAAAAAAATAAATAAATTAATTGACTATAGTAAATATCTTGGCAATATCTCCACCACTGCTATCTAGGTCTGTACTTCAGGACTGGAAGCAGTTGCCAGGGTAAAGGAAAGTGTAAAAGTAATGAGATACATGTTACAGTTCACTAAACATTTGTAGAGGATGACAGTATCTGTAGGGCTTTCACTTCCATACTTTGATCTCTGCTGCTGTCAACTTGCTTCCAGTGTAACAATTTTACAGCACTCGCAAACCAGTGCCAAGTTAATACATTATAAAAGGGGGGGTGTTAAGCTTGTATTAAGGCGTAAACTTAACCACACAGTTTACTGCACTGTGTGCTGTGAAAAACTGCAGGTGCTGATGTGGTGCAAAGTCAAAATGGCGAGATGTTAATGTTAAGCCAAGTTAAATTTTAACCATTACCTTTTTTGAGAGTCCATCTTCCTTCATTTGTTGTTGTAACATCTACACATACTTTATGACAACACAGGGACACATATCCCCGACAGTAATACCAAAATGATAAAGGAACCTTAAGATGTAGACTGAGTCATGTCAATCGATAAAGCTTTTCTCAGAGCAATAAAGTATTTATTAAGCTGGGTTAAATAAAGGAGAAAAGAGAAAGAATCACCTGATGTCTAAAAAATGATCTGAATAAACTGTGTTTCTGTCTTCTACATCTATGGGAGGTCTACAACAAAGACAGCAGAGGAGCCATGTCTGCCACGTGCTTGACAGATGTGATTTTCTCCTTTTAATTGATTTTCTCCTCAATTTTGGGAGACAGAAAAATGTGTGGTATTTTGCCCATTCTTTGTGATCAAGAGCAACATGGGACTGCTGTCTCCCTGCCGTGACACCTCAGCAGGATCCCTACCTGGCTCATGGCAAATCAGCGAAGACTTCAGCTTGAATCAATAGCAAAATAATAGACAGACAAGAAGACTTCTCAACATTCTTCCATTCTTCAAACCTTACTTCTCAAACCAATGCTTGACAGTTTCAAAAAGACATTATGTGGAATTTCAAAAGTTGTTTTTTTTCTAAACTAAGCTTAAGAGTAAAAAATAAATAAATAAATAAAAACTTTGCGCAATAGTTTGTGGGTGTAGACAGCATACATCTCAAACAAAAGGTTACTACCACACAACTTAAAAATGAATATGTGGAACAAAGACTATAAAGTTGTGTTTTTGTTTACAAGACTGGGGACAGTTTTGACAGATAATGCTCAATAACATGGAGTGGCGTAGCTTCCAAATGTAACACTTCCTGTCTGAAAAAAAAAAAAAAAAAAAAAAAAAAAAAAACACTATTATGTAAAGTGTATACGATACAACATATGTTTTATCTTATGAGATGTTCACTAGTATAAGCATGTTCCTAACATTTAACCTCTCCAATTAGAGGAGAACCTAAGACAGAAAACAAAGAACAGACAACAACAAACGACAAATCTCATCTCACAGGTAAATGTGTTAAACAATACAGGCTGTTGTAGTCTTTTACAATCTACATCCTGCCAAACCACACAAGCACCTCAAATCTCACTATGAGTAAAGCCACAGTGACAGACTGACAGGCAACAAACTGAGTGTGACAGATTCTAAAATCGCATTAAACTAAATGAGAAATGCAGTCTGAGAGAAAGACACAAACGCAGTGAGAGGCAGGAGGAAAGGTTGAAAGGGAGATGGAAGGGGGGAAGGATTAATTTGAGGGTTGGGGCTGGGAAACCTGACAGACTTACTGTGACATTAAATTTGTCTTTTGGATGGAAATGTGGAGGAATATTTTAAATATGCACACCTGAGCACTTACATTTAGCTTGAGCGATGTGAAGTAGGATTTAGAGGCAAATTAACAAGGCAAATAGAGGATTCACATAGCAAAGGAAAAGAGATAAACAGAAAGCTATGATTTGGTACAGAAAAGAACAACGATGGAAAAGAGTAACATAGATGGGAAGAAAAAAAACAAACCAAAAAAAAAAAAAAAACCCAAAAAACAGAATGTTTCTGAAAGCTTATTCCACTCCCACCTGAATCTGATGTGAGCCCCCAGGATTCACAGATGCAGCAAACTTAACTTTTATACATAAACTAAAAAGAGATAATGCTTTACAATGATAACACACTTGTGTTTATTTAATGGTATCAACTTTAATAATACTAGTTTTACCTGACACATGCTATAATGCAGACAAGCTATATTCAGAGCATTTGCTAAAAAAAAAAAAAAAAAAATCAACTTGTCAATGTGGAGAACAGGGGATGCACTTCACTGCACTGCATTGAAACGATCCCTCATTTGTAAATTATTCTTCTTTTACAATGCCACGTACAGTCATCCTAATACAGTGTTGCTATATGACGAGACTGTCAATCAAAGAAGAAGAGAGCTAGCATGCAAAACAGTAATAGAAATTAATTTGTTTGTGGCGTCTGCTGTCTGAGAGTGTTCTCTGAGTGATGTGCCATCTGCCACAGAAACAAAGACACTAAATTGGAGAGTGAAAACAGAAAACTAATTTTTACTTGGTTAAGAAAATACAGCACCCACTGTGCCTGAGGAGAAGCTGCATGGACTCCACCTAATCAAAATTTAACTGTTGTGCTGTATTGTGCATGAACCTGCCTGTGTGTATGTATGTATGTGTGTGTGTGTGTGTGTGTGTGTGTGTGTGTGTGTGTGTGTGTGTGTCTGAATGTGTGTGCTTTTAATCAATATTCAACCTGAGGACAGAGTACCTGGCCTGGACCCTGTGGCTAGAGATCAGCAGCGTAGTGATGATCAGTGAAAAGTACATGTAGTACCTTGGGTCCTGGCCATCAATTTCTGAAGAACATTTGATATTGCACCAAGGCAAACGTTGCATCTCGTTCCCCTGCCTTTACTTTGTTTATTCAATACTTCTCCTTCTTTTTTTGTCTTATTTTTCCAGCCCTACCAAATCAGCATAATGTATTTCAAATTCCATTGTTAAATTAGCATTTGATGCAGAAGAGTTATGTGCTGTGTGCCAAAATACACCACAATTAAGCCCAAGGGGGACTCCGTTTCTCCTGCTTAAACTCTAATCCAACAGGCCCAATACACAGCCATACTTATCACCTTGCCCCACATGTGCACTTTTACACCATGCAAATCATGCCCAACAATGTGCCAGGCTGCTACAATCACCTGTTGTTACAGCACAGAACAAAGGCTGGCATGGGTACTGCCAGACCCTGCAGCCAACGGGCTACCACGTGTAATGATGAGGCCATGCATATGGATGAGCATCGTGGTGATCTGGGTGATTGACAAGAGAGATAAACAATAATAACAAGCAAGGCTAGCGCGAAAGACTCCTGTGAGACCTGGCGGAAAGGTTGTTGCCATGGCGAGGTGAAGATAAGTAGTGCAAAGCCGAAAGCTGACAATGCTGCTGTTTACTGTGAGACAACCTAGTCAGTGTATATTAGGGTTTTAGGTGACACTCTATGTAAATTGCTACAATTTAAAAGTAACGAGACATTATTATTTTTAAATACATATATCTAAAATAATTGGAATGAATACCAATATATGCATTTCCTGAAGGTCCACACTGTATAGAGCTTGGCACACTGGGTACAGCCGAGATGGGCAGATACAGTCGACAAGTCCAAAAAAATTATGTGAAAGGTATGATGTATTATGTGTTATAACCAGCCTCTCACCCTAAGTCACCTTGGACAGGCTCCAGCCCCACCGTGACCCTCATGACGATAAGCCGTTACAGATAATGGATGGCTGGATTGTGTTATAACCACATTATAACCATTACTTATCTGTGCTGTGTTGTCAACACCTCTGTGTTGTTAGTTCATAATTCATTCATTCATAATATAAGATGATATTGCATGTAAATAAAACATGGTCACATGATCATCTAGGGCTCAAAATCATATTGGTAAATCTGAATTCCAAAAATGTAATTTGTATTAGTGTGAGTACTACAATGATTCTGCATTAACAATCCTTACATGTGGTAAAATATGACTATGAAATGCACAACATGCGGTGACACTAATCACTGTTACGTAAAGCATTGTACCTGTATCATTTTTACTTTGACACAGATTCATATGCTAAATCATAAAATGAATACAAATGTTTTACACAATATACTTAGAAGTCCTGATATGTCAACCGATGGGTGCTTAAAATGATGTGCACACATTTACTTATTAAGGCATGCTGACTTTAAGTACAAGAGATACTGGACACTTCTCTGCACTTCTCTGATATTCTTATTAGTGCATTTGTGCACAACATAGGGCAATACTAATTACAAATGAATAGCAGTGGTGCAGTGTTAGTCATTAGCATTTCCTTTTGAAAAGGAGATGGGGTAATATAAAATACATTGGCAGACATTAAACATTAAGAAGCCACTCTGATATTCCGCAAAACAAGCCCCCGGGGCCATATCATCCGCTGACGAGAGTTAGCTTACCACACACACCAAAAACTGGGCGTACTTAAACATTTAGTGATGACTCCCTCATTTCAAGCAGCTAGATCACATGCCATGTTCTGGGTAGGGCTGGGGGAAAAAAAAAAAAAAAGATCTGCTCTGCAGCAGCCTAGAAACCTGGTCTGTTTGGTCGAAATAAATCCTCACTCTATGTATGTATAAGTCAATTCATGTTCAATTATCTTGCTCTCTTTATTCTGTTACATGATAATGGTTTATGCCACTTTTGTGTTTTGTGCCTGAATTTGTGTATAATCCTAATCTCAGTCTCAGTGACTCTAAAACTTTTCATGATAGCTGGTCGGCACCATTTACATTTGTGCCAATACCATTTATCCTGTTTGTGTAATGCTCATTTGTGCTTTTGAACACACAAATTACTAATCCTTTATTTAAAACGTGTGGTTTTAGATCCAAGGAATACATTTAAAGCACAGTTTTACACAGTGCACAACTGAAACTTTTTTCTGTTTTTTTTTTTGTTTGTTTTTAGCCTTACTATTTTCCCATGTTTTTGTGTTGAAGAGACTAATGGGAACAACAATTTTTGAAATTGGTCCACTATTGAGTGAGAGCGCTGCAGCCAGCCAAGCAGCCGTGAAACAGGCTGTAATGTGTAATCCTTCGGGGCAATTGCACATCATCAGTGTACGTCTGTGTGCCACTGACATGCTCAGATTGTTATTACAAGTGTCTGAAAACATTATGGAAAGGACCCTGCAGAGATAGATATTTTTTTGTTAAAGATGCCTTTCGCCTAACCGGAAACAGCCGTCATATTGTCCTGCTCAAAGCTGTTACTGCCTGAATCGGGTAGTTTGTTATTGTGTGTCTTTGGTGAGTTTGAACTAACGTGTAAGGCACAGTCAGACAATAACACAAACAAACTGAGTGATCGACAAAGCAGTAGACCATCAACTCTTGTGTTCTGCGATATAAAATTACATTTTTTTTATTTCTTTTTTTTTTTTTTCCCAATTGAGTCTGGTGGCTTTGAATCCAGTGCTATAATGGCTGTTTCTGGTGAAACAAAAATGATCGTATTTTTTTAACAAAAACATCTATTGTGTAGGCTCCTTTCCATAATGTTGTCAGAGACTTATAATAAGGATCTGAGGCTATCAGTGACCAAAAAAACAAACAAACAAAAAAAAAAAACAAGCACTTTTAGTGGGCATCCATTGGCAGTGTGCAACTGCCCCAAATGATGAAGTTTTTTCTTCAAGTTTCCAACACCAAATACAGCCCTTTGTGATTATGCATTAGCCCTGATCCATTGAGGTTAATGTAGTGATAAACTTTGATGTGACATGGTTAAATTAGAAATGGGCCATAATTAGACATCACAGGGACTCTGCAACCGCTAAACTATATATACTGCATGAGGAACCGTGGCCTACATGATGGAGGTAGAAAAGCTGATTAAACCTTAAAAAGGCTTATATTTGCCTTTGGGGGCATTAGAAGAGGGTATGCATGTATTGTAGGAAATATAAGAATTTGTAAACTGTAACTACAATGAACAATTCCCCAAGATGTGCCAATTAAGCAACTAGGGAACATAAGATAGTCCAGCAGAAATATTGTACAAAACAAAAATGAGAAAAAGGTAGTAAGACAAACGCTTAAAGAGCTCAGAGAACTTGCTTAGCATTAATCTAAATTCCTAGAATACCACTTAATCCCCCCTACTGTAAGTAAAAAAAAAATCTCCCTAACTATGCCTTTGGACACAGTTCCTCCCAGAGATTGCAAAGCATGTGTAATACAACAATAACAACATTGTCAGCCACTTGAACTGACTGAACAATTTTCCAGGGAGCGTCGCCACAACAGAAGAGGGTTTCCTTCAGTGCTTTATCATTGCAACGGGCCAGGTTAATACCAGTGTTTAACAACTTTGGAAAGGAAATCCCTGCAAAGCATTTTGTCATTGAACTTACTGAAGTTATTTGGTCTAAATTGTCAAATTTTACAGTTTCAAAACATGCAGAGCAAGAGCGCTGCTCTTTTCTTATCCCTGCTTTTGCTCATCTTCAACGTTTTTCACTCTTAGAGAGAAAACTTTATAATACCACGCAGAACTGAATGCAAAACACAAATATGAATCATTCATTCATCAACAAAATGTTGTTGGCTGTGTATAAAAAAACCCTAAGAAAGTAATGACACTGCAACAACAAAATAATACAACTAATATGGTAATGAATAAATTTCATTACCATTATGCTCTCAGCCTATTACATTGTAGTAACCTTGCCAGTGAACTACTATGATCAGCCCTACGCATGTGTATCAGTTGATTACACCATAAAGTACTCAAATTTACAAGTGCTTATTAATAATCTGGCAATTGTTTGGGCTCCTTGTGTTCCATTGGCAAGAACTGTAAGGGCATGGGACCAACTACCATCATTATGCCAGTTAAGCCTTCCCCCAGGGGTAAAGAGGCTGTGAGGGACGTTTGAAAAAATGAAAACACCAAATCAGAGCCAACTTAAGCCAATGACAGCAAGGTCACGGGCATAGCCACGTCATGATTGTAAACAATGCGAGTGAGGTAGCATACGCACTTAGCAAGGGTGCTACAAAAAACAAAGGGGCTGTGGGGCTAGACGTCCTGTAGTGCCAAACTAAATGCAAACACAATGCAACCAGGACCCTTAAGCCCAGAGCACACGTGCCTGACTCCTTCCCACACAAACAAGGTCTACAGAACCTTCCCTTGCTACCTCTGTTGCCAGCCAACAATAGCAATGAATAGCTTTGTCAGGCTGTCAGACCTTTAAAAGCAGACCTTTGCCAAGCTGTCTGAGGCTCAATCTGTTTTCACGGAGCCAACGTTCATTATTGTCTTTCATTGTCCTCTTCATCTCATTGTTATACAGGGTATGGTAGTCGGTAAGGGGGGGCTCTGATGTCTTTTTGAATTTGATGAAGCTGACCTGATATACAAAAGTGCCCTCTGTCCCCCAGCCCTATGAATATTGTAGGCAAATGAGATCAGGAGAAAGACAGTGAGAGAGAGATTGCATGCAAACGTGTGTGTGTGTGTGTGTGTGTGTGCGTGTGTGTGTATGAGGGGCATTTTATGCCAGCACACTATACTAAAACGCGTGTACAGCGCCTATGCGATGACATCAAACCTCTAACGTGCGTGTGTAAATTCCATTCACTTTCAATGGACAGACGAGCGTCACGTAGGCGTCACGCAGACGCTGCACACGCGTTGTTGCGCATACGCCTACGTGACGGGTGAACTACACCTCAAATACGTGACATGAAGACCACGCGTGACTGTTAAGTACAACTTACATGAGCGTACAGGCACACACTGTGTAGTGTTTGTGGAAATCAAATAGCGAGGGGTCATTCGTGCCGTGCCACGCGTTAACGCAGCGGATGCCTGCGCGCACGCTTGTCTCAATGTACAAATAATTATTTACTTTATGATGACGAATTTTGAGTTTAACAGCTGCTTCGCTTCACAATTCAAGCAGTCCAGTTTAGGCTATTTCAGTCACACGTGCACACGTTAAGGCGTCTGAAGCGTTGGCTTTAATACAATAGTGACATGCGTTAACGCCTACAGCGTGTGCATGCCGATAACGGGATGTTGAGGTATATCGGGACTGTACCATTGCTCAGGCGCAAAACTGAGGAAGAGGCTGTGCGCATTTACACACGAGGTACACTGGATCATCAGGACCTGACAGTTATTCATTTTCTATGTTCTGCAGCATATCTACACAGATCAGCTGTTACACATAGTCTCAGGTTCATACGGGATTGTTTAGATTGAAAGCATAACTTATAGATGAACCCCAAGCCCCATCAGAGCTGTCAGGATATTTTTATTTTTGAGTAGCTGAAATTATTTTAGTTATCCCTTTCACCCTTGACTTTTTTACGTTTCGAACAAAAAACAATAAACAGACCGGTTCTTAACAGCACTTGAACAAAAGACATAAAGCAACAGGGGAAAAAAACAAGACACTAGCACAAAAAGGGAAACATTTTGGGAAAGTTGCTTCCAGAGCGAGCGTAGCTGTGCCGGTGCGCACGGGGCGTAACCAAAGAGCCGGTGCGCCAAAGCAGCAGCAGCAAATGCAATGAAATTTTCTAGTTATGAGTTATACTGTAGGTGGTCACACGCTATAGGCGTTAACGCGTGTCACTGCTGTACTAAAGCAAACGCTTCAGACACCTTAACGTGTGCACGTGTGACTGAAATAGCCTAAACTGTCACATCGGTCTGTGACTGCTTGAATTGTGAAGCGAAGCAGCTGTTAAACTCAAAATTCGTCATCATAAAGTAAATAATTATTTGTACATTGAGACGAGCGTGCGCACAGGCATCCGCTGCGTTCGCACGTGGCATGACACTTATCACCCGTCACCCCTTCATTATTTGGTGTACTTGTGCCTGTACGCACGCGTATTTTTCAGTCTTAATGCAGGCGTAGGCGACACGGTTAAGGCGTTTTTGTATAGTGTGCTGGCATAAAATGCCCCTCATATGCGTGCGTGCGTGTGTGTGTGTGTGTGTGTGTGTTTGCACATGTGCATGGAGCTTGCGCACATTTATTGCTTGGATGATAAATTAGAAAACTGTACAGGGACTTGAAGACAGAGGGGATAGCTGACACTGGCTATCCATTTGCATGTACTGTACGTATGTTTGCAGGCTGGGTGCATCGGAGATGAAAATAAGTGTGGAATTGCAACGATTCATATGAAGTCTGGATGAATGGTGAGAGCCCGGATTGTCTGCCAGCATTCAGGGATGTGCACATCATCTCTGAGGCATTGATGGGCCCTAATGCAGAATAAGGAGAGCCAATCAACTCCTATCTATCCACTCTGCCAGGGTGACACATTGTAGGGGTACTTCAAGGCCAGAGCACTGCCACATTCTGCTGACAAATCATTACATTAGACGTGTCGACAGAGAAGGAAGATAATAAGATTGAGTTACAGAGTTTTAGATGCATTATGAACACCTCTTGCTTCCTTGATTCCTTCTATTTTCACTATTCCTTCCATTTATCAATTCCCTGCTTGCTTGTCACTTGTCTTTTCAAAATAATGCCAACACACAGTTTAAAATTGAGCTGAGTTTTGTAGTTTTTTTTTTTTTTTTTTTACCCCCATGTATCAAGCGCTCAGTAAAAACAGAAGCATTGTTTATCCGAGCTCTTCATCAGTGTAGATGAGTACAAGAGAAGTTTGTGCAACCGTCAGGTAGAGTATATCACCTTTTGTGATGGTTGGATTGTTTTTCATGGTTGGAGTGTCCATTAATCCCTAACAATGTGTTAAACTGATAAAAAATGCCCAGTCAATAATAGAGAAGCATGGATATCAAACCAACAGTCCAGACAGTGACAGTTTACCACCTTTGTTATAAAATATGAGTAATAACATTTAACTACTGACAGTGATACCTCTGCTTTTACATCAGAAACCATTACTACAACTAACATTTTAACATTAGCCATCAAATCTGCCATGTTCTAGTCATAATCCACTTTTGATTAACAATGCCTCTTTTATATATTTTAATAGCTAAATGCCCAGTGTGTAAGATTTAGGTGGATCTATTGGTGTAAGTATGTTCTCATTAACCAATCAAACAATCCAAAAAATAACAATCACTGTCTGTTTCATTATCTTAGAAAGAGACTTTTATATCCACAGTCCACTGTATTGGACCACCATGTTCCCAAAGTAGCCCAGAATACCAAACACTGGCTCCAAATGTTGCTTTTGGGATTTCTCGCGGCCAAGCTACTTTCTCTAATACACACATGGATGGAAAGGGTCAGTCATATACTGGACTTTTAAGTACAAAAGCAACATCTGGCCCCAATCTATTAAAGCTTTGCAAACTAACTAAAAAGCATAGTACACTTAAAGTTAAACAGTAACTGATGAAAGGCAATGGGTTTCATCTTGCATATACCCTTCATTCAATTATGTGTCTTTCATTTTTTCTTTCACTATTTTGCTCCATGTTTTATTTATGTTTATTTTAGGTTCCTTAACATCACCCACTGTTTCTAATATAAGCAACATGGTAGATGGATTTCCGTTCCTCCTAGTATTGCCCAAGCCATACAGACACATCTTCCTAATCTGTATGTGTGTGCAGTTGTCCATGTGGATAAATGGTGAGTGGCGTGTGGCTGAAAGTGGGTGGTGTAGAGTGATTAATCAGCATAATGAGTGTAGATGAGCACTGTGCAGATGGAGCCCACACTCAGGACTGTGTCACCCAGCAGGAAGTCCCTTTGCTTCCCTTCAGTGCCTCTGTATAGCTCTAACTGTGTTTCTTAGGCATGTGTCGCATGCTTCCTTGTTTAATTTGTGAGCTCATTTCTGCATGACTTTGTTCTATAATCATCTCACTCTTATTTTACCAGGAACGCTGGCTAAGTACAGTCAAATACTTTCAAAGAAATGAAAATAAGTCTTGTGTTGGTTTTATTTTTCTTGCCAAATAATACCTCACAATATAGTGTATATTCAGAAAACTAAAATGTTTATGCTGCTCTAAAAAAAAACACACACACACAAAAAAAAAAAAAACGAGAGCAATTTGTGCTGTCCGTCAAAAAAGTACTGAGATTTCAGTTTTTCTTTATGAAAAGAAAACTCCACCCAAGCAACTGTGTAGCATAAAGACTCTGGTTAAAGATCAGTTCTTTTGAAAGATAATATTTCATAGAAAGAAAAAAATTAAGTAAAATGGAGACCAGCTTTGACTGATATCAGCAAGAAAAAGGAAAGCAGGCTTAGAAAAAAAGGAAAACTTACCTCCAGAAAAAAATAAAATAAATAAATAATAATAATAATAATAATAATAATAATAAATAAAGGAGTCCACAGTCCATATCCTGTCTATGGGCTGGAACAATTAAGAAGTGTCACGTGAGGTGTTTAACACTCTTTGATTTAATTACAAATGATTTACTAATTTACATAAATACATACAGTGCATATCAGTAAAATGTGCTTTGGTTCTATGTCTCCCACAAAGATTCTAAGTACTCAAACACCTTATACGAATGCCAATATGTAAACCAACAATATGACAAGAAAGCGAGCAAGAGGCATAGTCAATACTATTACTAGGTTATGAGCAATTTCAAAGAAGAAAGATACACACTGTAATTTGCTAGCCTTCATCTATTAATGTTTGAATCTCAAGTAATTTACTCAATCTAAATACTATTACATTGTAAAATATTAGTAAGAGTAACATGGCAGTTGTAAAATTAGAATTAATATGTGAA
This sequence comes from Sciaenops ocellatus, assembly GCA_033000465.1. Taxonomy (NCBI): domain Eukaryota; kingdom Metazoa; phylum Chordata; class Actinopteri; family Sciaenidae; genus Sciaenops; species Sciaenops ocellatus. The sequence continues at coordinate 11,461,867 of CP136866.1, read as the reverse complement.
TTAGGGAATTATTGTCACATTACGGGACAGTTTCATTAGAGACTACTAAGTAAGTATTATTATCAGCTGGAGACAATATATTGGAAGTAGATAAGCATTTTTTTTTCTTGGAGCACTGTCCTAATTGTCCAGTCCGGGCTTTAGTCGGTCCTTAGCATCATTATCTAACCAGCAGTGGTACACTTGCACGATGTGGGGTCCTTCTGCACCAATAAGTTAACTCAGTTGGTCCACCCGCCACCCTCTGGATTTCATGACATTACCTCGGTTCCCAAATGCTTATGCTGACTCACACTCTTGCTCTCATGAGCCTCGTTGAGCCTTCCTCTTTTTCAGCAGCCTCATTGTCTTGCTTCACATTTATTAAAGATGGGAATTGAAGGAAGTTAAAGGGACAACGGAAACACCCATAAAGGGTGCTTGCACATGGAAAGAATTTATTTTTATTTTATTTTATTTTTATTTTTTTGTCACTTACCATTTCTCATACCCTTAACACCAATAATCCATGTACATTTTCTTTTTGGAAAAGAAAACTAAATGAAATTGAAGGTTACAGCAAATGCTTTTATCATGTCACCTGCATCACTGAGACAATCTGTGAATGGATGGTGAAGGATTTTCTCCTTGTCTGTGTTTGTTTATTAGGTTTGGCCATTATTTGTTAGTCAATGTCTTTTATCAGTACATCAGTTCAGTGCCATGTCAACGCCTTTGAGACTAACAGCCTTGAGAAATTGGACAAAGAGTTTAAATTATTCAAGTGCTGGCTCTTCACTATTGACTACTTTACAAGCTACAGATACCAGCATGGTATCAGTAGCTTGTCAAGGTCAGTTTAACTGTTTCGTGGAGGAAACAGTGGTTATTTCCCTTGTAGTCCAACCAGACTATAACAACCAATCCTACCATTTGTCTGGTACTGTGTGCAACCAGGTCCTGGTGGGGATGGTTGGAAAAGGTCAACATCTTAGCGTCCTTTCTCCTTCACAAAGCAGAGGGGGGTTTGCCATCTTAAAACGTACACTCTGTACTTTCTGCCAGATTGCCAGCCAATTAAAGGTTATCAGAGCTCAAAATAATAGTCCTGCAGGGCAACTCTCTAGATAGGCCCCATCTAAATATATATTACCTCAGTACCTTTTACTAGTGTCTGGGATCCAAGCAGTGGGGAGGAAGCAGACTAGGTTCTGTGTTGATAAGCCATGTGGGGAAGGACAGTATATCAGTACAGCCTTTTTTATTTTATTTTATTTTTATTTTTTTTGCTTGAAAGCTGCACTTGAATGATGCATCCAGCTGGTTGCTGCACTGCCAAGATCATACTGAAATCAAAACTTCTATTTGATGGTCACTCCTGAGATCTACTCCTACTAATTCTGAGATAAAACAGACAAAAGACAACGGAGTGCTTTAGTGCTTAACACTAAGACATTGCAAGAAATATTAGTGCAGTGGAGGTTCACACTGTGATTCATCTTCGGTTGCATCCGCCCTGCTTTCAATTAATGTTTTCTGAGTCAAGAAAAACAGAAATAAAATGGAAGCAAAAACAAGTAGCCTTTAGGAAGCTCATCAATTATGGTTTCAGACAAAGGCAAGAGGAAAGGAGGGTGGAGTTGGTGAGACTTTGCCAAGACTTGTCCTTCATCATCCATTATAAGAAGATGAATGGGGGGTCTCTATGGTCCACATGAGAATGAGGAGGCTGACTCTTGCCAAAAACAGACCATACCAGGTTTAAAATGGGGTCACCAAGCTATCCGTCTGACACTGAAATTTTAAAATTATCTTTTCCCGTGAACGTGCAGACAAAGTCTGTCTCTCTCACACACAACTGTGTACATTTTTCAAAGGGTAAAAATAATTGTGTGTGTGAGAGTGAGAGAGAGCGAGAGAGAGAGAGAGAGAGAGAGAGAAAGAACTAACACACCACATTGAACATCAGTCTTACCTGGATGAGTGATTCGCTCAGCCTTTCCTCGTCTACCTCCAGCACAATGTCCCGGATCTCTTCATAAGGCAGGCGGAACGAGCCCAAGAAAATTGCTGTTGTGATGGAGAGAGAAGAGAGTCATTTCCTCTCCTTTTTTTATTAGACCGCGGGGTTCAAAGAGACATTTCAGCACTCATCGCTCCTCAGATAAAATGACCACAGACCTAACTTGACACTTGGAAAAACTAATACACTTTCTGCCCCTCAACAGGATAGTTTGTGTCACCCTGACAAAAACTGGGGAGGAAAACATCAAGATTTACCAGTAACAGTGAAAGGCGCCAAAGTAATACAATTTCTAATGAATTGTTAATTAAAAGTGAACAATAATAATATCAGTAATAATAATTAAAATTTACTGTTTGAATAGTTGTACTTGTAACAGTAATTGTGTCATCTGAGAAGGCTACACAGCTTTGTTTGGCTAGTCACAAAGCAGTACACTGAATTTGCCTTAGGGGACAGCCTAGTGGGTGTTTCACTCTCCAGGTGGGGTGCCTACAGTGGAAATTGGAGCTGATGGTGTATCCAGGTGGAAGTCACAGGTGGAGGTTTGGTAATGAGTTGGAGGAGAGTCACTCAACAGCTGCTGTACTGCAGCAGCAGTGAGACCTGATGTCTGTATTTGACGCGCACCAAACGGAGAGGTAGTGCATCGGTTTTCCTTCTTACCATTTATTCCATAGACTAATTAGTGCATTTACTTATTACATAGTCATGAAAAATGGTGTCTATAGCTATATTTATTTAGTGCTTGCATACTTACTTGCATATTTAACGTTTATGGCTTCACTATGTCAAGTTTGTGGTGGATCAGAACTGCAGGACTGAAGAGAAGATTGTTCCATCCAGACTAATTTGTTTCCATTCTGTTGGTAATCAATATCTATGTATATGTTTTCCCTCATTAGCAGAATATCTTCCTGATTGGGGTACATTTTTATCAACACACCATCCCTGTTTCATCCTTGTCTAATACACTCTCTTCAATATGTTCTATAAATCATCCACAATGAAACCACCAGCTGGATACAAGGTTCTCTTGGGGACGGGTTGTCATGAGTATTCTTGTGATATTTTGTAAATTTCAAACTGAAGCAGACACATACGAGGTTGAAAAGGCAGGTAAGGCGTGAATATCCAACTTTTGCTGCCATCTAGCAGTTTAATTTTTCACCTTGCTGTCTGCCCAGTGTCAGAAATGGGTGTGGTCAACTTGCACCTGTTCGAGTATTTCCCGGCTGTATACAAACCTAAGTGTGCCAATATGAGCAATGTGGTACAGGTGTGTTAATACAACACTTTGCAATTTTGGGGCCACACTTTGGCAAAAAAAAATGTTCCTTATTTTGAGGATGAGCGGGATAGCTGCTACCAAACAACACGTCTAATTAAGAGTTTACTTTATTAGGCTTCTTTGGGGTGTCAATGTGCTTATGATAAGTTAGGTAATAGTGTCAGCTTTACAAAGCATCTTACTATCACTTCTGAACAAAATGCTGTAACATAAACCAAGTCCAGGGGCACACATATACCGTAGACCAGCCAAATCATACATGGGACAATTTTAAATTTGATTCTACATAAATTATTTGGGATTGTTAAGCAACTCAATTAAAACCAACCAACCAACCAAACAAACAAACAAAAAAAACAAAACAAAAAATCACCAGCATTAAAAATAATTGTTAGTATTGTGTTGGTAATATATTGGTATTACAATTCATATAAACCCAAGGTACTGTATTTGAAGCAAATTTCTGTCAAACTTAAAAGAAAGTAAACTTTTCTACTTGGTTCATATTGGGTCATACTCTTTCAGTTTTAAACATCTTCCAACTTTTCTTAGAGTTTGCTTTCACAGGGCATACTTCTGGCCTAACTTCTTATGAAACAACCATTTCACTGAACTCACTGATTTTTAAACATTTTAAGCCTGCAGTGTGTTAAAGTGAAAGAAATGCTTATACCTTATACGATACCATATAAAACTCTACCAACCAATCTGATGTCTGTGCTGTAGCACCAAAACATTTCAGTGCTACAAATGATTGAATGATTGTTGGTCATTTAAATGCATTTTTCGTAAATGTGATTGTTCTTGATTTGAGGTCTGCACTCAATACAGATTACAGAGGCCGCTCTAATGTAAATGCACAATTGAAAAATGGGTTGTCGTTAAGAACTGGGCTCTGGTTGCTATGGCCAGCACTATGCTCCTCTACAGTGTGGATAAAATATTTTTACCTGAATCATGGCCTGTCTCTCAGATTTAAAGTGCTGCATGTTAGAAGATTCACCTGCTGAAAGAGTAAAACTATTTTCATTTTACTCAGCTTGCTCCCCAGCTTTCTATCACTCAGAACTTGCTGGTTTGTCCACTAATATAAAGAAAACTGAAAAGCAGGATCATAGTCCAAAAAGATATAGTTTATTCACTCTAAAAAGAAGTCTATGCTCACATCGTGTCTCATTTTGACAACTGTATCTCTCTTTATCTGTGGCTTAGCCACAAGTCAAACTCTCAACTGCAGCCTATTGTAAAAGCTGTAGGTTTCCAGACAGTCAGAAAGATAGGTAGACACAATTTATCAGACAGTGGTATGCATAATCATTATCCCAGAATACATAAAGTGGCACTGACATCACAATCATTCATTTTGTCCCGCTACCCATCCCAGTCACTGAACCTTCAATACTAACACGCATCAAAATTGAAAAGGGAGCTTCGAGGGTTCCGGTGCAGGCAGTGAATATGATCTATGATGCTGTAGTATGTGTCAAGGCAACTCGGGGGAGCTGTGTAGCTCTGTAGGACCACATGCCTCCCACCCATTGCCATTCTGGAGGTGAGATTTTCTACACTTATTTTTCCTTCCTGCCAAATTCAAAGCCCATCTGCTGGGGCTGTAATCAAAGATGGCAGTGACACCTATCAACATTGTCACAACCCATAAACAAGTGCAATGACATGCACAAATGCACACACACACACACATGCACGTAAAAACGCACACGCAGATGCTTCTATCTGTCAGCCTTATGTTCTTGCCACATGCCCCCTTCTGACATCAGACCCCAATATTTTGCCTGATGAACTCATTCATCTGGCCTCTGCTCATGGAAGATGCAAGAATATGAAGCCTCACTGCACCATTGCAAGATGTCACCCGCACACAGGAAGGGAATTTGTTGGGCGGCACATCTAATTGTTAATGTTTCTGTAATGTGCATGCATCTCTTAGCTGATTTTTGCTAGTTTGCTTCCAGTCCTCATCCAGAGTGTGCTTGAATTGATCCACCTAAAAATATACAGTATTCATCCCAGTCTACAGCATGCCACTGTATACCCCTCAACTCCTCAGTCCTTCAAAGGAGAAAGGTAAAGAAAATGCGGCTAAACAAAGAGGGTATAGTAAGGTCGTGTTATCTACATTGTATCTCCGGGGTAAGGGATGTCAAGGCTCTAAGATTTGGGGAAACAATAAGAAAATGGTCTACCCACCGATCAACACAAGACTCCCAGCAGTCACACATTTCATACACGCACTTAATAGATTTGGGATCAGGGAGGTTCATATGGAAGACAGAAGGTGCAGGGGTTGAGAGATTGTTTGCATCTAATTTAAAATCACCCTATACCAAAAATAAATAAATAAATAAAATAAAATAAATTAAAAAAATACACCAAACTCAGGAAAACCTTGGAGGATGAGGTAAATAATAAACTATCAACTAGAAATTTTGGTCCACCTAGACCCCTGGGGATTCACAACACCTACATGTAGTATTCAAGCTTGATGAGAATTTACTTTAGACATGATCACAGAAAGGGAGTTTGGACATAGTCTATATGTACTTGTGGTGACCGCTAAATAACTGCCAAGAAAATGTTTCCCCGAAGGGCTCAGCACACTACACTATCACTGTTAAAGGCTTTCTACTGTTTGTTTCCCAGAAATAGCTTTGTTTAGCTGTTCATGGGATATGAAAATGCCTGGGGTGTCATGGAAAATAACTGACATCAAAGGTCGTGGTTGAAAATAATATAGTACTTCATTAAATAGTGTTAAACATGAGGTAACTGGCTGTAAAACACCATAAAAATATAAAACTGTGCATACTTACAAAGGTTCTGTGCAGTCTTGGCATCCAAGATGCGAAGCTCTTTTGCTTTTTTCTTGAATTGTTGCATTCTGTTGTCAGTCTCATCTTGTACGTCTTTTTTCACTGCAGAAACAATAAAAGAAGAAAAAAGACAAAAAAAAAAAACATCACTTTTAGAATTACTGTGAAATCTGTGAGATTTTATGCAATGTAACAAGTGTACAGGATGTTATTTAATCAAAAAGTGACACTGAGTGCTATCAGCACTGTATGAAAGCAAGAATGAAATTATATTCAAAAATATATTTTCAACATTTCCCTCAACAAAGTAAAATAAATAATTTACATACATTAAAATGCAAGAACATTTTGCATATTAAAACATAAGCTGACAGGGCAAGATGGGTAAGACGGCAACAGATGGCATATACCAATTAAAAACCATAGTTTCCATACCATAAAACTTCAGAGTTGTGGCTCTTCTTATTAAAAGGCAACAAACAAACTGAGCTCCTACTGCTGATATATTTGGTATTGCAAAGAACAACTATCTAATGTCTAAAATAATCATGATAATAATCCTCAATTCTTTTCACATCCCACATTGCTAAAATAAACTGAATAAATATTTTTCGGACATCGCCTTGATATGCATTATTTTCTTTGTGGCCAGCCTTGCATTCGTAAGGGCACTTAACTGAACTGCATGACATTGGTTTGTTGAAAAGCGGATGTGGTTGATGACATCCCCTTTTAACATTACGCTGGAACTGCATAATGTTTAATATCATCAGCTCTAGTATCAAAGCACAGTCCTGCAGATGACTTGCGGCTCTTCATTTGTTTGTGTGTGCCAACATTTCTGTCATTGTGACAGTGGGTAGATGGTTGATAAGCACAGCTTCTTCCCCTAGGCTCTGTCTGTCAACTTCCTAGAGCCAAGGAGATAATTGTGTTACCCCCCACAATCCCAGAAAATGGCATTAACTCTCTGTTACATGACTGAACATAATAGACAAATTGGTCTAAGAATGAGACCTTTGTTTTCATAATGGAAACATTATGGGGTCTCTCTGGGGAAACCCACATGTCAGCTTGCATTACTCTTCACTTACACTTCAATAACATTGAGCTCTAAAAGTGTACATGTACAGAACTAAAGGTCAATAGGAGGAGATGAATGACATTTTTTTTCACAATGAGGAAGAAGCAAGATTCCTTCCCTCTTCTCCCGATGGCTTATGGGAGAGCCAGCATACTTTGTTGCTAATCATCACAACTGCTCTGTTTAAGCCCAAGGTGGGAGTCTCCCAGGAAATCTAGAACAAACAATCTGCTCCCCTAGCGCTGGCTTGTATATTTGAAGAAACAATCAAAGAGGCAACATCTCCTGGGCAGCCAGAAGAAGCAATGCTGAAGGCTTCTGCCTAACTCCAGTGCTTGCTGTCAACACATGACATGAGGGATGCGGTTGTTTACTGTATTAAGTAGTGCTAAAAAGGATCTAAGTATGTACCAATGCTACATTTAGTATTATGTTTTGATTTACTGTCAACAGCTTAGGGTGTTTCTTAACGGAAAACAGGCTTTGAAATCTAACTTGAAGTGTATTCGAACTGAGATAAACAATAAGCTGTATCCCCGTCATACTCAGTGGAGCTCAAGAGATGCTTTTGTTAAAAATAGCAACATGATGAGAGGCTGGACTTTAGATTTCATAAAATTATTTGGTAGGGGTTGCTAGTGAATTAATAGGAGGTTAAGGTGTTTTAACAGGACACAACCTCTGATTAGTGTCTCCGATAGTGTTCAACTGTTTAGAGTAACATACTGGATTGGATTGGTCTGTTTCACCACTTTCCCACGACACTGTTTTAATTAAATCTTTGTCAGGATTAGGACTTTATTACCACATAGAAGCACAACAACGTCCAATAAATTAATTCTTGGATCAGTAATGCAATACATGTGTTTGGACCTGGTAATTTTCAATTACAGTTACTTTTTCAAGATATTTGCAGGTGCAAGGCGTGAAGGGGGGTGAAGCTAGTGGAAATTTTACTTCATGTCCTCAAACTGCTGACTGTAATGTGAACAGGATAGTCTACTTTCAAAAAATAAATAAATAAATTAAAAAAAAAATGAATCAAATTTCCAGGGTTAGTCTTTTTTGATGCCTTTGATTTTAAAAGATTGGCAAATATACTATGTATTTTCTTTTATGTTTTGGTGTCAGCAATTTTCTATGAAAATTCCTCCAAACCCACCAAATAGGACAGACATAATATAAATATTGATCACTTCATAAATAAATCCAATGAGCACAGCATTACAGCCAATATCCTGACTCACAAACACTGAGTCAGTAACCAGTGGGGCCCAAGGAATCATGCTGGATTTCTTATGTGGCAAGAGCCTTGGACAAAGAAACTGGAGAGCCAGCAAAAATAAAACATGAGGAAACAATGATCGCCCTTAGAGAATAGCCCACAGACAGAGGGCAAATTAAACTGAGAGGGGAAATTTGGCTGCTCTTCGTGCTAAATTGTTCTCTTAAACCTCTATTCTTTTCCCTACTGCCACTTGAATCTCTCACCTAGGTACCTTACACTCTCAGCAGGGTGCTCTTGGCCCATTCGTCAGTGCCTCAGCTGTCTTCGCCCTTACCCCCAGGGTCCCATGCTATCTCAAATTAAACAGAAAAACACTGTCTTTAATAATCTGAAACAGGCACATTCCTTTCTGATCCCATCCTATACAGCTCAGAGCTCCCCCACTGGGCACTGAGTAGTGGCATCAGTTGGCTGATTTCTGCTGCAGTACTTGCTGGCTGACTCAATTATGCCACATGTCACATGTTTCCTCTGAGCACTGCATGTGGACTGATGGGCCCTGGAGGGCTTGTGCACATTCGAGCTGCCAGACTAATTCTAGTCCCAGGTGTGTGTGGAGAGGATAACTATAGGTAGCATATTTCACAATGATGTCACAAGAATAAGGAGTCTGAAAGTTTCCGGGGCACAATCATTATCAGGTAGTTACTAAAAATCACACCCTTCACTTGGCATCATACATAGGACTGTTAAACTATGACAAAAGTTTTTTTTTTTTTTTTTTTTTTTTTCATTAAAATGTGACTCTATGATTGTACAATATGTCCATCTAATTGTTTCTCTGCCAAAAAGGCTTAACCTGTCCAACAGTGTTGGTTCATAACAGCTGATCAAAGTCCTTGCCAACATTTAAACGTGTTTTTCTAGTTGCCCAGTGGCTAAAATATAATACTCTGACAACAATGCCATCCCTCTTGCAAAGATTTATATTTGTTAATGCAATCTCCCAAGCAATCACTCGGTAAAGAGCCATTTGTGACGGGCACAATGTGGGAGGGTTTTTTGGCAGCTTGCTGGTTTTCTTAAAGCCACTGTGTGCAATGGTGACACATCACATAGAGATATATTATCTCTGTGGCGGGTTGTCAGATCAATAATAACAGCAGCAAAATCATTTATTAACTGACGGTGGGTGGAATAAGGTGATAGGAATGTCTTTTATCTGTACAAATCTGGACAAGACGATCTGCTGAAATGTATGCTTTCTAAGCTTCGAACCAGCTGCATTATGTAGAGCTCAACTTTGGCATTGCTGATGCTTGGGCCAGATGGTCCTCTAAGGGAAATAATAGGGTCAAATGCTTTTGACTTGATATTGGTCATGCAACTCTGAGAAAAGAAATGTGCCAATGAATTATAAACAGTATTTCACACTGATTTGTGGTAATATATTAACTTCCCAGGGTGAAGAGCTTTGAGAAGCATGTCAAGGAGGAAGTGATTCAGAATCATGTTTTAACAAAACACATGAAAGATTCACTGGAGCCAACATAACCACATGAAGAAAAGTCTCTGGTGAGCGTAACTGTTACACATTCCATTAACTGAGGGGGAGTTAAAACTTGCTCTGTGCCAAAAGGAGTCACCAAATTGATAGAGGTTTCGCTGAGAAAAAACATGAATGTTTGAGCAAAACCAGATTTGGCTTATTAAAAATGACTTGGCATCCATGTTAAGCCTACTCTGTGGGCTTTGGACTGAGGTATACCCTTGGGAAGCCCTGTGATAACAAGAGTTCTCCAACACTTGGACATCCAGTCTGTTTGCTGGCCGAGAATCACTATCCTGGTTGCCTTCCATGTGATATCTCCCTCAAGACGTCCATAAAACCCAGGGCATTACAAAGCTAAACACTACCACATGTTCACTTCCGGACACAGACCATCCGGCTGAGCCCCACCACCAGACACCATAAAATGAGCAGGCCTCGAAAGGAAATAAAAGAAACTGCAGATGACAGGTCTTCAACAAACATATTTACAGTAAAGGCAAAGGAACACAGAGTGGAACAGACAATGTCGAAGTCTGGTCCTCTACGAGGCAATTTATTCCCTCAAATGTGCAATCTGCCTGCAAACATGTGCCCTGTCCTCGATCTCAGGGACTCATACTGAGGATTGAGCTGCTGGAGAGCTGCCAGTCTGTCTAAGGGAGATGGATATTGAGGAAGAGTCACTGGCCTTAGCTATTCCGCAGATTCACAGAAATACCAATTCCACAAAAGTATTAAATATAAGTATTAAATGTACTGTGCACACAGTATATACACACACACACACAGAAAACAATTGACCATTATATAGACTATGTATCCTTCAGTATCTCTACCATTTTAGAGATGCTGACCTCCCTCAAGATGACCATAAAACCTAATTTAGGTCCAGGGAAAAAAAAAAAAGTACAAAAAACAAAGCAGATGTGAACTATGAGTGAATAAATAAAAAAAAAGTATAGAGGTATTAACAGTTAAATAGTGAGCAAAGGTGTTGCTGAATGTGTGCAACACATAGACGTGTGAGAGGATAAAACATCGCCCGGCCCGGTCATAGCTGGAATAATGAGTAAGACCTTCAAAAATAGAGAGCACGCTAAAGATCTGAACGTACCAATTGACCAGCGAAATCCAGCTGTGACCAATTTCTCCCATTGACGAAGGCTAAACAGAGGTCTCTTTCTCAACCCTAAAGCCAATTTGCTGTGTGGATACAGACCTCTCTATCCAGTCCTGCCGCTATCTTGGATCTCGAAAGCATGCTCCCACTCGCAAAAAGGCAATCCCTCTGCCTTTGACTCAGAGACTCAAAATCATTTCTTTTACTTTCAGCTTGGAAAACCTGCATTGATTATATATATATACTAAACCAGAATACAAAAAGTCTACAAATTCAGTATGAAAGAGACATAACGCAGGGCGGTGGTGACAACAAGATAAGTGGTAACAATGATTGGTATTAGAGTGGATATACATTTTTTTTTTTTTTTTTTTGGTATAATAAATATGCTTGCCTGTGAAATGATAAAGTATTTCTCTTAGCAACACAAACACAACTTTAAGTTGTTTGTGCAAGTGTTTTTGTTCCCTTTTGCAAGCTTTAACCTTCACATAGCAAGAACGTCTTTTTTTTTATTTTATTTTTTTTTAATAGAAATACTCCTCAGCTCAAGGTGAACCATTACAGTGGAACTGCAGTTGTGTGGGGTTGGGGGGTGGAGCTATCAACCATGCAATCATCATCATGCCTAATGATAACAGGGTGTGGGGGAAGTGTCTGATAATGATAATGATGATGAAAACTGTGGATAGTGTGCGTGAGGGCGTGCACACTCGTGTGTGTCAAAACACACTTCCAAAATATATGTATGCCCCCGTTCAACTGGGCATGACAATGTGAGTTTTTAAGCTAACTATTTTCCTGGAGTCATCCGCCCCCCCCATCTAAAACCATCTGGTTCTGGTTATTCAGGATCTCTAAATAAAAAAGGTGTGTTATGGGAGCAGAAGTCCTGCAGAGTGACACTCTGACCTGTGGCCAGTAATGTTTTCAGTATGCAGGGAGAGGCTCAGCCCACGGTGGAAGGTACACAGCTGGGCCTGGAGCAGGGCCCAGTGAGAAAAACGCCTCCTCTTCTAATTGAGACAACACAGATCTCCCTTAGTGACCCTGTTCCCTGTTTCTATTCCAAGAGGAGAGGAGAGAGACTCCTGCAAACGATTAATGTTTTTGATGGAAATGGTCAGTTTCTATGAAGAATGTCATGACTTTCAGTTTATGGCTGTGATTAAATATCTTGCTTTAAGATTGAAAATAAATATCTTGACATATGTAGTGTTGGTGAGATGTGTAATTCAAATTTTAATTGTTCACAGATCTTGCCAAAGCTAATAGATTGTCTAATATATTATGGACTAATACACCAACACTTACACCAACACAGAACAAACTTGTTGAAAATGGACTGTGAAGACTATAACCTACAAGGCAGAGCATAACAATGCTGAGCAAAAAAATAAAAAATAAATAAATCTCTGAAATCAATAACTTTGAGCATTGGCAATGACCTGGGGCTTTGTACAGCCTTTTAACAAGTATATATTTAATCTGCCCACATCTACACATGAGTGTTGTTCTTTCTCACAGAGGCAGGGAGTGTGGGAAGGCTCTGACTCTGCCTCTTAAATTGGTCATGGAGACATAGTCCTGGGGGCAGCGAATGGATTGAGCCTGACAGCCAATCAGTTCTAGGAAACCATTCTCTGGTGGTGCCAAGGCTGCTCGTTGTGACCCAGTGCGTCTCAGCACTGGTGGGAAGGCACTAGGCTGATGGTCCTAACGGCTGCCCCTGGCATCTGTTAAGACCCCACCATGCCACCCAAACTTAAGCATTCAGTAGACAACACTGAAACTTGGCTTGCGTCACTATGAAGGGGATGAAGAACAGAGATTTCAGGCTAAGGCTGTTCCTTCCTACAGCTGACAGGATTACTGATGCCCCTATGGTCTCTATTACCTCTCCTAACACCATGCTACATAGGAACAAACCCAGGGAGGGACTCCTGAGTATACTAAAAAGAGGCTGAAACAGAGAAGATTTTAAAGTGTCTAAATGTCCTGTTGGTCACTTTAAAAGGAGATATCAGGAAATATGTGTCCTGCCAGAGACAGATCGGAACAGGACATGTTTGACCTTGTTAAGTACTGAAAAGATGGAAGCATCAAGAAACAGTAGTCAGACTCTTAAACGTATAATAATAATAATAATAATAATAATAGATCTCTTTGAACAGACATATGCACATGCTGCAGTTAATGTATTGTACATGTTTAGATATACAGTGAGACATTATGGTTTAACAAGCCTTTAAACTATAATTATAGCTTTTGTGTGTGGGTGTACTGTTTTCCCCATCTTAGAAAGGCTGAGATGAGATAAAAAAAAATATAAATAAATAAAAAAAAATAATTAAATAAATAAAGGCATAAAAATAATAAAAATAAAAACATCACGGACCGATCTCTCCAGTGAAGAGAATGAATTGATCCTCTTATTCAACCTCTGGTAAGAAAGCAAACAAGCGTCATGACAATGACTAATTGGGCTTTTTGTGTTTTTTTTCTTCAACACATGGTTAAAATAGGACTAAACATGCTCTGGATGTCATTTAACTACTTGGGTTTTGTCTGCACAGTGACTGTCCTACTTTGGAGTGTATTTGACAGGGTTGCAGTTTGTACATTTGTCAGCTGACAGAACATAATCTGTCCTCTCTCTTTTATAAAGCACTGTTATTATTTTACCCTTTCTTTCCCTTTCATGACTAGCCCAGTTCCTCTTCTTTTTTTGATTTCTTTTCCGATATGTCAGGATGAAAATAGGATGCTAAACAAGCAGGGGAAATGCTGTTTTGAGTTTATTTGTATGTCTCAGGACATATCATTATTTGTTTAGTTTTCTGAATCTTGGATCAAAGTCCGACTGTGGAACCAATGCAACTTTAAGCTCTTGTGGGTCCTACCCGTTAGTACAGAGAAGGGATAATAGGTTAAGATTTTAATAATAACAATAATGTTTATTTTTTTCCCTCCGTGTAGCCTCTGTTGCTTTTTGGAAAAATCAAACATGCAGGTGCATGTGTCTAAGCAAACAGCTAAGAAGAGTGACGCACGAAAGCTTGTCAAACAAGGAAAAGACGGCCATGCTTATGTTTTATTTTTAAGAAATGTGCTCAAGTATTATCTCTTCTTCTTGTGAAGGTTAACCGATAGGTTGATCCAATTTGTCAACTGAAGCGTGAAAGGACTTAAGAAATACTTCACATTTCTGTGTTGGAAAATGTCAAGGTTTGCCGAGAGATGAGGACAAGAGGAGGGGGAAATGACTTTTTTCTCATTCTGGCAGCTTGACTCCACGCTTGTTAGCAGCAATAGGTTTATCCTTGGCAATCAACACAGGGACAGATATATACAGTAAAGTTGGAAATTCCCAACGTAAAAGACAGCTGGAGCTATGCCTGGTACTAAAATGCATGTGCCGCCCCTCCATGCACATGCAAATACATATAAACACACATACATAAAATAAAGAGCCAAGGATCAGACCCGCAATGTGATTGAGGCTTTAACAGCTTCCATCATGTCACCTCCTGATGATTATTCTTCACACAGCTGCGGAGAGGCATGTTCTGGTGACACGGAGGTGTCAAGGCAGACATGCCCTGATTAAAGATGCACTATGCGGCACCTGGGGATAGAGTTAAAAGCGAGGCAGGGAGAATATGAGCGTAAAGAGAGGCACTCAGTCGTGAACTGCATTTAAATCCCAAAATCACAGTAGTTGTTGAGCTGTTCACCTGCCTCGATGTTTACAAAGATGACCTCTCTCTCTCTCTCTCTCTCTCTCTCTCTGTCTGTCTTTTAGTTTACATTGTTCTTTATATAAATGGATAATTGCTGTTTTCAACCACTCTGATGATATTCAGTAGTCTCTTTATTGCAAAAGCTGCATTGTGACCATAATGGCATGATGCGCTCCAGCTACAGTCAGCCACTATTAGCATGTCAACATTGTCTGACAGCAAGCACTTCACAGACAAAAGTCCAAAGTAAATATTCCACTGTATATAAAGTAATAGTAGCCCAACAATTATTATATTGGGTGGCTGGTGAAACTGTGTTTTCTTTAACAGACAAAAAATATGTTTTGGGTACAGCTTCACAGTATCATATTTAAACATTTTTTTTATTATTATTCTTTTTTAGATTTAATAATGGCAGGTGATGAGTATGTGGGTGTAGTAGCTATGTGGTCAGGGACAGAAAAGAAAAGAAACTGAAGAGAAAAGAGAGAGAGGGCGGCATGAGTATAAGCCTTGAACAATAATTTAAAAAATAAATAAATAATCAAAAACAAAAACAAACAAAAAACAAAAAAAGGCAGAGGAAGAAAAAAGTGAGCCATTCAGATTAAATAAGTGGCACTCTTGTTTACCAGAAGGCCTACATACTTACTCACAAACACTGTGGCCTTCTAGTGCATCGTAACCACTTCCTATGAAATCACTACTCCCAGTGAAATCATTGTATTCCATTGGCCACTAATAGAGACATAATAAGAGACGTAGAAGATATAATTGTGGGGAGAAACACTACAAAACCTACAAAATCTCTTAAGAAATAGGAAGGGGACTTGAATAGTGAGTGTTAAGAAAAGAAACAGACGAACCATAAATACACACATGTAAAAAATATAAAAATGGACACCTCTCATGTGCAATTGAAATGTCCTTCATTATAATTTTGTAACCTGAAAAGCAGCTAACATGTAATTATATTTAAATTTGACTTAGTAGCATGAAGCCCATGACACGACATGCTGTACAGTACAGGGTCCAAACCTTGATAACAATTATCCTTTGTTTAGTCAGCGAGAATAAAAACTGGCAGGCTTAATGAGTGATAATAATAGACCTGCTTTTGTGCTGTAGGAGAAGGCAGGAGGTCAGAACCCTGCATGTAAAGCAGGCTTTTGTCTCTGACACATGCATACTTCATGACTCCAGTAGCAGTACTGTAATTGGATTCTTGACTTCTGCTACAGTGGAATTAGGGGTATCCATGGTGTTTAGGGCGTAGACCATTTAAGTGCAACCCACCTCTTAGTGGGCTGATTATGATGTGTTTATGAGTCCTGCTGCCACCCTGCTGTCTGGAAGACTTGGATGGGATTCTGTATTAACCTGTTGGCAGTAAAAGGGATGCTAAAGGCACTGAGTCAGTCACTTAGTGAAGTTCCCCTTGTAAAGTGAAGCCCGCGAGCGAGTGGATGGATCCAATAAAAAGACCATACTGCTGACCTAGACTTTTAGCTGATACTGCCTTAAACCTACGATACACTATTCCCTGACATAATGGCATTACAGCTGTCCACCTCAATTAAACAAAACCAAATTGGCTTTTTTTTTTTTTTCCTTTTCCTGTGAGTTGCCTCAAATCTTTTTCCCCATCCCATTTGTTATTTAACTACAAACAATTAAGACACAAGACAATGTATATTAGCAAGCTGTAAGGGTTAAGATTAAAACAACAGCTTCATGGAAAGAATCTTTCAAGTCCCCGTGCTACTCAGCTACCATTTTGGTGCAGTGGGAAAAAGAAATTGCTGTAACATGATGACAGCCACTTTGTTATATAGCGAGGATGTGATCAATGGAAATATTAAAATTAAACACAGCAGTACCAGTGGGAATGTGCAGCAAGTCATGTATCCCTCCTCTATGATCTCGTGTGAAAGGACATGTCTATCAAATCTGCAGTGACTTTCAGCTGAATTTACTTAAATTGAGGCAAATGCACAAAGGAAGCATGGCTTGACGTTTAAGCAATAATGATTGTCAAAATTGGCAGTCATACTGTATTGATGATTACAATGAAAGCCCTATGACGTCCAGTAATGTCTGTATAGCATTCACTGAGGCTCATAATAATTGTGTAAAGGCACGTGGTGAAAAATGTATTGCTCAGAAGTTGCTGTGGTGTGCTGATCAAAAGCAAGTACACAGGCTTCTGTTGCTCCAAGCCTTTCAGTAGGTACTACACATGAAGGGAAACGGCATGAGGGCAAATACATGTCCAGTGGCATAAGACGATCTCTGGAATGTGTGTTCTCGTTCTAGTTTATTTGGCCCCATCAGCCTACTCTACTGCAACAGCTAACTATCTCACACAGTTACACACACAAACACACACACACATTGGCCTTGATCTTGACATGAGCCTTTAGAATTTCTAACTCCCTGGTACAATCTCTCTCTGATGGATTGAAACAACCTCTAAAAACAAAAATAATACAGATACACGTGCACAGGTTCACATACGAATATGCACACGTAATTGCAGATAAAGAGGCCCAAAGAGAAGAACCGAGAAAAAAGCAAACAACAACAACAAAAACATATATACATGCATAGATCAATGTGAATTCTCAAAATGTCCCACTCCTGTCATTTGGCCCTTAATAGCCATAAAAACAGATAAACACAGGTTTCCCAAGCACCAGATGTTTATCCCCGGCCAAGTGTCAGCTGTCAGGAGAATTTTATGGATGTTCCGATTTGCGTCTGACATGTAAAGCACTAGCCTAAGTGCACACATGTTCAAGAAAAAAAAACTGCCGAATCCTGCCAAGACATATCGTATAAGAAAAAAAAAAACAAATTCATAATGGCATTTCTCCAGCTGCCAAGACGACAGAATTGGGTTGAAACGCAAGAAAATGTGGAAAAAATACATGCATACAGACGATTCACTCTAATACGCACAATCTGTTTATTCCACGGTGCATCTTTTAAAAGCTTGCTATACTGTACACAGCATAGCAGATGCAGCGTTCAGTACGCTGCAAAAAAGATTTGTTGGTAGCATGTGTGAGCACAATATCAGACTTTGCCACACAAGCACATCGCTGTCTAACAAGGGAAAGCTGCCAGGTAATTCAACACACTGCACTGTACAATACTCTACTGTAACTATGCAGTCTGCCATCTCTAAACAAATGATATTTCTACATTTGATATGCTTTTAAAATACCCCTCTTGTGAAACTACAATAGGGGAAATAGTGCCATTATGGCTCTAAAAGGCAGAGTTTGTGGTGCTTTGACATGTAAGTACATCACTTAAGCAATTTAGTGCACTGAATGGTTATTGCTGCCATTCTCTTAAGCGCCAGCCTCAGAACGAAGAGCTCTACCTGAGAAATGTGTCGATGTGAATCAACACGCACTGTAGCAAAATATGAACTAACAAGTATTCAAAACCACAGGATGGTTTACATTCATTCAGTATGCTCTCTGCCATGATACATTCATTCAAAAGCCAATGTGGAAAAAACATGACAGAACTCAGAGACATTTCAGAAGTCAAACAGACAAAAGGATAAATGCTTTTAGAACTGGAAAATGCCACTGATCCACGACCATGTGAAAAGAAAGTCTACCACGATTACATTTTTGTTCCTTCTTCCCTTTTCTCCTTCCAAGCATATCTTCACCTGGGTTACACTGATCCATGCAGCAGTGCTGGGACTGGAGAGAAGGGAAAGTTCACAGATCCTCAGGATAAGCCTTCCACTGGAGGAGGTGGAGGAAAAGGGAAGAGATCATCTTGAAAGGGATATACAGTTGTCTCCTGTCGGACATTCGAAGATAATGTAATGTAGAATTGTATGTCTGTGTGTGTGTGTGTGTGTTTATGTGTGTATGTAAATTATTAGGTGTGTTCACACATACACAAAACTCGTGCACAAAACTAGATATGTGTCATGGACACTGGAGGCATTTTTCCTGATAGACAGCTTCCCTGTTGTCTCATCTTTTTCAGCCCAGGAGCTGTTATCCGTAACAGCAGTTGAGTCTGGTGGGGTCGGGTCACCTGCGACATGCACAAAGAAACAGTGGGGAACCCCCCCCCTCCCTGCTGTGTTTGTGAAAGGCACAAGAAACCCAGGAAAATAAATATATAAATAAATAAATATATAAATAAAAATAATAACAATGAAATAAATAAATAAAAAAAGGTAAAAAATGATCTTGAAGATCACAAGAGAAAATCTGCCAAATTAAACCGAACCCAAACAATGATTTAAAAATTAGAGAGGGGAGACCTGAATCCTCTGAATCAGAATCTATGATAATGATGATCTCACGGTACGTCTTTTTCCAACATCACTTTGAATGTGTCCTTTTTATTTGTAGAAATAAAATAGTAACATATTCGCATTTGTGTTCAGATTTAATTTATAGTTCAGCCAACTGTAATATGTATGAATTTGAATACAAACATATTGCAAAGTGCATGGCTTAAGTGTAGAAATTGTGCATTATAGACAACATGCACAAGTATAACATTTGCAGTTACATCTGATATATTTTGAAGCAATTCACTTCTCTTCTTATTTCCAACATGTCCCATTTTATTGTTATTATTACGGCCTTCATCATATTGTTGGGTTGGTCTTTTAATTCCTTTATTTCGGACGTGACAGCTAAAGACAGACGGGAAACTAAGGAGAGAGTGCCAGCTTATTTCTACGCTAAGAACTCAGCTTTAGTGCATGTGCCTCTGTAGCTCACCTGGTACTTGTACAAGGAATATGTATAAAATACAAGTCTAAATATTTGACGGCCTTCCTTTTAAGATACATGCAGTGATGCAGCGAAAAGTACAAATTCCATTACGTGTTCAATCTCAGAAGAGTATAAAATTTATCATCTTTTGCAAGGTCTTCAAACATGAACAGTTAATAAGAAACACAAATCTGCAATACCTCCACATTGCAGATGCACTTCAGAACCCAGATAATTGCATGGCAGCTTATTTCAGACAACCAGGTGGCAGCGTGTGTTTTTGAGGCTTATGACTTCCCATACTACCCACAATCAGCAGCGTCCTCCAGGACTTCAAACACTCCCTCTGTTCTCCAAACCCTCCGGTCCTCACTCTCTCGGGGAACCAAGCACCTGGCCCAAAGTTTCATATTCCTCTCAGGTGTGCCTCCACAGCATTGCACTAGCCTGATATGCACGCATATTAAGTACTGTATTGGCATTCTATTTTTCCGATAGTTGCTATTTTACTTTCAAAGTAGGCCACCACTGAAGGACAGAGGGCCTTTTCTGCATACAAATTTCATCAGATGGAGAATGAGTGGTCTCAGTATCCCCTCAGGTTTTAAGTGTTTGCCTGTGTATGCATGTGTGAACTTTCAGAACATATTAAAAAAGAAAGTCTGGTTTATGTTTACAACATGCTATCCTTATTTTAATAAGCTGTCATGATAGTCAAAACAAATTGTGCAGTTATTCCTTATCTTTTTTGGCCCTCAAATAATACCCAACACAGTACCTTACATTTTTTTTTCTCCTCCTCATTGTCTTCCAACCCCATCTTCTCTGTCCATCCTCTACCTCTGTTGTAGGTAGCTGTCTTCTTATCAGAGCAGGAAGCTCACAAAGTATTCCCCGTGGCCATTCATGGGTTTCTGCCTTATGGGACTCCACAGATTTAAAATCAGTAGAGGAAGCCCACACTGACTTCATTTCCCGGGAGAACAAAGCGCATAGTGGAAGGTAGTGGATACATTACATGTACCCCGATCCCTGTCACTTACAAAGTCAGCCTACAGTCACGACAGACGCTGTTGCATGTAGCATAGCCCCCGCTCTCCACAGCACCAGCCTTGACATTCGTCATTCCTTTATTCAGTTCCGCTCTTTAATGACAGCAGTATATTTTGGTGTATCATTACACTTTACGCAGAGTGTATGTACATGTAGGTGTAGTTATTGAGCAAAAGCAACAATTTGCAATTAGAAATTTGGAGGAAAAAAGTGAAAGCAACTCAAAATTACTATTAACATTCAACCAGTCTCAGTATATCATATTAATCTGAACCATACTGTGTATTTTATTTAACAGCAAATTACAACTAATTTGACTTTTTTTTTTTTTCTTACCCTGTTTTCTGAGAAGAACTGATTAGACACAAATGTTGCTCTTCACATCTTGCAGGCAAGTCAGCCCAGTGGAACTGCTGGTCTCCAAAAAGACACATGCTGCTGGATTTTCATCATTATTCCACCAGATATTGCTTATTCACAAACATGCACACACGCCTCATTGTGTTTAATGCTGATTAATCTCTCTCTCTCATGAATCTTCATTCAAAATAAACATCCTGATCCCGCTGTGTGCTTTCGGGTTGCTTAAAGGGCGGGACAATCATAACATGACGATCAAAACGCTGTGCACCTCGAAGCCTGGGCAGGGATTCAACAGGAATATGTGCTGGCTGTGCTTCTCAGATGCCAGATGAGATAATTGTCAGCAGTCAACTCTATGTTTATCATCCGTCTGTTGCTATATGCCGTACTGAACCTTAGTCCATGTCAGACTTGCATTTATTTTATTTCTGTTTTAAGTGATTACATATTCAGCTGATAATGGAAAAAAAAACCAAAAAAAAAAACCCAGATATTTAATGAAAGTTGTAATTCTTCCATGAAGTTAAAGGCATGGGCCACAGAAGAACTTATAACATCCATTAAGAGCAGTTTTGAGCCAGAGAGACTCCACGGGAGAGAGAGGTTAAGTGAGCTCACAGGCATGAGCAATCACACAGGGCTCCCGGCACTAAGAAATGCATGCTACAATGGCTCATGCCTCTGTTGTAAACAGTAGGGGGTCCTTACCTGAGACAATGTTCGGAAATTACTTAACATTTTCCACTTGGGTGTGAACACAGCTTTGCTGCACTTAAACCTTGAATGGTCTGTATCACTCCATTGTTTGGCCTCATTGACTGGCAGTGTTATGAACATGAAGAGCCCATTTAACTCACATACGCAATGCTAACCCCGCTGAACGGATGCAGTTGAGTCTTTATTATATTTCAAGTCTGTAGCAGTGCAAATCCTGCTGGGGGGATGATTGAACCTTTCCATCTAATGCAATATTATCACCCTGTCTCCAAAACACGACTGCTCTCTCAGTCTCCACTTCTTCTGTCCATCACTTAAAACATCTGGATTCATTTTAGAAGGTCAGGGCTGGTGAAGTGGAAACTGTCAGTGGAAGTTGTCTTGATGTGTGTCATGAAATGGAGCTAAGAAATGCCACCCTCAGATGGACCAGGAAATAACATTTCTGTTGATAATATAAAGTCTGAGAAAACCTCTGGTGAGATAAAGGTGGGCGTGAACGTTATTGACACTCACCTACATTAAAAAAATACACAGGAAATTCACAGTGGTCCATTAGGATGATTAATTTTAGCTGCATAGAACCTTTTAGCCATTAAAACATAACAAATAAAGAAATCCAAAATCCACGTGTCTAAATAGCTGATGAAACATAATTACGTAATAAAACAGAATCTGCATCCACTCGTCCACGGGTGCAAATGTGACCCCGCTATTTTCTTATACAAAAAGGTCCTATAGGTGAAGGAGGCTGTGCTTTCAAAGCCCCTTACAAAAATAACCAGATTTTTATTATGAGTATCTTTATTAGGTGTGTGCTTTTGGGTCCTTGCTCATTTCTTCAGGGGCAAACAAAAGTAAGCTAAGCACTAGATCCACAGTCCCTCCCACCCATCCCACCATGCCAATACTTCCCTCTTAGCTCTCACTCTCTCCCCGCTTCCCTTCCTACCATCCCTCCTCCTGGATTAAAAGGTCTTAATTTTCACTAATTACACAAACTCATTTCTTTTTCTTCATGTCTCTGCATTTCTCCCTGTTTTCTCTCCATGGGGCTCATAAACATGTTTTGAAACTGGGTTTAATAAACCTGCCTTGTGAGAGTTTAGGGCCTTTAATGGACACAGGGCTTGTTTGATAAGTCTCCACTTCATCACACACTTTATTAATTAAAGTTTATATTACATTAGAAACAAAGTTAAAGCTATTTGCTCCCCATTAATGGTTTCATGTAGCTGCATATCTATGGCCAATTAATTGGAGTCGTGGCTCCCCGTTTGCATTTTTCCCTTGTTTGACAAAAGTGTGCTGGGGTTAGCTGCAGGCAATATGTTGCAAGCAGTGGCAATACTGCACTTGTAATCTATAATTATCAGAGGGTTGACTGTGCTAGTGATTAAAATATATTACTCGGGTGGCTGAATCCAGTAAAATATCTGCAAACTATTGTTTCTGTTGGTAAGATGTGTAGAGCTATATGTTCAAAATGATGAAAGCTGTTGATTCGTACACTGCACTTACGGCAACCATTTAACCTGTTGTTATGGCCTTGTTATCTTGTCATGAAACTATAAAAACCTCCATTTGGACAAATCACACAGGCAGTCAGATGATCACGTTATAAACAAACCCCGTTTTCAAAACATTTATCGAAACCACATTTGTTAGCCATAAAAAAAAAAAATATATATATATATACTGCAAATGCACACTGCAAAAATAGCAATTGCAACAACAGTAAGGGAGGTAGGTCAACCAGAGTATGGTTCTGCATATTGTGATGGACACTGAGAACTGACAGTTTAATCTATATTTTAACTCAATACATCCTTAAGATAAAATCACACAACTCAAAGTTCTTTACAGCGTCTCTCCCCATTGAAAATAACCAAAAATAAATAATTTGTATTCAAACTGTATTTGAATTTCCCCTTAATACATAAAAGAAAATGCAGCCTGCCTGATTATTTACTGTAAAGGGCAGGCACACTTTCTGACTTGCTAATGAAAATGTTGCATTAGTGTATACACAAAAAAAGAAAGAAAGAAAGAAATGAATTAATTATACATGACACACTCTGAGATTCTAAAAAAGATTTAAGCATAGAGGAGCAAAAGACAAACTGACACCATGTGAAAGTTTTCTAAAGCCCTGCATGAGTGGACTCTACCCCCCATACATATTTTGTGCGTGTGGGTGTGTGAGAGTGTGGTGGTGGGGTGGGGGGAGGGATGATGTAGGAGGCAAACGCACAGGAGACAGCAGGAGAGCAGAAGTGGTGTGGCCTGTCAGACGTAATGAGTAAGCAACGATACACACAGTAATTGTGGCCAACTCCGGGGACCCCCCGCTGTGTGTGGTTGTGAGGATATGGGTGTTTGTGTGTGCAGGCGTCGACAAACATGGCAAACACACACACACGCACACACACACACACACACACACCCATAGAGCAATAAGTTAAAAAGAAGTGAGGGCACACTGGGGGCAGCCACACAGAGTGAGACTGAAGGGAACAAAGAGGACTATAAACACTTTGTGTTGCATGTTGATTGCATAAAATATTTTAAGGCACACTTAGCAACAAAAAGTTACAACAACAGTGGTGTCTACATTTGAGAAGACATTTCAAAATCCTGAGAAGAACGACAGAACAATAGTTGAAGACCTGCATGTGTGGCAAATTGGGCGCTCAGCTAATTCAAACTGAACCGGGACGTTTGACTATCATTTTGTTTTAGTCCTCCAAGGAAGTCTAATGGATAATAAACATTTCAACAAACAGGAGTAATCAAGGATGACCACAACATTATCAACTTTAAACTACACACTGTATTGCTTCTTCACCTTTCAATAATGTATTGTTTTTACTGTGACTATCATGAGTGCTGTTAACAACTTCAAAAGTCAAAAATGCTTCTGGGCTTCAAACTGGGCTGACAAGAATACAACACACAAACTAACCCCTCTTATATCTTCATCAGTAGCTCAAAATATACATGTATTATGTGTAATTATAGTTTAGTTTATATCCATGTATTTGCTACTGGTGAATTTGGTACTGGTTTAATATCCATAGACGTGTGCCATTGTTATATTTAAATAATACCTCTAAACACTTATTAGCAAGGTTTGTGAGAGAGACTTGCTTTAATTCATTATCCATTCTCAATGAGTTTAAAACCACTTGGACTATTACAATGAAACAACTCTGTTTTCATTCTAAAATAATCATTTTAAACCAAAATAAATCAATTGTGTGTCAATTCTCCGAGGAGGCCGAGGAGAAATAAAATGTTGAAACAATTACTTAAATTAATGACTTTTGTGTTTTATATTTCAGCTTTAAAAAAGGCCTTCAACTCAATTTTATTTTTTTAATTAACAACTAGAATTCACAAAGGAAAGAAAATAAACCATTATGCACAAATAAATACACTAGAGACAAAATGACCAAAATTAATAGGACTAAACAAAAGGTGTATATCTCAATTTATTCAGGTGGTTGAAACATTTCTAAAGCTAAAAATAATATTTTCTTTCTATATTAATTTGCTTGCAAATGATTTAGTTCATATCAAAACTAAAGTAGGCTATCATGGAAAATAAAATGTTGCAAAGTAGTGCGAGTAGTCCAGCAGTGGAGAGCACGGGGCCCACATAATTTATGCAACAAGGGGAGATAAATATTGATGAGGAAAGGGGGAATTAACAGGATTTAAAGTTGATTGAGGATGAACACAAAACTCTGGATAAGGGACAATGAGATTAGTCCTCCCATCAACATAAATACATACTGCCATACCTCCCCCAAACTCTGACACCAGGATGTCTTTCACAAATCATTAATACATATGCAGATGAGGGTGCTGGGGTTGGCCAGTGGTGCTCAGCTCCTTGTGAACATTGTGGCCTGTGACTGACCAGTCCTTCAGTATGACGGCCGTTACTCCAGATTAAAGGAGAACAGCACCATCCCTGGGGGATGGGAGCTTGTATTGCTGTTTACCCAGTGTCAGGACACCAATGTAGGGCCATGGCAATGCTAAAATGTTCCTCTATTGTGTGTCTGTCTTCCTTTGTGTGTTTGACAAATGAAGTGTATAGCGATACAGGGTGGGGAACCAAGAAGGGAGGAGGAGAATCCCACAATGGCAGCAGGTGCACCGGGACAGCTAATATTTGCACAGCAGCTTCTGTGGCAAACAAGCAACTCCCCCTGAAGAAAAGGGGCAACTGTCTTCTCATAAATGGCTCTGTTACAGACACATAAATCCAGGGCTGACTCCACCAACCTATCTCTATCCTCCATTCCCATCCCTCTTCTTCTCCCAGTAAATCCCTTCAGTTCAGGACAATTGCCAAGATGCATCTTGGCAACATGTGACATTGTAGAGGTCAAGCTAAAACCTCTTGTGTGAGTGTATTGCGTGCATGTGTGTGTGTGATTGTCTGTATGCTATCCCCCACCTGCAGTGTGCCAGACACATGGCTGGTCACACTTCAGTCTCAGTCAGAACTTTTACTGTGATGAATGTAGAAAAGTACTTTGTGTTGAGTCTGTGGCCCAGTCGATTGACAACTTGATGCACAGGTTATGGTGAGGTCACAAAACTCCCCAGGTACAAATCCCCCAAAAATATATTTATTTTTTAATTTTTTAAATAAAAAATTATTCATATTGAACCATTTTACTGAGTTCAAGTCCACAGTCCACAGTCTTTAGTAGCTTATTTCAGTAACCCTGAATTAAATTAAACATATATTATGTCTGAAACATAAAAAGACACTAAGCCCTCATATATGTGCATAGGCCTTGCTCAAAACAATCGGATCTGTTTATGTTAGGAGTCCCCCAGAAAAGGTGGGGGTCAATCTGAAGGGGGCTGAGAAGTAGCTGAGCGATTGTGTGTAGGCAAAGCCCTTTATCACATGTTTTCTTCATTCCTAACCTCTCTTTTAGGTGGTTAGGCATAAGAAATGAAAGTCTAATCCATTTAGATGGAAAATCCAGGGCAGCCGCCCTGGCCATGTGGGGGTATTAATAAGATGACCATGGAGATTCATCAATGGGACCAGACTGTTGGTCCATCACTGCCTGTCCTGTGGTAATATAAAAGCCATGCACCAGCAGAAATGCTGGACCCTCCCTAGACTTCCATGAAACTCTACTGTGTAGTATAAAATATTAGACATCATTAGCAGAACTGAATAACTATAGATAGCATTCCAGCAGGGCAAAAAAAAAAAAAAAGAAAATTCACCAGTAGAAGAGACAAAACTGCAAAACCAGATCTACACTACAGAATATAATCAGTGTTACGGGTAAGGGTTAAATCACGGTCCACATATTGTTCTGTCAAACAGTGTACATTCAGCACTAGATAGGCTGGGCAAACTAAAAAAAAAATCCAAGAAGCTCTTGTACTTTCTCTGTGATTGGGTCACCTGAGAAATAATGTTTGCAGAAGTAAAGATCGTGACAAAGATATTTTTTCTAATTGTTATCAGTGTAACAACTCCAGGCATAGTGCTGCAGAACCAGCAGTTTTCAAACTAACTAACTAAAGGTATTGGGAATAAACTGCAATTGTGCATGAATGGAATTGAGAGTAATGCAAAATGGGTCTGAATTCAAAACAACTGACTGTGACCTTCCTTTGTGGATTTCATTGCAAAAGTCATAAGACCAGTAGTAAGGTGTGAATGAATGCTGTTGCATACTGGAAACCTGTACAGGGTCTACCACTACTCTCATGAACAGATAAATGAATGGATGGATAGGCATTTAAGCATTCTTGATATGTCAATTTTGCTGTGATCCAAGTAATAGCAGATATTGACAACTGGAAGCCCTTTAGAAATGCTGTGATCAAGAATGGACGGGTCTAGTTGTAAGTTAATGAACTTTCGGGGGGTGCCCAGAGTAACAGGACCATTAAAGGAGATATACCCAGACACTAGCAGTGAATAGGTTGGAAAGATGATGATTTCACGCTATGTGAATTAAATCGAAGCAGTCCATTTGAACACCTCCAGATGGCCTATGAGAGTTGTTGACATATCTGCAGTTAGAAGCTCAATTGGGGGTGACCTTTCCTTATGACTGGACATGCTATTGATATGGATTCAGTAGGACTAATAACAGAAGGGGGATAACTGGGAGTGGAGGTCCCTCTGGCTTGGGATAAGAAAAGATATGCTAACAATTGGCAGCTTCAGCTTCAAGAAAGCCCAAAGTCACAGCTGAACTCTACATAGTAAATTTGAAAAGCTGAATACAGTTGCACGCTGACTACAGGAGTGAACGTTTAAATCAATAACACATGGCCATATCTTTAAGACTTGGCTGGACCCAAGGAAAATCCATGTGTAGCAGGCAGTGATTGTGGCAGGTGAGGGGTACCAGCTTGGTCAATAAACTGGGTCCCTGCCCCAAGGCAACAAGCTGACTCCTACTGTGAGACAAGACCGTAGGCCAGTGTTTAACTTTCATCCTGTCAGCCAAT
The DNA here is from genome assembly GCA_033000465.1 of Sciaenops ocellatus. Classification (NCBI taxonomy): domain Eukaryota; kingdom Metazoa; phylum Chordata; class Actinopteri; family Sciaenidae; genus Sciaenops; species Sciaenops ocellatus. The sequence continues at coordinate 11,433,607 of CP136866.1, read as the reverse complement.
GGCTCTCCCACTGCTCCCCCACCACTTGCCACTCAGCGCGACATTCACCTTTTCCTCACTGCACACCCCCGCCCCCTTGATGAAAAGGCAATCAATGAGCTGGACTGGCGTGCTTGGTAGCCTCAGGCGAGACTAAAAATTCTGCAGTCAAGAGTTTTCTATGTGAGAAGACATTGTGGGTAAAAAATTGCAGGCTTTGTCCAAAAAAAAAAAAAAAAAAAAATGCTATCGCTACTACATTTACTATAACACCTGAGACCTCGGTTGGTGGAATTAACACATTAAATATCCGCAACATGCCAGGTGTTTGTAAAATAAAATGAAGGACACACAAAAATGTCCATTGGCCAAATAAATAAAGAAATGTCATCAGCCTCATCTCCATAGAAATGTTTGAAAATTCAAACAATTGACACAAGGACGCTCTGAAACACAACTGAAGAAAAATGGTTCCAGTTTAATGTTTATTTTGTCCAGTTGTAGTAATTGTTGTAATGTTTAGTTTGTCCAGAGTAGCTCAGTGCCTACTCATGCAAGCCCTGTAGGGTCACTTTAATCATATGTATATGCTTGAAATATTTGATAGATTCACATTACAGAAATATAACTGTGGCTTTTCCATAGGAGGCTACAATGGAGGTCAAGAGTGTCAAACTGGCAGAAACGGTGCGTAACCTCCAAATGGATGCACAGACTTTCTTTCACAAGATTTGGTGGAAATGCTGGTCATGAGCCAAAGGACAGCTGATGAACTGCTCATGCCAATTGGCAAAAAGCGAGTGTGGCAGTAAACCAAAAAGGTCCATAACTTCACACACACACAAACATACAGGGGGGGTGTAGGGAGCTTACAACTATAGCCTGATTCAGACCAAATCCAGTGCTGCAGCAAAAAGCAAACAAAAAACGCAGCAACCTGGGGCGGAGAAGTTAGGCCAGATTCAACTTTTGGAGAAACACAACCTGACATCATGCTGCGATGGCCAATTTGGCGATCAGACCGGTCAAACTTCTCCACAGTCAGCCTGGAATGTCACTGAAACCAAGTGCTATCCAGGTGGAGTTCATGGACTAAACTATGATACTCTCTCAGTTGTGGTCTGGTTTGGTTTGCTTTGGTTTGTGTCCGATGGTTTGACACACAGAGAGAGAGAGAGAGAGAGAGAGAGAGAGAGAGAGATAGCGGTTACTTTCATTACAAATAAACACATTGGCACCAGCAGCAGGCAACAACCTCTAGCTGACAAAGCTCTAAGCTTTGCAATAGGCTTTTCTTCTGGAAGTGTTTATTTCCTCTCCATTTAAAGGGAAGGAAGTTAGGTCAATTTCAATATTGAAATTGTTATTTTATGATTACTATTCAGTTTATAATTAGCCAGGTACGATGTTACGTATGTATGCCTTTTAATTGTTTTTTGAAAGAAAAGTTTGTTTAAATGCCGTGCTTATCTAGAGCACATACAGTATACAGCAAGTCCACACGACATATGATTGTCATATGTTGATCCTGGCGCTTCAACAACTACAAACACAAAGACACAGAAACTTAATTTTAAAAAGTAAATTGTCAGTTTAACTGGAATTATGGAAACACAGATGTGTCGTAACTAGCACTAATGTTTATGCTTATGAGCAGCACTCTTTGGTATGTGTGACATGTGATGTAGAGCACCTAGAGAAAAATCTTGTGAACATGAATTAGCATGCTATCTCTACCCAAAACAAGCTGTAGGTGAGAACCCAGAGGTGATGAGATGGTGCTAACCAACACACAAAGATGGCATCCTAGTAGGAATTTTTATGTGAGCAATTTCACAAGAATTTGATAAAAAAAAACACAGTGAAGGACCCCTGCCGTTTACTGCCGGAAGATGAGGAGCAAAAGTAATTTCTTCTTTCTTTTCTTAGCCTGAAAGTGACAAAAGACAAATCTACAGTTGCAAATTAACCCCGGAATAATGAATGAGGAATGGAGCCCTGAGGTCTTAATTGAATATTTGCTGGACTCATTTTGTTGACAATGATGGATGTCTGCAAAAAAGAAGGCCTCAGCAAAGTCATAATTCATATTTCATCATCCCTACATCTGACTTCAGCTGTGCAGATTTATTGATTGGTAAATGATGAGTTTTCATTGTGCAGCTAAACCGAATGAAGTTTGACATGTTCCGGTGAGGTTTGATAAATTGCTGGCTATCTGGACTTTGAAGAGATGAACATGAGTGCTTCACAGAAATGTCCGTAGCTCAAGATCAAATTAGTTTGGAACTTGTAGCAAAATGTCTGCAGCCTCATGTGCTTGCCCGTCGTTGTTAATACCGTGACCCGGCCCTGCTAGGTCTAGCACCAACCAGTGAGTATATTTTAAGTATATAAACACCAATTTCTCCCAATGCAGTTATGGTTTTGATCTGGCTTTGTGTATAGAATTTGTATTGCATTTTGAGCTTGCTGATAGAGAAATTGTTTCATTAGGCTTACTGTATGACCTCCAGCAGAACCAATGTGTGGCTTCTCCATCCACCCTACCAATGACACATATATCTTGAAATGTCTTAATACATGAGAAATTTAAGGCCTCTGTAAGATGAGTATCAAAATTGTCTATGCGCACTACTATCAAGAGCTTAATGGAAATGTCTTTAAATCTATAAATTGTGTTTATGGGGATGGCATTCTGCTTTTTTTGTGACAAATCTGCTACATGACAGTGGATTGACTTTGAAAATGAGAATGTCATTTCAAGCCTCTACAAAGACTTAAGCATTTGGCAGCGACCTTGTTTCGGATGCTATTTCTGTGGGCAAGCAACGCTAAGCATGTTACTAGAGTAAGACGATTTTGATGGGGGAGAAGTCACTCAAGAAAATAAGTCAGATTCCGATGCCTGAAGCACTCTAAGGACATGTCGGATATGCACAATGCAGTGCTGATCACAGAGCACATTGGGGCAGATCTTTTTAAAATGCTGCTCTATGAATGTGACAGTGCTGCTCTAGGCATACTTATTCATGGGATTAAAAACAGCATAAGGCGGTGAATTTCACAACTTTTGTCCCAGTTGTAAGAACTCTGAGGGGAAAAAAAAAACATTCAATACTACAAAGATGTTTCAGAGAAAAAGAGGTTAGAACAGTGGATCTCTATGGTGTTCACTCTAAGTATCAACCCAGGGACTGATTTATATCTGGGCTATCTGACTGCACAGAGAACCAGCAGAATTGTTAAAAAATAAATAAATCAAAAACACAAGCTGCAATCACCATGGCTGTGAAACGAAGCCAACAACGAAGTGCCAAAAACTGCAGATCCTTGAACAGCCACTTGAGGTTGGCTATAAAATTGAGTAAATATCCTTAAGACCTTATATTAATAATAATAATAATAATAATATTAATCCCCAACTTCATAGCACAAATAAACATGTTTATTGATGCCGCCGCACTTTGAGCAGAACAGCTCCCCCACCCCTCTTCATAAACAAAAACACAAACTAAGCTTTTTTGTTTGCAGTGAGGAAACTGACTGAAGAAGACAGACTGAAAACAATAAAGTGAAACTAAAAACTGATTAAAATGTATAAATATATATGTACAACTAAAGGAAAAATACAACAGACAAATAAATAAATATAGTTCAAGTAAAGGCCAGACTAAAAGACCATTGTAGACCACACTGTATATCCCACTATACATATACATTTTTGAAAATATTATATTGCTTGGAAGATAGGTACTGTTATGTTTCTGGTATTGGGCCAGTCATGAGTAAGTAATGTATTCCAGCACATTGGATTTCATATGTGTTGTAACTGATATGTGTTGATTGGATAACTGTGTTGTAATCATAGCACTTTAAACATAAGCACCAGGAGTGTGGCGTACGAGACCTACACTGTTCACTAACTATAGATGGGAACAACCCCACGCACCCCCAAGCTGAAAGTCGTCACTTAAACCTCACAGTCTTGATTTCATTTAAAATCCAGTATGCTGGAGTAGAGCCAAGACAATGAAAAACATTTCACTAACCCAGTACTCATGAACAGCACTGGGTGGATTTTGATTTAAAAACTACAGCTTTAGCAGGAATCTCCCCTTCAGACCATTCGGTTCACCTTGAAGGCAGAGGACTTAAACTGACAGTTCAGATAAAAAGACAACTTCTTCAACACATCCAAGGGAAGTAATAACGATAGACCATGAATAAATATTTTCCCAGATGATTAAACTGGGAGAACATGTTAAAAAATGTGGGAAAAGGTGGCTGTGTGCCCAGGTTGTGTGTGTGTGTGTATGTGACTGTGCACGTAGGAGGTTAGATAGGGAGTGGGGATAAGAATGCATCTATCTAGGGCATAAAATGTAGTGGGAGGCTCTGAAATACCCGAGCCCCACCCTCCTACCCCCAACCAGCAGATGAAGGCAAGGAATGTTTCCCTTGAGTTCAGAGGCCGCCAAAAGCCTCCTCTATGTTGCAGGGCTCAGCTAAGACAACTTCCCTTGCCAAATAAACAGCAATACACACCAAAAGGGAAGAAATAAAGCAACAGCGCCATTCAAAGAGGAAACACAACCAAAAACTATATCCTATCTGTTACAGAGGAACACTACTCATCAAAGCACACTGAATATATGCAAATGTCTATTTCGAATATGGGGTTTGGTCAACAACTTCCTTTTGATGTCAAATGAAAACAGTGAGGATGGATAGTGGTCTAATCACACGTGTGTCTGTGTTTGTACTGTATGCACATGAACACACATGTTGGCATGCTTACAGGTCTGTACAAAGTACAGTACATCTGGGGTAGTTGCCTTTTACTGATCAAGCAACCATGAAGTGGTGGTGCATTAATTGAGTTTCACGTTGGCTCTAGCAATTTTGCAAATTGGGCACTTTCTTTCATGTGTGAATTGCAAACAAATGAGTTTCCAGGATTCCAGGATTTTTTTTTTTTTTTTTCAACTAGCTGGCTGTAATACAAATGCATATACAGTAGCTCTGTAAACACAACACATCTGTGCTTACAGGCCGTAATATTTAGCACTATTTTTGATGTGATGTGACTCTATCAACACCTCGCAACATAAAATGTTTCACATGCTTCGTTTCAGAAGATGGAAACACTTAATTGCATGTGTGAAGAATGCTGAAAACAAAGTTCCTCATATGGATTCCTGTCACATTAAAACAAACAAATATAAATGTGTTAATGTTTTACAAGCATGTGTAGCTAATGATCCATTTCATTTACAAAGTATGAATGCATTTCTGTATAATATGTTTATCCAAAATACTTCAAAAACTAGCTCAAAATTGCTTGAAAACCTTCTTAAATTCTCATAAGGACGATAAAGACAAAAGTTTATTCCAAACAAAATCAACTCTGGCATGTTCTCACACTGCTGTTAACTGCATCCCTGTGAGCAAACAGCAATATACTCACTGCGACACTAGATCTGTTCATTTAATGGCATCCACACCGGATGGTGCTTGCAAGTGACAGTGGGACCAGACATGACTTTCAAGTTCCTCAAAATAAGAAGTAAACATGCTGTAGAAGTAAACCAAAATATGCAACCCACAACCAAGTACATGACATTGATGAAGAGTAACAGGCAATGCGGGGCAGTGAACGACATGTGCAAAACACACAAGTTCAGAAGGCCATCCTGAGCACACTGCGGGTTAGTGAAGTCAAAGTCAATGTCTGGCTTGCACATTCTGTACAGTTGTAATTACTCAACCTGAGCTCCTATATCAGGAGCTAAGGTGATCAAGCATTCATCAAATTGTGCTGCCAGGACAGTTGTGAAAGATGTTCAAATCACAGCTGGAAACAGCTTCATCCAAGTGTTACCTACCGTAGAGGTGACTTTTTTTTTTTCGGTCAGAGTTTTTGTTAATGAGTGGATCAATGTTGCACTTACAAAAGGGTGCGCATACATGTGGCCGTTATGCTTTGGTGCTTCCTCATTATGTAATCCAATTATATTGTATACAGTATACAAGCCAATCCCCAGGACTGGGATCAGGATGAATCATATTAGTGATGTAAAGCTAAATCCATGTGGATTGATGGATGGTTGGGTGTGCATATGTTAGCTGTCAAAAACTTACCATCAAAACACAGGGTCAACATAGTGTAGTACACATTTTAATGCAAAATCAATCTACACATGCTACTAGTTGTGCAGTTATATAATATAAAGTGTATATATGTATATATGAAAAAGCGGTTTCCCTGCTGACAGTCCTATAATCTATCAAACATACTGTATATCTGGGCATGTGGCGTCCCCCAACAGATGGCCTCAGCTGGGGCCTGGCAGGGAGTCGAGAGGAGAGGAGCATACTGTAACTGTCAGGCCAGGTCCCTTGAATCCCACAGCTTTCTGCTACACTGATCCCAATCACCGTACACCTGCTCTCCATCTTCTCCACTTTCAAACTTCAGTTGTAAGACAGACTGGGAGATTTGAGGAAGATGTGAAAAAGGGAAATTACTTTCCTTAACACTTAAGCCCTAACTATAGACTTGAAGAGAAAACTGATCCAAGACTACTACGTCCAAGAAACTTTTCCAGGCTTTTTCACTGAACACAGAGGCAGTTGATGCACGGCAGATTTGGTGAGGTCACAGTATAACTGCAGGCCATCTGCCTACTCATGCTGGACTGTGATTATGAGCCTTAGGACTCCCTAAGGTGAGAGAAGAGAACACAGACAGTTCACTATAAAGCCTGCTGTCTCCTAGAATGAATTTCACACGTACATTTGGCCCGTTTGTCCTTTTATTTCTGTCTGTTATATTGCCCTACTTCATGAGCTCCAAACACACTGCAATGTCATCAACTTCACCAGCATTAAAGTCTCAAATTTCCACAGAATCTGATTTAACACAAATTAATAAAAGATGTTAGCAGATAAAATAGCTGTCTATGTGTGTTCACACATGTTGTAATACATATGTAACAGTTAGGTTTGGATAATACACTACCCTGCAAGGAAATTATCTTATGTAAGACTTGAAATTAAGTTACTTACCTACCTAGTTTTTATGAAAAACATCCCAGATCATTAAAAGACCAAGACATGTATATATGTATGTTCGATTTCAAATTAACTTTGAAGAAACTAGTAGCAATAACACTTATAGAGACAGGTCTAGGATTTCTCTTCATGTGAAGAAGCTGTCTTACAGAAGTACCCTGTGGATTTTTGGACCATTAATACTGGTATAAGGCAATGTTTTTATGTGCACGTTCTTGTTTTGTTTGTTGTAATGCATACTGGGATAAACTCGTACAAAAATGGTCCGATATACATATTTGCCAACGGTTTTGCACAATTCCACTCATCTACAGATGGCAATAATGCCCCAAGAAGTATAGCAATATGCCAGCAAATGTAGGGAAGCAAGAAAAAAAAACAAGAAAAATATGGACATAAATAATATTGTTTTTTTTAAAACAGGATTCATAGTTAAATGCTTGTAGAAAAGCTACCTGGCTTGCACGTTCCACACGTTTGTCAGACATCAAGGAAGCACACAACTCTTTTCAGTGAGTAACACTGAACGTAAACAAAAACTTTGTTAACAAGAAAACTCCACAGGGCACCTTCAAACATTTAAAGAACAACACGGGTATGGTCTGTGCCCCATATCTCCTCATAAAGGCTACATGAAATAATAATGAATACATGTCATTCATTGTGTTCAACATAACCATGCAATACCCTTATTTTCTACTACTCACTTCCGTTAATGGACTTGCTGGCAGTACTGTTTTGCCAGCTATAGTACCAATGTTTAAATAATGTTTTTTTTTTTTTTTTCTTAATTAACTCATCATTAATAACACATCATATATCAGCCGTAAAGAAGGAGCAATCCACTGCTTTAGTTTAGTTTGATGAAGTCATGAAAAGCCAATTCTTTGTTAATGATGATTACAATATTTGCAATTCAACTGCATGCATGCGCTCTGTGCCGTGAAGGGACAGTTATTAGTTAGTCACTTTAATTGCAGACAACTATAAAGAAAACATGAACACGCTTAATAACTCAGGAACCATGATGATGGAAACCCTTCAGTTCTAATTTATGTATTGTACTTTAGGTATGCATGACATATTGTTAATTCGTGTACAATCCTGATAATTCAAAAGGTATTACATGCATGAAATCATGCTGTTTCATGCGTGAATTCACAGCAATTAATGTATCCTAACAAAGGGTTTATATGGGGACCAAATGGCTTACAGCAATGGCCTCCACATCTTACATTCTCACATTCCCTACAGAAATCCATTGGGAACATTGTTAAGCATTTTCTAAGGCAGCAAAAATGTTGATGGGATATGACCCATCCTACAAAAACACTGATTAAATGTGAGAAAATGGGCTTAATTGAATTGTGAGAATGACTGGGGTAGATATAGAAAGAAAGATAGAGATATAACAGTAAGTTATTTCAAATGGCTATTTCTTTTAATGTAAAACAACAATATCACAGCCATTCTTAAAGGATATCTATCCAGTGCTATATATATGTGTGTGTGATTTTTCCTTCTCAGTTGGATTCTGTAAGTATACATTTTCCTCCCACACAAGCACTTATGAAATGATTGGCAGCGCCTCACAGAATTCCCTTGATTACAAGGACTAGGGCTATGGCAAAACAAGACTCACACTGGGTGCAGCATCCCCTGGTGCTGCCATACCTGGAGGCAGCCATAGAATTTGCCCAGTCCACACTAATAGGGAGGGCAGAGGAGGACTGAGACGCTTTCAGCTTGCCTGCTAGCATGACTGATCCCTCCTACTGTTGCTAGCATGAGAAAATAAATGCTATTGCAGAAGCAGTTCTGAAAAAAAAGTAACAGAGCATGCTCTCTTCTATGGTCCAACATGGCTTCTGGCTATCAATCTGGATCACTAATGGCTCTAAATCATTCAGGCCTCTTGCTTCCTTGCTTGTCTACCTGGTTGTTGGATTGGCATCTACCTTTGCACTCTCTCTCCCCGTCTTTATTTCTCCCACTCACAAGTCCAATGCTTTGGGATCAATTTAGAGGCAGCGTAATTGCCTTGAAACTATAGTAGCATCATTAGACCAGAGTTCTAAGATGGCATTTGCAGGGAAAGAAAGGGCATGGCTAACAGCTTCTCCATAGCTCTAAAGGTTACTTTTAATCACCCAATGTGGAATCCTCTTCTACCAACCCCATTCCTGGTTTAATTTTACTCCCAGTTCCAGTCAGGGGTCCACGTCTACCATGCAACTGTAAATCTGGCAGGCAACCTCACTAATTAAGCGGTGGGTTTGTTTGTTACAGAAGGATTCAACTTCAACTTCAACTTTCAACTTTATTTTGCCCCCGGAGGGCAACTGTTTGTTGTTGTTTTTGTTTCGTTTTTTGCTTGTGTTTTGTTTTTTAAGCAAACAATACATGAAAAGAATATAGACAATAATAGAGGTGTAAAAAACTAAACCTTGGGGAGGGGCCCATAGAGAATGCCCATGTACAGGTTCCAGTCCCTGGACATGCAGTACAATAAGTGATAGTTGCAACAGTAGTTGCTGGTCACCAACCTTCCCAGGGTACTAAGCCACATCAGCAATAATATCTAAAGTTATGGGCAAATTAAATGAGTAGTGGCAGAATATGATCATAGTTCAGTACTATGGACTGCTTCCAGCTTTTGAGTGACAACTGAAAAATGATGGGCGGGGCTAACTGTTCAGCACAGAAGGAGAGCAGACGGCTACTTAAATTGTCAGGCCCTGGGCTTTTCCTAGCTTTGGAGTGTTTAAACCAGTTGGCCATAGCGTTCATCAAAGCGCGTGGACCCATTGCATATAATAGTTTGCTTTTCTCTTCTAAAATGTCATTATTGCAATCAAGAGTCTGAAACCTAGAGTAAAACTAATCAAACGCCTGTTCTAGCTATTGGTCGGATTTAAAACTATCAAGGACCACCTTTGTGTTGCTTTTGTTGTTCGACCCAACAATAGTTTTTAGATTGCTGTTGCCAAGTTCTCTTTCTAATCCCCCTTTGTTTCGCTTTCAGACTCCTTATTTCACGTTACCTTCAAAGATTTATTAGGAATTGCATATTCTTCACAGATTGTCTTGTAGCACCTAACAACACACAGTGAGCTCATCAGTTTTGGTACGAGATGTCCCAGTCCATGTAGTCATAACAGCCATGTATTTTCACATTGGAGTCATTAGTCCAGTTCTTAATCTGTTCTGTTCTAATCTGAGGACTCTGCCCCTCCTCAAAGCAGTGCGATAAACTGCGCACACAATGAGCTGTTTGGGGAAGAGGAGGACTTGTATACTCCTTTAACAGAATCATAACACAGTTCAAGTATTTTGTTTTATCTGGATGATAAAGTGAACGTTCTTATTCTGACCTTTGGCATGCTAGGTGATGTGATGGTTTTCACTTGGACTCCACTGATAAAACCAGCACACACATTTAGTTGCATCAAGTTTACATCAAAAATCAAATCCTAACCATCCTAAAATCAAGAGTCACATTGAATTGTGCATTTGGACAATTGTGACACACTTAGTCATTAACATTTGATTTGCTGTAGTCTTCTTATAGAATAGTCTAAATAGGTCAGATTCAGGTAAGAGCTGTGCTAGTTGAAGAGTGTTATCAACAAGCCTCAATTGATGCACAAATGGCCTCAATCTTTGGTTTCTAAATCATACTGAAAAAAGGCATGGTGGCATGTTTTTTTTTTTTTTTTTTTTTTTTTTTTTTTTTTTTTCATGTCATTGGAGGATGATTACACTAGAGTGGGCCATTCATTTTTTCGTTCCCGGAAGAGGCTTCACTTTGCTTAAGAGGTGTCTCTGCTCTACTAGCAACAAAACAAAGTGGCTGGGACAGAACACCAAGCTGCCAAATTGAAATGAAGAAAGCTATAATTCAGTTTTTACCCTGTCAGTGCATACACTAAGCCATGACATGATTGTCAGTGATGAGTCCTCCATTTTTATGCTTCTGTCTGTCTGACTTTTCAGCCCCTTGCTTCAGACAAAGCAGCTTTAGCAGTAGACCCAAAAGCCCCACGGGTGATTCTTTCATAAATGCATAAATGAGGGGCAAATTATTACACCGCACAGCAGTGAAATTTGAAATTGCAGCCACATGCACGTTCATCAGCAGGGTTTCTTTCTCTGAGTTCATTATTTCCTTTAGGAGTGAATACAGTCTCATGCAGATACGCATGTGACAGAAATCCATGCTAGCGCTACATTTCTGCTCAGTTTTCCTCCCCCATTCACTGTGTTTCTTCAGCTGGCAGTGGTAAGACTGACATGCATCAGAAACACATTCACACACACACACACACACACACACACACACACACACACGCACAGACACAGACACACACACTCCAAATCTAGGTCAAAGATCCATTAAAATTTCAACAAAGTCCTGTGCTCTGCCATGGAGGTGCAATGAACACAATTGAAATGGATGTGGAATGCCCATAGGGATGTGCTATACCTTCCATGGTGGCCACTACAATGCTCACACAGAAGAAACACAAATCTCACCATACCACTATCCTTATGAGAGCACTTCCATTGACAACATTTGTTTGCCCCTCTAACCATAACCTAAATGTACTCTTACCCAATCCTGGATCTCTAATCCTAAAACACACAATATTACTAAAAAGCATAGCTCTAAAAGTGAGTGTAGACATCATCTTTCACTTTCACTTTCATGAATGTCCTTGCCATAAAACTCTAAAAAAACACCAACTGGCTTTCAGAAAACAACACAACACATAAACAGTTATGTCTAACTGTCTGCTGGCTGCCTGAATGTGTTTGTGCAAGTGACACTAGCAACCCAGTGTACAAACACACTAAGGCCAAAGCATGTCTCAACCCTGACCACCCACAATAACACCACAATGCACAAACCTCTGGCTGAGTATAGGCCATGACTGTGCCACATAGCTGCTGGTGCTGAGGTCAAGTCACAAGGACAGAAAACTGTCAGCCTCACCAGCAGTTACAAGCCTGCTCTAACAAACCTTTACCATTTCTTTTTTTTTTTTTTTTCCATTTCAAACAACAACAAAAATAAGACATTATTGAATATCTAAGGCCCAGTTCAATTTAAAACATTACATTATCACTCCTCATAACACTGTTCTTCTTCCACTTGTGTAAAAATTACACAAAAAGAGTGCATTACAGTGAAAAAAGTAATGTTTCACAAAAGCACCTTCGGATTATTATTTTATCAACACTACAATTGACTGCCAAAACAAACAAATGAAAACAGGTGAGAGACAGTTTGTAACTAATAAGAGCCAAAGAGAAGAGTAAAAAGCATATTATCGGCAAATAAAACAATTTTGGAAAATCAACAACAGTTGACAACAGACAACAGAGCAGGTAATTCTTGTAAACAGAGCTACTGCAAAATGTAAATAGCTGAACAACAATGCACTTTTAGAGACAAGTAATCCAGAGAGAGAAAAACTGAAAGCATCTTTGCAGAAAGGAGTTAATCTAACAAAATAATTCTGGACTAGGAAAAAAATTCTGAAACAGTAATTTCAGTCCTTTTCATTAAAATTAGGAACGTCAAGGGCTTGACTTGAATAAATTGTTGATAAGACATCCTACCTAATGATTGGACTAACTGACAGTGGTCCTGGGGAATCACACAATTTACTGTCAAGTAAATCACCTTTGTAAAAACTGATTAAGCAAATCTGAGTTGTATTGGCTAGAAAAAGTCTCTATCACAGGTACACATGGTATCACTACTGTATAGGTGTTTTATTCACAGGATGTTTCTTTTGATCCCACAGCAGGAGGGTCCCGCTTGTAAAATCCAACCATTTTCAGCACTGCTAGGGGATTATATCTGGTAGAGAGTGCCATAAAAGTTGATAAATTATCCTTGGTGGACTCTGCTGATCACAGTGGAAACATCTGTGTTCAGAGATGAGGGTTGAGGACACAGACAGAGCGTTGCCCAACTGATGCAAGAGGCCAGACTCACAGGGTGTCAGGGAATTCAAACAGTGTCTGAATTGAAGAGGCGGGAAGAGCATGAAAACACACAAGCGCTCACAGAGAGAGTAACAGGCTTTGGTGGAATACGTTGTACCATACAAAAATAAAATAAAAATAAAAAGACACAGGCTGGTGTCACTCAGCTTGAAGACAGTCAAAGAGCCCAGTCAAACTGAAGCAGTTTGACTGCAACTGCATGACTCCATGTTGCTTAAAAAGAATGGGTTGTACGTGTTGTACGTTTACAATAATCAATAATATGATTTTAAACCTACTGCCCACCAACCTTTGAGGAGGTTCCATTTCCATTTTGAATATTATATCCATTTAGAAACAGCACGAGCAGAGGAACAATTACCCAGTTCAGTATCATTTGAGCTTGGTTAATAGTTTTTTTTTTTCTTCTTCTTCTTCTTCTTTTTTTGGTGATATGAGTATTTGCCCTGTTTAATAGGCCCAAGGCTAATGGCCATTTGGAGCTGTGTTGATGTATTTGTTGAAACATGTTGTGCATAAAATAGGTAGAAAAACACGCATAGCAACTGACAGGCTGATAGGACTAAATATGTTTTGCTCTAAAAAATAACAACAACACATTTTGCAATTTATCTTGATGAAGTATGACAACGACGTGGCTCTTTTGCACTTAACTTGTATCAGAATTCTATGTTGTATGTTGAGTGCACAACTGCTATTCAAAATGCCCACAGATTGGCAGACGTATACAGAAAAAAAAAAATGACATATTGCTTTGGTTATCACTTGGAGTTGTCCATCAGTGGCTATCAGCCATTTTGTTTCCATTTACTCGTGTTTGCTGACTGTGTATTTGTAAACTGTTCCGCTGACAGGTCATTCTGAAGAGTTTCTAAAATAACATCATACCGTGGCACATGGTTATTAAATTATCATTAATTACAATGCTATTCTATGAAAACCAAAGCAGAAAAAAATAAAACAGCATGAGCATGACACAATCTGAATAAGGACTCACATTTCATTCTAAGTAAAGCACTTGCTGGTGACATTTGAAAAACAGTGTTAAAATCAGGAGTAACTCTCAGTGGGCACTGGCAGAGCCTAATTAAACTACAGCAACTACTTTAGTCTCTCTCTCTCTCTCTCTCTCTCTCTCTCTTTGCCTCGAAACAAATAAAAAAAATCTTGACTGTATTTGCGCGTGTCTTTATGTGTGCATGCGTGTGTGCATACACAATCTTCTATGCGTGGACTCTAATGAGTGGTTTGGTCTTTGTGCATGTTGGGTCTGTATCAGAAGGAGAAACAGAAGACATAGTATGGAGGAGACATAATTTCCACCCGGTGCTATTTGCCCTGAGGAGAGGCTTGCCCGTGGTGCTTAATCTCTGTGGGGATGTGTGTATGTGGGCCTATCAACCTTCAACGGAGCCAGAAATTCTCATATCTCCCCCTGCCGAGCCAGCAAGTTCCCCTGGTGAAGGAGAAATCCACACGAATGCTAGACTCATGCACAAGAACACACACAGGCAACCACAACTACACATGCAGGAGACAGACCCAATAAAAGCACCTGGATAATAAACAGAAAAAAGAACTTTTAAGGCTATTTCAAATAGTGTTATGAAATAGTGATTCTTTATTTGATATGCAAACTGTTTTGAACATCTCAATATAGTACAATCAAATATACCCAAAACAACAATTTTCAGCTTCAAAAAGTATAATAGGGTTGATCAACACCTCTCTGACATAGCTCTAACAAAAATTAAGCATTGTAAGTTTCAAAAAGATAATATTTATTGCTAGGCAACAGGACCACTTTGACTCTCCCACGTGCACACATACACACACACACACACACACACACACACACACGCAAACACACATGTGCGCACCCACACAATCCGAATCAAAGCAATGGCAAAAGTAACTCTTCGTTCCAAATATGTGTTTGAAGGATTTGGTCACATTGAGTCACAAGGCCCGAAAATGCTAAAAAGAAAATATTAAGTGAAAAACAGGAGAAAAGCAAGTCCTTGTCCTCTTCCCTTTACAATTTATTTTCATCTTTGTTTCACTCATTTTTTCTTTTTTTTCCCTTCCTTTTCATGTTGTAATTGGCTTTATTATGAAATGAAGGTTATCAATGCTGTGCTTTCATTGGCGGTCTCCGCTTTTGATTGGGCACAGCAAAGTCCTAATTATCACAGACGAACGTGTCAGCGCTGACCCGCAGTAGCCTCTCATAGCATGCAGTTGTGTTTGTGCACACATGTATGAAGGCTCTCTCTGTCACACACACACACACACACACACACACACACACACATTGATTTCAGATAAAAAAGAAGCCCACAAACAACATAAAAGTGTTCTCAGCCCACACAGTTAGCTGGTGTATACCCATTGTATGTCACAATGACAGTAGCCCTAATACATTCCTTATTAACAGGAGAACAACCTGCCTGGGGTTTTAATTGGGAAAGTGAGCAGGTATTGGCAGTGCATCAGATAGGAAAGCTTGATGGTTATTTCAAGTGGTCTGATATGAATTCCAGTGGGTCTCCTCCATGGCTTTGTTGTGCTTATTAGTCGTCTGAACAGATAACAGATTGCATCTTAATTGGAAATCCCACAAGAAGCCTTGGTAACCATATTGTAAAATGATCTACACCTTTGGAGTTTGTCTTTCCCTGAGTACTGAACCCTAGTTACAGGTTAGGAGAGTGGAAGATTTAACAAAATGAGACAAAAATTACTCGGTGCTCCAATTTGGGAGATTGTAATTGCATGCACTGAAGTCAAGGATATTCCATGTCTTTATTTAGCTTCATGTAAAGAGTGTTTTTTTTGTGTTTTGTTTTGTTGTTTTTTTTTTACAAAACTGAGGGGTTAATAAGTAGAGATTATACTGTAGGCTAATAGAGAAATATAACAGATAAACCTGTGTTTCTCATAAACACTCTACAGATCATATTTGTATTAATTCAAACTTTACTTGTGTTTACTTTTACACAACACACATTGTAGCTTATTCACCTATTCATTTAACATTCAGAGCTCGATTAAGCTGGGTGTCAAGCATCTATAATTTTTTTTGTATTTTGGTGTAAAATTAAAACTCAGCCAGTATGAAACATTTTCAAACAATACCCATCCCTGATCTTGCTCACACACTGGTGAGCGGCAAAGCGTAGGCATAGGTCAGTGCACTAGACACACTGCAGTTCAGAGGTGTGATCTTTTAGGTCAGTACTATTTCCAAACACCAATTATGCTGAAGAGATGGCAAAACAACAACTACCACGACAAGTCATCATCCATCTGTGAGAAAAAAAAATATCTACACATCTATTAGCCAAATGAAAAAATACTAAGATCTTAATTTAGAGGATGTTGGCAGAGCAGGTGGCAGATAAAGATTGCACCGATATCCCAAGGTAACAGCTGCCAATGTGTCTGTTTCCAAAAGACCACAAACACACAGTGCAGTAACAACTTCATCAAATAATCAAAGGCAAAGTTCAAGTCCATGTTTAAGTTCAATGTCCATGCATGCACACAACTCTACACCCTTTATTTAGATTATTGTCATACGTTTTATCTCCACATATCGGTCTTGTTCTCAGAGATCCGACATGGGCTGAGCTATTTATATCACACTCATAAACTGTAAATAAATATTATAATTATTATTAATAATGAATTAGGAAATAATGAAGCTAAGATGCAATTTATTTGAATAATTATAGTATTCCTTTTTTTTTGTTAATGTACTTTCGCACTTGCAGCTGATCTTTAGATGCAGACAATTAAAAAAGATAATTGTGAGAAGCAAACAGTGAAATACACCCACACTTATCATATCCACCCATCGCGTGTGCTTTCCTCTCACATACATATGCATATGAGGAAAGGTGCACTTCACTGTTTACAAGAAAGGTGTGCCTCAGATAACAGGCACCCTGCGCTTCTGGCTGGTGCTTCTGTTTGATAAATAATAAGTGTCTAGACAAAGAATGCATCAGAAATACTGTGCAAAGAGCACTATAAATCTGGCCTTCGGGATTTTGAGATGGAGACAAAGAGGAGAAAGAAAGAGACGATAGATGAGGAAGAAATACAGTTTTATGTAGTGTGTACTTCCCTGGATAGGCAATGATGACAGACAAAGGAAAGACAGAGCAGAGGAAACGCTGAAAATACATCTAGAGTGGAAGTAAAAGGTTTCCACATTCAACCGAGGAGCCTCGTGAACCAGACACAACTTTTATTCTGAAATGATCTGTAGTAGTCTGTCCACTCTTTTCATCTGAGTGCAGTTGTGTCTTTGTTCATCTGGAGATCCTTCTTGATGTGTGGGGAGAGATGTAAGTATGGACATCTCTACAAGTAATATGAAACTGTTGCTCAACTTCTAAGTGGCAAACTGGTCATGAGTCAGGAAAAAAACACACCCGTCCCACTTTCATGGCACACCAGCAATTGCATATTTTATAGCGATATATAACACATCAGAATGTATGCAGGCATAAGAATTCTTGGTCTATTAAATGGAAGGCTTGGCACAGCAAAATATTGATTATGGTTGCCGGATTTCCCCAAGCACCAAGCACGGGTCTATATGGAGCACGTCTTTGATATTTTAAATAGGCTTATTGTAGTGCTAACTGTATTGCTTAATACATGTTTACAAAAACAGATAAATATACACAAAATAGTATATAATACAAAATAGGCTTTTGATGTAAAATTTTAAAAAACAAAAAATAATTCTGCTGTGCGCTTCATCACACACAACGACATTAATGGTGGAAAGATATTGGCTTTCCATGTACGAGTTATTCAAAGTGCGCACATGCTTCCCAATCTGATGGAACATTGTTATTACAATTATCATTTTATAAAAGCCAGACACCACTTAACTCGTTAATTAACTGTGCTAAAACAACAACTAACACAAATAAATAGCAATACCGTTAAACGATTATGCAATTACTGTAAGATCGTTTGCATGTTTGATAAAGGAGGGGAATTGTGTGTCTACATGTGTCTAAAGTCTCAAGGCTTAACACATATTAGCCATCAGGTGAGGTGAGAATTGTAGACCAAAGTGAAGAAAATAGAAAATCAGTATTGAATGTAGGTTACATATGAAATAATTATCACTACCAAAATAGAGGGTTTGGTTTTGTTTGTCATGGAATATTATAGAACTGATGCTCTGAAATTTCAATACTGCGTGATAGTAGTGTAAAAAAAAAAAAAACTGATTGAAGATCACTCAAATGACACGTTGATATTAACAAGGCATGACCCTGTTTGAATTGTTTTGGATGGCATCAATTGTTAATGCACCTGGTGCCATGAATATATTTTCACTTGGCTTGTTATGAAATATTCAGGGACTGTCTTTCCATGAAGTTCTCTTGCACGTACCATTGGCTCTATAGCCAATGCATTTCAAAAGAGGCAATCAATGTTCTGTTCATTACCTATATGCCAATATTCAGTATCAAAAACAATTTTAATTTAATTTAAAAATCACTCTTATGAGTCACTTCCACTACACATTTCACTAAAACCTGTTCAAAAACTAAGTATTGTGCAAAAAACCCCAAAATATATGTTCCAAAAATAATATCATTAATCATATGAAGCCTTAAAAGGGCTCTCCTGTGTTCCTGATAACATAGCTTTCTTTGCCTCCCCATGTATCATCTAACCTTTCAACGTTCTAAGATACAAATACTACATTTGTAAGGAACTGTTTGAACTTTCCTTCAAGTAACTGTTTCTCCGAGCTGTCTCCACACATAAAGCATAGCAGTGAACATTCCTTTGCCAAACACGTTTAATCTTCTCAATGACATCCAACACTAAACTCACGCTCTTGAGGACATGAGCTCCTGAGAGACAAGGTTCAACTGGTTTTGACACAAACCATTACCGGATAAAAAAAAGAAAAAAAGAAAAACAGATTGACTGTGGCACTGAAATACACTTAGTCCTCTAGGAAATGAAACATGTGAAAGTTAATACTTCCATTCATTCCTTCCACAAATGAGTTCACATTGATTCTGGGCCAGCACAGTTCAAACATCACGATCGGTTCCTGTCGCAGCATATAGAAACCCCTCACTGTGTGATCTGATGAAATTTTGATGGTGGATATGTTGTGCTGGCTTGTGTTAGGTACGTCTATGATTTCCAAAACACCAATGAGGCTGTGATAGGATGTGTACTTCCCTCCACTACCCACAGATTCAAAACTCAGAGAGGCTTCAGTTATTGCCCTGTATCACAGTGCCCCCTAATGGCAGAAAACACTCTGATAACAACACCTCATGTGGAATGATGACAGGTAACACATGTGAATAAATTAATATTAAAAGAAAAACAATGACTATGGCATGCAAATGACTAACATGCTTCACTTAAAGTGGAGAAGGAAAAAAAGAATATAATGAGATACATCATTACCAGAGTCAAAGATCACAATAAAGCTCTATTGTGGTCTGCATTTTCTGACATTTTACTTCCACTAAATTTGAATTATCTTGCTTATTTACTATTATTTTACACTGTTTTATCCATCATCTATTTTATATTTCAAGAACACTTAAAAAAAAACAAAAAAATGTGAGAAGTGGTTGCTCAGAACTAGTTGATTACAATGCAGACCAAATTAACAAACAGACGAAGAGGCTTTGTTTCTGAAGAGTTGAAAATGGTTTGTTTCATTTGATTATTATTACTTGACATTTACTGGCTGTTTAAATGCTCAACGAAGGAAGTATCACTGGGTCACACTGAGAAATTGCGCTGGCTATAAGTTTATGGATGAATATCTAAGCCATGTCTCAATGACAATGCATATGTTCAGTGAGCAAAACTACTTTTTTGAAAGTCATTTCAGATAAATAAATATTTTATTGTGATGATTACATCATAAACTCAGTGTCTATATAATCTAGCTTTGAGAGATTTGTCATCGAATGTGGTTTGTGGTTGACAGAAAATCAGTTCCAATTTTAAAAAAGAATAAATAAATAAACAAGCATTAGTAATTCATCTATTAAAATCTACCAGACATTTGCTAGTTTCACAAAGGTAAACACTGGCCCTTTTTCCCTGTTCATATTATTTATTTGAGTGTAATTATCGCCTTAAATACTTTCTGTTTATTGGCTGTTTTCCAAAAAAATGTGAGATAAAAATGACTCGGTCTCTTGATACCCATGATAAGCGTCCGCCATTATTTCTATCATTTACATGAACATTTCTAACACTGTAACACATTTCTGCTGAGCTAAATAAACATCAGCACCTATCCTTGCATCTTTATGGTGCTTTTCCTGAAGAAAAATGACACATGCTGCAGGTGACAGATTGTTTGTGCTGACTTGGAGTTGCACTAGAGAGCAGGAATATCTTTCCTGCAGGTTTGGCAGCTTGTTCAGTGATAATTGTTGGAAGGTAGCGATACACCCTTGACCTGCCATCTCTGATCAGCGATTAACTGCTTTAGAGACCTTGAATTGTGGTACTGCTAGCAAAAAGCTCTTCGTATTTTCTGGTGAGACTGTGTCACGTTAATTAGGGCTTATTTTCTCTGTGCTGGAGGACACCGACATCAAGCCACATTCAGTGGAGAAAAATTCAGACACCACTGAACCAATGTTGATTGTTGGTTTGATGCCGTGTTGTTCTTAATTACAACAGACAGAACAATAATACTAGTTGAGGCAGCCTGTCAAGGCCACTGTGTGTATCTCCAAGTGTGTATTTTTGGCCCCTACATGTGAAACATAAATTGCCAAAAGTGCACGTGTGTCCATACTTCTGAACCCATAGGCATCACTGCTGTCAATTAACCACTGGCTAATTTAAACGTGTAACTGTTTCCCCAGACACACTCAATGAAATCAACAAAATACCAAAGTAATAAGAGAGTAATGTTGTGTTGCCAGTGAAGGAAGATAATTTAAAAATCCCACAGCTTACTCGTGATCCAATAAAGTCGACGGAAGTGTGGTGCTGTATGCACAAATCTTCTACTGAGAAATGTTATCATTTTCCTTAGCAGCAATAACAGCCTCCACCGGTGTACTTATCACATCCTTCTCCCTCTATCACTCCCTTCATCTCAAATAATACTACTTCTTAAAACATCTCTTTCGTGTGTGCAAGTCTATGTCTGCCTTCTCACCCCTATATATAGTATTATTTATTTTCCTTTTTCTTCTGCTCAGTCTTTCACACAGCCTCCCTCCTGCCACATATTCTCTCTCTCTCAGCTCATTTCAATACAGCTTTGATGAGCATGATGTTTCAAGAAACATCTTGCCAAAGCATATGCATGTATAAAATAATTATTTACAATGAATACATGAAAAAGTAGCAATATATAAGACAAATATAACAGCTACTATTAGTAGTAATTTAATACCACAAATATCCAACTGTGTGAATTCTGTCATATAAAAAGAAAAATCCATGACAAGCAGTAATATATCCTTTTTTTTTTCTCTGCATGGGACTACAAGGTCATCTCTTACCATTACCTCAAACAGTTTCCTAGATGCCAATGTGAACTTGCACCACCTATCACACATAAACACAAACAAGCAAGGGTGCCTAAAAAATATAAGATATTCTTCAGGTAATAAATTGTTCCTGGATGCATAAAAGCATATTTGTGTCTTTTCAGCTGAGACTTGCTGTACAAGCTCTTTGGTCCACCGGGGTCAGTCAAGCAGGTGAAATTTGTCAAGAGAGCCTCAGTTGTTGCTTTGTCAGTGAAGGCCAATCACACATTCATGTCACCGCTTTCACTTAGTATATTGTGCAGTTGATGTCTAAAATATAAAACTTAAAATCGAGTTTACTCAATACCACAAAAATCCCTGAGCAGTCCAATGTGCACTCAGTCATACATGTTAAAGAAAGAAATAATGTGTACCTGTGTTGTAGTGAAGAGCACCTAAGATGGGACAGAGTCATGATCGAGACCAGACTGTAGACAAGACCAAGACTTTGAGGGACAGAGAGCAAATAAACTAGAAGACAAAGGTATTATGAGACCATGTCAAGACCAAGACCAGGCAATATATATCCTACTTAGGTAGCTAATATTCACCAAATCCTGTTAGGTGAGGCACCACAGTCGTCTCGGTAATTGTTGCATTGCACAGTTTACATACTGCTGCATGTTTTATTTTGGATGCTGTTTTGCTGATGATTTCCTTGTGGTTTAGGTAGCCAAATTTTAGTACAGAAGATTTGGCTGCCACCTCCTCCCAGAGGGCCACAGCTTCTTTTCAGTCTCCTACTTTCTTAGAGAGCATGTGAAGGGGGTGCGTGGAGGGCCATTAACAGTTACAAATATTTCAAATTAGAGTTATTGATCTAATCACAGCATTGATGTCAACAAGCAAATCAGATAATGCTCAGGCAATTTATTGAAATCCCTTCAGTTGTGGTCTTGACTTGACTTGTCTTGAAATAAATAGAGTCATCCTTGTCTGAGACCTAGACAGGACTGGGTAACAATATGATTCTGGGATGAGACCAAGACCTTCAAAAAGTGGTCTTGAAACCAGTCTTAAGACCAGGGCCAATCTTGAGTAAGACAACAATGATGCGTACTTTGCATACATAAACTGATTAATATATCTGCAAACCGTCGATGTTCCATTCCTACCTTTCAAGCTGCTACAGCATCTAAACCACCAGCAATGCCATTAGTGAAAACAATGTGCTGGGAGTTTCTTTTGACAATGAAATGTCATTGGAGTCTGTTGTAGCTCTCATGCTGGTATCAGCGCCCACCTGTGTCTAAGTATGTATCAGAACACCCTGGGGGTGACTGCATCGGATTCTACAAGGTACCACCACGTTCGGAGCACAATGGTGCACTGGCTGCTCTGCTGCGGGGCCCTTGGTACTTCTCTAATAATCTACCCAGCATGTGTTTATCTTTGTTGGACCAGGTTGTGTGGAGGAGGCGGTCGGGAAAGGAAGGCAGACAGATTCCTGCCAGCCTGCATGTGAGGAGCCCGCAAATCCAGAGGGACTGCTGGCTTTGTGTGAGCATGTGTGAGCCTGTGTGCATGTGTGTGTGTGCACGTCTGAGAGACAGAAGTGGCAGCAATACAGTTATGCCAACATGAGTTATGGTCTGACTTACACAGACACAGACACACACACAAAACATTTAATTGCCAAAAAAAAAAGTCTCTCCCGGGCTCCATTGTGTCTAATGTGTTCAACGTTAATCTTACCCTTTGGGGACATTTGCTGTTGTGTTAATTACACACCACCAGGAGCCCTCATTAACACACATACAAATTTGTGCACGCACCAGCACATACACAAACACAAACAAACTATGTACACAACTTGGAGAGGTAGGTGGAGAGAGTAGAAGTGTAGATTAAGTGAGGCAGTCCAGTATGGGAGAAGCAAAGTTAATGAAGCATTTACAGGCTGTGGGGTCATTTGAGACTCGCCTAAGGTCAAACCGTCTTCCACACCTTTAATGAACAAATCCAGCCTCAGATGTAGAGAGGGATTCGTAGGCTTGAGTGGCCAGCGTGCCCTGCTTAGTCATCCACTACCCCGCTAGCTCATCACATCCTGGCACAGGCCTATGCTTCCACCACTGTGCTAGTTTTGGCTAATGCCAGAAGAGTAAGGCTAACTGCAACCGTGACAACACAAGCAATTAACCCCAGAGTACTTTAACTGGCCCTCTTGTCTGCCTGTTATCAGTGCTCATTACAATCTGCTGCTTACTGCACCCATTAAAACTAGAGAAATAAGAACACATTAACAAAAACTAAAACAACGAATGCTACTATTTGTTTGTCTCACTCATTTCAAACTACTTTGGGGAGCACAAAAAGAAGAGTATTGTAAGACTGCTTGTTTTTTGCCATGGCAGCACCCTCCTGGAGGGTGGACCACTAATGTCAGGGGCAGAGTAATGGGCTACAAGGTGACCCTTATGCACCTGTCTTTCACTTGCTTTCACCTCACTGCAGGATCTCTAATTGCATCGCAGGGGGGGTTTCACACAACCGATTCTAGATAGTTAATTATAGATACAGCTGTAGCGAGTTTTGTGAAAGATGTATAGCATTTTCTTGGAAGAAATTGCTCCAGATCAATTGGGAAAGGAAACTGGTGAGCGAAGGGAATACCTTCAGAAATACCTGACCATATGCACCAATCAGTATGGAAATCAGGGTGGATGCATGTAGAATTGCAAAGTCCGTTTTGTTCTCTACCGTGCCATGAAATATTGTGATGTTTTCTTTAGTTCAGTGATGCAACAGCAATGTACATCATGAAAAACTTTACAGCAAGACACAGCAGGACAAACAGAGAACTAAAAAGCTGTTTAATTTAATTCCCTAAATGTGAATAAGTAAAATATTAGAATGCAAATCATGGTTACAAGGTGCAATTCATACAGAAATGTAGACTGACATCATATCCACAAGGTAGGAAACATTCACATTGCTATTCTTCTAGCCGAAGTTTCCATTTCTGTGCGGCTGAACTGTAATAAAAAGTGTAATATGTTCTTCACATCCGCATCAGACATAAAATATCCAATACGTTTCGCTGCTTAGTGTGATTAAAATTAAAATCAAGGCGTATCAATCCTCTAAGGTTAATTTGTCTTACACAGTACGTCTGTGGTGTCTTTCCATCCTGGGGATGCCTGTGGCCTCAAAAAGGTTAATAAGCTGCTTTACCTCAGCAAGAGATGGATTGGAAGAGAGCTGGAAAGGTGAAAAGAAAGGCCAGGAGAGGAGAAACACCTTAATGCATATCCACACAGTCGAAGTAATCTGTCTAGTCTTTAAAACCATTGGCTCCCCTACTTAAAAGTCTCCAACCACAGCTGGATCTGTACTTTTCCACACAGCAAAACATTTATACACGGACTTGACATCCGTCAGCCCTCATCTAGCAATGAGCAACTGGGGTCAAAGGCCTCAGATGGAGTGTGGAAATGATGAAATATCTGCTGGAATACATTCTTCAGTTGTCTGCTAGCCCACTGTGGATGTCAACTGAGACAGTGTTCGGGGGTAATGTGCTTGATTTGGTGTAGTATTACAGTTAGCTTCAGTCTGTGTATGTATACAGGAAAAATAAATGCAAAATTTGCGTGACCCTGCCTCTATCATGAAGTGTTACTGATGCAGTTGCCATTTACAAGCTTGTGTAGGTGGAGCAAAAGTGCAATAACAGTGCAACACCACTGAAAGACCTGAAGCTTAACATGGCTAAGTTAGAGTGTAGCTTCACAGCAGGCCCCTATAGCACCCTCAGAGAGAGTGAATTTTCTGTTTGTTTGTGTGGCAAAAGATCGGACCAAAGGCAAACAACAAGCCAAAAACAACATTAAAGTAATGGTTCACACTTATAGCAGACTTCTTCAGTCCTCTGCACATTCATCACAGTACAGCTTTAGATTTTTTCTGCAGCGTTTCAAGCAGCGTGTGTTTAATAAAACATGGTGAAAAGGAGAGAACAAAGAAGGAAACAATCTGCAAATGGTCCAATTCAGAGAAAGTCTTCCCTCCAAGGCTTCTGTACTGCAATAATAAGAAACACACGGCCATGTGATTTATCTATAATTTCACCTGAGTGCAGGTTCATTTTTAAATGATCATTTCACTAATCATCTTCTTCAAAGGAGGCTTTAAGAAGACAGACAAAACAAAGTATATGAATATGTAAAATAAAAACAAAGCTGTTGAAAAATAACCAAACATGCTTGTCAGGTTAATGGTTTCATTACCAGAAGCTTTGAAAAATCCATTTTTTTTTTCCCCCATTCTTCCTGGTATAAGAAAAACAGAATTCAGGAGAGAGGCACCAAAAGTGAAAAAAAAACTTTAATTCCTTTTACTTTTCAAAAAAGAATAGCCAATTCAAAAACGGATGCCTGGATAGAAAACAGAAAAACAGAAAAACATTCATACAGACAGTGAAATACAGACAGATGTAAAATATGTATGTGGTGGATACTGTGGCAAGACAATGATAAGAGAAGAAAGAGGGGAACGATTCTGACTTTAAGTTCAAGGGAGATGACAAGGTGGTAACAGCGGTGAAGAGTACAGAAAGGGATAGGGTGGGAGGATGGGGAAGCAAGCACAAAAAAAGGGGAAATAAATAAAAGGTAAAAAGCAAAGGCTAACTGTACCAATATGTGCATCCTGAAGGGAAACTGAGAAACACTGCAATGGACAGTTTATCTGCCTGCCACGTAAAGGCTGTGCTCGGTCTTCTCAAGAGCCAGAAAAAAAAAGCTTTAAAAAGCTTTCTGTCACACTGGATATCCAGAAGTGACACGTCTTAACTCAGCATTATCTTTCTTGCACATGACTACACTGTATCCTTTCTCACTGTGTTTTCCACTGATGTGACTTTAGTTCCTATAGATGCCTCACTTTTAAAAAAATGATTGTGTCTAATATTGGTTACACCAACTATCCAACTCATTCCATATTCATCCTCTGATTATGTTAACCGCTGTTATCGCTGTAATAACATAAAATGACAAAAACACGAGACCTGAACAAAAACAGAAAAAGACAGCCTCTTTTTGCTTGTTTGCTGATAGAAATGTTATGTTATTGTTGAAATATTCAGGACAATGAACTCATGCAAGAAGATTAGCATATTTACGCCTATTGCTGTTTTATTATTTGCCTAATATAATTTACTTTCAAGTCTATTATGCAAAAACAGCAACAAATCAAAAATCAATATCTACGAAAGCAGACTTAAACAGGTACAAAAGTCATTAAAATTTGTGTGATCTAAGCTTTAACAGTTTATCCCTTAAGTGTCATTCTGTTTGCTGTTGCCTTGTTTTTTTTTTCTGTTTCAGGTGACTGTGGATCACAATCTGTAATCAGGCTGGTCTGTCTACCTTACTCTCCCTTTTCCTCATCTCAGCCTTTTCTGTCTGTGAAGTAATTTACCTCGCTGTGGCGTTGGAAGTCATGATTGTTTATATTCAAGGAGGCACCATCTTGAACACGTAGGATTCTGAGTGTTTACCCATCCCACATGTGACATCATGGTTGCTCTCTTCCCCCCAGTGCTCCACTGTCTCCTCTCTGTCCCTTTCCAGCCAGATTGGCTGTGGAGTGTCACCCCACTGGCCCACTAGTAGTCACAAACCAATTCCACCAAAGAGGCTCAAAGACAAATTAAACTTAATGCCATGTAACAAACTCAGTGGGCTACTGCGTACTGTCAGGCATTGTGTTTGCCAGTGGAGAAACAGGACTTTTTGATCTGTGTGGAAATCACGAGTCGACATGGAGCCGAATCCAAAGCACATTTGGAGAGACAACAAGTGCAAAATTGAGATAACTAGTAAAACATTTGCAATTACAACTGATGAATTCTGTTAACTGCGTGGCCGACAGAGTTTGTGTTCGATCTCATTTAAGAGGAGATTATGAAATACAGCGGGTGGTTGAGTTGTAACAGCTTGAAAAACAAACTGTGTCTACAGGCCTATCAGAGGAAAAAAAAACATTGCTTAAGTAGAACAAAAGCTATCCGCCCCTGAAATTAATACCTGGCAAGAAGAGTGAAAACAAACCTGCAAGTTGCTAAGAAAAAGTTGAGTGTCAGTGAATCCTTTTACATGGATTTGTGCAATGTATGGAAATATAAAAAATGAAAAACAACTTTCTTAAAACGTTTGATGCATCACTCAAAAATGGCCAACCAAATGCAGCGGCACAGCCACACAGTGAACAGTGAACCATCACACATCAAATATTCCCAATAAAACTCCCCACTCATATTTCTGAGCTGGATTGGATATGCACTCCATATATTCTGCTGTCTGGGATCATGGGGGTGAGTTAATAAAGCTCGACTGGGGTTTTCCATGTGAAAAGCTCCAGTGACAGTGCCGACATTGTCTTTTTAAGCACAAGTCCCATTGTTAATGAGCATCCTATCACTCAATTAAACAGGCACGCAGACGCTGAATTTTTACGGAGGACACACAAAAAAAGATGTACAAACTGAAGACATACTGTAAGGTTTTAAACCTAAATATCACTTCCGGACACAGTATACTGACATTACAGTGTTACTTGTGAATATTTTTTGGGGTGATGGGAGGTTGGATCGTTGTCATTATGCATGACATAACAAATACGGTCATATTGGTAAATGTCAAGTAATGTAAATCACTTGGGAACAAGGTCAAGATACCCCAAAACTTGGTGTGAGTAATGATGAATAAGCATTTCTATCAACATTTTTATATACTTAAATGGTTAATTCAGGATGAAGCTCAAAAACATCTTTGGGTTCTCAGTGCGCTTTTGTTTGAGTATAGTCACTTCACAGACTATTATGTCTGTGTCTATTTTCCAGACATGTGCACGCGTGGACTTAAATATATGGGTTGTCAGTATTGTTGACAGAACAGTTCAAGAAAGAGCAAACTTACTTTACCATGAAGATGCAGAAAATTCTTGTGCAATACTAATAAACAAAACAGTAAACAAAAGACTTGCATATGTTTTTGATTAGCTACGAGACAAACTAAAACAAAAAAAATACATACTCAAGGGGCCAGTCGAGAACTGGATTAAAAAGATTTACACACCGCAAACGTGCTGTCTGAGATTATCCAACAGAGTGAGCAAAGAGAAAAAGAAATAAAATATTTAGATGCATGGGGGATATTTATTTTTGAAGAGACAGATTTACAGGTACATTACACTGTACCTGAAGGCACATAAAAGTTAGCAGGGTGTAGACTTGGGAGGCTGTAAGCGGCAGGTATCAAAGAAAGCTAATATTCAGAGGGCTAAAGTTAAAGTGCACTGTGATACTCAGAATGGCTCTCATCTGAGAAGAGAAGATTAAAATCAGTGGGACATCACAGCGAGGCAATATGAAGTAGGAATGAGAGGAAATCTCTCTCACTCGCTCGTTCGCTCGCTCTTCCTCTCACAGACACAGATGCACACGCACATAATATAGTCTCCTACAATAAACCAATTACTTGTCATTAATATTTAAGGGCCTAATTTCCATTCATATGTGATATATTAAAAATGTGCAGGGATGAGCAAGGAAAAGGGCTGACCCTGAGATATTCACAGTGGGCTGACTGCCCCAAACAGAGAGAAATGAACATCAGGGTGTTTGGTGTTTTATTGAGACAAATGTATCCTGCCTGTGCCAGCAATTAATGGCCTTCCGATCGAAAATTAGGAAAATGGTATCATTTGAGTCCTTTCTCTTCCAAAATGGGATAATATCCTCTTTGGTTTGCTTCAAGTAATAATGGATGTTTAATTCAGAATGACTAATTTACTGGTGTGAGGAAAGGCTTTGGGTCATCAAAACAATTCACCAAAGGGAAGTATCTCTCTACTCACAGTCACTGATGACAGTTTTACCAAATGAGTGTGTGGTAAAATGCCAACTGTGATTTTGTTTGTGGGAGACTGCAGCTGCTAAACAATGAGCCTGAGAGAGTGAGTGGGAGTATATATATTTTTTTTTTTTTTACAAGGCCGGCCGCAACACCAGATGGACACCGTTATGTCCAAAGAGATGATTTGAGGAGCAAGAGGAGAAAGACGAGATAAGAGAAGAGAAAGGGAGCAATGTCAGGAGAACTATAGCCCAGAAAAAAGACGCAGAGGAAGCTGCATTGGCAGATGTGCCCTCCTCTCAATTAACAGAATCAGTAATAAAGAGCTTGTTCTCAAGGGATCCATGGTAAACTATCAAGCCTGACTTCCTAACTCTTTGACAGAGAACATATCAAAAGCTTATCGTAGTAAACACACTATTAATACAAGACAGAGTATTCCACAGTGGGCTGCAGTGTCTAAAGTTGAGCTTAAACTCCTTAGACGAAAGCCTTTATTACATTGTGACTATCTGAGAAGGCAGAGCTCCAACACTAGTCTTGGGTTAGTATTTATTTTTCAAGAGTAAGCTTTTCAAAGGGTTCTATGAACAAGATATATTGTTGGTGAATGAATACAGCTTAACAGGATTAAAATATTTTGAGTGCCATTTATTGTTGCTACTGTGTTCTCTGGGCCAAAACTTGTTCCCACAGACTTGTACTGACCATGCACTCTAGGGCCACAAGCACACAGTGTGCTGGTCAGCAACAGTTTTCTTGTCTGACTGAGAGGTTGCGCAGTGTCACGTGAGGTGGCCGACCATGCGTGAGTGTGTTTGATCTGGTGGCCAGGTCAGCCCTGATGTTAACAGAGTTATTAGGGGACTTATTAGGGAGAGTCAGAGAGCCAGCTAAACCCCCCACTGATTCCATCATTACTGCCGTTGTGGCAGGGTCATTACCGCCCTGCTGCTGGGGCTTTGTAGCAGGGATTGAGAATCTGCTGGTGTGCACACCGCATTGGCTCAGTGGGGAGAATGTGTGTGTGGGGTAGAGTTGTAAGGACAGAGGTAAAGGGAAACGGGTGTCAGAGTGAGGAGAACTCCAGTGGGATTTTATCAAATCCCATGTGATGAAGGGGAGGATAACTGTAGCCATCACTTGTAGTAAGGTTTTAACCAAGTTACCTTTATGGGGCTGACCTTTACAGGCACAACACAAGTTTGAGTTTTCTAATGGTGTAACAAAATGAGATAAAAAGTGTAAAAGATAACAAACGTGTTAAAAGATTCAATTCAAAAAAGAAATATAAATGCAGTAATTAATTACACATCAGAAAAAAAATCAGATGGACGTTTTTACTTTGCTTTATGGATTATATATCAAAGACAGGACTTGTAAAACCACACATGATGTGCTTAAAATTTTACAGGCAAAGAACTCCCTTGATATTCATCATTACACCAATACTTGATGAATTCTCTCTTTCGTTCTCTCGACCAACATTTAGATTTATTTCCAAAAAAGGTGCTCTTTTTTTTTTGGTTTGGTAACAATTCTCCTCATGCCCATCGGTCTTATTCACCACACGCACTTGGCTAAGCATGTTCATTAGCTGCCTCGGCATCATTAACATAGAGGCATGCTGGGAAATAAAGTCCCAGTGACCCTGCTCGGAGGGGTGGACTACAGCCTCTGATTCCTCCTTCAGGATGTACATATATCTTCATTAGGCCTCTCTCTCTCTGCAGAAGTATGAGTGTCACTGACTTCCAAACCATAAAATCGATTAATTTGCTGGGCTACTCAACACCAACAACCCCCTTGATGAAAGAAAAAACAAATGGGGATATATTTATGTTTAACACATGACTGTATGTTTGCTCTGACTCAATCATAAGTAGTAGTTTAATATTTACAGAATATTATCTCAGTCCATAAAATGGCACCCCAAGTGTCTACCACTGTATCTGGCATCTCTCTTTTATATTTACTTTGTTGTGTTTAGTATATGAATTTGCTTTTAACTTCTTTTGTTTGATGTTGTTCTTTGATTTTAACTCTGACACCTGCCCAAGGCAAATCCCTTTTACACTTGTACACGGTGATAAAAGATATCCTGATGGGGTGCCTTGGTAGCCCATCTGGTAAAGCAAGCCTAAGTTCGATTCCAGCCTGCAGCCCTTTGCTGTATATCTTCCCCTTTTTTCTCTAGCCTCTTAAATAATAATTTAAAAAAGTGTTTCTGATAAAGGTTATTGTATATTGAAATATACAGTAGTTTTAGGGATTTCACTTGTTGTGAAGTGAGCTCCTTCCCTTGTGTTTATTCTGCTGAGCAACCCAGACATCACCATTACAAAGTGGCATATGCCCTTTGTCTGTCAGCAATTGGTGTGTGCAATGGAGGAAACATTTTGGAAGAAAGGGGGTGTGAAGTTTGCCAACATCAATCTTGTTTCAAATTGAACCGCAAAGTTCCAGCTGAATGAATTGCCTTTCAAATGCAGCAGGCCATGGCTACACACATTCAATCCCGAAGTGAATCTGATTTGATCCCAAAGAGCCGTACAAAGGCACAACCCACTGATTGATAAAGCGAACTGAGGGGAGATGAGGGTAAAAGAACAAAAAAGAGAGTCAAGTCAATGGAGAAGATCCTAAAAAAAAAAGAGGGAAAAGCCGATACAGCCAAGCAAAAGCTGAAAGGGGGGGAAAAGACAAGAGAAAGAAAGCAGAAGGGGAAAAACTGTTTTAATGGAAAATAAAATAACTCTATGACATGGGTTGTTCTAGAGGGCCCATTTAATGTCTCGTACACAAGTTGAAAAGATGTGAAAAGCCCGGGTGGCTTTTCACATCTGAGCGATGAGCAAGAGCAAAGAAAGTCGTGTGTTGCTGACACACATTGCTCAGCTCTATGCGTGGGTGGTAGCAGTTTTCCGATCACAAAGCACTCGATGGTGGCAAAGGTGAAAAACCTGCCTTGACATTAGAGACTGAGGTGAAGCTTTAAGTGTAACACATTTTCAACTGACAGGAGAAGGCGCTACATTTTTAACACTAGAACAGTGTGTGGCATGTATTATAAAAAAAATATCAAAATTGCAAAGTGGATTTATCACCATGAAGATGCTACAGAAATATGTTAGCAACTGAAAAAAAAACAAGATTAATACTTTGCTGCTTTTTTAAATTAAGTGAAAAATACCAATTTCCATTTGTACTGCAATAGGATTTCAATAATTTATTAGCTTAAGCTGGAAAGATGAACCTCCATTGCTATGAGCAAAACATGGTTTAATCGAAACCAAAAAAAAAAAAAAAAAAAAAAAAGAACCAAAAATGACCATATGTTACCAAAAACAGCAGCATTTCCTGTCAGGTGAAAAGCAATAATTCAATAATAATTCAATATACCATATATACAATATATGTCACTACATTTGTGAAAATGAAAATGAAATAATGACCTTAACTGTCTCTTTTAAATCGCCATTTTATTTGGCAGAGCTTCTTTGACCTATGTTCAATGCAATGAACGTTGATGGTTTCATACAGTGGTTATATTTGACATTTACAGTGTCTTTGATTTGTCATTCAGATAGCACGGTTAAATTGGTTACTTTTTTAAAGCTTGTGTTTGCCTGCAGCGTGTGCCAGCCTGAAGTGAGTAACAGCTTAATGTTGCCAGTACGACTTAATCAGTGACATGTCTTTGGTCTTCAGACTACCTAATAACTGACGTGTTGAATTTTCAATCAGGCCAAAGAACCATCTTATAATAAATTAGAAAGAAAAAAAACAAAAAGCCACTTTCAGAAGATTGAAGCCGAGCTTGAAATCCCTCTTGATTATCATTTCCTTTTCTTGGAGAAACTCATTAAACAGTGAGACTCATAAAAGCAGCGGGGGAGATGACAGTCCTGCATTCTCAGTTGTTTTAGAGGCCTCTGAGCGCAATAAGCATCTCAAAATTGGGGGCTGTTAAAGTGATTCTTTTTTTTTTCTTTTACTGCCTAAGTGTTGTTCTTCAACAATGCAAGTAACAAGCAAGAATCCCAAGGAACGTGGAGTTAACAGAAGCCTTTTTGCACCATTTTCTGAGGGCAGCTCTGCAGGGAAGGCATTTACACCTGCTTGCCTCATCTTTCACGATACACTAGTCCCCCAAAGTGTGCTCCACTTATAAATATCCACGTCTAAGATGTGGCAAAGATGGAGGTACCACAAAAAGGCAAAGGAAAAACCAGCAAGTGTGTGTATGTGCTATAGAAAAAAACTGTGGCAATATCCCAGACAAATGAAGTCAGTTTTCACCAGTGACTTGTTTGTCAAATCAGCACAAAGGATTTATGGTCCGTGGTTACACTGAGAGGTTACAATGAGTGTTCAAGACCTCAGGAATTAATCTTGCAAGCCTCTCTCCACCTGAACCTCCAACACTGCTTTAAACTACACCAATACCAGTTAACTAACTTGACTTGAGATGGAGGAATACTCGCTACCCAAATAGGTCAGATTCAAAGCGGAAATAAGGCGAGGATCATTTTGACAAAACGTTTAATGCTCAAGCACACTTATTGTTACATATCCTCGAATGGCATGTGAAAGACTACACTGCATGAATCATGAAACAGAGGAAAGACAAAAACAAATGAACAACTATCTCATTTTAGGAAGATCCCATCTAGCACCTTTTTTTTTTTTTTTTTTTTTTGCAATACCATCTACATCAAAGCTGTTCTCATTGACTTTCAACTTCACTGACGAGGGGGGGCAGGATAGATATCAAACATTAAACAGCATTTTTCATTCATGAGCAAATCATGTTCTGTTTCAACAATAGAGGGAAAAGAGCTGATTCAGTGAAGTCGCTGCAGGGGTAATTGATAGGGATCCAGCAAAGGTAACTCCCAGGGGAAATGCTGGATCATGAATTCCTACCCTGCCAGCGGGAACATGGACTATCTATAGAGTTTTTTTTTTTTTTTTAAACCCCAGTGGGTAAGAAAGTGAATTTAATAAAGAATTTAAAAGGACATTTAAAGCTGAATTAAAACCATGTGTCTGTGGAACTCAAATGTTAAGTTCATTTCACTTTAAATCTGAAAATGTATTTTATAGCAGCAGTGTTCTGCAAGCATACTGCTGATTTACAAACATTATGTCATTATGTCAAATGGATCTCTCTAAAAAACATTTCTGAATCAAATAAAATAGCATAATGTAAATTAAAATGATGAAATAGGTATTGCAAAGGTGTGAGTTGCTTTAGAAATGTCACAGAGCATGTGTTAAGAAATATAGTGTCTGGCAGATACCGTCTGGTAAAAGATGAAAGGCTTACCCCTGCCACTTCATTAAACCTTGCAACAACTGCTCTTTCCTATATATGTTCTCCCTCAGTCTGCATTATGCTGGCAAATCACCTTGAGGCAGCCGAAAATTGCTATTTATTTCACAGAACAAAAAGGCGATGAGCCTAGTTTGTCAACCTGGAGGCTATGAAAAAGATGTAGCAAGAAGCTGCTGGCAGGCTGACTTGTGTCCAAACAGACGGTGGGTATATTGGAAAAGTTGGAGGATTCTGTATAGTTATGTCCACACATCCCGACAGAGCTCAGATTTGACTGTTCTGCGCTTGACAGGCCTCTGACTTCTCCCCTCCCACTGCTGCTGGAATAAGAGGGCTGTAGTACACACACACACACACACACACACTCACATACACACACATACACACACTCTGTCAAAGAAGTGGAAAAACACTCAAATTGTCATGGGAGGAATATATCAAGTGCCCTCACACTCCCTCTTCTATAAAAAAAAAAAAAAAAAAAAAAAAAAAAAACTTGCTCTGTACTGCTTGTGTTATTCATCAGCAAGTTAGGTAGCCTGGTTGTGTATCTGAGAAACAAACTGGCCAGGACAAGGAAACTCCCAGAGCTTCCTTCACAAAAGCCTCCCGTCTTCCCCGATGTAGGATTGGTCTGCTGGACTGGAAAAGGCAAGAAGCAAACCAAGCATAACTGCTCTCGGTTCACACACATGTGCGCAAGTTCAAGTTTGTGCACGCCCACGTGCTGATCCGAAACTGCTCAATGCGTACAAACAGCAAAAAAAAATGAACAGCCACATTGCATTTCTAGCTTTCTCAAAGACACAAACACTGCAGCAAGCCTTGGTATCTCTAATTGCCACAGAGATATGACTTGAGAGCATACATAGATGGTACCTCAAATGCAATGGGGAAAAAAAGTGCCTGGTTTTAAGATAATTAACATTTCAGTGAGAAAAAAAAATGGTCTCACAAGATGAAAGTGACTTGGCATCTTATGCCAGTGAGGCTAAATGAAGCATGTGTGTGTAGATTAATTAAGGAAGGGGTGAAGAGAGATGACGCCTCCTTACCTTTGCTCTGCGACGAGAAGCAGAGGGAGAGCTGAGCAAATAGGTCAGGATTCTCAAACTTCTCTTCTTTGACTTTGATCCAGAAGCAATTCTCTGCCATTTCCTGAGGCACTATCTGCAATGACACAAGGATTCCATTATCACCACAATCAGAGACCGCCATTCCCCCAACCTGCCACTCAAAAAGTTCTTCACACTGGAGATGGGGTTTGTGTGTGTGTTTTTCTGTGCGTGGACACACGCATGCCTTTGTGTGTGTGTGTGTGTGTGTGTGTGTGTGTGTGTATACCTTTAGCATTTGAGTAACAAACAAAACACACCAAGAAAAAAATAAATAAATAAATACATGTGATGACAAATCACATAAATATGGCCATATTAAATGATAATGTGTGGACAGACTCTCACTAAACCAGACATACCAAAGCTCTTGTTGACCTCTCCTGAGATGAATGAAATATGTGACTTTCAGTTCATTCAGCAGCCTTGTTTATACACTCCTCCTACCCAGGCTTGCCTGAAACGGCAAAGCCTCTAAGAAGCACCTACACACACTGAGGTGATAGCACGCCACACGGATGCTTTCTCACCCCTCCTCTTTCATCCTCTCCACACCTCTCAGTAGACAAGCGAGAGACAAGTAGGCGTGTACAGACAGATTCAGCCATAAACAAACCCACCAAATACGTTGCAGATATTACGAGCTAATAATGTGCGTGACATTACGCTACATCTGCTGCACATTGTGCTAAGTGGTGAAAGCTCTTAGCGCGACACTATTGTGGCTTTTTATCGAGGTCCTGGACTAGAAGGCGGCCTCTTGCACTGCTGCTGTTCACCTCCTCAAAACCACAGTAATTACATACATAAAGAGGTTTAAAGTGCAACACTTATGCAATACAGAGAGAGAATTCCAGCTGATGCTGGGCAATCATTCCCACAGCCATATAGAAAATTGAGAAGTGCAACTGTGTTGCAGAGTCTTAAAATGACAACAAAAGCCCATTATACCTGGACTGGCTATCATTAATAACATTAACTATAATGGAAGAAACATACCGCTGATCTGAAATATATGCTCATAAATCTTTTTATATGTGCAACAACTCCACCTCCTATAGATTTATGCTTTCAGATATAAATGTGTTACCTACAACTGTAACAGTCATTATCTCTGATATTCGATCACAGGGAAACTATTTTACATAATCTAACTTCAGTTAAACCCGTTTCCACACATTTCACAGGCTTTGAAACATCATACAGTATGTCCTCTGACATAAGATAAGACATTCATGGTTAGAAAACCCAGACTACCACCAGACTGGATGCCCTTTTCATTGAAACATGGTTGGATGCAACTGGTTCATTTACTCTTGCTGAAGCTTCAACCCCTAATTACAATTTATATTCATACAGCAAGGCAGAAATAATGGGGCGTTGCAGCTATTCTTTCAGACTGGCTTAGCTGTTATTATATTTCTTCTGGTGATGCACAAAGCTTTGAGTACCTTACATTGAGCTTGATGTTCCAGTTGTATTTCTGACAATGTTCCGTCCTTTTTAGGAGTTTGTCTGAGATCTGCTCTAACTTCAATAGGGTATATAAGTGATGACTTTTATATACACATTGACATTCTGCTTCTTTGAATAGTTCCATTTCATCAACCTGCATTTCTATTTTGACCCAATTTAACATGTTACTGAGCCCAGTAATCTCTAGGGCCATTCCCTTGATATTGTAACCTCCCTGGATACTGGTGTCAGAGTAACTACTATTGAAGATGCTGCTATTTCAGATGATCGCTGTGTTTATTCTGAAGTAATCAAGCAAATTCTCAGAAAACTGCACCTCCACTGAAACATTCATCAACCATTTCTGTTCGATGCTACCAGCCTCATCATTCTCCTCTTACACTAACTGTGCCCACTCATCTCGTCGCTGTTTTTAAGCACAATCTGCTGAAAAATATAGACATCGCTGCACCAGTGAGAACCAAAATACATTCTGGCCAAATTTAAACTCCATGGAGAAACGTTGGCAATTAAAATTCAACTGCTGCAGAACTGAGAGTAGATGGAAAAGAACTTAACACCAGATTGAAGGAGACAGCTACTGTACAAATATGTGTTCCTGAATTCTAACAAAAACATGAAACCAGCCAGAAAGTCCTATCTCTCAAATCGTATTAATAGCCAAAATTATAATCCAAAATTCTTCATCTCACCCATGAACAAACCGATTAATCCTCTTCCTGCTACCTACACAACTTTTTTTTCCTTCATATTCTATAATGTGCAACTTTTAGATATCACAGAAAATATCTATAAAATCAGTCCAATATGCATTTAGCCTTTGATGCTAGCCCACCTCTAAGTGCCAAATTAGACCATCCACCATTCCCTTTGATCCATTACCTGCAACCTTTTTTTTAAATTTTGCTTTCAGTCATTTAGCAGATGTTTACTTACCATAGTACCAACCAACATTTCTCTCTAGACTGACAGTTCCCATATTCATTAAAGTCTTGGGTCAGTAGACCCCTTTTAAAAAGTAGCTACTGACCAATCTCAAACCTCACGACCATCAGTAAAATAACTGAAGAAGTTGTTTATCATCAATTGCATTGCTATCTTATAATTAATATCATATATGACTAATACCATTCCAGTTTTGATCTCACATTAGCACCATATCACCTCATCTTTACATGCATCTACTTGGTTCCATCGCATGATCAGCTATAATAGCTATGTGATAGACACACAACTCTACATTGTACCATCTCCTGATAACATCAGCACTTTCGATTCACTGCTCAGCTACCTGAAGGTCATCAGTTTCTGGATGTCACAAAGTAGTTGATTGCAGTTCAAAGCCTTAAAGGCAGCAGATATGTGTATTAGTTAGTTATAATAGTAAAAGACATTATCTGCACCTTAAGGAACACAACAACATAGGTAAAGCTGTAAAGCTAAGACAAAACACAACAACCTGAAACAACTCTTTGAAATTGCAACTGCCTGATAGTCACAGTCCATCTTCATCTTAAGTGAGGTCCTGAATCCAAGGTAAATAAAGCAATGAAGTCACTTAGAGACTATAAACAGCAGGTCTACTCCAAATGTATGACTGACCACAAAAATTAAAGATATAGTCATGTGAATAATTATTCAGATTATTAAAAAAAATAAATAATTACCATGTATTGTGTTTGTTATCTGATTAGGATTTAAGAAATAAAATACACCAATGGTAGTTAATAGTATCCTAGATACTGTCCAAGAGATGGAAAACAAGGTGTCTGGGACAACCAAGTTATATAACATGGTATGTCAGAAAAATGCTGAGAATGTTGTGGCTGAAGGCCAATGGACTGAATACATAGCTGATGGACATTTCTTGGTGTTTTTCTGGGGCAATTCTAATTTCCTTAAAATGTTGTTACTTAACATTCAGCCTGGTGGTTCCCTGTTGGGCCTGACCAGAATAAAGATGTCATCTTCATGTTTAGTTAAGGCATTTGTTAGATTTTGAGCTAATGAGGTAATACTGAGCTTAAACATGAGCCTGCCTCATGGTGCTATGCATGACAGTTATGTCCTTTATCTCATTGCATCCATGCTGCCTTTTGTTCTTCCATTCCCATATGTTTACAGATATCCTTAATTAGCATGGCAAGATTATATGAATTCAGTTCATTACAGCGGGAATGCATATAAACTACAACAATTGTGTGTGTGTGTGTGTGTTTGTTTTGGCATTTGGACAGTGCTATAATCTTCGCTAATAATATTCTATGGGAGTCACTGACACAAGAATATGGACAAAAACACAGGGGGAAAAAAATAACCCAAGCTGATTTAAAATGCATTTAGGACTTAAACAAAGCTGACATTTCCCAGTGTGTGCCTGAGCTGATCTACTCCCATGTGAGTGCCTTGCACTACTGCTTCTGACTAAGAATGCACTGCCACATCCCTCACTTCAGAGAAGGCCTTACACAGTAACTAAAATGTAAAAAAAAAAAATAAATAAAATCTAACGGCTGCACCCATTAAGTGTCAATGTGTCACTTTAGGTATCGTATTTTGCAATACATATTTGTGAGATTGCATGTTTGTCAGTATGTAAGTTGTGATCAGAAAGTCATGAACTTTCAGCTGCCCTTCCTGTGAAACTTCACTGTCTTGTATTCATTGCATAACATTTTGGTTCACAATCGGGGACAAACTGGCAATTAAAAATGGCCCTGGACCCTTTTTTCTCAGACAGGCCCTTAAATATTATTTAAAAATATGTATATTTTGCAATGCATCTGCCCCAATTGTCAAACGGCCCATCGGGAAAACCCCCGGTGCTCCAGATGGCCAGCCCGTTATTGAAGTGGGCCGACAGCGCATCTCTCTCACTCATGATTTTGTATAATGGCTTGCACAAGCTGCCCACAGACTGACCATCCCACCAATAGTTATCCCAGAGCTTGTGATGTCCAGTCTCAGTGTGTTCACAATGACATAAAAGTCCTCTTTTTCCTCCTATCATGTGTGACTCATGCTTTTGTTGGACATGTATAGTGGATAGAGGGGATGTGGGTATGAAAAATAACAAGTGTCTTTTCTTTCCTCTTCCTTCTTTATACAACCAAATCATGGTTGTTCCTGGTATTGTCATACTCCCATCTGCTACACATAAAAAAGACAGACGACTCTTGTCCCACTTAATCGACACAAGAGACAGCTTCCTCAGGTGGTTATGAATATCATTTGCATCACCAAACTACATTTCCTGTGGAGGATAGGTTAACGCTCCTGCATATTAACTTCTTTCTATATACTTCCCAGGCAATTTGCATTTGCACGTGACTGCATGCACACAAATGATATATGCAGAACTACCGAGATACTGCACAAGAAAATGACTAAAAATATTTAAAATATCAAAGCACAGTCCCACCCGTAAAAAAAAATGTTGTTTTTTCTAACTGTTTACACACAGGTTTGATATTTCTTACTGCTGTATGACACTATTAATAACTTTTCTTACTGCTCAGGAAACTCCCACACAGAGTGAAGCGTTTTCATGGCATTTTAAAGAGCCATTGAAGTGACAGAAATTAAACCTGCAATGTGCGCTTACCAATGCAATAGTAACGTTGACTTGCATTTCCACATTTATTTCTCTCATTTGTGTGTCCATTTTGCGTACTGTTTTTGAATAAATAACGTATTATGGAAACCAAAATATGCCCCATTTACTTGAAAAAAAAAAATGACAAAAATGTAGAGAGATAACTACAATGCTCCTCGACACCTCATATTAAAATGTCTCTTTAATACATAGCTGCATTCCACTAAAAACCATTAAATATAATGTGCAACACTAACATGATGTTAAAAGAAGTCATCTAATGTTTTGGTTGCTGTCAGTAATTGAAGACTAAAATGCAAGGTCATACAAGCATCAGCAAGAACCATTAAATTAATATTAAGAACTCCTGGGGCAATGGATAAATTAGCTCTGGTAAAACAGAGCCACCACACAAAAAGGTCCTTTTGAAATTGTATTCAAGTGTGATGGAATATTACAGAACCCAGTCTTCATTCAATTATGCTAAGAATGTGCAAATCCAAGGACATTTGAGCAATGAAAATTGTTTACTGTTGTATCCTTTGGAATGGGTGCTGAGTGTGAAATAGTGCGGCCTGTGGCTTAATGGTTGTTTGACTAGATTAAGAGTGCATTTGAATGGCGCTCCTTTTGATTTGGATCTTCAACTTTGCATCTTCTTATTGTGTTGGGTTCAAACAGCCTTTAAAACCAGAGGTAAATATTTGCATAATTGTAAAGAGATTGCACAATATTTCATGTGAGCACTGCAATAATATTTCCCTTGCAGTCTCAAATTGCCAATATTATCAGTGTTCATGAGAATATACGTTACAGTGAATAAAAGCTCATGTTACCGTACCTTGGTCCAGTTGACCCTCTTCATCACAGTTTCTGGCTTGTAGGTCTTCTTGGGCTCCAATCCATAAGGCAGCTTTATGACAGGAAGCGAAGGAGGTGGCGGAGGCCCGCCTGGGCCACCGAAGAAAGGCGGAGGAGGTGGCGGCCCGCAACCAGGGGGTGGTGGAGGAGGTGGAGGTCCTCCACCTGGGGGCGGAGGGGGTGGAGGCGGTGGCGGAATGCCAGCGTGGCCAGGGAGAGGTGGAGGTGGGGGTGGACAGCCACCAGGTGGAGGCGGGGGAGGGGGTGGTGGAGGAGGAGGTGGAGCTGCTGCGCCCCCTGGAAGGGGTGGTGGAGGTGGTGCTCCAGGCGCAGTCGGACCCGCAGCAATCTGCAAATATGAGGTATAAATATTAATGACACATCAACTAAGTCTCAGAGTGACTTCAGAATTGTTTTTAGTTTTTAGTAACTTATCATTATTGATTTGACTGTAGGCAGAGAGTAAGCGTTTGTGTCGATAATAGTAAACTAGCTTGTTGCATTGTTTTCTGTCAAGGTTCTTTGCGAGTATTGCTTCAAGTTCAGACCACATGAGAAAGTCATGACCTCTGCTGTTTTCATGAAGAGATCATGATCAAAGTTTACCAACAGTGGATAAGTTCACGTTACTATGAGTCCATTAAGCAGGAAGATTGACATGTAAAATTATTTCCTCTGACTACAGATCAGTAAAACATTTTGATTTTTTTTTGTTTTAATCATTTGACCAGATTTCGTTACTTTACACGGTTGTTACAAGTTGGGATATACTGTACAGTACATGTGTAAATTGTCTGCATACTTGGGTTAAGTCCATCCTTAGATATATTGTATATGTACATGGGATCTCACTTTCACTGAGAAGGGCGTGTGTATTTTAGACCAACTGTGGCAAAAATAAATTCAGTTGCCTAAAACCAGAAAGTCTTGGTGATTCTAAAAAACAATTATTTCAAATGCAGTGTGAGGATAAGTCTTGAAATAGAATTTGACATATTGTTCATGTACATTATACGTGAGACCACAATTTGTTCAGATGATATTTACATAATATGAGAACATCTGAAATTAAAACATGGATTCATTATTTATGTTTTTGCTGATATGAATATGAATAAAATGCATATCTGTGTCAATCAGGTTGCAAAAACTGTACTGAAATCATCAATTTATAATGAGCAATTATATAGCCACAAAAAAACAAGATCTGCTGCAGTTTGTTTATGCTTGCCCGTTGCAGGTACAAGTTATATTTAGACGAGTGATGTGTTACACCAGTAGGTCTGATTTTAGGTTGACCTACTGTGGTCAGGAACATTAATCCCTGTGGATATGTATGTAAATACTACACAAAATGTTTAAGGAAAACCTGTGATCGACTACTGTTTTAATTTACAAAAGATAAGAATGTTGCTTTCCCATCAAGTCTTTGTCATGTGTCCCTACAATGGCAGGCTATTACAAAGTAGACAGGGATGGAATTAGACCGGAGACTGATAAGACAAAGTCTTTCAGTCCTTTGACATGTCTGCACTATCTCACATACCACATACACAGGTAGTCTGTGATAGTCAGTGATAACGCAAATAGAGAAATGGTAAAGCAACATTCTTATCTTAAAAAAAAAACCAAAACAAACAACAGATTTTAAATCATTTTGATGTTACACTGACTTATAATAAAGGAAATTGTGCTTCTGACATCCCCACGCTGCACTCTGTACTCCTGTTTCTGTCGTGTTTTCTGTTGTTATGCTTTATGACACTAAATCACACACCACCAACTATTGCACTGATTTTAGCGATATTGGATCATATTTTATGAGGAAAATATTTTCTGGTTTTCCCTCGAATGGCTTCGGCCCATAAACACTTGGAGATTCACAGACTGTGAACTCTAGCTGCTGTTATCTAATGTTAGCTAAGTTTGGTAGCCGAGACGGAACTGGACAAGTGGGCTCAGAAACCTCTACGGACATAACAGCGGAGCCAAACAGACAAAAGAGGACGACTGAGGAAACCAAAAAGAGAAAAAGAGAGTGACTGAGCAAGAAGCCACTGAACAAGGGTAAATCTTGGCTTTTAGTTGTCGGCGAGAGCTTAATTAAATAAAAGGCTGAATGACAGACACCGAGTTGGGCTTCTTGTTATTGGACTAGTAAGTAATATTAGCTGGCTCCTATGTCTACTGTTGTTGCACTTGATTGATGTTTTTGGCTGTTAGCAAAGTTGTCAGCTTGCTACTTTTTGATCACAAGTAATGTAATCATAACAAATACACGGACAGCTGTCCATATTTACGACAGTAGTATTGCACTCTGAAGCTAGGGGTGCTAAATCACAAAATACCAATATCTACACAATGTGGCATTGAAAAAAAGAAACGTGATACAAATACAACCATTACGGACGGCCAAGCTTAGACAGGGTTTGATCTTTGAAGCTGATTAGCTTCTTACCAAAAAGCATTTCCACTTGCACTTCTCATTTCCAAAACCAATTCCACACAATGTGTGGAATTGGTTTTCCCCCAGTCACTTGATTGTGTGCGTAAATGTGATTGGCTTCATATTTAAAGACATTACGTTGTGTTCCATTACATAATGGCATTGGCAGATTGTTTATTAGGGCCAAAATTAAAAAGGTGTTCTGCACAGGAGCTTCTTACGCAGCTCACCCAAAGCCCTTCAGCGAAAATCCACATCCAATGATTACATGTCTGTCAATCTCGAGCCCTCCATGGCCCGTTTCCTCTTTTAAGATTAATATGAGAGAATGGAAGCAAATTAGCTGCTAAATTAGAGCACAGTTGTTTCCATACTGAAGGGTCCTCCGAGTCTTTCTCTCTCTCTCTCTCTCTCTCTCTCTCTCTCTCTCTCTACCTCTCTCTCTGATCTACCCAATAATAACAAGCCCAGTGTTTCACAGAACCCTTGGGATC
Source organism: Sciaenops ocellatus (assembly GCA_033000465.1). Classification (NCBI taxonomy): domain Eukaryota; kingdom Metazoa; phylum Chordata; class Actinopteri; family Sciaenidae; genus Sciaenops; species Sciaenops ocellatus. The sequence goes on along the minus strand of CP136866.1, from coordinate 11,388,767 downwards.
CAATACCATTGCCACTGGCTTCTTCTTCCTCACATACCAAAACAAATGCATATATGTATGTAAGAGATATAATAAGTTGTAAATTGTGCATTTTGATTTAAATGACAAGTCCATTTCACTCCACTGTATTCATTAGGGACAACATCAGACTTTATGCTGTGCACTGTAATGTAGCCTGTTTCACTGCTTAAATTAGCATTATTGAGGTAGCCATGATTATGTGAGACAAAATACAGAAACATATCTCTCTATACAGACATATAGAAAGCCCACAATTAATTATGGGTTTTGAGATCCCTTCCCAGTTTTTTTATATGTAATGTGATGATTTCTAATATGTACATTATCCAGCAGGTTTTCTCACCAGCTTGTGAAAGTCTCTTTGATGCTTTTTGGCTGATGTTACTTTTGCAGAGCCCATCTGGAGCTCTGTCCAAAGTAAAAGACGAGGCTAATATGAAATCTAAACCATCCAATTTGGATTCATAGTCTTCTGGACTCAATGGGGAGGTCAGCATGGCAGGTAATTAACTCTGAATGCTATGTGATTAAATCTATGCCCCAATCTCATCTCTGATAGAGGAATTCAATCACAAAGTGTTTACTTACGAAAATTACATTAACAAGCAGGAAATGTTTGTAGTTAAAAACCATTATAGAGTTTACCAGAGCTTCCAACTGTTACATGATTTAGCTTAATGAAATAAATGTCTTGAATATGTAGGTTTTCTACAGCATGTTATCTTTTTGATTGATGTTGTTGAGCTGTAGTTTAAAGGGACAAAGCATTCCATTAAGTATGGTATTAAATTTCTATTAAATGAACAAAGTATTCAGTTTGACATCTTTTTCTCTGCATGTCAGTTCACATCAAACTTATACATTATATTACATTATACAGAGTAGGAAAGGAAATGAGCGAGAGGACGAAAGATCAGTTGCATAATCAGCTTGAGAATTTTCTCCAGCAAATGATTTGAAGCACCACAATCCAATTCATTTAATACTTAACTTGGATTTGCAGGTAATTAAATGTGAGATTATGTCAAGGGCTGCACATGCAGAGAGGACACCCACCTTGGCTTCAGATTCCCTGATGAGTCTCTGAGCCTCGTTGAGCTTGTCTTTTTCAATAGTTAACTGTGCAGATACAACACACGCACACACCGCAGACACACGCCATGGAATACACACAAGAGCACACATCGGGCAACAGAGAGGCACAAATGGGGGGTGGGTTAGATAGACAGAGAAGAAGAAGAACACTAGTACAGTAAAGACACCAAACACAAAAATGTTGGAAAAAAAGAGGCAGGCAGGGAAGAGAGGATGTCCCTTACACAGTTAATGACAATGGTAGTACAGTGTTATATTCCCATTTTTGTTTGAATGAGCTATTTGATGTGCAAAAGGCAGAGTGTACTGTACTTTTACACCTAAAACAAGATGTAATCTATCTTCAAAAGAACATCAGTGTAGAGCACTGACTGCAGCATGAAAGGAACAAGGCACAGCATCACTGACAGTTGGTACACCTTCAAAACCCTTCTTCCATTTCCTCTTCTTTTTCTTTCTTCTTTTTGGCATCGCAAAATACATTTCAACTTAACACTCTTAGATGTGTGATGGGCATTGATTTCACTCAGCAGTCTTTGTTTTAAAATGTACCCATTTTGCTTTGATATTTCACCCTGTGCGACCTTGCCAAAAGAAAGAGGATGGGTACGTATTCCGCGGCAACTGAAATGTAATGTTTTTATGTAGTCATTCCTACAGAACACATTATATTATGGACTGTAGATAACTAAATATTTAAAATGTATAATAGAAAAGAATAAGAAGATGACTTTAGTGGGGTGACTTGAAAGGAACTTTCATTTTGCAAGAATTTTTAGAAAATGGTACAATATTTAAAGCAAAGAGACATTTCATTTTATCTTCATTTTCATCCTCAGAGATGAAAAGTCGGAGCCTTTGAGATAGCTCAGGTTTAAAGAACAACCCAGGGAGATTTTTAGCAGGTACAGTATGCTTTGCTCTCTGAGAAGTCCAGCTCCTTCGACTGCATTCACTGTAAGGACACATGTAGAAGACATTTCGAATTCAACAGAATATTTTTGGCTTAACAACTTAATTGGCTCTATCTAATAACAGCAAAGAACGCCATAATCGGGACTACACTGTGAGTTTCGCTGTCATTATCAGTTGAGTCAAATTTTGTAATCAGCCAGGGCGGAAGGCAGCCTGGCAGTAAAAGCCAGAGAAAGTGGTCCACTACACCTCCAGCTTCTCTCGGGGCCAAGCTGGGTCAGCTACAAGACCGCCAGGTTGTTAAAACCTATTAATGGGATGGCGCAGAGATCTCCAATGTACCACTGCAGTGCTACATTATTCATCACATCCAGAGCCAATTCAATGAACAGCTTTTTTTCTTTTTTTTTTTACTGTGAATGGTTGCAAGCAAAGGTTTCGGGATGGGTGGATGATTTCCACTTGTTGTGATTTCTCTGTCCTTTGTTGATGTTTACAGGCAGAACCTTTACTCAACTCAATTGGGGGATAATCAAACAGACACATCAAACAGGCAGCTTGTTACAATGCCAAAGTTCCCGGAGAAAGACTCTCATTAAATGCGTTGGTTCACAAACAAGGTGAAGAGAAGGGACTCAGGCGTGCGTGTTTTAATATCTGACAGGGACTCTGTCTAGGAGATGAAAGGTTAGGGTTAGCTCCGACTTCATTCAGATTCAGCAAAACGACAGCGATAGCATGGGCAAACTGAACGCGCGTCCTCACAACGATTTAAAGGTTCTGTGCTCTTTCAGTTAATGGCTTTCTACAGCACTGTGTCAAATGTGGATTAGGTTGCAAGTCAGCACAGTCTTCCTCAAGCAGAATCGCAACCATCGGAGGATGACTGTTGTTTGTTCATTGCTTGAGGTAGCAATTGAATCGTCTATGCGAACGCCAGCCTCACATGAAAAAGAGATCACCGTAAATTGTGATTACAGAACTTGCATTTAAGATTAATTAAAAGAAAAAAACATAAGCCCTGAAATCAACTCTACTAAAATTAAATTAATATGTGAGGCCAGTAAAAATTAACTGCACTTTTCTTGATTCACAATCAGTAAGGTGTGTGTACGCTCAACAGTAATTGTAGCTCCATTGTGCACACACTTAATTTTCAATTTATGTTTTTTTTTTTTTTTTTTCAAAATGCATAGAGGATATGCTAATGTCCTTATGGCCACATTCATGCAAGTTTGTGCCAAACAAATTACACGTTTCCCTGCTGCGGTTAATGTTGGTTGATGTGCCGCTCCAGAAGTAGCTGCTCTTTGAAAGAGCATTCAGACAAACAGAGGAAGAGAGGGCTTGACTCTCCAGGGCTTCTCTGCTGTACAATACCTGCTAATGCACCGCAGTCAGTCAGTCTTCAAAAGACAGAGGCCTGCCAGTGGAGGGAGGGTGAGGGGAGGGGAAAGTGTGTTATAAGGAAGAAAACAGTTGGAAGCCCGACATAAAAAGCTCCAACAAGGGAAAGAGGGCAAGGAAAGGTAACACAGCCTGATGCATTCATTGCTGACAGAAGATGGAAGAGCTTCAGGTTCTGACGGTGTCATTCAGATAGGTTGGGCAGTAATCAGCAACCAGTTTGGGTAGACGTGCCAGTAACAAGTGGTGAAACAGCACTCACAGGCATATGAAATTCAGGAGTGAGATCCAACCACAAATTAGGTTTTAAGGTGACAAACGCTGTGTGACTTTGGCCAGGACAACAGCCAAACAGCATGACAGCATTTGTTGTGAACCTAAGAATGATAGCTAGAGGGCTGAAGTAACTGAGAAATCTCCCAGTGATGCCTGGACCACATATGCAGGTGCAGTTTATCAGTCGTGTGCCAACATATTGTAAGCAACCTGAGATTAATGTTTGAAAGAAGAAAAAAAACAATCTCTGATATAAATGTAGCTATACCATCTTTCAATGCTGGTTTATATTAAATTCCCTAAGCAGGGAGGCAAACTGCCCTTTTGTCCCAAGGCAGTACTAAAGTGTTTGAAATTGGGTTAAGGGGGAAATAGCAGTCATTTTCTGTGCTCAAAATGGACGGGTCTGCCTGGGAAGAAATGATGTGGAGGCCAGAAAAAGAAATGCAATCCATCTTTGTGATGATAGAATTACATAGGAAAAGCTTCAATAGACCAATTTTCCCATGAAAAGAGCTACAACTTAAGAAGGAGATTGACCATTTATTAAATCAAATGTTCTTGCATGGATAACTCCCACTTACAGCACCATCACATCTTTAAGTGGGGTGGAAAGGTATCCTTCTGACCAAATCAGTCCTTTTTCTAGTGGGTCTCATTATTTCTCGTTCCTATGATCTTCAGACAAATATTTTTATTCTGAATGAGATAGCATGAGATGTGGTTTTCCTTAAAACATGATTTAAAGGGCAATATATTTTTCACTTTTCATCTTCTTTTTCATGTTCTTTTTTTTTGGAAGACAGACAATATAAAAAATCTCTGGGGGAATACAACACTACTTGCAGAGTAGTGGGATTTCTCTTTATGGATTTACCTGGGACTCCAGGGTCTGGATCTTTCCCTCCAGCTCTTTGATTCTTTCGTCCTTCTTTTGAGACTCGGCCTGGGCCTCCTGTCGTGCACTGAACTCCTCATCAAACTGCAAGAAAAGAGACAGGAGTATGTCTAGGTGCACATAACAAACACACACAGGTTGAGGAGCAGCACATCGTCTCCAGAGAATGGCCACGGGGCACATCAACAGACACCAAAACACGCTGTCTTACACTCTCTGGCCGATTTCTATTCATAGCTCTCATGGCCCTAGAGCCCTGTTGTCCTTTGTCTTTGTTTCAGGCCGGGCTTTCATGTATGTTGATGGATCTAACCTTTGCAGAAACCAAGCCATGTCACTACAATGATTTCACTGGCCCAGCAGGGTGCATGGTGGGCTGGTGGGACAGGTCTCTTAAGAAAAGAACACATCCAGGACCCCTTTGGTGTCAACAGACAGTGGTAGTGAGGCTCCTTATGATATATTTAAATATTACACATAATATGTTGGAGGTAAGGTTTTAGATTGGCACTTACTTTAGAACTCTCAAATAAATTAAAAGTGCAATTAGTCAATCAAGCAATTATTTAATTAATTTAATTACCTTAAAAGGAAATGTAAGATAAAGAGAGAAGCTTAAAATGCAGAACTGTTATCAAAAGAGCCTGCACATAACTTAACTCCGCCCCGGCACTGTGCACAAATAAGTATACATCAGAACATCGGCATTGATTCTTGTAATGCTGATACGGATCATGTAGCGTCACAGCCAGCTATTGATCAGGGCATGGAAAATCAATAGCTTGTCTGGGAGCTCTGAGGAAGAAAAAACTTTCCTGATGGGAGCCGGCCAACCAAGGGGGCTGTTGGGAGTGATTAATGTCTCACCTTTTTGGAGTACTCTGCAGCCTTCTGCTCACTCTCTTCAACTTTGGCTTTATCCACACACTGATCTGCAAGACAAGACAGCCACAGTCAAGAGATACTTCAAAGGTATCTCTGGGTGCTTCACGACTACTTACTAAGACCAGAGTCTTGTTTATCAAAGTATATTAGATCTCATATGGCTGGAAATACTTCTAGAAAAGTCTGTTCGTTCCATGACATGTTTACCTACATACTAAAGATAAAAAAAGAAAAAGATTTTGACGAGGAACGCCAGCTCAACTGCCTCGAAAATGAGTGATTAAATTTAGCATTAGCTATTAGTCTATGATTGTATACTATTTGAAGTATATTGCATTTTATTTTTTTAATATTTTCAGATGAGACGGTTAATTTCTTTGGTGGACCTACAAATGTCATTGAATGAGAAAATAAATGAGAAAACAGATTACAACGTCTGCTCTGGGGGAAAAAAGGAGACCAAATACAACACAGGCAGCTTTGGCTACTGATGCAACTGCTGTGTCGACCTTGAGACGAAGAGACAAGAAGAGAACATGTGTTTTCATGATATGCTGAATATCACATACAGTGTAATCAGTCATACAGTATTTTGCAACTATTGGCACGTGCAGATGTGCTACTTGCTTGGCCTCTTCTTCTCTTGATTCTACCATCACTGTCAAAGGTGTCAAATACCTAACAAGTGTGAACTCTTGAGCTGATCAGTCAAACCCTTAAGTACAGTACTAAAGTACCAACATCACAGCTTTGCGTGTTTTGTCAATTTCACTGAGTTTTCATTAAATGTGTCTGAGCTTTTTTGCTTTGAGTGCAAATCCCATATTTCAAAATTACACTGTAGATGAATCTTTTGAAAGACAATGCATGCAAGTTTTAAGTGTAAATTATTGTTAAATCACACATCACGCAACACATTTTCCTTCTGAAAAAAAATTGTCATTTGGAATCAACACCCTAATGTGAATGTGAAAAAAAAGAACAAAAACAGAAATGGGGAAAAAAAAAAAAAAAAAAAAGAGGGAGGGTGGAAAGGCACCTTTCAAAAACCCATGAGGATGCGGCATCTAATTCCACATGTCTTTTGTGTGAATTTTACAAAACACATCCTTGAAAGTTTTTATTTTTTGTATCAACTGATTAAATCTCAGTAAAGTGAGTCAGAAAACTTATTTAATACTGCATCAGCCCTCTGTGGATAGGTTTAGAAACTTTTAATGACCCTTTGTTGGCAAGTCCCAGAACTGTTAGTGACACAACAGAGACAGGCAGAGTGGTGTTATTTATTTATTTTCTCTGTCTGAAAAAGATTCTCCATTAGTAATGCAGCACAAATGGATGTTTTCTCTATGATTCCTAGAACACAGCTGATATACCCTAAAGGCAGAAAAAAAACATTTAAAATGATTCTGAATCAACTGAATTTTGCCAAATATAATGCATTATTAAATGATTAGATGACCCCATCTTATATGTCAAGCCACTGTAGGTGTTTGTCAAAAAAATCTCAGGGGATCAGGAAGGATAATGAGAATGACTGTGAGGTATTAAAATAGTTTTAGCTACATTAGTGATACACCTCCTGCAGCACATAGTTTAAAAAGGTCTTGAGGATGATTTCAGCATATTACAATCTACTCATTTTAGAATTTGCCAACCCCTGTTAAATTAATGAGTGAGTTAATATGAAGCAAGTCAAAAAGTACCGATCAGATGCGTGAAGTCCACATCCAATCTTTTGCTGTAGCCAAAGTCAGGGTCCATCCCACTGCGATGCAGGACCACCTGAGACACACATTCTTCTATCACCTTGTAATACTGAGGCCTGAGGGGTCAGAAAACATAAAGCAGAACAATTAGACAAGCCACAGAAAGATATGAGTGACACAAACTCTACAAGGCTAATTAACCACAAATTATTCCCTTATCCAAGCTAGAGGTCACAAAATGCCATGTCAAAAAGGGTGCTGCAAGAGAAAATAGGAGCCCTATTAAATTTGATCACTTGCTTCACCCCGATCATGAAATTAGCGGATTAATGGGCACACAGAACCCAAGTCTGTGTTAGTCTGTCCATTTCAAGGTGACAGACGGTAGCCAAGGCTACGCTTGCCCTCTTGCCTAATTTGCAATCATCTTTGCCAATTAGAGCAACCATAAAAACTGAAATGTAAATCTAATCAGTGTAATGTGTGTAATTGAAAGCACAATGACTGAAAAAACATGTCAGCCAGTTAGGAGTGTGACCGAGTGCTTGGTGCTGTCGAGCAGGGTGTCTGAATCAGCCTGAGAGTCCCATTCCGCCACACAGGTTGGTGCGTGACCTTTAACATTATCAACTTTAATTGCGAGTGACATTTAGCAAATACAATGCCAGCTTAAGCTGAGCTCCGAACTGAGAAATAATTATTTCCAAAGCATGACACTGACCAGAAGTTGATGTTGAACATCAGAAATAAACTTCATTTTTATTCCTCTAAAGACCTCCATTTGTTGTAAATTGGAAGCTGCAATTTTAAACTGAAGTAGTAGATGTGGAAATTGATGCAAACAAATAATGTCCTCGTAAAATTATGAAAAAGCAATTCCCCAATCCAGGAACATCAACAATCGCAAGTATAAACTTCTTATTGCAGTTTGCGTGAACGGCTGGACAATTCTGCTACAGCACTATGAACTGTGGACTAGCGATAGGGGTGGTACACGTTGGAATCATTATTAGTGGAAGAAATAAAGTATCAGTAGCTGAGGCAGGGACAGACTACTCCTTTTAAAAAAAAGTTTTCCAGTTGACACAGAGCAAAGGCTATGTTCTACTTTTAAACTCAAGTTATGTTTTAAGAAGTTTTCATGTGAAGCACTGTTCAGTATTGTGTAAAACACATATCACGCTTTTGTGATGCTTTTTTTTTTTATTTTTTTTTATGTGAAGCAACGGACTGTAGCACTGTGCCCAAGACAAATTTCCCCACAGGGACAATAAAGTTTACTCTACTCTACACAAATCCCTGTACGGCAAACGTGCTGTAGTTTAATGTCCTTTTAACTTCCTGTGATCGTCCAGTAGATTTATATGATAATAAGTGAAATTGAAAATTGAAGATTTTATGACAACTTTGATTCGGATAAGGAACTCAAAGTGTGATCAAGCCCTGTCCGTCTGATGGCTCTGCATAAAAGCACAAAGAAGGAAGGAGCCCTTATGTAGCCAAGATGTAATAACTGATGTGAGCAGAGCTGTGAACAAAGTGTCTGTTGTCAGGTGGATAATACCAAAACAGCAGCAAGTATGTTTCGAAATAAAAAAGGAATGTGTTGAAATGGAATTAAGTTTATTTCCGAGACTTTGACTCTTAACTGTTGCTGATAAATTCAAAGGCTATGTTCTGTTGGTACCTTGTGGGTGGACAGGCCAGATCATGTTATGAACAGAAATGTGAAAGAACACAAAATTCTGAGCCAAAGACACGAAGAATAAATCAGCATTTAGGTGCACTGTTTTGAAAGCATGAAATGCCATACATTAAGCTTGAGCTGGCGGATTCGCCCACTCATGATTGGAACAAGCTAGTGAAAGCTCACACATCGCCCTGCATGGTTTAAGCACTGTGGCACTCGGCTTACAACTGTCACCAATGTACACCACGTTATTATCTCAATAAGCCGCCCTATTTTCCCTTCGTCCTCCATCCTCCGCCACCACCAAGCAGATAGGGGCTGGGTGGAGATAACTAGAGATGGAGAGAGTGACCCAGAACTGTCAGGCCCCTCCACAGTGGGCAGGGCTGGGCTCCAGAAGCCAGCATATGTCCCCTGCATCATTCCCCACCTCTTCTTTTACTTTGGCACCTTTATTTCTTCCAATGATAGCTTGCAGTTCAGCACAACCCCAGCCACTTGATCCAGCTCTGCTCCACATAACCAGTGTAATCCCCATATCACCAGGCTCCAAAAGAGCAGATCTGCTCTATATTTACTGGGTGGGTTTGATGTGCTCCCATTCATTAGGCTTGCAGTGAGAGATTAATTATCAAAAATAAACCAAGCCCCGGAGGGGAGAGCAACAACTAATGTTGTGTTAGGAGGGATGACAGTAGACAGAGCACTTCAACAGTTTGCCCACTGTAGACCTTCTTAAGAGTTATTAGAATACTAATTATATTATTTAATTAACTGTCATTTAATGTAGATTATTATTTGACACACCAATCAAGGTTCCAAGTGTGCCACCAATTCCAGGACATACAATGATAAAAACAACTTAATCCTTTACGTTAGATGGAACATTATGAGCACACATTCCTTTGATCGCAAAGCCAAAATCAGTCACACATTTATACAACATACCTTACCTAAGACCATCACCGTTAAATGATGTCATGTAGAGTCATGCATTGCCGCTTCACATCCTCTGACCTACCTATTTTTATTTTCGTTCCAATATAATGAAATATTAAACATATGCCACACTATTTCACATTCACTCAATTTTGACCACAGCATGAAAAGATGATAACTTTAAGGGTGAAGACTGAAATAAAAAATAAATAAATGAAAAAATAAAAATAAATAGCTGCATATACCAGAGTACTCCATCTTCCATCATCCTAACACACACAGCTGTGATGTATGGAGAATAAAATGCCTCAGTCAGAATGCATTTCTGGTGCTAATGTTTGTGTGTGCACATGTGTGTTTGTCCTTGCATTTGTGATGGAAAAAAAACATATCTTTCAAAAGGCCATCAGTTGTTTTCTTTTTATAGAGCATCAGTACTGATCCCTTTTTATTGCTGGCTTACAGAGAGGTACATGGACACTGGAGCTGATGTGGACCTGGCTGCACTAGCTGGTTAATGGGAATTCTATTTCTCACTTCCTGCGAATAGATGAGGAATACATTATTCATAACTCCAAGGGAACAGCAACTTGTCTATGGTAAATTCATCTTCCTCCTCCCATCCTCCCTTCGTCTTCCAACTCTCTTTTTTTTTTAAGTCTTATTTCGGCAAAAAGGTCTGACACAGCAGTGAATTCATCAGTGTCACTCCATTCAGAGGATTGGCGGCCTTCCTGCCCAGTGACTGACATATATGCTCTTCAAAGTGGGAAGCTAACCCAACAGTTTAAAATTGCCTAATAATTCCAAAGTGCAGTATATTATTCCTGGTGTTATCACTTCCAGCAGGGTTATAAAAACAGTAAGTGCACATAGGCTAATTCTCTTTCCAGTGATGACTGCATGCTCTTTTCTCAGCCTGTGTAGTGCAGCACCTCACACTGCACTACTGTGCAATGCTAACATAGGTGCGGTCACAGGTGCAACACCTGCGACAACACCTGACCTTCCCACCAGCAATGTAGGTGTGGCCAGAGATTCAACAGTCCATTCACCTTTTGACCCACTTAATAAGGCAATTCTTCCTTGTACAAGATGCACTGTGTAGACTTATCTTCAACTCCCGCTTGCATGGTTGGTTTCAGCATTAGTTTTTGCAAGTTTTTACCACGTGTTATGCATTATATCATGTTCCATGTCTTTTATGTTTAAGTCTGTGTGTGTTCTGTGTCTCAACATTGGTGTTAAATCATTGTTAGACTCTAGTATAAGCAGCGGATATCCGGAAAACAGATAATGGATACCTGGGCTAAGACTTTCTCTGCATTCCAATTTACAACTTGATATGCAAGAAATTATTAAAAAAGAAAATAATAAAAAAGCTTAATTGCCATCAGGTAATAGCTGATTGGTTCTGAGATTGAATTTCGGCCCAATGCGTTCCACCCCTTTTGCTCTCCAGTCAAACTGTTGCAACCAAAGCCCACTTAAGTGTGACTGGTCAATACTACTCAGACTACAAACGGAAACCAGAATGATTTGCCTACAGATTCTGCATTCATATGCAGATATCTGTTTATACAGATTCTGTTTCACATGACTGCAAAATTCTCCACTCAGACGATGATCTCCAGAGTTTAAATAATGAATAAGAGAGGCAAGCTAATAGATGTTTCTTTCAAATGTAACACTTCAAGGTAAATGACCTAAAAGTTACAGTCATATAAGCTCAGTTCTTTTGGGAAGGTGCATGCACAAAACACATTTCAAACAAACAGAGCAGACCTGCAGAAGTAAATACTGAACAAATAGGTTTAGAGTGGTGTGTGAGATGGGTTCATACCTTCTGTTTAATACAACATAAAACAATCCCAAAGCTAAGACTATACTAGCACATCAAAAAGCATCATGAAGCCAAAAAGCCAGTTGTAAGTAAAAACATCACACAAAACCTACCTGATGTAATAGTCATTCCTGATGAGCAGTAAGTGTTGAAGAATCGACAAGAAGTAGGTCTCCGAGCCAGTATCTTTCACCATGTTGGACAGGAGATGGTACACCTCACCCATATCAGTACAGGAGCAAAGTTAAGGAAAACAATTTCATGACAGTGTTATTTATCTAATAATTAGTTAATGTGAGATGTTTATTAGGTTTGCAGATGGTAGGGGAGTTGGGATAAGAGGTTTATATGTAAGATGAATGAATGTGATATGATTGTACATGTGTCCTGTGAGCCATGTTTAATGATAAATGCTGTTATCCTGACACCATCACAGGATAGAATACGTTATCAGCAAGCTATAATTACATGTTTGTTGCTACGAGATTTTCAAAAAAAAACTCATTATGATATAAAGATTTTTTTTTACAGTTAAGATTAACTTCTTGAGTTTGAGTTCATTATTCAGGTCCATCCAACTCCACGTTAACATTTAAAATTGTATTACTTCTTGTTTTCTTTATAAATACTTTTCCCCCAGTTTCTCACCTCTGTTTTTTTGACAGCCATCATTGTGCAAAAGCAAACTGAGATGTGAGTCCTCTTATCCATTCTCTCTTGGGGGAGCTACAACAGTGTAAATAGCTAAGTTGAGGAGGGGGATCTGCAATAAAAGAATACTCCCTCTGGTTTACCTGTCACTCCAAACCTTTCAGAATAGAGGAAATTAATTACATGAAAACCTCACTGGTTTGAATGTTTAAGGGAAGAATGACAGGGAGCTGATCTTTTCGCAGGGCAAAAATATGGCTGAGATTCAGTTTTCAGATTGAAACTGACATGCACTCAGGAGCGAAAATTCATGTTATTAAATTTGCAAAAGCTATTGATTATGTGTCTTGTGTTTGCTTTCCCCAGGAGGAAGTAGTGATGGCTTTGACATCTTAAACAGATGTTAAATTAGACTGTCTTTCTTTTTTATTCTTCCAGATTCGAATATCATATACTACATATATTTACTGATCATTTGTTTTTAAAAGTTCTTAAAAGTATTTGATGATGCCTCTTATTGATTGATGTTGAGATTGTTGAATTAAAACACAAGAACGATATAACATACATTGAAACAGATTTCAAAACTCAGTTTCCATGCTAATGGCTGATTTGTAGTAGTTTAAATTAGAAATAATTAGATTTGTGCTTCTCAAACTTCTAATAGCTTCCGAAAATTGTAGCTCTAAGAAGCAAAGACCCAAGAAAAATGAATGATTTGGAGCCTATTTAATTTGTTTGCTTGAGAAAGGAGGATTTCCCCATGGAGACTCATCTTGTTTGAAAAAGTGGAATAAGCCTCTCAGATATGTGCACACATGCAGGAAAAAAAAAAAAAAAACAGACTAAGGAGACAGTGTCCTCTTAGGCTTGTAAAGATGAAAACTGGATTCCCATCATAACATGAAGTGCGAATCTTGACATGTGCTAAAATATTTACTTAGCGCAACATACTGACTGCAAAGCAATCAAGTGACATTTTCAACACTGTGGCAATGTTTTGCTATTCACCTCCATTCTGCTTTTGGAAAGGAAAATATCAGTTAAATGAACATGCAAGAACCGGTTATTTTGATTTTTAGGTGACTGAGGATTCAGGCAAACTTAAAGCAAAATGACGACTAAACAGAGTGCCAGAGCAACAGCGACATTTTTTCCAAGTACTAACGTGTTATAATAGCTGTTTTGATGGATATACTAGTGTTATACGTCCAAAACTCATGGGAGATTAAAGGGGTCAATTTAACACGTTTTTAAAAGGTTAATCTAAAGATTCTGTCAATGCTTTATTTGTTTCCTAATATAATTTGTCAGGTTTCATCAACAGCTAATGAAGGATGACTCTGTAAGAGACTATCAATAACACAGATAATTTATTTCCTCAATAAAAAAAACAGCACTTGACTGCATTCTCCATTTCCCATACTATCATCCACACAAAACAATCTGCAGCCACTGCAATTGGAGAAGATCAATTCTTTTAAATACTGTTTGACACTTTTCCTATTAATTTCAACAATGTCTGTAATTAAACTCCTATCCCATATCAAATTTTTAGAGAGAGAGGGATGGGAATACGGGCTTCTCTACACTATCATTTCCCTGCCTTGTATTAGCTGAGTATGAAGCCTGGGAGAATTACCAATCCTGTGAGATTCAATTATAGCCTCACCACAGCAGCATTTGAGAGGACATGAGAAGGAGCTCAGACTGGGAAAGTATCCAACTAGCTTCATCTATCACTAAGCTGCAGACATAAACCTAATGTAGAATGCCAATCCATTGGATGACACCCCCCTCCACGTTCTCTTTCTCGCTCTCTGTCTCTCTCTCTTTACACTCCCTCTCCAAATAATGAATAAACATGAGTGGCAGTCAAGTGTGACGTAGCCCAGTCAGTGGTGGGGTCAATCAATCACCATTCCACAGCTCATTAATATGCATTAGGGGCCTGGAGTCACCTCCTCGGCACCTGGACCTGGGCCGGACACAGAGGAGACAAGCCTCTTCAGGTTAATATTCATGAAACTGCAGGGAGAAACAAGACACATATGCAATGGTCTGGTAGTAGAAGTACTACCTGCATGATATCATGCATATATGTGTGTGTGTGTGGGTGTGTGTCTGTCTGTGTGTACTATGCAAGAAAAGGGACAAAGGGTAGCCTAAGCATTCGAATCATGCTCAGAGCTCACAGATCAATACCACATTGTCCTTGGAAACAAACATTGGGCCTTCTCATTTGTGAACCTGCTCAAGCACATCATTAATCCAGGTGCACTTTTTTTTCCCCTCTCCATCTTCTCTCCACACACATACACATGCACGCTCACACGCACATACGCACCACCACCCAACCTCCTCCACTCACCTACATGTGTCAACAGAGACTGTCACTCACAGCAGAACAGTGGGATTTGGTGGAAGAAGAAGGTTGTGGGAATGAACATCTGCATAACAATGTCAGCGTCTGGTTTGTCTGCTCACAATGTCAGCCGTTCATATATAGCCTTAGAGAAGATTTGTGAATTATTAAAAAGGTTCTTCTCTGGGATGCTTGAAAAAGTTCCCAACTCTGGACTAAATTACTGCTCACTTTATGGTTCTTCTCCTCTGTACGTTTGATTGAGTTAAATGGACATTGGTAGAGAGCTGGAAGAGGAAATTCAAGTTTCTAAAATGCAACAGAAAGACAAGAAGTAATAATACTTGAACAGAAGGAACCACGACCACACAATAAAATATGACTTTACATAAAAATGGTTAATTGTCTGCTGTGCATAGTAAAATGGTAAGAACAGGAAGCATATGTCTGTTTGATATCCTCCTCTTCAGTCTTACAACAGTCCCACTTAACCCAGTACTGACAAACAAAGGACAAAAAGTAAAGAGGCGAGGAGAGGAAAAGAAGAGTAAATAAATAGAAGGGTAAAGCAGTGGGAGGTTAAGATGACAGGGTTATTTACCTAGTATACCTGGTGAGAGATGATGCTGGATATTGTGCTCTGGCTCCCCCAATCCTTCTCTAATGAACCACGCCATGAAGGGCTTTAGCTTGTAAAGCTTGACCAAACCTACGACATCCACTCATCTCTTGGTGCTAGTTCTGCAGGCCTATTCATCTGTATATTCACACAGAGGGGGGACAAAAGGATATTCCATCTCAGCGCGGATGTCATCCAGGCGATGTGAGAGCTCAATAGAGTCCTCCTCCTTGTTCTCATTGAACACCTTCAGCTGGATGTCTAGCTCCTCTGTCTCTTTTAGCTCCTAGAATGAGTAGAGTTGGACACACAATAGGTTGCTGAAAATATAAAGTTATTTAAAAGGTCATCTTGCAGACATGCTTAAGTTATATATTACTCTAGTATTTGTATTGTTGAATCCTGTCAAACTTTTGTATGTCACTGTTAATCAAGCCTAGTGTAAGAAACTAGAATATTAGTGTTCCTGTTATAGCTGTGCAAAGAACTGGGAACTGAGACACCCTGAACCCTCTTCCTAGGTATCCCAGACAGTACCTATTCCTGCACACCTGTTCCAGCCACGAGGGGCTACGGCAGTGCTCTTTACCACTTCTCTATGAATCACCGGCAGCGGAGTTTACAGACGGAGACAGGGCCAAATGTAACCCAATTTCTGCAGGTATCAATCACCCTGCACTGTTTTTTGGGTGCACCATCTGTCTTAAGCAACACTGGTTCGGCGGGAGGTGCACAATGCCACAAAAAAAGGGGAGGGGGGAGGAAAGGAGGTGGGCCAAATACATGTGTCAAGGACTATAAGAACAAAACAAATCGTGCTTTCTTTTTCACTGGAGTTCACTTTTTCTTCGCCAACAGCTACGCTGACTCCTGAACATAACTCATAATTAGATGAAAGAGTGTCAGTTTGAATGTCGGCATTAAAAAGCGGTGAACGTGGCATTCATAAATGACTGTACACTGAGACTCTTTCATATCAGGGGGTAGAATTGAAGATAATTAAATTAATGACAGCAATAATCAACAGGAGCAGCTGGGATGACTTATTAACAACTGGCTCTGTGACACGTTCACCCCACTTGCTACAAATGAGAGCCTGAGTGATGAGTTGGAGCTCATTTGCCTTCTCCTCATGTGAAGATGTGTAGGCTCGCTGATAAAGATGCCAGGGCGACCTGTGTGATGAGGTGCTAACACTGCATGACAGATGACATAATCTGCTACTAGTTATAAAGTGCTACTACTACTTTAATAGTACTAGAACCCTATTCCTGTTTGATTTTAAGTCACTTCAGTTCTCAAACATTGTGAAGAAGATTTCATTTTACATCATTATTTGTTTAGAATGCCTTATTGTTTAACACAACACATTGGTTTAACACAATTGCATGTACTCTGAAGTTGTCTTAAAAATGCTGTTTGGCCACATGTTAACATGTTATAGTACTGTTAACATGTGTTATAGTATAGAACTTAAGCAGCATAAAGTCTGTTTAATGTGTTGTATTGTAAAGCTACCAATCTGCTACAATCTGCAACAGCCTATGATAGGAATCAGAACAAGTGAAAATGAGACATAATAAGAGCTTCTAATTGAAGTATCAAAGCAAAACAGTGTTACTTTTATGACCAGAAGACTGACTGAACTGACTGAAATTGATTCACTTACTGACAAAGGAAAAAAAGTGTATATTTAGGCCACAGCCTCTTTCACAAAGTCACGAGCACAACTTCTCTTTTTTTTCATGCATGCTCTCTGATAGTTTGACGACTCACAGGTAGGATCTTCTTGAGGCCACATCTTAAGAACTCATTACGTAGATGTATCCGGAAGTCCAAGTCATCAGGGGAAGTGACCAGGGCATTAATCAGCTGCATGCAAGCAACCTGTAAAGAGGACAATCAAAACGATAGATAGAGAAAGAGATAAAAACAAATGAGAAATGAGACACAAAAAAGGATATTTCAGAAGTCCCTCTCCCCAGTTACGTTTTCCAGCCCCTCCTGGGGCATCCCAAGGCGTTCCCAGGGCAGATGGGATATGTAATCCCTCTGGTGAGTTTTAGGTCTGCTTTGGGGTCTCCTCCCAGTTGGACGTACCCAGAAAACCTCCAAATGAAAGCACCCAGGAGGCATCCTAGTCAGATTCACAAATGTTCTCAGCTGGCTCCCTCGAACTGTCAAAACTCCTCACCTTATCTCTAAAGCTGCTTGTATCTGCAATCTCATTCCTTTGGTCACCAAAAAGTTGCGGCCATAGGTGAGGGTTGGAACGCAGATCGGCTAGTAAATCAAAAGCTTTGCCTTCCAGCTCTGCTCCCTCTTCACCCCGACGGCCGGTATGATGCCCACATTCCTTCACTCTTGCCATGTCTTAAGATCCTTTTAAGAACAGGATTGGAGACAAAGGGCAACCTTGGGAGAGTCCAGTTCCCAGTGAAAACATGTTTGAATTTGTACCGAGAATAAGGACCCAGCTCTCACTTTGGTTCTACAAGGACCCTGATGGATTGAAGCAATGTCCCCAGTTCCCAGAATGATTGGAGTCTGGATAGTCAACCCAGCAAGGGTAAGGAACTGGACCACTGTTGCACAGGCGAGACATAATCTGCAGTTTAACAGTCAGTCAGGGATTCCTTTTCAACACCCTGGAATATAATTTCTTGGGCATGCAATACCCCAATAATAGGAGCACACCCTCCATTATAAATATAAGATTTGTGTAATGTAATTGTACATTTTGTGTTTGGCCTTTCTCCATTTCCAAAACCAAAAGTACAGAAAAGGGATTGCAAGAATGAGGTGGTAAGATATATAGAGAGAGACGCCAGCAGAGAGATGGTAGAAAGTACATGTCTGAGGTGTCTATTGACTACATGTGCATTATTAATGGATTTATTGGGGGGAAAGCCTCCAACTGTGTGTGGTGTGTGTGTTTCTGTGTGTGTGCTGGGTGAAGGAGGGGGTTAAGAGGAAATCGCTGATGAATTATAATGAGCAGTAAGGTGTTTCAGGGGAGCAAGCAACGGATAAGACGGTTTTCCTTGGACAGACAATCGATAGCAGGCTGAAGGTTTCCCATGGACGAAGTGAAACATTGTCTTCTAAAACCTTGACCCTGTACTGTTGTCTTGTATGTGTTATTAATAAGAGCCACAACTATGCTGATTAAATTCTGTGTGGTTCCCTGGGTTAATCTTATAATTTTTATTGTATTTCTGGATTTAAAGTTTTATTCTGGCACTCAAATTATAAATTCAGATTCTTCCATGTAATGTCATCTTCATACACACTAGAAAATACTTTTAATACGCATTGCCTTGCTTTGCCCGCTAAATATGTTTTCACACTTTTGCATGTTGGTATACTACAGATGTAAGATACTGCATATTCCCTTAGGGAAGCACAAGCTTGTTGCAGTAAAAGACGCAGCGCCTTGAGTAGTCAACACCGGAAACATGGTAGACTTGAGGGCCTCTAAGCAAGTTCTGTGCATTGAAACCTGACATTTTACTGTATCCATCAGAGGCCAGATATATAAAGGAACCTCCACAAAATCTTCACACAATGTATGTGAGTGAAGAAAGCCATGGAGCTCATGAAAAATTCTTTCTCTTCTCCTGCATACAGATTGATACTTACATCAAGCACCTGAAACATACCTCAGTCATGTTTTGTGGATTGGGAAGCATTTGTGTTGGTGACAGGGTCACACGCATGTATCTGTGTTAGATTTAGAGAGCTGCTGCGGTGCCATGGGGTGGTTTCAAAGATCATAATTAAAAGTAACACTGCTGGGACATTTTTTTCAAAGTTGAAACGGAGAGTTTCTCTCATGCTCAGCAGACAAGCATAGCCTGAACTACGACAAAACACATTTTAATCACATTAAGTCTAGTTCTACAGCCCATCACAGGTTTTGGATAAAAAAGTCTATTAATTTCCTTAAACCCCCTACATCAGCGAAGCATTTTAATTTACTTCACAATTAGCAGAGCTTCATTTCATTAATGGCAAAATTTAAGGAAAAACAACAGCCTCCTAATAAAAGAATATCTACTTTCGCTTCCACCAACCGCCTCATCAGTTTCCTTCATGACTTTTCCATCATGACTTCACAATCCCTGCAGTTAAGTTAAGGGTAATTCCTTAAGTAATTCCCTACTTTTGGTTTTACAAAAACATGTTTTAAGCAGTGTTTTTTTATTGCTGTTGTATAGTTTTTTTTTTTCTGCTGTTGAAGAATAGTAGTGAAAATTAAGAGAGGTATGGTGCTTTAGTTGCCCTTTTACAACTCCTCTGAGACGCGACTTTGACAGCAGTGTGGAAAAAAGCGAGAGGAAGTATTTGTAAGATAAAAAAAATGAGCACAGTAGTGAGACGAGGAGAAAATGTGAGAAAGAGAGAAGGAAGACAAAAAGCTTAGAGGAATTCAACATCTCCGCTTTTTTTTTATTATCGTTTCCCTGGTGTTCGCAAAAAGAATAGGGTAGTTCGGTAGAAGCAGGTGTTTTTGATTAAAGCAGTAGTGATGGAGCTCCAGGTGCATTTCAATAGCCAAGCGATCACATCTCATCATGTGCAAGAGGTGCAATGGTGTTGACAAGTGAACCAAAGGCACGAAGAGAAGCAGAGAAAAACACATGTATGAAGACAGCTGAGGCTGAGGTACAATGGGCCGCAGAGTGACACAACTGTCAATTTCAGTCTTACCTGGCATCGAACGTGGTCTTCATGACAAAACAGAACTTGTGTGAATGACACTATGTCAGGTTTCTGTCCACTGTACATGGCAAAACTCCTGCTTTTGTTAAGAAGTTGCTTGCTTTTTTTATTTTGGTAGTATGAATCACTGTGTATGACTATTCAAGGTACCCTGAAATGTATACCGTATCACAGAATAAGACACTATTCAGAACACTCCTGCAGACTAATAGTGGTTAGAGTACTGGCCATGAACCATAAAGGTCACTTTTATTCTTCAAAGGAAACAATCTAATAAAAGGGCAGGGATGATGAATATTAGACACTGATGTTAACTGCTTTTTGGTGTGCAATTCCTAACCTGCAGCTGCTGGGCTTCATGGTTCTCCAGTCCTTCCACAATTGAAGCAAATCTCTCTTTATTGTTCCTCTCTGCAGCAATTGTCATGGCAGCTAGAATCTTATCCAGGCTGGAAGAAAACAGAGAACAGGGAGCAGGCGCAACACAAAAGTCAACAAACACTTTTATCACCTCGCTGACAGGACATTTACTCACAATTTTCAGCTCAAACACCATGTATCTTATCTTCCCTGGTGTGTTGGTGTGGACATTTGCTCGGCCAGTCTTTGGTCAGCCTGACAAATGCTACTGCTTTCCATCTCTTTGTATGCAATCTGGTCTATTATTGCTGCAGTATCCAATTTTGACTTGATCGTGCTTGTTACTAAGGTAATGCTAGACAAAAACAGGGTTTTACTGCAAATGTGTTCCGTTGTCAAAGCAATTGGAGTAGAGTGTATTTGGCTGTGTGGGTAAGGGTGAAAATTAATGTGCAAATTGACTGTGCACCTATTGAGAAGGTAAGCAAATTAGAGTACTTGCAAGGGCTCAAGGCAGCTCAGCTAAATAGGGCATTGGACAATTTCAGCCTCTAAATTGTGAATGAAAGATAAATCCTGTGCTGAACACACACAAACACACACAGAGGACTGCAATAAAAGTAAATCGATGTCTTATGAGCACTTACATAAATAGTGATTTACAATATGTGTACAGAATAATTGGTAACAGGTGGTCTCTCTGTCACTGCAAGGCCACATCTGCTATTATGCCTTTATCAATTGAGAAACTGAACACCTTAACTCCCCTGTCCTCAACCTTCTTACTCCCATAGGTACAAAAGAGCCCTTAGCCTGATATACACATTCCCCTAACTGTTCAAATAATTAATTTAGGAAATAAACAATCACACTAGGCCAAAATGTTAAAAGGTCACCTGTTTATGCCTGTGTGATACATGCCACATTTGCTTGCTGTTGCCATTTTTATTACCTTATATCAACCCCAAAAAATATGATTTTCAGGATGACAAAACACAAGCACAGTTGCTTTGTGAGCGAGGTAGATCATGTGTCTGACCAAAGGACTGTATGTGTCAGGTAAGCCTGACACAGAGATAAATAGAACGGCCACGCTCTGTGATAGGGGTTACAAAGTCAGAGACAAGGATGGGGAGCTGCATACTGAGTAGCTTTAAAGCCAGTTCAGACGATGCTTCAAAACAGGCAAGATAGATCTGCTTAACTTGTCATGTTCCCTTTTGATGCTGTCAGCTGAAGTGGGTGTTGAACATGAGCCAGCGTCACAACATTGGTTGGCAGAGAAGTTTCTGAGAAAGAAAGTGACGCCTCAGCTCCTCTGGCTGTCATTTCTACGGGATATGAACATTTTAATGCAGGGCTATGATCATGGCAAAGATTTCCATGTTTACTTCAACTTATTCTTGAATACTTTGAGAATGGATCAGGAGACAGAGATTTTTATTATCAACACCCAGTATCTGGTTAAATATAGTCTTGTGTGTGTTTGTATGCAAGCAGCAGAAGTCTGTGTCTGAGTGTTAGAGTCGTGACTGCAATAGACGATATTCATATGGTTCTAATTACTCATTCATTGCATCAATGCATCGATTATATACAGATTCAACTGCATCTACCGTAATCATCATCTATCGAAAGTCATAATTAGATTGAATTCAGTTGACTGAGCAATAATCTATTTGAAAACAACACTCTGAATCAAACTGATTGGGATTGGTTGTCTGTATTTTGACTTCCCAAAAAGAAATGACACTTTGCTAAAATGGGTATACCGTGTAAACTTTGTAAAACTGGAATTTAGTACCTCGAGAACGCACCTGATAATATAAGGCAGCAAGTTCAGGGGCTGCACCAGGTTCACCATTTTTAGTGTTTGCATTGTTAACTTGTTTAAACGGACAACACAAGATGCAATTACGCACAGCATCACAACATCTAAAGACGCATGTGCAAGCTCTTAAATAAACTGATAAACTCACAGGTGTCAGAAGGGCCTACCGTGCATGTAGAACATGTAGTTCTGCTGTACATACAGTTTGGTAAACAAAGTTACTGAATATAATCATGATTTTAAAAATCTGAATTGTATCCAAGTAACACATTAAAGAATGTTCTTAAAGCCAATAAAAATTAGAATTGGATTGGGTTATATTTATGCTAAGCTTAAGATTCACACTTGATATTCTGTAAGTTAACATTTATCATGACACAGCATTTTGGAAAGCATGCACAGTCACAGAACTACAAGCATAAAGGCCTATTTGGATGGTCAGAGATGTGAGACACACTGCTGAACTCAGCTTCTCTAACAGAATTTGTGGGTTTGTTTATTTCCACCACTGCATACAGACTGACTTTGAAGTGCCATTGTTATTCTAGTCTGGCCCTGTGGGAAACAATAAAAAACACTCCCCTAAATCCAATTTATAAGCTGTCAGCCAGGTTGTGTGTCCATGGCAAACTACACTGAGTAGTTCAACACATTAAAGAGGCTGAACTGCATCATCTGACCATGTGACTCAAAAGGATTTCTATACTGTCTGAGGTACTCTGTAAATGCAGTACATGCTCACAGCGGGCAAACATGGGTATGCATGTGATCCAATATCTGTCCGAGAACATTCCACCCAGTGGGACAAGACTGAAGCAATAGCGATATTCCAGTGTTTACAAGAAGCAGTCATCTCTTTGCCTCTTGCTGTTTCAGAAACATTGCAGAGCAAGTAAACATAGCAGAGATGGACCATATCTCTTTCATCGTTCATTTTTTTTTCATCAGTCAGTATTCTGAAATGGTGTTGTGCAGTTTCCATATCAGCTGTGATTTACTGAGAAAGATAGGGAAACACTCAAGTTTAAATAGAGAAAACTTTGATTAGAGCCGCAGTGGTTCCCAAACTTTTTGTCGTTCCCCAGAAAAATTTCCTAAACTGACCCTCTAACTGTGACAAAATCTTTATCTTTCTAACGTTTATATACATAACTTACACGCTGAGTGGACAGCCATATGATAGCCTATCTAAAGATGTCTCTTTATTAGTATGCGAGACGTGAGAACGTCTGCAAGAGCAAGATGCGTGAGAATGAATGTGACAAATTATCAGGTAATTAGACATCAACTTACATGTTTTCCTCTCCAATAATACAGAAAGCAGAGAGAATTTTGACAATCTCTGTCATCATGTTGGTCTGTTTGGGGTCAATTGCTCGTGCCAGCAGCAATAGGCTCCTCTCATCCCCCAGGATCCTTTGCAGTCCATACTGTGAGACATGGAAGGGAGGAGATTGGATGGGGAAAAGGTCCATTGAGTATAAATAATGAGAGCATTTGCATTCATGGAGAACATTCACTTCAAGTAAAAAATGAATTATACGAAGAAGCGCTAATGTACGTAAATTATAGTTAGCCTTAATTTTCTTTTAAGGAGGGACAACGAGGCCATGGGAAAAAAATGGAAAGGATGATGAATTAATTTAATTCAGGACAGGACTATAGGGACAAATACTTATAGTCTTCTGTACCTGTTAGTCTCCCCACAACTGAAGGAATGGGCAGAGATGACCACGTGTGGGGATTAACTCTAAGAGAAGCAATATCAATAGTTCATCTATCCTGGAAATGTGTGCCACTTTTGAGAAATGAGCCAGACCTTCCCAAAAAGGATAATTAAAAGATGTGAGACTGTGGGCTTGAAATGGTAAAATTAGCTTCACTTTACTGTCTCATTATCCTAGGCTTGTCAGAGTCCAGACTCAAATCAGGTTTGGAACACTGGCCACCTGAGCTATTATTAGAAGATGAAGATGTTTCATATAAGTGTACAATAAGTGGCCTTGTTTGAGCTTTTTTTATGCATTTGTACATAACACTAGACACTGTCAACACCACTCTATTAGTAAATTCTAACAAAAAAATTCAAATTTCAGGGAAATAACATTGTAATCATCTCAGGCTGCATAAGATTGCATCCAAGCAATATCATTTCATCTTGCAGATACACTGAAATGTATTATATCATCAATCACTTGTGTGGGTTGTCTTGTCATGGTTGACTGATACAAACCTTATTGTTCATGAAAGCTTTCAAGCATTGGATGAGTTTATGCTGGTTCCGTTTATCGATAATCTCTTGCCTAAAAAACAAACAGTGAAAAGCACATCGTTATTACACGAGCAGAACCTGCTATAATAAAAAAACACATAGAGATGGGATGTCAGAGGAGATCACTCACTGTTTCTTGTCCAGCAGCTTCTCCAAAGCATCCAGAAGTAGGCCAAGACCCTCATGACCAAAGTTATTAACCCAACTAGAAAGAATACAAAGACAAACAAAAAAAATCAGTAACACAATATTCAGTCACAATTGTTATTGCTCTGCTGGTTTATTGTACGCCATGTTGATTCACAGAGGGAAGCAAACACAAACATTATTGCATTAACCTCGGAGGAAATCCGTCATTCAGACTAATATCAAAGGTTTAACACTCATTTGGATGAATTGACTGTTGTAGTTTTTAATTCCTAACAGAGAGAGCTGCAAATCAAAAAAACACCATGCCCTCCCTGATACTGAATACAGTCTGAATGAGTTTGGATTTAAACTGTACCCATCTACAAGCAAATGAACACCCATCCATCTTAACTAGTGTTCCCATCGCTAAGCAGTTTGTATCCAGGCCCCCCTGTGAGCTGCTATGTTTCTGTGCCAAAAGATTAAGCAATGCAAGAAAGATAACACTGTAATCGATAATGGATCGCGAGAGATAATTGGCTATAAACCACAGTGTATCAGGAGACGGCAAATGATCCAGTACAGATGCGCCCGTTTGTCTAAGCTAGAGAAGGAAAGAGGCAGGGGGTGGGTGGGAAGCACAGTGTGGTCACAGCCAGATTATGTCATTAGCATTACTTGTTGTCAGGGCCCTAACTGTCAATAACGCAAAATGCATGGAGCAATTTTCTGACATTAACGGGGCATAAGTCAATGATTTATCCCGCCTTCCTGACAATGATTTGAAATAATAATGGTTTGAGTATTAAAGTCATTTGTATTGACTCACTGAGTCAGAAGAGACCCTCAATTAAGGATGAGATGCATTAGCCTGCAGCGACTGGCAAAGTTGAGGTGAGCTATTTCTTTGATCTGTGACGAAATTAACACATGCTAAACCCACCCCTCCCCCCACCTACCATTAGTCAAATTTCATTAGCGGACACACAAAACCAATTTATAAGTTATTGATATTTAGTGTAGTGTATAATGATGATCTGTTTTCGTAATAAAAAACAAATCATGATGTTGTAAATTTATAAATGTCTGTTTACAATAAGGCATCCAGTTTGAATGTCTCCTTCCAGCATGTGCTTTGCACATATTTAACGCCATAAAAGGAGAAAGAACAAACTGGCTCAGTTTACTGCAGAATAACAATGGAGTTATATGTATTTGTGATACAGACGTGGTAGGAGTAAATGAGAGACTGGGACAACAAAGACGGAGAGGAGGAGGCATGGCTGAGGGAGCACAATTCAGTAAATCCACAGTCTTTGTTTATGCTTCTTAGTAATGATGGTAATGTCAGTCTTCAGAGAGCTGGAAATGGAACCAATATTTGTAGAAGAGAAAGTGTGTTTATTACACAGCGTAACTGCAATGTGAGATTTTGGGAATGCTGTGTGACCTCAACAAGGTGTGTGACAACAGCACAGAGAGGAAAAAGTTGAAGTTCCACATAATTATCATGCCATGCTGCCGGCTGTCACAGCAAATATATAGTATGAATGCATAACAGAGAATTTTTATTTATGTTTTTAATTTAGCTTCGAATCATTGCATCAATTACGGTGATTGCTTTTACGCAAATAAAAAAAAATACCAATAAACAATAAATAAAACAAACAAAGATAGTAATGTCTTCATGATGATTCTCATGATGACCCAGACAGAACAGAAGGAAGGGCTCTGGAGGAAGATAAGACAAACTGAACATCTGGTATGTTTGGAAATGAGCTTTTCGTACACACACACATGCTGTCACACAACAGTCAGGGAAACCACCCATTGACTGATTGTGACCAACAGACTGATAGACTGAAAAACCCATCCAGTGGTAAGAGCAAGTCAAAATTTCACTCCACTACGTATCGACACGAAATTAGTTTGACACCAACGCTCCACCTTGGGAAAAAAGGAAGTCAGATCACTCGCATCTACACTTGCCACATAGCCAATTTGTTGAGATTTTGTTCTTTTTACGATCCATTTTACAGTTCCACAATGAGCGCTGTCACGTTTTTTTATTTAGTGAACAGTTTTTCGTGACACCCCCTGGTGCTTTCAGAACTGGTGTATTTTGACATTCAAATGCTTGATCAAACATCATGACATGAAGTGAGAGCTAAAAACTCAGATGAAGATGAATCTAGAACAAACACACACACACACACACACACACACTCTAAGCAAAACATTACAAGTACCAACTATTCACAAAACAAGTCAGAAAGCTGTACTAATAAACCCCTTCAACCAAGGACGTGCATGAATTAAAACAGAATGTAAAATGGACATTTTCAACTGATGGTGGAAAATGTTTACCGTCTCTCTATTGTTGAAACTGAACAGACATATCGTTTGTGCAGAACATTTTTCAGCTCAAATGTATGTCTTGCTGCAGGTTGCAACATAGTGCGCATCTCCTCAAGGTTTCTAAGGCAGTAAATGTTTTGACTCCTCCCTACATCCCAGACTGTCTATCATTTTCTGTCCCCTCACGTATACCCTTAGGTCCTCTGCAGCTTGCCTTCTAAATGTCCCCAAAGTTACCACAAAGAAAATGAAAGATGGTACTTCTATAGTGCTTGTCCTGAGGCCATGAAATCCCTTATCTCTGTTCATCTGAGAAAGTGCCTCAGTGGCTATTACAACTACTAATACAAATAGCAATACTAATACTAACAACACAACTCTTATTTGTAGTAATGTTACAACTCACTGTAAGAGAGTAAGCATCAATAAAGGTTAGAAGCTTACACTATTACGAGTAATCAAATAACCCTTGTTGCTCAGGTAGTGAAGCAGTAAAACTTACATTGTAGAGGTGACTCATGTTTGGCCCGTAATGTAGCAACTCAACATTAAAGGAACAAGAGATCGAATCCATTCCTTATCAGTCTCTTCTCCTAATGTGGGCATACATCCAAGAATTTCATTAACTTGGGGGAGAACTTGTTCATCTAATATTGATGCCTATAATCCTCTAGTTAAGTGCCACCAAATTGTGTTACTTTCTGAAATCATGTAAATCCCGCAGGCAAAATGAAAAATTCATGGTCTGTCTTAGAGAAGCAATTTCTTATTTTATATTTTCTGTTATTTCTACCGGCTTGATGTAATTATTTTGTAGTTATGCTATCTACTATGAAATGTGTGCATTAAAAATCTCACAGTTTTGCCCAAAAAAGCATTTAGATATAAACAGGATGTGTAGTAGCAAGGTGTATGTTCACTAAAGAACATTATGTTGTGAACTTGCTACTAAACTTAACACAATGAAGTCAAAATGTCTTGCAGTGAGCTGCCAATCTTCCTCCCTGTCAAATAACATTTGTTCCCCAAAAGACTGAAAGACATCGCTGATTTTCTGACAATGTGCTGACATGGCAAATATAGTTATGCATGAGCAAATATTCATCCATCCATCCAATTTCTATATTGCTTATCCTGTCCAGGGTCACAGGGAACTGGAGTCGATCCCATCATGCATTTTGCAAGAGGCAGGGTACATCGTGTACAGGTCACCAGCCCATCGCAGGGCAAACACATATACATACATACAGATCGCCACAGAGAGAAAATATGGAGGAAACCCAGATCATGCAAACTCAACGCAGAAAAGCTCCAGATGGCCAGCAGATTTAAACCTGAGGCCATCTTGTTAAGAGGTGACATTGCTAAGCACTGTGCCACCATAAGAAAATATGCTGATGTACTGTGTATTGGCATGTGTGCACTTTATCTACCTGTTCATGGTATAACAGTATTTTGAAGGTAAACTGTAGGGAGCCTTTTCTGCTTCTTTAAATAAAATCTATGACGTGCAATCAATCACCTCCTCACTCTATCATTTAGACAGTTTTGACATGACTCACTTCAAGGTTTTTCACGAGTAAAATAAGGTGCAATGCACTTGAGTCACCATATATAGTCTCAGTACGTTTCTTTTTACATCCTCTGTTAGACACATACAAAATGCATACATTCTACATGTGCTGTCCTCCTGGTGTGACACCATGTTTTGTTGTGTGTGTACAAGTAGTCGCACAGCAGTATATACAGTATGTAGTACCGTATATTGCTAAAAGTGAGTGCAGAATATTGTAGCAAATTGGGTGGAAGTGCAGAGTGTGTGTACGGTTCTGTAAAACTTGGCAAGGGAAATGTTAGTAAATGATGAAAAGATTACTGCACATCACCAGCCACAGAAAGTGACTTAACAGCGACAGAAACAGTGAGAGGCAGACACACTCTCACCCTTTCCGTTTGACTGATCGCCGGTCTCGTGTTTAGATAGCTTATACACGCATTGATTTCAGTCTATAGACCAGTTTTATTATTCTATCATGGCTAGGTGGGGAGCTTTGTTATTGAAAGCTTCTGTGCAAGTGCAATATCTTTCATATTGTATTACAGGCAAAGCCATACAACTGTCCCTCAGTGGGACTACTGACCTATTCAGTGCTACAATATTCCAATTGAGGCCCAAATCTCTGTGCAACAAATAGCTCTGAACATTATAGCTTGAAACCAAGCACCACCAGTGTCTGCTTAGTGATTTACCATGCCAAACATGGAGCTACATTATACTTTGATCAATTTAATAGCCTGCTGAAATTACTATAATGCACAAGGCATATCAGATGACAGATGTTAGATATAAAATATTTACTGCTTTTCTGTTCATTACATCCTAAAAAAAAAAAAAATAAGAAATTTTGAAAATAGCTAATAAAAGATGTTTTTTTTCTGATGCCCTTTATGGATTTGGTTCATTTGATTAAATATGCAAACTAAAAATGTCAGTTCACATGCTGGTTGTAACTTTCTAACTATTGCCACAAGGTTACATTTTTTGTTTTTTTTTTAAACACAATATAAGTATTCAATACTTGATTTAAACCAAAATAATTCTACATTCATATATTTTTATTTGGTGTGAATAAACAAAAGGAGAAAAAAGGTTTTTATCCATATCAAAGGTCAAGGTTATACCACAAGAAAGCATGCAAACTTGGATGGACGAAAAAAACTACTACTACTACTTTTATTCTGATATGATTCTCACTAGTGCACCAATACATTATACTGTTTGTAATTCTCGTAAAAGTTGGCTGTGCTTGGAGCTTTATGCTACCATTAGTTTGTATGGTATACAGTATGAACTACTGTATGCACATGGTCAGATCACCAGACAGATGAATGGACTGACCAACTATTATAAAATCAAAAATAGTATGGAGGACTGTCCTATGTTTGCATAAGATTTGAAGGTGGCTTTAATAGAAAGAAAAATAGACAGATGAACTTATCCAGTGTCCTATGCTATGAAACTACATGAAGCAAATCCAGACTGGAAAATGAGACTCATACAAGTAGGTTACAACCAGCCAGTGTCAATTACAAAACATATTTCTACAAAATTCTTTTAAAATCCTTCAGGAAATTCTTAAATTCTCCCATACATAGTTCCCTCTGTTGTTTTGTAGTTTGTCATGAGTTAAATATTATATTATTATTATATTATATTATATATCGTCCATGGATACAGTAGAACCAAGGTAAAACGAGGTTGCCAAGATACTCCTTAAATGCACTGAGTATAACAGACACCTGGTATCCAAAATTTACACTTTCATAGAGCCAAAATCATTGACCTGTGCTGTCCTTGGAAGAGAACAATGAGCAGCTGATATCATTCTCATGTAACTCCAGGTAACATGCACTTGCTTTATCTAAATGACAGGTGCTATGTCTCTCCACTTAGCTGTCTTTATAATATCTCAGGTCTCTATCACCTGCTTACAGTTATTTAATATAATGCCTCACAGCAACATGTTGGGACTGGCCTCAGCAAAAAAACACTATTAAAGTATTTTAGCACGCAGTTTCTCTTCTACTGATATTTTATAATAATAGTTTTTAAATGAATTGATCCACTGCAAAAGAACTGTTCTGAATTTAATACTGGCACTAAAGCTCGTCACACAGTTTGAGGACAAAATTCCTGG
The DNA here is from genome assembly GCA_033000465.1 of Sciaenops ocellatus. Taxonomy (NCBI): domain Eukaryota; kingdom Metazoa; phylum Chordata; class Actinopteri; family Sciaenidae; genus Sciaenops; species Sciaenops ocellatus. Next base: position 11,358,081 of record CP136866.1, on the reverse strand, counting down.
TGTCAGCACTCCAAGAATGTGATTGCTGGCATAACCAGGCAAGCATAGGAATGGCAGCAGTGCAATACTCAACAGCAGCACTTTGAACTTATAATAGTATTTGATTCTCAGCTTCATTCCAAATTGTGGCTTGAACAAAGACCCGAAACTCAGGCCTACGGCATTCCTTGTGGAACGTAAGATATCTGTGTGTGCGTGCGTGTGTGTGTGTGTGTGTGTGTGGATGCAAAACAAAACACAATTAGGGCAGAAACAGTGTGTGCTTGTGTGTGCACGAAAGGAGTGTGAGAGATTGGGGAGTGTAGGTCTTTATCAGAATTGAATCAGCTAGTAAGTGCAGACGGCTGACAGCACACCATGCTCCCCAGTCACTTTGAAATGACCCCCCCGCAGAGTGCAAAACACTCTTGAAATTTCTAATTATCCCCTGAACACCACCAAGGATTCCTACACAACAATCTTCACTGCTAGGTAAAGGCAGACACCAGCAGTGCTACTGGCAGATTGCAGGTTGATTGGACCAATTAATTTAATTGTTCGCTATACTGTAAATCTGTATGTGTTGTGGAAGATCAGAGTAAGGATCATCAGGTTTGATGTGATGTATCTTCACATTCCTCAGGCTTCTGCAGCGATGAGTTTCGTCTTTCAAGGAAGAAAGGGAAACGCAGTGGCAAGCACTTCTTTGAAGGAACGGATTCTATTTTCAAAGCCATAAAGTTGCCATTTTGTTCAAGCTTTTGTCGCTGTCACCTCATACAGTGGATGTATAAAACCCTTTGCAAAGTGTCAGTGTACACCTCCCAGAATGTATGCGTATGTTTGTGCTATTATTTGATAGATGATTGCTGGGAACTACTAAAACATTAGGACAGCTCTGCAGCTCTCCTAAATCCTCGAGTATAGAAGACGACTTTCATAGGATGGGAGAGTCGATAAATGATTTTATTCCTAAGCTTAAAAGTAGAAACAAACATGCGTCACTCTGTCAATTTGGACCAGATGGGACAGATTTCCTGCTCAGATGTTTGTTAAATATGGACTTGGGGTCACATGGGGTTCAGGATTAAGTCCCACATAACTAAAAGCATGTTAATATTTCTAGAAGTTTGCATGTAGGCAAGCTGTACTGTTTAAATACATGTTAACACTTTTTAAAAAATGCACTGTATAATATATTGTATTGTGTCCAAAGGCATCCTATTCTCCAAATTTAGAAACAGATATTTCTGAATTATGTATGTATCACTTTGGGGCTATAACAGATATGGGTATCTCGGAGGTTAACAGATGGTGTCATAAAATGAAATAGGCATCACTCTTAAAATATATCCAGACACTGAGGACATTTATGTCTCCAAAAATCGTTTTCACTGCCTCTGAGGAAGAAGGGCGAACGTCAACTGTGAAGTCAGCCGCAAGGGTAAAAACTAGTTAACTTGCTCATTTCTGACTTCTCGTCACGTCCGTTGAAGACAGTGTCATAACATTCGCGCCAATTTTAACAGTCAAATAAAACTCTTAAAAGGCTATAAAACAAGACTGACTGTTACATCCTGAAGAGTGAAAGGCAAAATTACATGTAGATTCACTAATGAGTAAAGTACCTCTGCTACTTGAAAAAAAACAAAGAATCAGAGCAACCTGCAGACCACTGCTAAATGATTGTGTAATTTCCAAATCTTTCCTGTCTTGTTTCTCCTTGACAAGTGACGAGCGAACTAGTCTGAGGCCTGGAGGGTGACAGTGGTTTGTAATAACACTGGGAGTCTAGAGAGTAGACTCCCACAGCGTAGCGCAAAGAAAATTACCCCACTGGAAAGCTTCCACTCCCACTTCACTTCTCTGAGGTCATATTTTATGGCCCAGACAGGTTAGGTCTAGTGTGTCTCTTCCTTCCTTCCTCATCTCTTCCTGGAGGATGTTAAATCGTGGTCGTCATGGTAGGAAAAATCAAATAACTATTTTTCCATTGCTCTACAAAGTGATGGGATGGGAAAAGATGGTGCTTGATCCAGAAATTCAAAGGCGTCAGACTGTCATGTGTCCTGAGGTAGCCTGTCCCCCTGAACTCCACTGAGGACATCTGGTTTTTTAATGCTATTTTTAAAAATTTTAAATTGACACGGGGTCTGATTGGGCTTGCAAAACCACTGCTCCTGGATAACAAAGTGAATACAAAGGACCAATTACGGATGATTCACTGAGATAGGGAGCTATTTCCACATCAAAAATGACAGAGTTGAAACAGTTTTTCATCTCTGTGAAGAAGCCATGTCAGACAGAGCTGGCCCATTGATGTCTACTGTACCTAAATCCTCACACAAGTATCATTCATCAGTGCAGTGTTAACTCATTGCAGGTGCATTGAGAGCCACTACTCACACTTTGTGCCTGCGCCAGACAAGATTTCTGGCCTAAGCTGTCAGGGGGCTATATAAAACCTTTGAGACATTTAGATGCTCACATTTGTGCTAACAATCACAGTAGCAGATAAACAGACGGATATGCTCCTTTGTCCTGGTGTTAATTGGCTGTAGTGCACACAGTGGACAGAAGAGGCCACGGGAGAAAGAGTTGGGAACATTTGTGCCAAGGGAGTGGCTTTTTTGACACCTTTTAATTGTATGAGCAAGTGCCATACATATAATTTAGATCTCACAATAGGCATTTCACTGTTTAAATCAAAAAGTACAATTACACTGTAGATCGATGGTCTAGAAATAACATTTCTGGTCATGTAAGGGTTTATTTGACTGTTACAGTCATAGATTATGAGATGAGGGAATAAGAGAATTTGAGTTTTTTCATGACGCAGGGAGTACCGCCACTGTACTAAGCAGAACTGTTAATGTTTCTCAGTATGTTGTTCAGTGCTTTGTCAAGCTGGGCATTAGGAGAGACAGTGAATAGGACAAGCAGCTTTGTGTTAGCAGGCATAGTAACTTCAAAGCTCGTAAAAAGCCCATCGCTAGTGTTCCATGCAACCCTGGGTGCTCAGCTACAAGCATTCAACTGAGAAAAGCTGGTGAGACTGATTCAGACTCTGAGACACCCTGTGTGGCAGAGCAGCAAGATCATCACAACAACCCACACCTTGAGTACCTAGACACAGAGAGAAACTCTGGTGTCAGCAAATGTCTTCCGCCTCCATATAAAGAACCCACAAGAAAATGCCCTCGAGAAAATGTCTGACTTGTACCGTGAAGATTTCACATAATGAAAAGTTAGGAGCCCAGTTCAATTTTGCTTAAATATGTCTTAGGGATCTGAGAGCTAGCAGATCTAATATGGAAGTCACTGCCGGGATTTGACAGAGTCATAGTGTAATGCTGAGGGCTAAACATAGGGAACTAAAAAGCTGGGGCCATGGATGTGTGCTCTGCTGCCCAAAACCACTAAAACCACTCTCCAGTTTTTATATTGGAAAGTCTATTGATGGAGCAGCAGCTCAGTCAGATCAGAGGAAGTGAGCTTTAACCTTACTGCTTCAAAGCTTAAATGAATCTGCCTGAAATGATCGAATAAAGTGCAAAAGTAGGGTATACCCAATCATGCAAAAAGATTTAAACGTACAAGATACAAAACAGACTAGTTTTGCCTTGGTGACTGCAGAAAACAAAAATATGTTTTCCTAATGGAAACATTAAATCCCTTGTGATATTTTAACATGGATCTTATCACAGTTTCACATGTGAGACAGACAGTAAAGAAACTGTGAAATGAGTGCCGAACTGGAACACAGCAGGATTTCTCTCCCACTAATTGACAAAATAAGAGGGTTGTAATTTTCTGCAAGTTGGCATCTCACTCACGCCAGTGGATTAAGAAATTAATGAAAAGTGGCTAGTCAATCTGACACTTCTAAATTAAGAAGAGAGTATCCAAATGACAACATTAAAAGGCGGAGAATGAAGTAGAGGATAAATAATTGGCTGGGGAAATTCTGACAGAAAGAAGTGGAAAACATGGCAGCTGAGGAGAAGAGAGTGAAAACAGAGTAAGCAGCGGATGCTCCAGGCAATGCCATCTGTGGGTGGATCTGCAAAGGCTGCATGCCACACACCTGTGTGGAACTGCCTGGGAGATAAGGCCCTCAGCACAATGGCCCCGTGGCCACCTGTGCTGCCAAACAGGTGCACAGCCTAGCCAATTAAACTATTAGACAAACACAGGCCTCTGGGAGCAAATTAGCAGGCTGCCCAAACATCACAGGAAAATCAAAAAGCAATGGTAAGCACTCACTGTGAAGAACAATACCACTTTGATGGTGAGACTTTCATTCATATAGAATCAAGTTGAATGTTTCAGTAAACAAGATATTATGTGATTAAAATCATCACATAAATGTTATGTCTCTAATATTTAAACACAGACCATGACTTTATTGGCACAAACAGTACAAATTAATTAAAAAATAACTGCTTACCATGCATTAAGGAATGCACATGATCAGCTGTTTCAGTTGTGACAAACCAGTGCTTTAACTGGTCGAAATAATCAATCAAGTTTAAAACACTGTTTAATAAACTTATGAGAAGGATCAACTTTAAAATATTTAAACTTTTTCAGCTTAGCACCAGTAACAATATGGATCCCTTCTTATTTGTCAAACAGACAATTCTGTAACTGTAAATAACTGTGTGGCTGCTATGGTCCAGGAGGTAGACCGGGTCATCCACTAATCCTCTGGTTTGGCGGTTTGATCCCTGACTCCTCCTGTCCACATGATAAAGTGTCCTTGGGCAAGACACTGAACCCAAAGTTGCTCCCGATGGTCAGGCCAGCACCCTGGGTGGTAGATTGCTGCCATCAGGGAGTGAGACTGAATGGGTGAAGTAGAGGTCCGACTGTAAACCTCTTTGTCCAATAAGGTATAAAAGTGCTGTCGTGCTGTCCATTTACAATGTATGTGGTGTGGCCTGGTTCACCCAGTGTGATAACAGAATGCATCTCTCAACTTTCTTTAATGTAAACATGAACTGCCATGACCATTTCATTGCCCTGGATATCATCTGCATGAGAAGACAAATATATATATATTTTCATATATGTTTAACCTTGGAGAATAATAGCATATACATGCTCTGTCATAACATACTGTATGTGTCTTAATATTTGTACCGTGCTGACAAGTTCCTCAGCTCTCCACTGTACTCCTACATCGAATTATGATATAGATTATATATATACATCATTTTCCAGGTCAAGAATATTGATTGATTTATGATATTTTATTCTACTTCCAAGTCACATAGAGTTTAGAACCATACATGCTGATCTTTCCAAAACTAAAGTGTCTGATGAATACAGAGCCCAACATTAGATTATTCTGTCGACCACCAAATGGTTTGAACACAGACAAGACAATCCTAGACAAAGTTTGTTTAGCCTTTTCAGCTGTGAGAAAACTAGAAAGTAATCAGCTCTCGGCTATAGACTGGCATTTCTGCTGCAATGGGAGTTCGTCTCTGAATAAGAAATAGACTTCACATGTTGACACTATTAGGTACACTTTGGAAAGTTAAATAAATGGGAGCCTATTGTGCACATTATTATAATTAGCATTATATCTCAAAGTATAGAGGTCCCAAAAATATCAATATTCAAAAATATTCATGATTCTAAGGTGTAAATTAAAACACTGTTCTGCCATCTACCTCATGGTTATTTCCAGTATATGATAACATACCGTACAAAGGTTACATTAACATAGTTGAGTCAGAAGAGTAACAAACCAAAAGTGGATTTCCAGTGTGTTGTGATCCATGACAATTAAGCACATTCATATTAATTAGGAGTAACCTTATCAATGTTTCAAGAAAACAATCAGTCCCTTTCCCCAGGAGACAAATAATGAGAGGCGTAGAGCGAGCAAAGGGACCAGTGTTAGTCAACACTTGCATAGTTGTCCTCTACACACACACACCCAAAGGTGGCTTTCTCCCAGTGGAAGACAGCTCCTCCGTAAAGCACTGGTGCCTTATATGCTGGTCAAAGGTCCAGCCATTTGAAAAACACCCACAGGGCAAGCGTGGCCTCACTTACATCCCCTCGGCATCAGTTGGCCTTTCTGTCTGGATAGGCTGACTTGACTCCCCGCAGCTTGTTGGAAACTGTGAGACTTCAGACCTATGCAATCACTCGGGGGATAATTACTTAGCTGCTTAGATATTGTTAATACTGTTTGGTATACTTTATATGAAATGTCTTTGTGTTAGTGATGGTTCCTATCACCAGCTAGTGTTACCTTGTTAGATAACTGAATATTCTGATGTGACTCAGACCAACTCGTCATGTGGATCTACTTGATTGAATTACTTCCTCTCCTGAGTTTCATATGAAAGAAGGGTGCTGCTATGAATTAAAATGCTCACTGTATCCATTTCCATGCGTGAATGGTTGTGTTGACCACCTATTGATGGTGTGAATGTGCACATTTCTAGTGGCACTCATCTTAAAGTAGGGATTCAGCAGTAATGCTGGTGGTAGCACATGGATTAAATAAAAGCACCTCTGGGGACATGCTGGTGGGTCCTTTCTCTGTGCCCAGGGTGAACATTAAATAGTATTCCACTTATCCGATAACCATTTAATATGCACCATTCATTGATTCACATTAAGAAACATCTCCTTAACAGTGGCCTCGTAAATAATTTAAAGGATCCGCTGTCACATAGCCGTGTTTCCACTGTATGGTATGGCTTGGCTTTACTCGACTTTGGGTACCAGGTACATTTTCTTCAATTTTGGGGGATTCTTAGCTGATCGACTGCTGAAAAAGAAAGAATTTGTGAAATCCTACATCAGAGTGCAGATGATGAGAAGACTGTGGTTGCTTTATGTCACGTAAGTGATGATTTAGATTGGAGTGTTTTCACTCCACCGTTTAGTATCGACTCAGCTCACAACCTCCACTGAGGCAATACAAAAAAAAAGAAAGAACCAGGTACCAGGTCCTATCCAAAACTTTTGAAAATGGAGCACTAAAAAAGAGCAAGTAAAGTCAATCCGAGCTTTATCATGCAATGGAAACACGGTTTTTCGTTGTACAATGGGGACCAGATTAAAATTGAAGATCCCATTTCTAAGAGAGAACGTAGAGAATTTGGGTAACAAGTAGAGACAGGGCTTAAAAAATCAGTGAAGGTTCGTAATGAATGACTCAAGAACCAATCAAGACTATGTCTGACTACAGTTTTATATGGGTTTATAACAGATTAAAGAGAAGAAGTGCAGGAACTGGCCGTTTTTAGTTTGGTAGACTGGAGGCAGGTTGTACACATAACACAGAGCCACATGCTTATTATGGTCTCAGAATGGCTTGCTTTCTGATGTGAAAAACTAGACATCCTATCTATTAGAGCATAATGGACAGAGTCCTCTGGAATGACTCCTAGTGACTGTTAACTTGTTTTAGTTTGGCCAGCTACACCATTCTCAGTGCTTGTTTAAAAGCTGATGCTGCGCATCATTCTTGTGTATCTTCGCAGATCAGTCCACATGGAACAAGTTTCCTTTATATACGTCCAATTAGAAACACAGATGTTATGGAAAAAGATGTTTTCCCGAAGACAAACCCTGACTCTGATTGTGGACAACATAGTGGATAAACCATATATCTCTCTTCAAAATGTAAATAAATATACAAAGGAATAGAGCTGCATGAAATGTCAAGAGTGCAAATACTTTTCTTCATCTTTAAGATATTCCAGGTGCATATACACCCACACAGCCCTGCAATAAATCTTCCCTTCATGAAGGTTATAATATTCTGTTTTACAGTGGTGATGATTCAACTATGTGATCTTTTTGGAAGCTGTAATTTGCGTTACAGTTGAAATATACCGCTTTGTACAGCGAGGTGTTTCTGTTATTAAGCCTACCCTTACTAATATAAATGATGTGGTCAAAATAATAGAAATACTTGTCAAGAATACAATTCGACTGCACTACAAACTATAGCCTCCAAAATGACCACATGGTTGAATCAACACCTGAACATTACAACCTTTGCAGATGTAGAGGTTATTATTAAAAAAACGGCACCTGATATGTATGTATTTATACTCAAGGCATAATTTATACTTCATAACTTCCATATTGCTTTCTAAACAACTTTTACCTATTTGTGTTTTGATCCAATAGAGACAAACAGTAGCCAACATAGGGCAACATTTGTGTTCACGATACACAACATACCGTGATCACTTTTTATATTATATATTACTGTAGATAGTAGATTATAGTGCAGTATTTTCGGTTGTGAATATCTCGTGTGTGCTAGTACTTTGTTCAAAAATATACGTTCCTTCAGCAGAGGAAAAGTTTATGGATAACTTACCAAACATAGTGATGTTTATCCTAATCTTTGTAGGACTGGAAAATCTAAAACTACAGTTGATCCTTCACACCAAGCTCTGCATCATCACACCTCATAGTGTTTTTACACAAACCTTCTATTATCGTGTCAATAGTGTGACACTCTAATAAGTGCTTTGAGCTTCTGTATCTGTGGGTATCATTACAAAAAACTCCCAGGTAGAAGGCACAGTTTGTAGTGTGTGAAAAAAGCTTCAGTTACTAACCTGACAGGGTTGCTAGTGAGAGACACTCTGAGAGACTCCAAGCAATTGAGCAGCTTTTCTTCTGTGATGCCAGAACGCAGCTCATGGACATATTCCTGGGATGAAAGTGTACACTCATGCTTGCTGTTTCTCAGTCCACCCTGAAAAAAATAAACAACAGGACAGTTATTAGATGAACATCACACACTATGACCTCAACACACACAGTAATGTTTAAAAGAAAACAATGGTAATCAATATCAAAAGAAACTGAAGTTGAAAGAGTGTATATCATTTGCATTTGCATCTTCCTAAATAGGGCAGCATGGTGGTAGCAAGAAGGTCCTTGGTTCAAACCCAGCCCTTTCTGTGTGGAGTTGGTCTTCTATGTTTGTGTGGGTTTTCTCTGGGTGATCCAGCTTCCTCCCACATTCCAAACATATGCAAGTTAGGTTAATTAGTGACTCTGAATAGCCCATGGGCAAAAATGCGAGTGTTAATGGTTGGTTGTCTCTATATGTCAGCCCCGTGATGAACTGGCAACCTGTCCACAGTGAAACCCGCCTCTTGCCCGTTGTCAGCTGGGATGAGCTACAGCCCCCCGCAACCCTCGTAAGAATAAGCAGTTAGATGATGTAATCTATTTATGGATAAATCTTCCTAAATGCATAAGGTAGAAAGGTTAATGAAAACTTACAGGCCAAAAAATTAGAAGAAATCTAAATTTTCTGTCACATTAAATCCGACTATTAACAACAGACTCAACATTACTATGAAAAGGACTTCATATTGCAGAGTGAGTCCCTTGTGTCCATAGTCGGTGTGTTTTTGTAAGATGACATATGATAAAAATTGTTACTACACTTTTGTATTATTTTAGTTCCTTTGTATATTTTATATACTATATCCTATATGTTTGTGTAACAGTGTACAGGAAGGGACCAGAAAATACAAAAAATACTTGCCACCATGGTCTGAGAAATTGTGTATATTCACCCTATATAAACTGAACTGTGCTACCTTTGTCTTTGGATCATACTTTGGGTTTGACCACACATGAAAAAAAACAGCTTTAAATAAGAATCAACATGTGGCCTGATTGATTTCACCTTTGTTGGATCCAGGATAAAAGAATCTCCCTTTTCAAAGTATCAAATTTGGATTCTCACAAAGGTACTAGTAATAAAAGCTGATAAAACCTTCTGTGTTTTAGAAAAAAAGGACGAGTAAGTATCTAGAGATGTGTTGGCCAATTTCTGCTTTTCTCAATCAGCCAATACTCTAATGATGGACTACACTCACAGAGAGCCAAACACAGGCCCTACATGCTATCTGCGGCAGCAGCTCCTGCTTGAAGTAAATGGATTCTTGTGTATAATCTCCACAGAGGGCTCTAGGGACATGTTGCTACACCGATGCTTACACAATGAGACTACCTATTGGCAGCAATTCACACACTTACACCATTGCAGGAAAACACACATTTACACACTCACTCTCCTAGCACACAGTGAAGGCAACATAGTACATTACATTGAGCTACAGCTTGATTCCAAAGTAACGATTGATTGAATGTATTGTTGGTCTGACAGTGTTTCCATGCAATCCAGCAAACAACAAACTTTTGATGAAGACAAATTTTGCATGCACAAGATTTGCATGCAAATAGATCGATTTCACTGCATTATCTCTAGTCCCAGTACAAGCTCCAAGAACAAATCTGTGTTAAATTAGTCCTTTTCAGGTTCGGTTGACAAAATGAGTTACATTTCAGGTGGGGGTTGACTCTAGGTACCATAGAAAACAAAATTAGAGAACACACTGCAGAAACAGCATCGCATATGCCTGAACTAGACTGCTAGACAAAATCATCTTTACTGTGTTCATTCCTGGACTGCTGGTTCCCCACAAAGTGAGCTGTGCTAATAGGCAGTTTGGGAAGTAATAAGTTAGCTCATTTATCTGGAGAAAAGAGAGGCCTGCTGTTCTCCTACAATGCACAGTCAACATGAAAGAACCCTTTTTGTTTGGTTTTGTTTTATTTCTTTGTTGGAAAAAGCAGCAGTAGTCTAAAAACAGCAAGCTACCAATAAGTCTGTGCTTTAGGTGTAAACTGACTTCATAGTTTGATTGCCTTGATAATGACAACAAGTATTAATGTCATAAAGGCTGACATAAAATCATGTTATTCAAACTGCACAGGTGATTCCTGGCGAAACCAAGTACAAGTGGTGCCTCCTTCACAACTAGTATCAAAATTCTATTTCCTTATTCACAGTGAAAATGTCAGATATTTTGCGAACATCACCAAAAAACATGCACATTCAACAAGTAAGATTTGATCTTACTATTCCTTTTGTTATGCAAAGAAGAACCATTATTATTTTTTTCCTATTATCATTGTCTATTGTCACTGCTATTGTGGTACGATCAAAACAAGTAAAATACGAAGTTAAACCTGAAAGTGTACTTTCATGTAATTGTGTAGTTTCCCAAACTATACTTTTATTTTGTAAAAAAAAAAAAAAATCAGTTTTTGGTGCTTCAGTCTTTTCTCCGTCTTTCCCAGCTCGATCTATACAAATACTTACATCGTTTTCTCAAGCACCGTAGGGTGAATGTGGCGGAGTGACTGGCTTAGCTTTTATCTGACTGGAGGTAGTTATCAGGCCATGGGGGGAGGTAAAAATCCTTCTCATTACTATCTAGATTTTTCAACACCTACCACAGGTATGTTTGTTGCACATTTCTGCCTAACACAATTAGCACATGCTTTTTTTCATATTGATGATGAATGGTGGGACTAAAAATTAAAAAAAAAGGATTGAAAGTGAAAAAATAGAGATGTGAACGCTCAGTTAGAAAGAGAAGAGGGAAAAAAAAGACACTCCAGATAATTTGCAAAACCAAAAGGTGAAATGTCAGGACTTGAAAGAATGTTGAACTGTCTTTAAAGCAGCTACAACTACAACAATCACATTTTTCTGCATGTTTAAGTCCTTAAAAAAATCAATGAGTTTTTAAATCACTAAATGGCAGTGCTTATTTCTTAAAACAAGAAACAAAGTTCATGTCTTTGTGTTTGACTCACTTTTGAAAAATGTACTCAGGAAATGTATCCTAAGACGTGACGCTGTGACGCTGTGTGTGTCTGCCAGAAAACACAATGTCTTTCTATAGACTCTGAATCGGGAAGCCACAATCTACTTTATTAACTTCAATATGTATACAGCTCCAATAATTAGCATTTTTAATCTCTCGAGGGTTACTCATAAAGATGTCTAAAAAAAAAGATGTGTGAAAACATTCTGTATTCATTTCATGATATGATAATCAGCCAATGCAGGCATAATGAAATTATTGTTTAGACTCAGCAGTTAGCTAGGTCTATTTTAAGGATGTCTTTTTTTTTAATATCTGTCTAGAGACAGCTGATGAAAACGATTAATTAACCTATCCCTGTCAAATAAATGAATAAAAATATGCAGTTCTTATCCATAGATTAATTTTGTAATTACAATACAGTTTTATAACTGAAATCAAATAATTCGTACTCTTGCTATCAAGATAACAAATTCCCATTTTTACAAGAAAGACTTGCCAATGTCACTGAAAAAGACTTAGGACTCTATGGCTAACCACTACTTAGGATTTATCCTGTAAAATAATACAATGTACAATAATATACTAACTGGGGACTAGTACTGGGCCGGTCAACATAAACTAGAGTAGAGATTAGAAGCCTAATTTGTCCAAATATTAGATATACTTAGAGTCTTATCTATGTTTTAGTTGTGACACTGACTGTGAATATAAAAACAGCATGCTATGAAAAAGATTTTGGGGACCCCTGGTATAGACTCTGAACCTGTACCTGAACTCTATCTGGACCATTAGGCAGCTGCACAGATGTCCCTTTCTGCACACAGTGCATAAAAGTGCTCATTAATTCAAAACACTTTTAGTAGAATGGGCCTATAGATCCTCAAGAGGGGATCCTTCCCTATTGAGTAGGAGGCTGAAACTACAGTCTTCATTATCCAGTAGGGCCGATACTCCCTGGACAGGGACCTACCAAAGACCTGGGACTAAAACCATTTAAACAGCAGACTGGAACAGTGCACCGCATGTGTCCAATTCAATCACGCCAGGAATGCGGGAACAACATACAGTACATGTAAGTGTCCCTCCAAAAGGTAGGTGGGAAGAGATTAACAACAATTGGTATTTATTTTCTCAGGCTGAACATTGTTGGAGGACAGTGTAACATGCTGCTTGTCCCCTGAAAATATCATTTTGATTGTTGCACTCACCGCAGCAGTCAAGTCACCAGCTCTTTTTGCTGTGGAGAAGCCTACGGTTTTCAAAACACACTGCTGTCAGCAGTGGTTGAGTTTGGATGAATAACAAATACTAAAACAACCGAGTTGGGTAGACATTGGAGAGGCGATATGTCAGCACTGTGCTGAATAAAGCTCGGAAGATAATGGCAGGTGAGATGTATTAAAGCCACAGTGGTGGGTTTCATGCATGTCTGGAGACCAATCACCTGCCATTTGGCCGAGGCTTGACTTAGGAGGTGTTAGAACTTGAGGAAATGCACTCAATGTCTTCGCCAAGGACAGCTTGAAGCATGACTAAGAACTGAAGTTCAAAATTAATTGAAACTTAGACAACACTCATAAAACTTGAACATTCAACATCACTTTTGGCAAAGAAATCAGACCTAAATAACATGAAGATGCTGTATGAGGAAGAAAACTCAAATTCTTACATCACAGTAATTCCATTTTTGGATTTGGCTTTGGATTGGGTGACTGCATTTTCAGACCATTACTTCCTCAGTAATACATAGGGCAGTGAGAGGGAAACACATCAACCACTTTTTATTTATCTTCTTAGCTCTCAGTAGTTCCCAGCAGGCATACCACTATGTCCAGAAAAGCTAGAGCTCTGGTTTCACCGCATGCTCTGACCTCTGGAAACCAAAGACACTGACCATAAACTGCTTTTTCATGACCCTAGGCCAAATCAATGGAATCCTTTGGGATAATATCAACATTACACCACCGCACTGGCAGCAGAGAAACAATCTGAGGATTTGAGGAAGGGGGGCATTACCTGCCGGCTACTGCGTAATAGAGTTTTTTCCCTTCAGGCTCAGAAAAATGGTCAAAAGAGACCCAAAAGAAACAGAGCAAGAGAAGACGGAGGGATGGGGGAGAGAGACGCTTCATGGGTATTGTGTTATGAGGTAGTAACACGTAAAATGCAAAAAGAAGCAGTGCACTCCCTTTGCTTCTTTGAGGGGGATGAAAAAGTGGGGGATATAAAAAGAGAGAGAAAGAAGATGGGGGGGAAAGGGCAGGGCAGAGAGATAGAGCATCAGGAGACACTGCAACCTCAACAGTAGAGGACAGACGCAGCCTTTTGACCACAGCCTAGAGCCTCATCTCCTGCTGCTTATTGAATCCCCTATTTGTCGATAACAGTATTTCCTGCCAAAGAAAATAGTGCTGGGAGCAATTACTTCAGCGAGCCTGTCAATTTCATTTTGGGGGGTTAGGGGAGCATTGAGGCTCATTCCCTCCCCCTCTATCACCTTTGTCTCCCTTTCTCCATGCCATGGGGAGTGACAGAGTGCTCTGCCTTCTATCGAGGGCAGGGCAGGGAGACAATGCCAAGGCTGCTGCACCTCCACATGTCATCTTCACCTGTAATGAGCCTATAACAAGCTGGCAGCTTACTCAGTGCCCAGTGCTCGACACACTCAGGCAGACTGATAGATACATTATTCAGCTTCTTTGTCATCTTACTGGAAAACCACATGGCAGCAATGTGTCTGGCCTGGAAGCTAGAGCTGGGAGAGATAGCTGATTGCCACTGCTTCTTCCATTCATTCAGTCTGTCTTGCCACAGCCTCTTGTACAGTATGCACGAGGCAATCTTCTAAACGCTTTTGCAACTCTCTTATCTCTTACAGTGTTTTGTGATGAAGAGGAGCAATTAGCAAGTGATGCAAGAATAGAAGCAGAAACGTACTGTACTCGTTTCTCTGTAATTCATCACAGCACAAGATAAGCATGCTACAATGATTTCTTTGGTGGCCAATGTGAAAGTCATTCAAATATTTGTGTCTGAATGTGTGCTTATGGCAAAACAATGACACCGGTGTATTCATTTCAATACCTTGACTCACTGCAGCACTGCATACTATTTAAACAAGCACGGATGTACTTATGATGAACGCGTATTTTCAGGAGAAGCAAAAATATAACAACTAAGACTGTAGTAGCACTGTACACAGAAAGAATATTGACAAAGAATATACGCCAAAATGACAAAGATTGTGGGGGAAGTGTAACATGCAAGGAAAACATTGTCAACATTCTGGACTCACAAGTCCATTCTTGGCCATTCTACAGCACCGTTCTCGGGAGGTAATGAATCAAAACATATTAGGGCACACACCCAAGCCCCCACCCCAGTCCCCAAAAAAAAAAGTCACAGACAAAAAGTTATGGAGTAATGAAAAATCTAATTAATCCTTCTTTGTGTGTAATTAATGAAAATTACTAGAGCACCCTACTGCTCTTTGTAAAAAAAATAATAGATACAATCTCAGCAATTAGTGCATATCATGCTGTATGATAGCCATGTTACAACTTAATTTCCTGCTCATTAGGGGTTGTAGATTAGTTGAGAGGAAAGATACCAGAAGAATTGGTAAAAGACAGACAGGTAGATACAAATGGCACACGTCTCACCCCTTCTCTTATGACGCATACATGACCTATAACCAACAACACGACTGTGAAAGGAAATAAGGGTTGCACACAGCAAACAGAAACACATGTGAATGATGCTGTGTAAATGAGTAACCTCACATTTAACACAGACTTCAGTTTGGCATGTGTCGGTAGCAGCAATTGTAAAGGTCAAAGGGAACACGGGTCAGTTGAGATGCTGGTTGGCTGGACGATGAGCTTCCCCAGCCCTACTTAAAGGACAGAGTCCTGCCGGCGGCAGATAAGACATTTCATCTAACCACCAGGGTGCAGAGCTCCCTGAACAGTGGGGGATTTCCCACCAGACCATGTGGCCAAGAATTTCACCCCTTTCTCTCCAATTTTGCCTTTACTCTTCCTTTTTAGCCATTATTTTTCCTATCAGTCTGTCACTGTCTCTGTCCATCGTGAGATGTTTTTAAACCCTGGGTGACAGCTAGAAAAAAAAAAATATGTGTATCTGTACACTCCGGGGGCTTTTTCTTCTTTTTGTGTTTATTTTCTCCCTCTATCTTCTGCCTGTTGTGATCAGAAAACAAAATCTAGAGACAGATTTATTATTTCATGTTTGCGCAAATACAACTTGCTGATAACACAGACACAATTAGGCTAGTGACCAGGCTAGTGGCATTACATCTTGTGTCCAGACAAGACAAGCTCACCACAGCAGAGAGGCAGACGGAGACAAAAACACAAAACGAAACAATGAGGTATTAGGCTGGAAATAGCTTGAAAATAACACCGCACGACTCGCTTTGTGCAAAACACAGGGCAATGGGAAAGGCATCATGGGGTTTATGTACTGTGTATGTGTGTGTATGTGTGTGTGTGTGTGTGTGTCTGTGTGTGCGAGTTGATCCCCAAGGTCCAAAGGAAGAACACTGAGTGACAACAGCAACAACAAAACCTCAAGATATTAAAAAATTCCATTCTCTCTATATTTCAACACAAAAACATGTATTATAGTTTGTAATGGTAATTCAATTACAAGCAGGAATATGTTGCTTCTTTATTTATGTGTGGTGAGTGTACATATGTGTGTACATATAAACATATCAAAAGGTCAGATACAAAATAAATATGGGGCAGCTCTAAACAGAAAAGAACAAGCAACCCTTTTTTTTCGTCTAGAGCAGACATGTCAAACTCTTTAGGGATAATTTCATACGGCCCGCAAGATAATTTCATACGTCTATTATTAATGGCCTGCTGGTAAATTGCACCCCCACCGCTCATACTACAAATCCCACGATGCACTGCAACAGCCGCCACACAGGTCAAGATACTGTCACTGGTCAAGACCTGTGCACCACCCCTCCCCCCGCTGCTTCAGTTGATTACTGACACACTAATCAACAGTCAGCGGATGAACGCCCAGCGACATTAAAGCCCCCCCAGACAATGGCCAAACGAATGGCATATGATTGGTAAGTGTTATGGTAACAACAAGGTTGAAAAACATTCCTCTTTGTCCTGCAGCACTTTTGTTGCAGCCTTTCACCACTCGAATCCTTCCAAAGTCAAAGCAGAAGTCACCTCAAGGGTAACCTGTTTGTGATACTTCCACCTTGACCCTTAGCAAACTAACAACAAGGGTTATTGTTTTTGCGTCTCACCTCCTCCTTTCCTTTTTACACTCTTAACTTTAGCCTGACCCATGCCAGATAGTTCAGGCTTTGAGGAAAAAACAAACACACACACACACACACACACACACAAAACACCAAACATGTCCGTCCTACTGGCCCCCAGATGTGACCAAAGGGAGGGCAGACAAACAGGCATCGTCAGCAAACTGCCTTGACTTTAATCCCACTGAAAGTTAACTTGCAATATACGACTATCAGTGTTTCAAATAGTGGCTGAAAGATGTCCACAATGATAAAAATTTCAGTCAAGGAGAGCTGGATTCTTATTATTCCATGACCCAAGCAGTCACCATCAGTAAAGCTAGGGTAAAATCAAAACCAACATCTGTTTCCTGGCTAAGTAGAACTGAAACACCAAAGATCTATGCAAATAAAGGCAAGCACCTGAACCACTGTAACCCTTCAACACTGAGGAGAGTGTAGGATAGATATGAAATGCTTGTAATGTAATATCAGTGAAACACAATCTTGAACAGTCAAGGACATCGCCCAGAAGAAAAGAAGAGTAAAAGTCAACCAGATACAAAACAACTTTAGGCTGATAATCAAATAAAAAAGTCACAGATGGGGACAGAAGGGAGAGAGAGAGATGTTTGGGAGCCACAATAAGCATGGCAAATGAATATATAAATAAAATATTAGCACATCAACAAGCTCAATTTGGAATAGAACATATCCAAGCATCATAAAATGTGCAGAGGTCAGAGATAATTTTTTTTTTAAAAGGAGGTATCATTCGAATAGTTCCCGACGTATGCATGTATGTACATGCATAAATATATTTACATAATGATCTTCAGCCATTCCCCTATTATTATTTGATGGTAGAAAAGGATTTGTCCATCACAATTAAAACACAATGCTCACCTCTTCTGCAGTAAACCATGCTTTATTCATGCTTCATTCATTAAATAAAGGTGTACTGGATGGTTCTGGATTGTTGCCATGAGCTTTCAATATCATGTTTCACTGTTGTTATTTTCTTTTGACACTCAAACTTTTGAAACCCATCGTTTCAGTTACTTATAGATATATATGAACAACTGACTTCTGACTTATGCACTCCTTTCCAAAAAGGTTGCATTATGTTTTTTGGAGTTTCAGTTTCACACAGCCAGGAAATAAAGTTTGGTTTTGATGCTTCATTCATTGAATAAAGCATGGTGTGCTGGAGAGGGGTTGTGTGATGTGCTTTATTTTTGACGGACTTGCACTGAAACTCACACTGGTCTGCACCTCACTGTTTTCTTCTACACTGAAGTGTTGCGTTCCGATCTAGCCATATACGTACTTAAATTAGAGTTACACGGAGCATCGGTGATTACTAAAATATAAAAGAGTTCAGAACAAAATCAAACGAAGTGGGGTACACGAGGGCTAGAACCGTAACATAATGCTTGACAGTGGGGGGAATAGTGGGCAGCTATTCATAGTTACTGTGTGACAAGCTGCAGACAAACTTGCTCATGGTTATTGTAACTAATGAGTAGGTTTTGGACATACATGGTCTGCTGCTTTAAGAGGGAAGACATTAGGCTAAAGAACCTTGATGTCTGTGGGCACTTGGGTCAGAACTTTTGCCTTGCCCTATTGATTCTCACAGAGCTGAACTTGGACAGAGCACAAAACACTTTTTCGCATCTCAAAGTCAGTAACACATGCCCCAAAGCATGCGCGCACACACACACACACACACAGTACATTCAAAGCCACACGCATTATGGATGTCACACATTGTTAAAAATTGTGCCTGAATCTCACTCAATTAACTCCATTACTCTTTTTTTAATAATGTGATGCATTTTGGTGTGTACTAAAGGCCATTAATGCCACAGCTAATTAATGCCTGACAAGAGGGGATGCTGTAATGCCTGAAACAAATTTTCAGTGCTTTGTGTGTGTGTGCGCACACATATATTAATACGGCTTAACCCACGCATTTGTATGTGCACGCTAGTGTGCCTGTGTTCGTACATGTACGTTTTTGGTTTTTTCAGGGTTTTGTTTGTGTGTGGTGCAGAATATTCCTCTAAGCAGTTCTCCCTGTGCTTTGCAGGACTCATGTCTGCACTGAATTTCAATGACACCTCTATAAAGATAGGAGCAGATGTCAGCCAGCTCGCTGAAAGTCAGCTGGAAGAGAGTGAGAAAAGTAGAGTAAAATGAGTGCACACTAGCTGCAGAAACAAGTCCTAAGTTATGTCTATTTGTAGCAGCGTAATACAAGAAATGTCTATGATTTACTGTAAAGATATAACAAAAAAGAAAATGTCTTTTAACATGAAAAAAAAGAAAACTCTGCAACAGACAGTCAGCTGAAGGACAGGGTTTTGTGAGCTGAAGTTCTGACAACGAGATCATTTTGGAGACTTATAGATTTTTTTTTTTTTCTCCACTAACTCAGCCTAAAAATAAGCCCTTGCACTGACTCACCCACACCACTTTCAAGATAATTCACACCACTCCAACCACTCACTAATCAATTCAAGGTCAGCAGGTGGCTCGATATTGTCCCAAAAGTTCCCCGAAAGGACAGAGAGATGAGGTATTTTATATGTAGATGATGCGAGGAAGTACTCAAATTTCACCAGTTATATAAAAGTGACAAATAATGACAAAAGAAAACCTGAAAGGCATGTTGAGCCATCTTGGCACTTGTTTCCCCCTCATGTACTCCAAGTATCGTGGTAGAGGGGGTTATCAAGTGAGCTGTTAAGCAGGTGAAGTCACACAGGATCTAATTTAGGTTTTCACTGAGGTCTCTGCTGCATTGAGTGCAATGTGAAGGCCTAATGAACTCTGTACTCTGTGCTCTTGTTTCCAGCTCTGGGAGCTTGGGTATGAAGCCAAGAGCTGCAACTGACTAAAAGTTACAGAAAAGGTTTGAAGTTAGGGAAACAATGCAGAAACAATGAATAAATGAGCAAGAATACAGACGTTGGTTTCTAATGTGTGTCATGTTTTATGCTCCTTCGTCCTTCTGTGCCGACCCTCTCCATAACGAACTAACCTTGATAAATCATACATAGAACAAACATGCTTTGAGGGCAAAAGGTCCAGGTTAGTCTGGTATTCTTTTCTGCTCTGTTTTCACCTGTGATTCAGCAGAATAACAACCCAGGAACCAAGAATAAACAACACTTCAATTACCTTTTGTTGATTTAAAAAGTTTCAAGAGATTATGCGTGTAGACACAACGTGAGGCAACAGATCACTAGTAGAACCCCCAACCTGTGAGAGAACAGGGTTAAAGTTTGTCTAGCCATTCTGAGGAATGCGCAACTGAACCTGAGAGTGCTACAAAGGGACTGCGAGTGATAAAAACAAGAGATATTACATAGCGGTTTGTTACCTCATTTTATTTTAAAATACTTCTCACAGGCACAGACAAAATTGCACGCACATGCATGATGCACTCAGACGTGCATAGTCAGTTAGTTTTGCATAGTGTCTCTCTGCGGTCCAGTTTGTGGTTTTGTTTTAGGTGTTGGTTATTTGGTTGGTTGTGTTATTTCTCGCAAACACACTCTTCTATTACGCTCTTTAGGTTTGTCTGCTTACTTCTGTGGAACACCACACTAAAACTAACATGTACTGGATTGTCAAATCACAACAGACTCAGCAACCCTTGAAAATGGCTTCATAAGCAGCTGTCTTTCTTTCAGCATCTAAGTGAGATAAAGTGTGGGTGGCTTAAGATTGGCTTTGTCTTCCTTTCTTTGACGCACCTCGTGAACCCATGTCACCGTGGTGGCAGGTCACTCTCTGTCTTCAACATCTATATAGAGCATGCTGCTGTCAGCATTCTAGACGACAAAGCCAAGCTTCAGCCTGTGTCTCTGTCATTCTTACCAAAGTTTACAGCTCTGTCTGGCCCTCATCTGACAACATCAAGTTGGAAAAGTCCCACTGAACCTGCTCAGTAACAATAGACATTCTATTCTGAGATACTTAT
This sequence comes from Sciaenops ocellatus, assembly GCA_033000465.1. Lineage (NCBI taxonomy): Eukaryota > Metazoa > Chordata > Actinopteri > Sciaenidae > Sciaenops > Sciaenops ocellatus. The sequence continues at coordinate 11,337,122 of CP136866.1, read as the reverse complement.
GGCAATATAGGGATAAGGCACTATGGTAAAGCCAGCACCCAAAGAAAAAATGTCAAAACCGCCAGTTTCAGCTGTGCAACATTCCAAGAAATGCATAAAATGAGCTCACAAAATGTCAAAGAAATTATGCGTACACATATTCCTTAATAAGAAGAAAAATACAACTCTTAGCTCAAGTTTCTCTCTTTTACCAGAGTAAGACGAGCATATATATATATATATATATATATATATATATATATACACATAGATACATACATTTGGGCATGATTCGTACGTTTAGTTGAGAGACTGTAGATTGGTTCCAGCTTTGTCTCCCTCCTGTTAGTGAGTTTGGTTTGCTTCACCCCAACCACACGTCCTTTTACCTTTTGTTGTTGCCCTTTTGTTGGGCTCCTTTGGCACTGTGTGAGGTCAATCAGACTCTGTTAGCTTAGCCATGGCCCTATGCCCCTACTACTGAACAGTGCTGGAGTGGCAACCCAACCTCTTGCATGACCAAAGGTCACAGCCTTGTTGTTTTATTGAATGCCACGGGGGGAATCATCTAGCTTCACCTATATAACAAGTTGAAGGAGGAAACCTGTGTGAAATATAACAAAGGTTACACACTATATTCTATAAGAGCAAGCAGACACCTCTGACCTTCTCTGTCGCTTCTTGACTCACTGACCTTGCGGATGCAAAATTAGTACACTTAGCATACTGAGTATCCTGGCCATCCTAATTCACTTAGCTTAACACATGCATGCAAATTCCAGTGCACTGCCCCACAGCTTGAGTAGGCAGGCCTACACAGCCAGACAGGGTGAAGCATCTGCCTCCTGAAATAGTGTGTAATTTTATCAGTACAACACACAAAACCCACTACCCATCATTCCTTGGTCATCCTCTCTAACCTGAGAACAAACTGCCCAGAATGTACAATAAATAATAAAGAGGGGGGGAAAAATAGGCAGGACAAACTGGGCTCAGGTAAACATGATTTGGCAGGGACATTAATGATGTCCAATCCCTACACAGGTTCTGTGGGCAGATTCTGATGGAGGGGACAAGCATGATTTACGACAATGGTAGTCCTGGGAGAATGGTGATGGGCCTTGCCAGAAGCAGAATGGCTGGTATATGTGTGTTTGTATCTGTGTTCATGTTTGTGTTTACAATGCTGACCCTCAACTTGGACAGGATTGTAAATGGGAGTAGACTGAGCTCTGAATACACAGGAATGTGCACACAAATACCCACACACACACACGCACGCACAAGAAAAGTGAGTTTGTACATGAGCACACAGATATGCACACATACGCACACGTACAAACTCACAAGAAAAGGCTCTGCATTTCCTGAACCTCAAAGCGGTGGGTTGGGTACATTGGATTTAGTTATTATTTCCAGGGCGGTCAGCTTTGATCTCCTTCTCATGTCTGTATTGGGGTCGTCTCATCTCTAATAACCACAGATACATTTCCTCTCCTCTTCCCTGTTAGCTAGATAAATAGGATTTCAAATTGTCTGGTGCTACCCCATCAGAAGAAAAACATGATCTATGAAATATCTTCCCATGAAAAACCCATACTGAGAGATTATCTTCTCATCACAGAGACAGCACAGCTAACAGATAAGGGTGAGAGAGGTGATCTGTACTGAAAGAGAAACACACTGTGTGAAGGAGGATGAAGCATGTGTATGTATGTGCAGAGTTGTGTGCATGTAAATGGAAAAATAGCAAAATAGATTTAGAGAGAAAGTCAGAACAATGCTTCACCAGTGTAATTTCAGTCATTTATGTGTGTTTCTCAGAGCTAAAGGGGCTCCCGTTCTAATCAAGCATTATTGGATGTATTCACATTGAGGTCTCAGGAAACAAAAACAGTTTCTTCTAATATCCACACTATTACTTTGTCTCCATCGAGAGGCTGCAGCCCATTCAATAGCAGTAGAAATACCTATTCATCAAGGCGTCTGTGTCCAGGCCCTACCTAATAACAGATGGAGAGATCTTTAACTGCCTGCAAATGAAGGTTCCAAACTTCAGAGAAAGCACTTGCATCAGCACAGCAACAACTAAACGAACCCTCTCCCAGGTTGGGCTTGACTACTCCAACAAAGCAAGATTAATTTGCCTGTTGAATTGAGGCCGATGCCCCAGCCATGGCATGCTGCCTAGCTGATGTTGAGGTGCAGTGGTGCCTCCCATGCACCAGGAACACTGGTATAATGTCAACAGTGCAGCTTTACAGGGAAAAGCAGAAACTGGCCCACAGTTTTAATGAGAAGAAAAGAACATACATTTCTTTCTCTGGCTAAGAAGATATTAAGTTCCCACCACAGACCATTTATGTGAAAGATAAATGGGCAGTCAATGAGATGGATGTCCACGGAGATGTTCGACTGGGGACACAGATTGTACCATGTCGGTGGTATGGGAAGTGTTATGAAAAAAGTGCCAAACTAACACAAATATTAAGTTTAATAAGAATAGAACAATTACAGCTCTGTTCAGGTGCTATGGCACAAGGGACAATTTAGATTGCACTGAGTAAAAGAAGATTATTATTATTATTAAGTGGACTATAGTGAAGTCCTTTAGCAAAGATTAATTAAAGAGATATTGCAATATCCATGAACTATATCAATATTAACTTTAATAATGTGGTACCATTCAACACACTAAAATTCCAATCAGGAATACAGAGAACACAATATCTGACTTTGGGTGGATTAAATACTAAAAATGCCCCGACCTATGCAAGAATGAAATGTGAGAAGAAATGTAATTATTTCAATAACATCCTCTCATCCCCTCACATACACACACATACTTTGTGTCTGTGAGCTTAACTATTTGAGGCACTATGAAGCTGTACCTTTTCAAGCAGAGGCCGCCACAGCGCTTGCTTCCTTTGCTGGCCTCTTTTTTTCCTCCACCTCTGACAGGTGTGACCTTTCGGCTGTGCTGGTAGCGGCCACTCTCGCCCCCAGACAGTAGGCCTGGATTAGTCACCATCTCTGAGGATTGTGGCGCCTTGCACGAATGCGCATGTGAGGCCCAAGCTCTCTCCAGCATGGCCGAAGGGCCTGCTATGAAAAATAGAACACCTAATGCCTGGAGATAGAGACATTCATCAAAGACCAGGGCCCCTGCCTGCCTGCTTTGTGTGCTGCCTTCCCTCCTTATTCTCTATTCAGTACTGAGATGCAGAAACAACTCACTTATTGGAGAGTCATAAAAGAGAGATGGGGAGTTTTATTATTATTGCTGTAAGAATGTAATATTATTTCTGGACCTTTTTTCCCCAAGAGTCCATTGTTTTTTTAACAACCATCCACATGCTTCAAGTGATATCTCATGTTTAGAAGGAAATAAGGATATCATAGTCTCATGAGAGTAGACATCAACAGATGGATGCGTATAGAGCTTCTTCACCACTCGATTCAGCACAGCAGGGTGCCTCCATTGGCCACCTTTTGAATGACAATTGTAGGAAGACTACTGAGAATACCAGGAGGGAGCCAAAAAAATACCCTGGGAAATGGTAGCCATGCCAACTGGCTCTTAGCAACCAGACCAGTTAACCTCTGCAGTGAACTGCTAAACCCTGGGGTACAGCTTGGTAATGACATCTCTTCCTCTATGTCTTCGTTCTATCTCTGCATTCCTTACTGTTGATCCAGGCAGGTCACTGAGGAATACTACAGTGGAAGATGTGGCCCAATGTGTGCTCATTCAAAAAATATAACAGGACACGGGACTGCTTTCTCTTTTAGTTTATTCAAATTCCACTCTACCAACACAGGGTTAGCGTCTATAGGAAATATCTAAAAGCCTAAAGGTTCTGTGCCATGGGATTTTAGCATTGCCTCGAAGACATGGAAATGAGAGCAAACTTGTGGAGCAAGGAATGTAGACAGCTCAGAAACATAGTTCATACATTGAGATCATAAAAAGATAATATGCATGCCAAAACTCACGCGCTGTGCTCATCATCCTTCAAAATATCTACTACTCAAAACATCCAACTGCCTTTGCAATCTACAACTTCAATTTGCACTTTCCTTATGGAAAGGAACGGGTTCAAACAGCTATGTTTACAAGCACTGGCCAAAAAAGATTGGGCTTCTTTCAGTGGGTGAAGGTGATTTTTCACAGGGCCTGTACATAACAAATAAAGCAGGCTATGCCAAAGGCTAGCCAGCAGGATTTCAGATGCACACACACCATATTTCTCAGTAAGACCACAGCTCCAGGTGCCTCGTGGGGCCACTGCATTCCTTCATCCCTCCATCTATCCACCCATACCCCTCTGTCTGATCCTCATCTTTTCTCTCTCAAAACCTAAGGTTTAGATGGACCTTCAGAGCGAGAGCTCCTGCTGTCATACATCGTTCTTGGAAGAGCGATAGAAAAAGGTGTAAAAAAATCAAAATGAGGCAATACTCAAACAATAGTTCAACAGTGCAACAATTCAAAAATAAATCCTTCCCTCCTATTGTTGTATTGAGTAAACAACCCATGAAGAGGAACTGCAGAAGTGTAAAAGTAGTATTTCACTAATAAGAGCCGACACACTGCAGTGCTGTTTCATGTACCCAAATGTGTCTGTTTGCTCAAGTGACTGAACATTGCATCATGCATGTAGATTGTGTTTGTGTATGTGCCTTTGTGTGTACGTTCTCTGCCAATGCCAAGGGCCTCTCAGACGTGGGGGGTAAAACGTTCTTTGAGAATGGGATTTAGTTACACACAAGCAGCTCTGGCATGGCAGCTTCAAAGCAGAGGCAGGCAGAAATTCCTTCTGTACACGTGTGCATTCAATATGATTGTGTGCACATATGTGTGTGTGATGTGCCTTTTTCTCATGAATAAACCCATTGCCGTTCCAAAAGGGAAGTTCATTTGAAGAGTTTCCCATGGTAGTACCCCCACACAGCATTCTGAAGAAAAAAAACATGCTTGGATGATTTCTAATATTACAAAATGCATGTCAGACAAGGAAACCAGACAACAGAGCATGAGAGGGGGGCATAGAGGGTGAGGTTGGAAGGGGTGACTAGGTGAAGCATCACCAGAGTTAGAAATCGCATAGCATGTTTAGTTTTAATGAACTGGTAATTTCTCCAATGCAGATTCTGTCTTGAGACGAGTGTATCGGTGGAGCTCTTTCACAATACATGACAGCTTTCCTCTAATGCAATAAAGACACAACAGATGCAGGAGGATTTTACCAGGTGAGTGCTTTTCAGTTTGGCATAGACTCACCCACACAGACATTTAAATACATGCATAAGAACATGCACATGCATATTTGTGTGTATGCACGTATATACGTAAACCAACGTCTGTATTTATGCCATAGACGTAGTCTATAGGGCATAGTCTCTCTAAAGTCACCTATAGGTTTCTGAAGACCCAGTATGAAGCTCAAAGCCATCTTGGCAGTGCCTGACTCCATCAGGTCCCGGCTAATCCAAAAATGAGCAAAGACATGGAGTGTGGGTGGAGATGAAGCAGGCCGAATGAAGCCTGGCTGCTAAAACCAGCCACATGTGACGGTATCCACCTCTCACTCACAGTGGCCACATCCTTAATTATGCATAACTTTAAGCTGTAATATAATTTAATCATATAAAAATTCAGCCCCCCCCGTGCACTTGTAATGAACAAGGAAAGGAGTAATAGAGACCAACCATCTTTGAACCAGGCTGTAAACATTTATTTCTGCTCTGAAATTAGGAATTTTAATATGGGGGTTTATGGAGATTGACTCACTTTTCCAGCCAGCCTTAAGTGGCCGAATTGCAGTTTTTGATACTTTGGCTTCATTTTTAAACCACAGAGTTTGTTACTTGATTTAACCACACACAATCATGATCTGCTGAAATATTGAAGTTCAACACCATTTAACATTTTGTACGAGGTGTCAGATTTAGTTGCATACAAGGAGACAGAGGTAGACCAGTATTTTTCCTGCGATAAACCTTGCAACACACACACTGCATCTCTCAACAAAACATTCCAGGTGAGCAGCACAAGCTACTGGTATCTGACTTCTGAATCATGCCAGTGTGTAATAGAACATGAACATATTACTTGCCCCAGAATCGCTCAGCGTTTCATCTCATTCCATTTGGTTTAGCTGACCGTAACTCTGTCTGGTTCCACTGCCCTCGCCAGCCACCACAGACTGATATGCCTCCTCCAAGAGACTGATGAGTAGGCAAAGATTGCTCAAACTTCTGCTCAGTAGGCTACTCTCTGCCAGACAGCCAGCCACTCCAGCCAGCTAAGTTTAAAGATTTATAATTTGATCCCAAAATTAGTTATCTAAATTTGCCTGGTGACAGGGACAGGATTTTATGATTTTTCCATACAGACAGTTTTCTCAGCTGCCTGAAGACTGACAAGAAAAAAAAGTGAAATGAAGGAGTCTGCCAAGATGCCAACCATAAAATTCCATCAGCCAGAGGACTTTACTGCTCCGGGCCCTTGCCCAATGGGCAACAGGAGACAGAGAGAGAGAGTGAGTGAGAGAGAGAAAGAAAGAAAGAAAGAGAGAGAGCTATGAAGAGGAAACAGATGGGAAACAGGAAGAGGATTTACGATGGGTGACGGTCTCCTTTTAACCCCAATATTTGCTAAGAGGAAAAAGGATGGTGAAATTACATTACAGGGGCAGCGATCAATAACCACAAATATTAAATAGCCCCTGAGTCCTTCTGCCTATACACATGGCTTTATGTGAAGCAACACCACTTAGTGCTAGCATTAGCTGGTTTAGTGATACCAGACGTGTTCCTGACGCAATCAAGTGCTACTGAGCATCATGGCATTCTGGCTTAACTTCATCTTTCACGGGTCACTAGCAAGATACTATAAAACCAAAGCACAGAGTCAATACTAATGAGAGGAGACATATTCCAAGTGGAGCTGGTGACAGCGAGTGTATCAGCAGCCTTTCCCACCACTATCTGCCTATCAGTGGGTGAGCAAGGCCATGCTGGAGATTAGGTTTCAAGAGAAATGCGGTGAGTGAGTATGACTTGCCTGTCACTGCATCTACAAACACCTCAGAGAGTTGTCACAATAATGGAATTTTTGTTTGGAGGGATGGTGGTAGCAGTGGGAACAGAGCACAGAGATAAATAAGAATATAGGCTCAGCTGTCAGTGCAGATGTGAATTGGGACACTAGATTATCAAATCTTATTCTACTTAAGTAGAAAAACATCAGTACTACAATTTGTTCTGGATATCATGAACAGTTCGTGATTATGCATCCTTAATATTCAAGTTTTTTCCTTTGTTGAAACCTCACAGAATGCATTTCTGTTTGACCCCACTCTAAACACGTCTGCCATAAAACCAATACCAGAATCAATTTGTCACCACTCAACATGCACAAGCAGAAACAAGGGCTCGAAGCAGATGTTCTAACCTCGATGCTGTGTCTATTTCCACTGCCTTATCCATATTAAATTCTGACTTATGCAACACTTCATATTGATTGTGTTTAATGAGCCCATAACACAATTCACAGAAATGTAGATTTTTTTTTTTTTTTTTTTTTAACCCGGTCTCGAAAAATACTCTAGCTTTGCTTTTAATTTTCAAGTTCCTCACTAAAGTATTTTCCCCTTGTAGCATGAGTGCAAGACTTGAATGATTAACATGCAAAAAGGTGCATTCAACTTGCTATGCACCAGTGACAGCAATAATGTCCCACTGTGGACGCAAAATCCCTGGGGTTTAATCACCTCAATACAAAGACTCTAAAGGAAGAGTGCATCCTCATTCTGAGCAGGAGTAACATTAGTTCAGTCAGGCTAAGACAAGCATCACATTCATGGACTAACAATGGAACCAAGCGCTGTGGTAAATTGGCCTGTATAAGCCCCATAAACCATTTCAGATAATGCGCAACTGGTTAGTGGGCAGGCATAATGAGGTTTATCGCATTGTAAATGCACACAATTGGCCCTGTTTGGTAAAATACGACGAATGCACATGGGCACTGGGGTGTGAACCTCTTTAAGCGTCTCGAAGAATTGTGGCAGCGTTGATGTCGATGTGTGCTTTCGCTAAAAAGCTATCATTATCCAACATGCAAGCTGATTTAAAAAGCTTAAGTAATTTATCATTGAGCGCACGCCTCAATCAAATGTCAAGGACCCCGCCATCCTCTCTCTGCTCTTTGTGCTTGGTATCGACAACATTTGGCATTTTTAATGAAGACTTCCATGAATCCCCAGGATCTTAGAGAGCTTTACTCTATTTCCCCGGGTGAGGGCTCAGTGCCGGCATGAGTGAAGTAAATGCCGTTTCCCAAGTGGCACCCTAAGAACGCACCTGGACTCCTTAATGGAGCCACCCACACTAGTACAATGAATTAACTGACAGCTATCCTATGGAGCTATTCAGCTTGGGTTCTATTCGAATGTGATGACAATAACACCTAGAGAAAAAAACAATACAATGGCAGATAAACAAGTGTGTGAATATTAATGTCGCACTTAGCAAGATCTCTGCCCTGGCAACACTATCAGCAACATCCAGGCCAATTAATTAGCGAACAGGATTTGACCTTCAAGGTGAATCCACTGCAGTTGTTTGTTGATACGAAACAAGGACAGATTTGCTCATTTGAGATTAGAGGGGTGGGGGGTAGAATTAATGGCTGTTTAATATTGGAAGACATTAGGATGCATTTGTTTAATGCTGGGCAAAAAAGCAGCTGAATCCAAAAGCCAGATGACTGGCATAGGAGGAGCAGATTGATTTTTTTTTTTTTTTTTTTTTTTTTAAAGAAAAGCCAATAAAACTACCACCAAGTGACATAGTACTTGAGCCAAAATATTTGGAAAAAAAACATAATGCCTGACAAGGTTTTTGTCATTCATACAGACATCACTGATACACAATAGATATCATATACAAACACAAAGGCTACTATCATTTTATAACAAATATTAAATCAGAAAGAACTTTAATTATCATCCATATTGATAAACTGATAATTCACTTCATTGACAAATAGGTGAATTGTAGGTGATACCCCATATTTCATTGAAAATTGCACAAAGACAGTTTATCAAATGTTAAACTGAGGAATTTTATTGTTTTTGGAAAATTATGTGCCCATTTTAAATTTGATGCCACCAACACGTTTCAAGTGACCGAGTCCCAAAAAGTGACAGGGTCACGTTTACCACTCTGTTGCATCATTTCTTCTTTTAACAACACTCTCTAAGTGTCTGGGAATTCAGGAGTCTTTTGTGTAATCTTTAAAGTGAAATGTTTTCCCCATTCTTGATTGATGTAGGCTTTCAGCTGCTCAGCAGTTTCTTTGTCGTATTTTACGTTTCGTAATGCACCAAGCGATTTCAATAGGTGACAAGCCCAGACTGCACGCAGGCCACCTGGACTCTTTTACTACAGAGCCACGCAGTTGGAATACACGCAGAATGTGTTTTTGCATTGTCTTGCTGAAATAAGCAACGCCTTCCCTGAAAAATAAGTTGTCTACTTGGTAGCATATGTGGCCCCTAAACTTGTGTATATTGTTTAGCCTTAATGGTGCCTTCACAAATGTGCAGGTTACCCATGATATGTGCACTAATGCACCGCCACACCATCACAGATGCTGGCTTTTGAAATGTGCACTGATAAAAAGCCCTCTTTGAAACGTGTTACTGGCATCAAATTCAAAATAGTCATATAATTTTCCAAAATCAAAAACATTTCTCAGTGTAATGTTTGATAAGTTGTCTTTGTGCTATTTTCAATAAAATATGGGGTTTCAATATTTTTCCGCATCGTCATATTTTGTTTGTATTTACATTTTACATAGCGTGCCAACTTTTTTGGAACAGGGGTAATATTTTGGTCTTAAAATACAGAAATCAAATAAATAAAATAAAAAATATGAAAAAATAGATGAAGTAGACAATGTATTATTATTTTGAAAATGAAAGTCAAGCATAAAAAAAACACCCCAATCTACATCAAAGGAAAAATTGATTGAAACATTTCAGTTTTATTATGATTTACCTGAGCAGTGTCTCTCAACTCTTCCAAACTATACTCTAGGCAATAATAAATCAAATACCTTATTACTGGAGAAAAATGGCAAACAACCCAGTAATTGGGAAACACTTAAGTCATCAACATATACTTAACTTCAGCAGAAAATGCTTTTTACCCAAAACAAAAAAATAATCACATGTAAATACGGAACATGAACGTGATACAGCACATGAATAAAAAAAATGGTTTTCTAGTTCTCTCTTCTGTTAAAAAATCTGTAATAAATACTGTTTCATTCCATTAATTTAACCACTACTGCCCCACTTCATCTTTTTTTTAAAAAGGTAGGCATAGTTTGTTGCCAAATGGTGCCAAACATTAGAATATTGGTTTAATAGTTAAATTGTGACATCAGGGCTGGAAACTGAAATGAAAAATGAATGTTTGCATGCCTCTTGATAAACCTTGACGTAACTTGAGAAATCATTTTTGAAAGATATTGATTTTTATGCCAGTATAGAGTTAAAATTAAACCTTCAAATGTCTGCGCATTAATAAAAGGGATCAATCTGTTGCATCATCAACCTCAGCTATACTGTGTCTTTGAAAAAATTCATGGAGACTGGAAAATAAATCAATACTTCTCAACATGTGAAAGGATGTAGGTGACTCCAGCTTTTATTCACCACTATTTACTATGAAGGCACACCATACTGTTCGCACACTACGTCATGAGGGGAAAACACACAACAGCCAGCGTGGTGTCTGTATAATTCTCCTGCACATCCTCTTGCTTCCATATGTGCGTATAATGTACATATGTGTTTCCACATGTGTGAGTGATTTTGTATGCATTAGTACTTGCACACATTCAGACTTCTGTACACAAGTGCAGTTATGTGTTCTGTATGTATTTGAAAAGATGACAGGTGGTGGGAGGGTAGTAGATCTTTTGAGACTTGTCACAGTGTTCCGGTTTATGAGCCAATGACAGGAGACACACACCCATCCACATCAAAGTTTATTACAGTTCATCACCTCCCCACCTGCAGTGTAATGACATTTAGCCAATCCTATAAAAATCCCTGGAAACCTGTGGGTATAAATCAATGTCTTTCCACCTTTCCAGCTGCTGCTCACATTCATTATTAAAGCTTCCACATCATATTCAATAGAGTTTGAGAGTGCTGCTATGACAAGCATATATACATGTATGTATTTATGCCCGTCTTTCCCCAAATCTGGCTAGGGGGACCAAATAAAAAGACATTAATACACAGACATAGAATACAGACACACACACCATACTGCAGCAATTCCCAACCCCCACCCGACCCCCAGCCCTGTGGAAAAAAGGATCAGTGTGTATCTCAGCTGACAAGCAGTTTACATAAAATCCCATTCGTTTCATCTAGGCAACCCTGGTAAGTGTATGGTTTGTTGCAACCTAGTACAGGGCTGCACCAGCTCCACCTGTCTGGGACTGGGGTTTATCTGTTGTTTTTTTGTTTTTTTGTCCACATCTGGCAGTTACCATTCCTCTCACTCACCCTCTGCCTAATCAGATACAGATGTAATGCTCAGATTGAGTCCAGAACATGGAGTAATGACAGAAGTAGTTTCCTTGCGGTGTGTGTGTGAGTGTGAGTGTGTGTGTGTGTGTGTGTGTGTGTGTGTGTGTGTGTGCGCGCGCGCATGTGCAAGCTTGCTTGTGCACCTGCATACATGTGCAAATATGTAAGCTTGTGCTTGGCTATTATATGAAATGATGGTTTTGGTGTGTGGTTCTTAATGCAGTCAGTGACTACCCTCTGCAGGCAGGTTGACAGAACACCAAGCTGGGAGAGTAACAGAGGCAGGGAGACGGGAGAGGAAAGATTATATGAAACAAGCAGAGTACAGTAGCGATTTAAATGCTGTCATTTTCTAAATAAGAAAAAAAACATTTGGCATATGATTGCTTTCAGTTTATATTTGATTATTAAGAGTCATTTATCAACAGCATTTACTACGATGCTTGATGACTGCTTGTGTTATTTTCCAAAGGACACATTTTTAGAACCATTTACCCAATTGATGATCTTCACGCTGCTTTTTGACTACTTACTGAAAACCATTATTTAAAATGAGCCATCATAACAGACAGGCACATTATCAAAGGGGAAATATGTTTTCATTGTAGCTGTATTGTACACATTTATGTTGTTAAAGGGGAAAATGTTTTTTTCCTGTGGCAATCTGTGTCTCAAGTACAGCTCATTTAGGGCATTTTTCACATTCAGCACATTCTGATGTAAATGTTAGCTCCTTCCAAACAATATAAATTTCTGAAAAATGATGATATGCTTCATTATAATCAATTTTGAACTACTGAATGGAAATTGACAAAGGTTCAATCGTGGTTATGATGGTTTTGATGATATAACAATTTCAAGGACTAAATCAAGTGACATAACAAATTCCATCTTCATTCATTTGGCAACTTGAATCAGGGCTGTCTTGATACCTGATTGCTCAATATGACTATTTCAGAACACATTGTATCCCTTTCAGCTTGCACTATCGAAGGCATAGCTCAATTTCCAACAGAACTACATAAAAAACACGAGCAGCGCTGAAACTATCAACAAACAAAAAAAAGCTCACCTATCAATACCATTGAAAGGTATGTGCGTATCCATGCCGATTTCATTTCCATCTCTGTGAAGATGGGAGGTGCATCAAGCTCTATTCCCCATAGGTTAAACAATGGCAGTTGAAGTAGCTCATTGCTGCACATCAAAAAACAATGCACCACACGAGTCTTTGAATGAGCTGTTGAAAGAAAACAGCCAGTTTCCTGTCAAGGTGAACATCCTGAAATTATTAGCATTATTTACTGCACTGACATACTGCAGAGAAGAGTGAGGCAAGGAACAATAAGTACTTGAAAATTGCGTTTAAAAGGTGAAATATATTGCCTGGCATGGCAGGGAGCTGCATCTTGATTTTCTCAGTTGGTGCAAACTGAACACGGAAAATTGTTTTTAGGGGGAGGTGTGCAAAACAAGATCATTTAAGGGGGTGTAGTATATCCTATGAAGACATCTTTTAATTTCTTCCCTCTCTCTCTCTCTCTCTCTCTCTCTCTCTTGCTCTCTCTCACACACACACACTTCTCTCACACCTCTACCTCCCCTTTCCCTCCCTTTCTCAAAGCCTTGCTTTCTAGTCCATTGCCCTGGTTTTTAACACATGTTAAGTACGGAGGTCAGCCGGATGCGAGGGGTCTCACTGTTCTGTTAAGAAGAATCAGCTTATTAAAAAGTGAGCTCTCGAGGAAGCATCCATGTTCCACCTCCCACTGCACACAACCACTTTACTAAGCTAATTAGCTACTGGGTTCAGTCAATGGGGGAAACAACATATTTCACCCTGTCAGCTTCTACCGGTGACCCCGGTTGAACTTTTGATACACTATTAAAATAGATGCCCCAAGATGTCAATGCTGCCCAGTGATATCAGCTTATTTTTATAAATAACTACAAGCCAGTGTCATCAATTAGCTTCTAGGTCTCTGAACCGCCAAAATAAGGTGAACTTTATATCCAGTATAGTTATAACTCTGTACAAAGTTATGTCTCGTCACGTGCTGCGATTAACACTGCCGCAACTGTTTTTGACTGTGGAGTGTGTATCATAGTACCACTGATGAGCTCGATCCAGTCATTTCAGGATCCCACTTTAATACTTGTGTGTGCAATAATTTGACATGTAAAGAGCAATTACTATATTCACTGCTTTGGCTTTTCATCCACTCAGTTGGCTGTGAGCACAGTTGAGGATCATGCCTTTGCTAGAACCAAAGTAGCAGCAGAAAGAAAGACTGAGAAGGTTGCTGGATATTTTCAGTGTTCTCTCCTTTAACGATCACTTACTGATTGCTTCCCCGCGCTGCCTTCTGGCACGGCAGCCTGAATCTTTGATTAGAAGAGACTCCCCCATAATCACAAGTGTATGATTATGGCATTAGGCCGGATTCTTCACATCAAAATTTGCAATCAAGAAATTGGCGTCAGGGATCGATACAGTGCAGCACCTCATCTGATGGCAGAGAGGGGAGTGGAGATTGTCTGTGGGAAGAGGAGGCTTAGGATCAATTAGGAAGCGACTGCCACATCCAGACATTACTTTTAATCTTCTAATGCATCGGCATAAAGGCGTGGGGGCACAGCGTTTGTCGGCTTCTAAGAAGGAGGAATCGATCCTTTCTGCACGTCTTGACGCCAGTCCATCCTAGGCCGTTTCAACAGCATTCAAGACAAATTGAAAGGAGAGAGCCTAAATCCGCTTACCCTCCCTAAGTGAAGAAACTGTATTTGATGTCACACTTTAGGTGAGGCTGAAACATTTTAATCCTTTGAAATAGTTTCTAATACATCTGAATACCTGGTTAATCTCTCAGATGTACTACAGTCTACTGTAGTGCTGGCGGCTCGCCTACTGTGCTGACATCCTGTTTCATCATACTGATATGTCAAGCATATAAAGCGAAGTAAGAGGTCTTGATTGACCTGCAGAGTAACACATCCGTCAGGCTCTGAAAAACACAACCAGATGTGGAAGTTTTCCTGCTATTCCCCTACTATGAGGCCAATTACTAAACTCCGAATTGTGAACCTATGATACACTGACAAAACTACTGAACTGTGGGCAATATTGTTTCATTGGCTAATCCAAACTGTCTTGAACAGATTCATGCTGCAATTGTGGTGACAATAATACAGGGGACTGGTGTGTGTGGAGTCCTTATCAGTGTAGTCAATGCGGAGTGTGTGGCTCATTCAATTAATCAGGCATCATTTAAACCAGCAGGCTTTCTGACAGGGGACCCAATCACTGGTGAAAAAAGCCATTCCCGACATTCCCACTGCATGTCCCGTGCACTAATGTACTGTGGCAACCTTCTAACTATCCAATTCCAGACCCAGACCCCCGTGGTTTACACAGTCCCTCAGCTTCTTCCCAGTCCCCATCGCTTCACTTTCATTAGACCCCACACCTCTATCAAAGGGAGAACAGAGAGAAGTCGCAGCTCCATCTCATGTCAGGAACTTGCCTCTAAGGTATGGAGAAGCAGGGAGAGCCTCCCAGAGCATTGCAATTCTGAGGGAGTTGAGCCAGAGCAGAAAAGCTGAAAATTATCATTTTGTGTGGGCGTATGTCTATGCGCACGCAGATCTGCAAGTGTGCATGTGCGCATCTGTGCACATGGGTGTGTATTAACTGCGGATGGTCAAAATAAACACTGCATCAAAAGAGATATTAACATTTAGAAGACGAAAGCACAACTGCACCGGCAAATCATGGTAATGAACGACAATTACTATTATACATCTACAGCTTCAAAAGGTCTGATAATCACAGCTTTATTATGTGTTTTTTTTTTTTTTTTTTTTGAAGCAACATGAGGCAAAAAAAAGTCATTACCTGAACCACAGGCTCTAACACATCAGTCACACACAAAATAAAACCTGAGATGTGGTAAGGAAATTTGTCTTGAAAATGACAATGTACTGCATTTAGAAAATTGTCAGCTGCTGTCAACACTAAAACAGCAGGCTCAGCATTGACCACACAATAACTTAACACATTTGTAACACTTTAGCTTTACAAACTTGCATGTTTGGAAAATGGAAAAAAGGAAACAATTTTTTTTAGGTGTGAATGTGTTTGAATTTAGAGAAAACTCAAGGTTTCCAGCCGATTAACAGGAGTCACATATAATGTGTAGACATGCTCCATTGCGAAGGGCAAATAGAAATGATTCTGGTTATCAATTTAACTCTCTGATCGTATTTTTCCCCATGTCAAAAAATAACACATTCCAATGAAAAGCACCCAGAGCAAGTTTCAGCTTCAGTTTCAACAGTCCAAACATTTAATGATGTAAAACATGGTATCTTAGCTTGATAAATTAATTAAACAATTAAATGTTCATTAAAATTTCTTTAAATTAATCTTGCAATCAACTCATTATGGCCACTGATTGTTCTGAAGGCTGGTATTAAGAGGCTACTTTTGTTCCCTCATAATACATTCATTTTCCGAGGTAGTACTGTCACCCAAATTCAAGGGTAAACTCATGAATAGCGGTAGGAAATCTAGCACTGTATGTAGTACATAATGACCAGAAAAAACAATAAATGAAAGGTTTTGGTTTCAGGTTATTAAGTCATAATCACAATCTTTTTCATGTCCTGATTTCCATCTACAAACACTGAATGACAGTACTACATGGAAAAACTTCTCTTAAGGAATTATGTGACTCTACGCTTTAATAGCCATAGATATTCTTATACTGTCGGGTATTTGTTAGATTCTCCACAGTCTGTGTATGTGCTTGTGCACCCAACAGTGAAAGGAAAACTAGTCCTACTGACAGATTCTAAACCTGACCTGAACGGTGACCCCAAGCAGCAGCAGCCCGTGTAGAAAAAGATGGACAAGCTGGCAGGATGCCTAAGCTTGCCAACATCTTCTCTTTTCTGAGCACTCCCAGGGACCGACAAAGCTTTAAAGGTGCCGCTGAGATGCTGAGACCAGTAGCACAGAACCACCACCCCCACACACATCTAAGAAGAAATGATATTCTGTCCTGCAGAGAGAAAAAGTTATAACTCTGCGATCCTCAACAGTGTGATGATTAAAAAGGTGGAGTGAAACAGAAAATGAGTAAAGTAAGAAGAAATTGGTTCAATGAGACTTTCAATGAGACTGTGTAATTGGCATTCTATGTGTGAGTGTGTGTGTGGGTTTAAGTAACAGAGACAGGAAGAGACAGTGCAAAAGATAGAATTACAGCTATGAAAGCAGGACGGAGCAAATTTGAGTGGGCATAAAAGTGAAAGGGGGGGCACATTGCCTGACTCAGGTCTTCTTTTATATTGTATTGGAGAGGAGACTCAAAATTCAGACACAAAACATTCGAACTAAATTTATATCTGGAAAAAAGAGGCAAAAGAAATGAAATGAAAATAAAAAAAATTAAAGGTATTTGTTGTACCTTTTTATGTAAGCAGAATGCGCAATATGCAACCTTCAGGTCTTCTCTAATGTTTAATTTCGAACCTCCCAGCAAACTCAATACACCTCTCTCAAAGCATAGCCCACTTTCAGAAAGTGAGAGCAGCAGGGTATTATTCAGGGGTTCAAAAATGCGCAATAGCACATTGACACACCACAGCAGCACAAGTGCCATTTAATATGAGCACCAAACCTCAAACCTGCTGTACACGGATTTCAATATATATACCCACATTTTTAGCATGCTGCCAGGTAGGATGTGTGGGCTATTCTAAGAAAAAATAGAGGTGAAGGTGTTAAATGAGAGATATGTGGTATTTGAGTCATGCTGTGTGTCTAAACATAACGGTTTGGCACGTTCCTTAACTTGCAAGTTGAAAGTGTACAGAGTAAGATAGAAATAGGAGTCCCTGTGGGTCCCAGCCACTCCAATTTCAACCGTAGCGTCCCAATTAAAAGAGTCGCAGGGCAGAAGAGGTTTCTCTGCTAGGCTGGAAAAAAGTGGTTCACAGACCCCCATCTGAGAGGGATGACGAGGTAGCAGATTGCACAGATTTAAATGATAATTTCCAGAGTACAGATAAAACCTCATTGCCAATTTATATCACATCTTTGCCCAAATATAACTTCCTTCCATCAATATGCCTGCGCAATATGTTGACCAGTATCTGATTCCAAGTAATTCTGTTATTTTCAGTCGTCACGAGTGTGTTTAAGAGAGTGTTTGTTTTTTTTTAACAGAACAAACACAACACGTGTTGTCATTTTGACAGAGATGCTTCACTCTGACAATAGAGCGCAGCAACACAGAGCCTGAAATCATCGCTTCAAAACTCGACATAATAAAGGTTATTGATGGTGGCAGTATGAATGTCACAATAAGCCTACTTCAAAGTAAAATAACTATCTACTTTTTCTTCTACAAGATCCAGATTTTGCATTCTCGTGTGTTCATTGTCACAAAACACACACACTGATTATTACCTCGTTTCCACACAGAAAGTGACAAGAAAAGAACAATCTCTAAAACAGCATCTATTTAGTTTTGCCTCAGTTGCCCTCCATTAGTTCCTCTAAACCTGACTGGCCAATTATGGCTTTCTTTCATAGCAATTACATTATTTTGGATTTTCTTTCTTATTTGTAGTCATCTGCAAGAAGAGCTCTCATTATTTTGTTACTGGCTTTCCGTCCTTAAAACCTAATGAAACAGACAGTCACAAATAGGCTGTATAACCACTGGGCCTAGAAAATAAGTTGCTTTAAAAAGCCTATTGTTTTCATTTCTTCTTCATTGATGAACATAAACGGAGACATTAGAAACAATGTGTTGTTTTCTCTAACTGCAGACTTCCCGAAACAAAGAACTGCACAAGATTCTGCTGACAAAAGGTCATATCAAGGAAGCATAAATCCAACTCTTTACACTATAATATTTGCTTTATGGTAGGAATTTATGTCATGAAAACTTTGTTTTTCACGTTGACTAACCGACAGAAGTCAAATGATTTAGGTAAGACTGTATGAGGGCTGTGCCTAAAAAATGGATGACGATAGTAGGCAAGGTAGTAAACGAGTCACCTTCAACAAATGATCTAATACCCTCCTGGACCATTTCCGACATGTCATCTTTGTTCTGAAATTGCACTCCCACATTCATGAAATTTCACCATATTACAACGGCCGAAATGTCTGGAAAATAGGAGCCTCGCATCACACCAACACCAATATCACATGGATATTATCTTCCAGGCCTGCAGTCTTTTAAGAAAAAAGAAGAAAGAAAAACAATCCACAAAAATCTGACTTTAGGTATTTATAAAGGTTTTAAGATATGTCATCTCCGTTATCAGAGTACTAGGATTTCCATTAGAAGAAGCCACCAACAGTTAAAGGTATAAAGATGTACACTTGATTTACAGTAAAAACAAACTCCAATGCATACCATTTGTTTTCTGACACTATATGAACTCAATACCAACACAGAGGTGGTGAATGCATGCTATTAATTCTTTGCCTGCCAACTGACGCAACACAGAGATAATCAGACTGCGTTAACTGCAACTGTACCTTCTCCTGAGGAAGTCCTGCCTCTGCAATATACAGGCAACCATGCCAGCATATGGACGCAGGCCTGCACGCGCACTCACACGGATGTGCAGTGAGGATACTTAACCGTCTGTCAACTTATATTAGGGCGAAAGAAAAAGCAGTCTGTCGGGGGAAAAAAGTGGCCGACTAAGAGATATGTGTGCCTGCCTGACTTGATTTTCACCTACTGCCAACAACAGGGGGTGAAGTTAATGAGGTTGTTCCATGGTCCAATCACTACCAACCCCAGTGTCCTCTAACACTCTATATATTCTCATTTCCTAGCCCATCATCATGAAGTCAGCTCCTCGCCACATTTTTCTCCAGAAAGACAATGCCTACACATGTCTAGCAGACTGAAAGCCGGGACAGCTGTTTTTTTTTTTTTTTGAAGTCAGAGTGACATGGCACACATACTTGGGCAATGTGTCATAAAGTCACATATTGAGAAGTAAAATTGGAGAACAGATGAAGACAAATGCTGATATAATAAGAACAAGAAGCAGACGTGAGATAATGATAATGTATATGTGTGTACGAGTGTGTATGTGCACACGTCTGTGCAGATTCAACTGCCAGCAAGTGAGTCGACTCTGATGAAGCCAAGTAGGTCGAGTCATTGAGCCTGATGCTGACAATGAGTGACCCGACGCCTATTCTCTTCACAAGGTCGAAATGAGGACACGGCTTTGTGAGAAATTTGGGGGCCACAGGGGTGCACTCTAAGTACAGTACATACTGTGTCACTCCAATTCCTGCTGGAAATCACTCCAAAAACAGAGCAGGTGAACAAAACTTAAATCATCTGCTGAACCACAGCAACATGAAAACAATGTGGCCTTCGTATAAAATCACATCACTAAACCAGGACATCAAAAAATCCTCCAAGATATGTCTTTGAAAGGCTTTTCAACATATAATAATGCACATTGCTCTTCTTCTGTCATGTATGTGGGAGGACTGTAAAAAATGGTTACCTTCCCCATGCAATTATTACTGTAGTAATACAATCTGTAAATTATTAAGTTGGTGTTACAATGGCCTAACCTCATCCAATCATGCTGGTGTGATCTATAATTCAACAAGGGCTGCCGAGGTTTCCTTATTATTACCAACACACTGGAATTCCAAATGAGCTCACAACTCACCCTCGCTCTGTGTCACTCTATCAGTCTGTCTTTCTCACTCTTTCTCTCTGTCTGTCTTGTCTGTCTCTGTGACTCTGTTTCTTTCTGAACTTGACAACAGCACGCACTCCTAAATTCATCACATACATTCATTATTGCTGTGCATGGAAATCATCATTAGCAGCCACTCTTTGCAAGAAAAATCTTAACTCAAACTGGAAACCCAGCAATGGCATAAGTGCTACTCCAAAAGGCACGACAGAGGGTGAGGGAGTGAACGTCGCGAAAAAAAAACCCTGTTTGATCATCTTCCTAATTACGTCTGTAACAATACCCAAGTTGTTTTGCACGGAATCAGCGAGAGAATATGCAAATAGGCACCGCTGCACTGCACTGCACTTGTATGCTGAGCCTGGGCAGAGGAAAAAAGTGCATTGTGGTGCTTTCTTGTTTTGAATTTCAAAAGGAAAATGAAAAAACGTTTCCAAGAATTCTCTTTATAACCCTAGGCATTAATTCTGCATATTACAATCAATTATAGAGATCTGAATAGCAGATTTATCTATGGAGAGAACATCTGGAGAGGAGTACTTCAATGAGACTATTGTATCAAAAAGGACTCCTCTGTGGAAATGAAATGCTACGCTGCAACCAAAGGCTGCGAAAGAAGAGAGACGGGGTTAGGGGTGCAATTAGGACAGAGGAGACGGCAGACAACTCCCTGATTGATGGTGTTGCATATTCAGTAACACACTGCTAACACAGGGGGACAGGCATTCATGGAGGGCCACGCATGCCTCTACATAAACACGTAAAAAATACAAGCATATGCACTCAGACACGCGCCACACTCAAATACATAAGCGCACAGAATGTCAACAAAGAAAAGTACTACAGAAACTCAATCTCATTCACTTCCCCAACTTTACTGAGACAATTTCTTCCCAACACTAAACCACACACACTTAACACCATAGCAAAGAGAGATTATATAAGGTGGATTCCAGAAGGTATTTCTTGTCTGACACCCCACAATCCTCAAGGTTACATGTAATATAAATCTCGCAACACAAGCATAAAGACTAACACTTCTCTTGGTACTTGGCTCCCTCAATAACACATCTAGAGGTATATGACAGGATTAGATACCTGCGCTTTGTTCTTTTTTATCAGTTATCTTGAGTACTGCTGCCCTTTCAATCTTATGTATACCTATACATCAGCATCCCTCTGCGAATTGCTATAGTGTATGTGATATGTATCTGTCTGTGTGCATGTTTTGAGTTAAAGATAAAGTAGTCACTGACAAAGACAGTTTTGTGCCATGCAGGCCCTTGTGCACTCATGTTCTTCGTGCTCTTCTGTTCAATAATTAAACTGACAGAGTTCGGGCGGTGACCAGGTGGGGCCTGTCTCTTCTCGATCTATGAAGGTCCACTGAGACAAGGACACATGCATTAAGCAAAGCTTTTAACAGGCCCAAGCCCAACTGAGAGCTGAACCTTTGCCCAAAACAGGATACGAGTGGCCCCTCTAGAGTTTGCAAAGACCTGGCAGGACTACAGCAAACGCCAGGGAAAAGTGACTCTTTTCCCTTCACATGTCAGCTCCCCGGGGTCGCAGAGGCTAGCTCGTACACCGAGTTCACGGAGATGTGATAGAGTGCTTGCGAAATCCGGGAACGCTGGGAAGGGACAGAGAGGGATGCTTCAGAAATGCTTTCTCTGATGCACAGTGGCATTTCTACACGCATCACGCAATCTGCAGCACATGTCAATGAGCTGCATGATTGTTACCGCAAGGATTGAAATGTGCATGAAATGAAAAGTGTAGAAATGTAATATGCGGGCTTATTACAGATGTCCAGACTCTCATCGCCTTACAGACATAGAGTATTTTTAGACACTGAGACATTTCTGTTTAACCAATACCTTAAAGGTCGAGTGAAAATTCCACTGGGATCCTACATAACGGCTCAGCAAGGAGAGTGGAGACTGAACTCATAAAAGGTAGAGCCATTTGCAGAGATCACATCACCTTTCATGTAACCTCAATAAAGCTTCAAATCTTTTGCAGCCACAAAAAAATTGGCAAGATATTTTCAAACAGCACGTGACTGTGTTTGGTGACATTGACTCAACAGCCAACTTGGACGTCACCTTGCTTGGCTGGTTTCTGATCCAGCTAAAGTCACTAAACACAACACACGTGCTCACATATATAGCTTTTGCCACAGCCACATCAAAAACTTAACAGAAGCAAAACCACACACTTTGCGTGTAAAGTGATATGGGTTTGAACGCCAGACATAAGGCGTACACAATCACAAGTGCACCCAGAGAATAACCAACAAGGCACACACACACACACACACACACACTCACAGGCATGGAAGCACAAACGAATACACAAATGCCACAGCCAGCTTGCCATCTCTCTGCGGACAGGAGGAACACTCCCGCCACATCATCTCAGAGTGCTTTTCATCACAGTGTGACAACATGTCAGCTCCAGTCCCCGTCACTACGCCACACTGCATTGATATTCACCAACTGTGCAGCAGCCTGGGACACAACACAACCATGCCAAAAATATGACACTGGAAGAATAACTCTCCTGCATTTACTTGCCTACACACACACATACACACGAACACACCCACGTGCACGCACTGTCACATGCATGCACATGGGTGTGCAATGTATGAAAACAGCGAGCAATTCTCCACACAAAAGCACTGACGTGAGTAAGTCTGTCATCCATATGCCGCTGGTCACATGTACATACTTCAACTCGTTTACGTCCCCATCAGTTCTGATTTTGTGCTCGGCCCTTAAAGAGAAACTATGACTGTCACCGTACATGGTATCGGGGATCCTCCCTCGACCACCTGTCAGCTACAATGACGGACTGATTTAATGACAGACTGACACTGCCAATTCTGCATATATTCACTCTAAAACCGTCCGAAAAACTACGCTCAAACATTACTATTCAGCACCCACTCACATTTACACCCCTGAGGCGAAGAACAGTAGACTTGGTGTGAGGGAGGGCGCAATGGAAGAAGCAGGACAGCATGAGTAAATATAGTGTATATATGTTTGTGTGTGTGTGTGTGTGTGTGTGTGTGTTTGGGGGCTTGTACTGAAACACCATGTTGCGATTTAATTACTGTAATTTTTATCTGTCATTTGCTAAAGAAAAAAGAAAGCGCTGCAATAAAACAATCATCTGAGGTTCCCGACAAAAACACAACAGTGACTGGTAAACACTTTTATTACTTTGCCATAACATGAGAATATTAGGATTTTTATGAACGCATTTACATTGCAGGGAGCTGCAGTATAAAGTATGAATCATTGATGATCTCCCTTGACGTGGAGGGGATATGAAATTGATGAGGAATCAAATAGGCAGCCAAGTCAATCTGCTCAACAAATATTGCCTGCACTGGAACACCAGGTAAGCATGTAATGAAATTTCTAGTGTAGTCTAAAAATCCTGCACAAGAGTGTGATTATGCATCCTCTCTTTTGACTGCTCTGTATCTCTCGCACAAACACAGCCCTGAGTGTGAATGCAAACACATTGGCTGGGGAGATGCATTCAGTGGAGCAATTAAACGTCCCTGTGCGTCTGCATACAAACTATCAGCCAAATCAGACTCTACAGGTATCCTCTGTGGAGAGGAGGTAGTGTGGATTAATCCACCCCTGCGTGTCGGAGCTGCATGGCTGCTCCACCAGCCAGGACTACTGGGCTTGTTAAAGTTGATTTATTAGGCCTCTGTTTACTCTGGCTTTCCCAGGCAAGGCAAGGTCAACAATAATGGTCCTCTGAATGGGAATAAATCTCGACCTGGCTACATGGCCCACACTGCTTCTCCCCAGCAACCTTTCATGGCATACAAGATCAAATCAACCCCCCCAGTCCCCAGCACACTCTCATGCACACACCCACACAGTTTCCATCCCTTAGTAACATAAAGTATCACTTGGGAACGCTCCAAATTGGTGCCTCTTCTGCGACCACTTTTTCCTTACTGTTACCCCCCACCCCTCTTCTAGCACTGCTTGATGCTGCATCTGTTCATGTATGTGGGAGCGAACAACCGTTAAATCAATTAAGGCCTTCATTTTTACGTAGCCTGAGGTAGGAAGGGGAGCAGGGAGACAAAAGAGTCAACATGGCTTCTACAAACCCAGCCTATTAACAAGGTGCATTCACACGCTTGCTGATAAAACAGTGCATCACTTACACATGAAAGTTGGCAAAAATCTCTCTATTTCACTCTCTCTCTCTCTCTCTGAGACAAGGCTGACAAGACAATGTATGTGTGCAACTCACGACTCCCCTGAACAAGGGTAGAAGGGGAAAACAACTTTGTTTCTTTATCTATTATTTATTCCTTTTCCAACCCTATCCCTCAATCTGTGTTGGCCAGGGCATATAAAACCATATATCCTACGAGTGAAGAATTCTGGTGAGGCCTGAATAAAAACGGTGGACCTAAAATCTCATAATTTGTCCCGCAAAAAATGAAACACTCACGCTGACAGACAAATGAAACAGGCCGTGTTTTTTCGATGCATGCATGTCAACGTGTTCGTGTCAACAAAATATTCCACTCTTATTGACAAACACTTTATATCTTCCTGTGCATCTGCCTCACTTCACTTTGCAGGAGAGAGGAGTCGGATGTGCTATTTCCAGGCCTTTTAACATTAAAAAAGCAAAGGATCTGTGAATAAAAGATGATGAATATTTCAATGCTCAGTAGACTACTCTGCATGGTCAGTAAAGAAAGAAATAAGGACGGTTTTACAGCACTGCTATATTTACAGATGTAGCCATTATAGAAACCATTTGCGTTTGTTTCAATTTTTTTTTTTTTACTTAATAGTCGCTGCAACAAACTGCTGCAGTGGTGGACAACAATGAACCTCTGAAATCATAACGCAGTTTAATCAACAAGAATTGGGGCTGTAACGTCACAGTAGAGGGGGTCACAGTCCAGTACGAGCAGTCACGCGCAGACTAAATGGTAGATTGATGTACATATTGTGGAACCAAAGTTTACAAGTACGAGCTACATCCAAAACTTTTTGCCAAACACCATTTGCAACATGTGCTGCTGAGGTTAGCATAACAAGCCGACTGGTGTGCGAGTAATTCAAAATACGGCGAGAATAAATGTAACACCAGAGAAGTCCAGCCTGCATACATTAAATCAGTTGTCTGGAAACAATTCTGGTTCCCAGTCGGCTAGAACAGCAACAGAGACAGAGTTGTGGATAAGACAAGGACAGTTGTGCAGTACGTGCATTGAATGTTTAAATATAGTCATGGTGGAACTAACTGAAACACTTCCCATAACGCACAAGGTTTATTTTCATTTTTTGCCATTCTGTTTATTTTATTTTCAATTTCATATTTTCAGTTTTATAGACTGCTGTGACTGATAGTGTCTTGAGCAAGTGTTTGTTCAGTGTTTGTACAAAATGAATCAAAAATAATGTGCCAAAGTTGCCAGTGGGCAAAATGCTACGTCAGTCCCCAGCAAGAGGATTTTGTCTGTCATTGACACATGCACTACTGTCTGTTCAAAATGAATGAATAGAAAATCCTTATATATCCTCATACATCTTTTTTTTTCACTGTACCGAACTTGCACTGCACGGTGACTCCGAAACCACTGCATGAACCAAACTGCAAGTTCTATGCACCAATCCGCACAAAGCTACGTAAGGATTTGTTTGCACTAATTGTAATGAGGACCTAAAGAACAACAGTGAAACACAATCTGTATGGGTGTGATTCGGCTCTGCTCATAAAAAGTGTCTCACCTTTTAAAAGGTATCTCACCTTGTGCGAAGCCACCTTTCATTCAGTGCTGCCAGGGGAGAAATTACAATGGAGGAATAAAGGTCATCATTTGAGATCTGCTATTAATTCTCATCTTCAGCTGCCCCTGCACAAAGACTTGGACCATGTCATTAGGCCTTGTGCCATGTGCCACTTTCCAAGGTACTGCATCAGGCGAAGACTGTCTTACTTTTAAAAAATTAATAGTTACAAGTGGACTTTTAAGTTAGAAAATGGTCATTTTACATAGTTCAAACTTAATATGGTGACTTTATGTGCTGTATAAGCACATCAGAAGAAGACTGAACCTTTGAAACACTGGGGGCTATAAAAAAAAGACACACTATCTTAAGTTCCCACTTCCATGTCTATTGATAATATATTACAGCAAAAATTGATCTGAGAAAATCTGCTGCATTGAAAAGGCTCTGTGAATTAGGGTGTGAATTACACGTGCACCTCAGTGAGTGTGAGAGCAGTTCGCAACCTTTATCAAATGTCACTCCCTTTTTCCCTCCTACATTTGTCACTTTTTGTAGTGTATCTAATGAAGCAGAAGCACCACAAAGTAAAAAAAAAATAAAATAAAATAAAATGTATCCTAGGTGATTTGTCAAGATTCTGACATGTTGCTGCAGAGCTCAGCTCAAAGCTCTTTGATATAGTCATTACGCTCTCTGTGAGGTTGATAGCACAAACTTAAAGCAACTTTAGCTGAACCCCCTCCCACCCAACCCTTCCAAATCCACCCACTGTTCCACCATCATACAGCAAAGTAATCCAGTTAATAACAAACAACCAGCTATTTAATATTCTCCCACAAGCGCTGAACATTTTCTGTAATGCCTCAGAGACATACTGGTCAGATTACCATAAACCTCTGTACCAATATGCTTAGTTTAATTTTAAGAAATTAACTCTTGCCTGCAGCATTCCTCCGAGCTCAAATGAACTGCATGTCAATGCGTAGCCACCGGTGCTAGCTTGTTCAACACGTTGTGCTGCTATCTAGAAGCTCGCTGTGTATTTAAACGCTCCTCAGAGGAGATGGCAACAAATGTAATAATGCAAATTGCAATCATTTCAATTTTCCCTGGTGAGACATTTAGATGTAAAACAGATAAAAGTTTTTGAGTGCATATTAATTATCTTAAAGGACTGATCAATGGAAGGAAGCACGAAAATATATCAGATACAAATGTGGCTTCACAGCCTACTGGGATTTTAATATGAGATTGGGAAAATAAGGGATGTAATTGCAAAACCGTCCAATGACAAGACCGCACAGTGTAAGACATAAACACCAGCCTCTGCTGCACACATTTCCTCTATACAGTCGGTGGCATTCTAAATCCTTATCTCTATTAAGACAATCACACAACTTGACAGAGTTGTATTCCTTTCACCTGCAACTAAATTAAAGAGTGGAGAGTTGAAAAAGAGGGTATTTTACTGTGAAGCAATTAATAACTAAGTCCTCACAGTGAAGAGGCCATTAACAAGAGTTGCAAGGCTGCTTCATTTCCCTGCCAGAGTTACGGGCACATCAGCAGCACCTCTGGGGAGTTTTATTTACAACTTGTGCACCACAATCACACTTTCACCCTCACGTTTACCTTGCCCTGTACCATAAAGTACAGGCATGCATTCATACACTACACATGCACGCTCTCTCCTCATTTAAAGCAGTCTACCGGATGAATCAACCATTTTTTATTCCAGCAACTAATGTGAAGTGTTTTCTCTATCTTGAGAGACTACGATGACTTTGAGTGAGCATCATTTCAGTCATTAGATCACACTAAACCGCAGATCCTGAAGCGCTTGAACACCCCATAAATGCACCACTCAGTCTACGGCT
The DNA here is from genome assembly GCA_033000465.1 of Sciaenops ocellatus. Taxonomy (NCBI): domain Eukaryota; kingdom Metazoa; phylum Chordata; class Actinopteri; family Sciaenidae; genus Sciaenops; species Sciaenops ocellatus. The sequence goes on along the minus strand of CP136866.1, from coordinate 11,309,084 downwards.
TTGATGAGACTTTTGATATGCCTTCACTCCATTAGGCAGTCAAAGGGAATATACTAGCATATAAAAAAGAAATAGAGTCGACTTAATTTCATCCATACAATATCCGCAGACGCCGTACCTCGAAGTATGCAGTAATTTTACTCTCTCAGGTAGTAAGATGTCTGAGAAATCTGAAAATAAAATTGACTAGACTTGACTAGAATGTTTTGCCACGTACTCGAGATGCTTTCTCAGTTCAAATGAGCTCACATGGAAATTGTGAAGCAGTCACATGAATGGAGGTGTGTATTGGTGTGAAACTGTTGCCGTGAAATGATGAAAAATCAGAGTTGACGATGATGCCTTTGCTCGAGACAGTGAAAAGCAAATGACATGTCTGAGTACTGACAGTTCAGATTCCTTAGCCATCACTTGTGTTTGAGTGAATGATATGAACTAAAAGGGCAATGGGGGCCTTTACGAGGGACATTTCTATTTATTTTATTTTATTTTATTTATATTTCCGGGACAGACCCAACAATATCATTTTCAAGTATCATTTTCTAATAACAATAACTGTACAGTCTCATCCAGACATGTCTTTGAGAGGAACAACATTTTCAGTTATGCGTCCCTTTTATGAGAAACTGATTATGTGTATGATTTACTGATGGTCTGACCCCCTTGGGGTTATCTCACAATCAAAAAGTGAGATAAATGTTGATTAACAGGGCCTTCGGTGGCATACGGTAGTTTCCCCGAAGCAAGGAAGACAAAAGCAATAGACAGGAAATGAGGGGAGTGACACAAGAATAGGAGCAGGATAAGATAGATAAAGGAAGCAAAGGAGATATGAGAGGAGAAAATTGAGATGAAGTTCATGTGAAAGGGTAGGGAAAGAAAATATACAGAAAGAGAATTGTTGCACGGAAAAAATGAAAATGACAAGAATAAGACATAAAAGATACATTACAGCGGCAGCAACCAACATAATTCTGTAATTGAACCAGACACAACAGCACTGTATCTGTTAATCAGCTTTCCTCAATGGAGTGTTCAGTACCTCTCATGGAACAACTCAGTACAGTTCAGCACTTAAGAGAGAGGACTGTAATCTTCTACCAAGCTCTTTATCTCCAACGACTGCTTGTGATTGATACATGCTTTTTACGACTGCTTAGGTCTTAGAATTAAAGAGAGGTCAAGCATTTTTTTTCTATCCCCCCACCTGATCCCCAACTAATTCTCTGACACTTGGTTGTGGTTACTGTTAATTGTATTGCTGCAAACATGAAGCACATTAATTCCTCTGCTTATCATTCACACCACTCCAGCCCTCCTTCTCCCCAAACCCATTTTCTCATTTTCATTTTTCCTTCCTGTGTTTGTCAAACCTTTCAGTCAAATTAAAAAAAAGTCTTTGTAGCAAGTCTTCCTACGACGACGTGGCTGGCAGATGTGCACATGCATGACAACTAGCCGGCAGGATCAATGAGAAGTTTGACTAAAACTGAAATAAGTGTAAATAGGTCAGATACAGAAATATTGTTCAAGAAATTAATTTTCAAGTCGCAGCATCATTTATCACTAATGAGCTAAAACTTCAAATGTGCAGGCCTTGGTGGAAAAAATATGATAGCATTTAGGGGGGAAATCTGATTCCTGACCAGCTGCAGGGAAACAGAAGTTTTACTGTAACCAGGTCATTGCACTGTGTGCACATATTCTCTGATATTCTGCCTTTATCTGGTGATAGTCAGAAAGAAAATCTGCTCCTGTCATAGACAAAGATTTTTAAAATAAGGGTGTGAAACTGAATTTGCTGTCACCAGGATTACTTACACGCAAAAGGTGACCCGAGACATACACCAAAACGAGGTTTGATCATATTAGCTGTGTTTAGCTACTGACCAATCTCACATTCAACAGTCAAATATAATTCCAACAAAAACAGAGCTGGACCAGTAAATCAGTCAGATAGATACATCAGCCAATGTATGCATATGTACGTATTGGTATATATGTTATATGTTATATATGTGTATAATATAACAACATAATTAAAGCAGGTATAAATAACATAAAGGATTAACATGTTAATTAAAGTCGAGTGAAATGTGAAACCTCCCCTAATGTGTATCTTTGTCTGAGGAGCTACTTTACTTCATTATCTGGCTGATTTTGTATTCCTGCTTTACGAGACAAGCAGAAGTTATTGGCTAGCAGGAGATCTGACCCTCTAACTGCCGATGCCAATAACTTTATCAGGCCCTTCTGCAGGAATTGGATAACGTCCCAACACTACATTGAGAGGTTCATTGATGATGCTATGCCCCAAAGAAGTCTGGCTAGGGAGGCTGTAAGAGGTAATTACACAAGACGCTGAAGAACCGCAGGAGAGCTTTTATTGTTGTTAATGGTCACATTTGTTGTTTTTTAGATAATGTTTGGAGTTTTTGCGTCTTTACTGCTCCCTTTTAGATAGCCACGGTTAAAATTTGAATCCTAATGCAACATTTTTTTCTTACCTTCAGCATAATATTATGCTTCTTTACAATATTACATAAAATGTAACAAAGCCCACAAATTTATGAAACTCATATTCATATATAATTTATTTGAAATACCTCGACTAGATAAAATCAATTTATAAGTTCCATCTCTCTGACTTTCACTAGCTAATTTAGGGATACGACCAGGTGGCCACTACCCAATAGTGTCACAAAAAAACTACGCTCTCCTGGCTCTCTGTAAATAATTAGTAGATTTTCTGCTGCACTGATTCCCACTCTGATCTGCAGTTAAAACAAAGGCCCATTTCATCCCTGGAACCATCAAGACATAATCTATTTTAAAAAAGATGAAAAGAGATGTGATTCTTATTATCTAATTAATCCTGCCCATGCCCCGAGGTTATTTAATTTGTTGAAAGACCATTAAAAACCCTGCATCCAGCAAATAAAATAATGAGGATCTTAATTTGTTCTAATTCGGGAAGGCAGTGCCATAAACAAGAGTTGGCAATATCAGACCCTAAAGACAGGCCAAGCTACTCACAAAATTAGGCAAATGCTACTAACAGAGAACTTTTGGAAATTTAATACCTCTGACAGCAGTGACAATAATTTACTCATTGTGCCCACATGACGCCCCATAAACAGGAAAACAAAGCATTAACTTGTCAGGGGGAAATGATGTCTATTTAACTGACTCAATTGTGGAGCAGGGAAACTGTTTTTTTTTTTTTTGAAGAACTTGATGTGTCTATTACGGCACAGGGAAAAGACAAACTAATTCATCAAAGAGAGATTAAGGGCGTTCAAAAGTGTGGTTTGTCAGTTATAGCACATGAAAGGCCCAGCAAAAACCCATCAATGACAGATTAAGAGGGACAAAGAAATGTTTCAAGAAGAGTATAGTTTAATAACAAGTTTAACTGCAGGGGTGAGAATCAAGGAAATGACAATGAACGACAGAAGCACTCTCTCCTGTCTGATATACAAAATGATGGCATACAATACGGGTTCATTTCAGGATGAGCCATTATTCAAAGTAGTCTGAATCTAATTTGTGAAAGGACCCACTGAATTCATTTCCATGACACAATAGAGTTTAGCCAAGTGACAAGCTGAGAAAAGAAAACAAAAATTGCTCCAGCCAACTTCAAAGAACAAAACTTTTGTTCTAACTTACCCATCCATGAGGCCTTGAATATTCTTACAATCATCTTTTTAACATCCATCATATCCAAGTAGATGTGGCAGAGAGGCAGCACAAAATGTGTTATCTTAAAAATCGATCTGTAGCTTTAATTAATTCTTTCGTTTTCTGAAACCAGCACCCGATCGATAAGAACTAGGCGCTACTTGAAGAATATCATAGATACCACTATGATAATTTTGAATATTAAGCTCCACTTTATCTGCAAATGCCATCCAAACTGCAACTACCATCAATATTCCTTAGGCATCCCAGTGACAAGATTCATGTTTTCTAATAAAAGCGTGATTCCCCAGCCCTGGTCTGGCTTGATGCCTAAGAATAATGTCATTCAAGGAAGTGTTTATTGAACCTAGACAAAGATGGCACTGTGCCATTGGTCACAGAACAAAACAAAAACACATACACATAATAATCATAAAACAGAGAAACACCAAACACGGCTTTGTCTTCTTCTGAGGAAGAACTAAATTCAGAAGGGCAGAAAATCCCAAACCAAATTTTGAGCTGCTTTACTTACTCCTCTGTGTCTATTTCCTCCAAAGCTCAAACGGCCAGAAGCAGCGTGTCTGACCAGCATATTAAAAAAGCCTCATTTAATGTTAGTATTACTCCAGGGAATAATAAATTCACTTGATAATGAAGTAAAGCTTTCCAGAATGGAATGTTTTTCAAGTCCTAGCATCATTTTTTTCCTCCTTTTCCCCATCTCTATCCTTGCTCTCTTCCTCAACCAGCAGAAATCCTATTTTGTCTGTGTGCATTGCGCACATACTGATCTCAGCGTGGCATGAACTGCATTCCTAGGGCTTTCTTTAGCTTTGTGAGAAAAAACTAATAAATCTAAAATGCCTGCCCTTCTCTCCCCATGCTGGGGATTAGACCTCGATAGGAGCCATGGTTTTACATGGGGAGAGGATAATACCATGGAAATGGAACCCTGCTTCTGCTACATGGAGACTGACTACGAAGGAAACGGTGCTGAAAGGCCACTAGAGCCCCTGATGTCTCTTTAGGTGAGAGCTAGATACTAAAACTCAAAGGGAAAATGGTTCTGGGGGATTTTTGTTCCTGACATGATCTGTTATTACAATGAGCTTGTAATATAGCATATCATGGACTTTTTAAGGTTTAACTTTTCTTTCTTTTCCTACCCCTAACATGGCCCCAAGGAGAAGCTTGTAAAGGTCTGCCATAACACATGCAGATTTAATCGATTATACAATAATAATATTAATTAATTACTATATTAATAGTGATCATAATTTTGGCTTTTTACAATTGAATGAACATGATCAACTGTAATGTTTAAAATGCTCATAGAAAACTCAAATCAAATCAAGCGCTAAACTAACTGCCAGCCACCTGCAGTGATCAATTTCACTTCACTTTTGGGGAAATGTCATTTGCATGCACCCTTTAGCAGCAGCCTGTGCAAAACTTTCCTGGATGTTGCCACTGCAGTCAGGAGTAGAAGAGAAATATAGAACAGAGACAGAGACAGGGAAAAACAAAAATCAAATGTCTAGAGGAGAAGGCAGAGAGCTAGTCCCTCGCAACAGAACTTTATCCGCTGTTTGGGAGTATTTGGGATTTAGGGCAAGTAATGTTAAGCAAGAACAAATCATACAAAAAAAAGAGTGCCCCAAAGCAACACAAGTAACTTATTAAACCACCTGAAAAACCAGCACAAACTGCAGTATGATAAATGCATGAAGGCCAAAAAAAATAATAAAATAATGTTATGAAATCCCTGTCATATCCATAACAGCGATGCTGTTGGTGAAGTTAAAGTTAAAGCAGTGCTTTGTTGATTTAATTCTGTAAGTTTTGGTACAAATATAGTTATAGTTTGCTTCTAGAAGATGTAATGTATCATCATGTTAATATAAAAATTACTTTCAATATTGATCAAAATAATTGTAATTATAATTTTGGGCCATAATCGTACAGTCCTTCACATCTACGAAAGTGTACACATCTATAAATTCTGCTAATGTCTTATTAGAGACACTTTAATGTCTTATTACATAGGAGACAGCGGAAATTTGTATCAACCAATAAAAGTTACATTAAAAAGAGCAGAAAGGACTAAACTATTCATCTTTAAACCAAATGTCATAAAGCAACAAGGAGCTGTACGATATCTCAACCACAGGATATCATCCTCAGAACCTACAGCTGTTTCTCACAATCTTACGAATACCCACAACAACATATACAACTAGACATTGCATGCACATCACGGTACATACTCAAACATACAAATGTACCAAAACACTCCCTACCACATGTTTCATATGACCACAAGTCAGATATACTGATGTGGAAGAAAAAACTCACACACATGCAAGCACATGCCACGCACCACACAGCAGCAATACAACAAACTGAATACATTTTCAGTGCCAGAGACCACCTCCAGCCATAACGTAGGTAACATGCTCCCTCTGAGCCTCAGCCAAGCTGCTCCTTAGCAGGCATGTGGGAGTCGACACAGTTCAGCCCACACAGCAATGTGTTTACATAGTGGTACACTCTGTCTCAGCGGGGAAAACATTATGGTTCCAGCACAGGAATGTGCATTATTAATCAATGTATTTAAGTAAAGCTAACACAGCCCAGATCTCCTGGTGAGATATCTTTACTCCTGCTATCATTTGCTCGGACTGTACAAGGACAGTTTCAAATGACTGTACGTCTGGAAAAAAAAAATACATTTGGTGGTGGCCTCATACATAAATTGATAAAGGTGGCTGTAAAAGGAATACAATGAGAGAGAAAGACTTGCAGAGCACCGTAAAAAGTTTCATTTTTTTTTACACCATGGAGAAGCACAAGTCCCTAACCTTCCACCTTCTTCACAGTCTCTTGTTCAAAGTTGTAAGGAAGAGCAGGTACAAAGGTGAAACAGTTACTTCCCTCCCCTCCTCCTTTAGTGTGATGTTTGCCGGCTCGCCATGTCACACTAACACAGAACGTTTCAGAGCTCTTCTCTCTTTAAACACTGAAGATCGGTCTCTCCGCTCAGTACCACTTACCAACTTCAAGGTGATGCAAACGCCAAAGCGTTAACTCTACAAAGTACATAAGTTTCAGACAGAGACGCATGCTCTCGATAGAGAGCTAGGAAGAAAGCGTTGGTGGAGGAGGGGAGAGGTGACAGGCATGTGAGGAACACCTTCTGAAGTGTCAAAAGATGGGCTCAGCTGATGAAAGAGGATAGGAAAGAGGAAGAGAGTTGGGGGAAGGAGGGGGTGAGCAAAAGACAGAACGAGCTGATGTCACATCTGAGGCGGTGGAGACGCTTTCAAGTCAGGAGCATTGGCTCTGTATTCCACACAGGATCCTCTCTGGGTGAATTTTAAGCTTTGTGCATCTATGTGCATTTGTGTGTGTCTGAGTGTGTGTGCGTTTAATAAAGTACATGATGAGTATATGCATGAATGTGTAACAGTTGTTATGCTTGCGTATTCTAAACGGGGGGGGGACTGCATCGGGTGGAGGATGGAGGTGTGTGTGAACATGTGTGTCTGTGTACAAGGGTGAAGCAGTATGAAAAAATATCAACGATTTGCTAGTTTGCACCCAGGGTATTAATTGCAAGCAATGGTCCTACTCATCAGTGCCTAAGATAAAATGCCAGGGGAGTAATGATTAACAGTAATATAAACATAAGACCACCACTCCCGAAACCTGCAAAATCGATTTGCTGGCCTGCGCTTGCATAGAGAATTGCTGCAGAACAATCAATCCCTCTTAAGTTTTATGAATCCAGTCGGGTAGCTTAGCCAGGAGGAGACTAGACAGGGGCATCAATGTGGGCACTGGGGAGACCAGGAGAAGACAAAGCCTTGTCAATAGTACTTCGTTTTCCATCAACTCTGTTCCTTAATCACCCTGGTCTTAATGTGCCTCTCTATCCGATAGGCCCACTCCCATTCCAATATATCCACCATGAGCTAGCCCTAAACAAACATCTACCTGCCTCTTGCTCGCTCGCTCTCACAGAGGTGCCCTCATCCATCTAAGCCAATAGCAAAGGTCTTCATTACAGAGTGTGCGGCGAGAGGATAGGTTTGTCCTTATTGATGGTGTCTCCATTGTCTTTTCCTCATTGAAAAAAAAGCACTCCTCTCAGTAATTACCTTCTCTGCCTCCTTCCTTCATGGTCAAGTCACAGCTACTTTAAGTCCTTACAAATGCAATTAGCTCAATGGAAAAAAAATCTCACTACAAGTTCCCCTAGAGTGAATAATAAGCAGCAATAAAGAAAGTAATATGTTATCATAGAAATGCCTGAGACAAAGTTGTGAGTGGTATTAATGCAGCTGTGGCCAAATACAAGAAAGAACATTACTCAAGCCCTCTGAGTCAGTTCTAATGGTACATAGTATTTGTAAACAGTTCTTTGTATTTCAGTGAACAAGGAAGTAATAAAAAATAAAATGCAGTGGGCAAAGAAAATTCATAATACAGCAAACAGCCTTCCAAAGACTAAGACACTACGAAAGACAAAACAATGGGGGAAGAGAAAAAAGCCAAACAGGCATTACGCTAGATAAGAGTGCAGGCACACCTGAGCACTGTTTAAGACAACTGTGGCAGAAACCTCATCTTCATTGAGTTAATTAGCAATACCCCACAGTCAGCTTCTCAGGGTGTGGGTAGGAGGACCTGAGGGAGAGCAGACTGTTTTTTGTGTCGATTGGAGTAAATGACTGGCCTCCCTGATGAGCTCCCATCAGCCCTTGGAGCCTCCTGCCGTCACGTCCCACTTGATGGTAATTATTTGGAAGGCAAGCACTTGGCAAATGTCATTATTTAGATTTGGGGGTTGATTTACTATGCCTATCACAAATTACCATCATGGCCACAAAATTCTGCGTCACCGCATGTTTTCAATTTAGCGGGGTATTTAATACTGACGTGAATTAACATAGCCATAGTTTAGTTAATTTGAATGCACTGTTGCTAATTAAGACCTGATGCTGCGTTGTTTAAGACATTTCTTGCGCGAACCAGTAAACATATTTCAGAACTGCAATCACATTCTCTCCTTCAAACCAGAAGGAAGAATTCATGAGGAAATATTCGTCGAATATTAAAATTAAGCGGTCGGTGATTACTTTTATAAGATTAGGTTTGTTTTTTTTCTAACATACAAGTCTCTTTTTATTTTTATTTTTTATTATTATTACAAATCAAAACATATGTAGTAAGTATATGAATGGCTTCAGTTATAGTAGTTATAATTATTAAGTTATAATACAATGAAGCTGTAACATAAAAAGAAATATAGTCAAGTAAGGGCCAACATAAGAACAACAGTGAGGTTGTCAATGCGCTGCTGGTCTTTTTGGCTTATGTTGTTGTTTTTAAGGTGCTCAAGTAAAGTACTCAAAGAGAACTCAATATGTTTTGTTTTTTTTTATTTGCTTTAATATTGTTACTTTCGTTGTTTTCACAGCCAGCTTCATTAAATGTTAGCTAAGAGGGGCCAAAGTTCAAAATCTCCTGCTCCTCTCTCTTATTTTGCGCTCTCAGTTGAATCACAGGTCATTTGTATATTTCCATTCATATTCAATTTACTCTAGCACATCGAATATTTACTATTACATTAGTAAATATTCTTCTGTCATTTGCCATTAGTAAAATAAGCATCAGTCCTTTTGAGTACAACATATCACCTCATTAGTCATTGTTGAGACACCAGGATCACAGTGTAAATGCTGTTAACCTATACATCTGCACCCCATATGTGTCAAGCTGTCAAACATGTTGAGGTTGTCCGACACCTTTAGCACAGCACAACAGAGACCTCGCTTTCTCCATCTGATTTGATTAGCTTCTATTTAATTCAAAATGTAAAAATAATAATCTCTCCTCAAACTGTCACACTCTGTAGTGACATGATGCGCAAGCTTAATACCTGATGTTGTCTGACTGTGAGTGTCATTTACAAGTAAAAGCTGCCATTCGCTGCTTCTCACTCATGCCTGTACAACCTATAAACAAGCTGGGAAATCTGAAGAACAGAAGAAGCAATGCTTTCTGGCTTCTTGTTCACATTGAGAGTTTACTCCTATGCGACTCTTAACTAGTGCTGAAATGATTAGTCTGCCATTCGATTACTTAATAATAGATGAACAATCCAAGAAGCGTGTCTCGATCTTTAGGACGTGCTTGCTTCCATTTCAAATTATTGTGAATACTATGTGACTATTGGTTAATCTAAAAAAGCAGACTAATCAATACAATATGTGATTAAGTCTTTAATTGAAATGGTTCCAAATCAAAGATCAAAAATGAAATGAGCCTTTCATAAAACAGGATGCAATACCACATTTTAATGGAGAGGTGAACGTTGACGAATACAGCAATAACATTTTTTTGTGCACTGTACATGTAAGTGATCCATGTCAAAGTGAATTATTCTTAAGGAATGCTGCTAGATACTAATATCACTGTCTGATAAATGTAAAGACAGACGAACAGACTTGGGAGGGAGCAGGAGCAGAGGAGAAAAACAGGAAATATAGATGAAGAGGGGGAAAAAAGGGAGAAGAGTACAAAGCCCCTCAGGAATTGCAGCGCACAGAGACTTCTATTTATAGAGGTGGGACTAGAGCAGAAGAATGACAGGCATCTACTCTGTACCTGAAGCACCACAGTGCTCACAGTAACACAGACAAACACACCAAAACATATGCATATTGATACACTTTTAGAACCGATTTTTGCTTCCATTTCTCAGATATTTCTTCCTGTTTTTCTTTTCTTTTCTTTTTTTCTTTCTTCCTCTCTACCGTTCACACTACTTAAACATACATTGTCCAAAAGTGTGTCTAAAGCATCCAAGGACCAGAGTGAAAGGAAGAAATCGAGGCAGCAAGAGAGACAGATAAGGGTGGCAGAAAGGTGTGGTTGTCTGTCGTGGGGAGCATAGCCTGGCACATAATTTGACGAGCTAGACTCAATCTATGTCTGTTAACAAAACTCTAGTGCTAGGTGGAAGCTGTTGACAGCAAATAAACAATGTTAGATACACACTTTTTTTTCTGAGCTAAGAGTGGAAGCATAGCAAAGGATGACAACAAACATCTCTGCGCCTGTGCTGTAACTTATAAAGGCATTCATATGGAGCATCAATCTGTCCTATGACATCTGTCACAACATCACAAGATGGTGCACTGCAATGTGACGACAACTCTGCGGCTTGTACCTATGCCTGCTGCTTAATGAATTCCCCAATAATCCACCAAACTTGAATGTTAAATCATGGCGCTTGCACAACTTAAACCATTCATTAACTTGAAGTTTGAGACTGCATACTTAGCCATCTGAGGTATCAATTATGCCTGACATCTGTTTGATAAGTCCGTTTTTTTTTTAGCTGCAGATCCATTAATGAAGAAGTCCAGGCTAATTTAGTACCAGTCAACTTGTGGCTAAGAGCCAAGCGACAGCAGCCTTTGGTCTTAACAGTATAATGTAAAACAATGATAAAGTTAAGTGTCATTAAATGGCTTTTAACACGTTAGTTTTGATGTTATAACCACATGCTTTACAAGGCTGTCTGCTTCGGCTGTATTCACCTTGCATGTTCACACATTATGAAACGCCTACATCAGTGCTGTATTTATTCACAGTTTCTCTTGGCCTACAATCTTTGATATGCCCACATTACATATTTTATTCATTTTGAATCACAGGCCAAAGATTGCCCCGAACCACAAATCCTTTTGTTGAATGAGCTGTATATCCATTCTTTAATCATCGTTCCTGAGGCACAGTTGTAATTGCTGACATTAACAAACACAAAATCAAGGTAGGTAGACAGGAAGTCAAAAACCGCAAGGCATTTTTTTTTTCTTTTTATTGATAAAGCATACAACGTGGCCCATACCTCAACAATGAGCCATTTCTATGAGATAAAAATAAGGTAGAACTTGGCAAGGAAAAAGAGGAATATGTGGGGAAAGGGGCATGGGCAGAGGATGCTTTCAGTGCTGACACAGTAGAGTTTTTATTGCTCTCCATGGTGCTGAAAAAGTCTGCTACTGAAGACTCTATATGCTTAATTTTTTAAAGGTATCTTTGCCTTATATGAAATTCAAATTAGCTCATTTCTCATTATTCTGTGGACTCAGGACCACCGAAAGTGTTTTGGGTAACATGCAAATGCACCTTAATGAAATTTAATGAAATATTCTTAATCATCACACAACTCCCTGAAGCTTTAATCAGCTCAGATGCTGATGTTGATTATCATGTGGCTCATGGTATTACAGGTACATCTGTTGTAGAACCTTTGCTGCTTTACACATCCATCTCTCTCTCTCTATCTATCTGTCCTTTTTTTTGGTGGCATCTGTCTGATTCTTGGCCATGTGCTAGAGTGCACACGGCACAACACCTGCCCTTACGTAGTGTTTAGACAGCATTACCTACGCTAATAATAATAACAATCACAACACACTTCCAATTTATGAGCCAGTGGGATTCATCATTCGGCTCACCTGGATACGAGCAGATTTTGATGGTTAAGAACGTTTTGTGCATCAGGAGTTGACTTCTGGTATTTTAACATAAAAATAAGAAAAGATATAAGAGAATTTTAATGTTGCTGCATGACGCCCATTGTGAATAATGCAATATACGTGGTGTTATACCACTTAGGGGATGCCAGTGAGGATGGAGTAAGTTAAGAGGCTTAGCACCACAAGCAGATCCACCTACCTGGGCCCTGCTGGCTGGCCCTGGGCCCACCCCATGCCCTCATTATCCTCCTGAGTCTCTCCACTCATCCTCCTCTAGCAGTGGGACTAATCCAGACTGAGGGGGTCGGACCTAAACCTGGCAGAGGAGTCTCGACTAAGGATAGTACTAGCTGTACTGTACACAAACACATTGTGATGTTGCAGCCATTAAGAAAAAACAAAACTGAAAACAATCAATTTGTGAAATGTGAAACCATCTTAGTGCAAAACTCCAATAGCTAGAAAAACCCTCAGATTGTTAATTATTATTATTATTGTAATTTATGTCCCACACAAATGCTAGTAAGCACAGTAAGACACGTGCAGAATGCCTGTTGGTCTCAAATTTCTGTTCCCAGTTGCAGTCCAATATTCTTATTCAAGCATAATTCATTCTTGTGCACTTCAATATGCAACAGCAGACTGTTTATGCAGACATTACTGACTTATAACACATCCCAAACTGGACCCAGATATAATCAATAAGTGATGCCTGCCACATGAAATTTAATTTATTTTTGCTTTGATATATATTTTCTCATTCATTAATGGAACAAAAAGAATGGCATGGGGCAGGGGTGGCGGTGGCAGGCACACGAGAGAGGGCGGGGTGCAACAGATTATTTTTTTCTGCATAGCTTGTGGTACTTCAGTCCCCATAATGGTCTGTGAGTCTTTTGTGCTTTGGGGAACTTGTATGGTTTTTCAAGTGAAAATGAAGCTTGAGGCTATTCCACAGTGTATCAATCAGTGTGACTTAGGTTTGAAGATGCATGAAACAAACCGGTGGGTTGGGGAGTTGAAGTGGGGGGGGGGGTAGCAGGTTGTTTTTTTGTTTTTTTTTTTCCCAGAGCAAAGGGGTCAGCAGAAATGCACAATTCTCTTCCCATGTTGTCATGCATAAAGCTTCTGTCAACAGACCTGGACCATCTGTCTTGTTATTTACCACATCCTTGTTTTTCCATAATCCAAAACTCCACTTCATATATTCAGTGAAGAGCTGCATTTATGAATATGATAAAGACACCGCCAGTAATTAAGAGGCGTAGTCTAAATAACTATGCAGAAGAAAACTTTGTGAAGCTTTCAGGAATATAACACATTTGCATTTTTGTAAAGTGTAAAGTAAAAAATAAATAAAAAAAATAATTAAAAAAAAGGAGTGATCTGGGAAGACCTGTTATTTTGACTAACAATGAGAAAGAGTGCATGCATATCTAGAGTTATAAGTAAAAACAGCTCTGCCCTGAAATGTATTGTTAATTTATGATGTGCTTTGTTATTGTTATTACACAACATGGTAAAAGGATCCAAACTTGCTCAGAGACACCAAGGAAGGGTTTCACCAGTGCCGACTGTAAAATGTTGGAAAGGCCGAGTTTGTTTTTCATTTAGTCACAGAACAACAAATAACTACTATAATTTGTTCTATTTTTATTCTCTAATTCAAATATAAATATTTATGATCATTTATGAGGGACAAGATCTTTGGCCTGAGAACTTCTGCTTTTTTTTATCTCTAGTTTTAAATGATTACTTTGTGGAGACGTAACCAGGATTTATTAATCTGTTAACTAGAATTAAAAAAGGACAGAGGCCAACAAATTTTCGGTCAACCACAAAACAAAACTGTCCAACTCAAAAGGAGACACATTTGTGTCTGTCTAGAACCAGAAGTAGGTAAATCATGTGTAGAGAGATAACTGACTCACTTAAATGCACGCGAAAGCCCCTCTGCTCTCCTAAAAGCTTTCCAGAATACAGCATAAAAAATTGGTGCACGATGTTCAACTGTCAATGACAACTCAGAGAGTTATGGAGGTGAGGGAAGCTAAAATGAAAGAGGAATTAAAGTGATTAAACTAGTACACACAAAAAGACTCATGCTAACCATGCATAGCGAATGGCTCTCACACCTAAAGTGAGGGCATCGTCTTTAATCAGAGGATAATTTATTGACTCCCATTTACAAAGCCATAATACTAGTGATCAAGCCTTTCAACCGTAAAATGCAATAAACTAGGGAAGTGTTTTGTGAACAAAGGCAAATAACAAGGCCCCACACATCATTATGTTCCCTTCATATCCCATTAGATTAGTTCCAAATGGGTTTTAGGTTAAGGAAGTCAAGTCATATACAGCTAGGGTCATGGGTAAAAATGTCAAATTATCATTACATGTCCTCATTCCACTGTATGAATATTCAGCACTCCACCCTATTTCACTCATACCCACCAGTGGCTAAACTGAATCAGTGCACCCAGTGTTTTAATAGCTCAATTTGAAATGGGCCGGAGAAAGAAGCAATGGTCGAATATGCGAATGTCATGTTACATACAGCTGACTAGGCAGAGTCCATCCATAACATTGACAGTGTTGCTTTGATGTTCTTTCTATAGATTAAGCCATTATCGTAGCTGCCAACCATCATCTTTCTAAAAAAAAAAAAAAACCCTGAGCAATTGATGAGCCAGTTGTTACAAGAAGAGCACACCTAGCTAGCGTGAGTAGAAAGACCTTACAAGAAATGGCACATACACATTACACTTTACCTGAAGCAGAAAATTGTCTGGCAGTAGATGGCGGGAAGATGTAGCTATGTTTTCCCATAGCATTTTCACGAGTTATTTCTCCCTCAACAGAGGCACAAATACTTGTCCATCAGGGAGAACAAAGCCATGTAATTGGCTGCTTCCCCACTTGAGCCCCTGATAGCACAATGTTAATAACAAACTGATGAGAAATTCATTAGGGCTCCAAATAAAAACAATCTCTCCTCGATAAGAGGCGAGTACATTATAATTAAACTGATGCCTCTCTGTTTTCATTAGGCCGTGGAGCCTGAAAACCTGAAGACTGAGCCACTGAGATGGATGCAATTAAGCACGATTGTTTTACTACACATTTGAGTCTGGAGTATAAAACAGAGGCCCCAAGTTAATACAAGGTGTACATGCAGCAGAAAAAAGAGATCTAAGAGTCATGTTGGAAAGTAGCTGACCACGGAGGCACATTGTGGTTTCAAAGGCAGGTTTACAGGGATGCAGTCTGAGGGAATTGGTCAAGTCAGAATTAGTTACGCTGCTGACTAGAGAGAGGGAGGGAAAGGCTTGAGAGTGTAATAAGACATTTTACTTCTCGCTGTCTTCCCATCACTTTGCCTGAATACTTCTTTTCCAAATACTGTCTTCTCATCCTACTCTCAACCTTCCACCTTTCTTTCTATCTATCTCTCTGTCTTCCTCTTTACTCCACCCTTGCGCGCTCTCTCTCAGTATTAATGTGAAATGCCTCAATGGCTTCAGAGAATTCAAAGATGGCCAGCTTTGGGCCTGGCAGAAAGGGGAAACAAAGGGATGAGACACATAGATTTCTGTGTACTTCTGTGCCCTGTGCTTGCTGTGGCAGGGGAGGGAACTGCTTGCTTCTGAGCTGTCAGCGATGCCCTAGCAAAGCCTTGTCTGTCCACAAAGCTACAAAGCGACCAAGACCAAAGTGTGAGATCAGGACTCAAATGCCCCCTCTCTTCCTATCACAGCAGCAGCAGCACATTCACACACACAAAAAACAAACAAACCAGCAAACCCGCCCATGCATGCATGCACATACTGAAACACCACTTAAAATCGACGCACACACACGTGCACAAAATGAAGCCTTGGGTGTAGAATAATATGAATGAGACCACTCAATATCGCTAGTGACTCTGAATACTGAATCGTGTTTCTATTAGAGGTTTTGAATATAAAAGCACACAATACCAGATATCCTTGCTTCTGAAAACCTTGCTTTCACAGACAAGGTAACTGGTAGACAAACTGATAGCCTTTACTCTCTTCAACTGGAATATAATGTGAAGCAAACAAAAACATGTAGTTTAAGCCCGGTCTACCCATTTATAAAGAAAAGTCATTCATGTAATGACACTAGGACCAATTCACAGATGGAACAGAGGGAACTGTGTACACTAAATATTAGAACACTCACAAAACACTTAATGGGTTTATAAAACTACCGTTTGCAACTAGCAGGCGCTATTATGAGTCATCCCACTTCCTATTTGCTTGGCATTCCATATACAAGTAACCATGTCTAGAGGAAAGGGCCACCATACTTAAACCGTCAAGTGAACATATGGATGGGCGAAGCCATTGTGGTTTGACCTCAGGGAAAGAGGGAGCAAGCGGGTCACACTAATGTGGACCAATAATCTCTCCCAGAGTCATTAAGATGATCAATGCCATTCTAATGAGATAACATCTGGAACAAAGGACCCTAATAGCAGACAGCTGCTGGGCAAAGTGAGCTAATTAGGAGAACATTCAGTGATGCTAACTCATGCTGCAGCTATTGGGCCCAGGTTTTGGACCCCACCCTGTTAACATCCAAAATAAAACATGTTGAATATTTTATACCTCCTCTAATAACTAATCATGGCACTGTAATATCAGTTGAAACGCATGAGAGGGAGAGAGGGAGGGAGGGAGAGAGACAGAAATACCACAACATCTCAGCTTGACATGAATGCTTATCGAGCGGCACTAAATTGGTCAATTAAGGAGAAAATCTGTTTTGAGGTAACCTTTCAGCTTATTAAATAAGCTATAAATCAATCTTTAGGGCAGAATGACTGCCTGGCTTTTAATGAGTGAACATGTCTAATCGCTCTCTTTCCGTCTCTATTTCAATATGTGTGGGTAAGTGCACATAGGAACATACTTTATGCTTATTATAGTTAGTTATTACGATTCAGTATAGAAATCATTATGCAGTCCTGTAGAGTTCTCCCCAACTTCCAAATATGCGACTTGAAGCTACACACACGGGTGATTCAGGTGGATGTAAGTGGCAATATTAGAGGACAAAAATGTGAAAAAGCGAAACAAAAAAGTCCACCTCCGAACACTGGCTAAGCATGGAGGCAGGATCCAATTAGTCCTCTGCTTAGAAAAGAAAATAATGGAGAGCGGTGCCAGAGAGGAACTTCGTAATAGCGTCTGTAAAAGTGTCTGCACAAGTCTTTGGTGATCACGAATAAATATAATTACTATGAACAAAGACCGCTGTGTGGTCTAACATAATTTTAAACGACACTCCATTGTTAGACCACGAAGCATTAATTACATATAATAAGGAAAGTGGAAAGAATGAAAAACCTTTCAGCAACTCCAATCAGTATAGGCCCTGTACCCCATGCATGTCTACCCCACTGCACACAGTGCACTGTCTTTATGCAAGTCTTGAAACTTTCTTTAAAGTGTTTGCTTTTTGTTTTGTATTTAGGATGACATTTAAATAAGCCCACAGTGAATTAAAAGTCACATTATTCAAAAATATTTAATGTTAATCAACTTGGCATTACATTTTATAGACCTTAGGGCTTTTTTCTATGGTGCCACAATTTGATCTTACTGCTTATGATGGAAAACTGATATTAGATCAAAAATACAGTGAGATCTGCCCTTTTGTGAAGTAAAAAAACTCAGTTAAAATCAGTTCAAATATAGAACATTATGAAAAATCCAAGAAAGAAAGAAAACATGGGGTATATTGTATTTCTCAGGCTTTATTTTGAATTCCTTCTCATTCAAAGACTGCGTTGGCTTCTAGAGTATTCAACTTATTACATGAAGTATTATTCAACAGAATACATACCAAACAAACAAGAATACCACCACCAAGGCCAGTGATCCAGGCTTCTGTGATTGCTGCAAATGCAACAGCTATATTCATCTGTATTACAACTGCTCTATCTCGCAATGTTAAAGCAACATTATGTAACTTTCTACCTTTTTACCATTTTTACTCATTTTGATGCCACACTGACATAGTAGAATAAATTGTGTCTCCCACTCTGCACACTGTCTGGCTGTTCTTACACGATGTAACTTGTCAGGTAGTGCGGAATGCTTTACCACACTAATGCCGCGTTTCCACTGGCACGGTACGACACGGCACGGCACGGTATTTGCGTGTTTCCACTAGCACGTAGTACCTGGTACCAGGTACTACTTTGGTATCGCCTCGGCCCTGGTTCCAAGCGTGCCGAAGCGATACTAAAACGTGACGTCAGCCGACTGCCTTCCACTGATTGGCCGACGAGTGTCGTCACTGGAAGCCTCATAAGCGCGCGACGACCGACCAGACTGTAAATAAACACAAGACTCGACCACACCACTTTTTAAAACCCCGCTGCTCTTCGACTACACTCGAACACGAGAAAATGGCTTCGCGGAAAAAATCCACGGCATGGTCGGTTGTTCTGTTGCTGGTGTTGTTGTTGTTTTGGTCTTCCGGTTTTGTGTGTGGCTTGGCGCGGTGTAAATGACGTCACGGCAGTTTCGCGCAGCCGTGTTATGACGACCCCGCCCACGTCGAGGAGGTACTATATGGTACTCAGTTGTAATGGAAACAGACCCGAACCGTACCGTACCGTACCGTGCCGTGCCATACCGTGCTAGTGGAAATGCGCTACAAGTCACAAACCACCAACTATTTCAATGATTTTGGTAAAACTGGATGATATTTTACGAAGAAAATGTTTTCTGGTTTTCCCTCTGATGTCCTCTGGCTGCCCTGCCTCAGCTCTCTGCAATTTATTATCTTATGATTGGCAGTTAAGTTTGCTCTGAGATGTAGATGCGACCAGCTAGTTAGCTTAGCTGTACTGCCTCGGAGACTAGCTAGTCAAAGCACTGAGGGAGTGTTGTTGGAGCTTTGGACTGCTAGGAGGAGAAAGTTTTCAAGCCTGGGACGGAGGAATGGTTGCTGAAGAAGAGCAGCCCCAGTGTCATGCCAGAACCAGAACTGGGCGAGCAAGCAATGTAACTCAGGCTCAGCAACTTCTGTAGACACAGTTAATGGCAGAGGCAAAGAGACCCAAGAGGAAAACATCAGAAGCTAAGAAGAGAAATGCAGAGAGTGACCGAGTAAGAACCCGACAAACAAAAGTCTCAGACTGGCTTTTAGTCATTGGCGAAAAATTGGTCAACTTAAAGGCTGCAAGACAGATGCTGAGCTGGGCTGTTGGACTGGTAAGTAATTAGCTGACTTGCTATGTTTTGTGTTGTTGCACTTGTTTGATGTCTGGCTGTGTTAGCGAAGTTTGCAAATAAAACTGGGGGCACCAAATGGCAACAAATGCCAAATCGTTCATAATGTTGCTTTTTGAAAGTGAAAAATCATTTTTATATGCACCCCATGACACACCATTTAATGGGTTCTTCCTTGGTTTATGCCTTCCACCATGTTTCATGAAAATTGGGCTGGTAGATTTTCCATAATCCTGCTGACAGACAGACAAACAAACAAACAAATGGCACTGAAAGCATAACCTCCTTGGCGGAGGTAACAAATCCTTCATTGCTCTGAGTTCTACATTTTTGGTTCATATGAACACTAAATGGAGGGGATGCTGTATGGTATCACCAGAAAACTATATTAGTATGGGTGGTTAGGGAAATAGGAAGAAATACCATCAGGTTTGAGCGTAGTCGACACTGCTACAGCGCTATTCCTCAGAGAGCATGACAACAACGGTGAAAAAGCTCCCAACTAACAGTAATTGGTTTTAAAATAATAGAATTCATTACAGTTACGGCGCTTGTTCAGAAATGCAAACAGGGGAAGAAAAAACATTCACTAGAGACTTAGGCTGAACTGCTTCACTAAAAACCATGGGGAGATGAAAGGCATAATTCAAATGACAATTTTAGAACCCTTAGTTCATTTATATCAGAAGCTCAGAAGATGTTGCCGGCATAATAACATCAAGATTTTTTTCCCTGTTCTTTTGTTCTACTTACAGGGCTTGGAAGGAACTTTTTCCCTCTCAATTTCATTCTTTTGTGGTAGCAAATTCCTCCTCCTCACAGAGAGACATGTGAGGTGACACACAAACAATCTAGCAAACAACACCCGTCGGCAGCAGAGAGACAGCCAACTGAAAGCTAACATGGGAAATCTTGACAGGAAAGAAGAAAAACACCTCACACATGACACTGAATTTGCTGCTTGTCTTATTAAATGACTGTGTAATTATACACATCAGGGGTCTACATTGTAAGGTCCTGTGTTTTTATCACATTCAGTGACAAACCATGTTTGATTCAAGGCAAGCATCTCAGGTGTGAAGAAGACATTCACCCAATCATTAAAAAGATCATCTCTCAAGACCACTCAGGACATAAAGAGACAGGTCAGCAATCTCAGTGTGATTGGATGTCACCTCACATGCTGGGTGTATAGCCAACATCAAGGACATCACCATTTCAAACACCATACATCTGCCATCAAATCAGCCTCAGGCCAATATCTAGTAATTGGCCCCATTCTAAAGAAGTGCTTGATGCATTTTGACCACCAATTGATGGAGCCAAAAGCCTTTACGACACGTGAAAACATCAGTCGGGTTGAACTTTTTTCATTCTTTATTTTACTCATATTTATTTGGCACATTACCTGAAGAAAAACAAGACCGCCATATGGCTGTGCATTAAAAATTGATGTGGTATGTTAGTGAGGGCACCTGAGCCGAATGACAAGGTGGAGGAAGTAGAAATAGTGAGCACAGCATGTGTGTGGGGGAGCTAAGATGTGCCTTTTCCGCCACTCTCTGTCACCGGTGTCTATACTGGAAGACATCCTGGACCGTAAATGAAAGCCATACCCAAGCGAGGCCATGTTGCAGCAGAACACATGTGGCCAAGAATCTGTGTCATGTCAAGAGCTCGAGATATGTCAATAAGTAAATATGTCTCGAGTGGAGAAGTGGGTTCAGAAAAGAGACAGAGATTTCATGTTCATATCTCAGAGGGATGTGATGTCAGACTGCTGGAATAACACATAAGAGGGATATACAGAGAGAACCAGGTGGTGGAGGCTTCAAATAAGCTCACCGGGTTTTCTACCTCTCCCTGCACTGTATATTATCAACCTTTGGCAGTTTTGTGTATTTTTTAAATTGTGCAAAAAAATAAAATTATAAACTATAAACTAGGGGGGGAAGACAGTCATATCAGTAGTGTGGTACTGTAAGCAGAACTGACATATTGTTGGTAAGGGACTGCATTTGTTCATCAGTGTGAGGCTGATCTAATTAATAATTCAGCTATGACTGCATAAAATACGGTCAATACAACGGTTTCTGTCCATAACAGGTCAGGTAAGATGTGCTGCCTTACTGGACCCGATCGTGCAAGTGAAGCGTTAAAAGGCAAAAAAAATAAATAAATAGGGGACCCAGTAGAGGGTGGCTGCCGTCCACCGTGTCAGAGGCGGTCTCTATTTTGAATCTGTACACAGGAAAGATAATAATGATAAATCTCTTGTTCATTCTTCTTTTTTCCTTTCGCTCTATACAGTAGGAGGGTGAAAGTATTGATCAGAGAAGACCAACCAATTTCAATGCTGTTGTGCCATTTCACAGTCATTCTCCCCTTTAAAGATCAGACGTCTAACAAATGGCATTAGTGGCACACATAGCAGTGTGTTACGTGGGCTGCGAGAAACCCATTAGGTCAATTCCATAGCAACAGTGTGGCTTTTTAGCCCCTATGCATTGCACCAACTGGCCAATACAATGGGCACCCACTGCCACCAAGTGCTGGTCTTCAGTACTACAATACTGGCTGCAGAACGGCAGCTGTTCCCACCTCTGTCTGAGTAGAGGCGGACCATGACCATGCAGGAGCAGCTACTGGCTATACGGCATTGAGAATGATACAGTCACAGCAACAACAAACAAAGCCAAAGAAACTAAGATCCAATGTCGTGAAACATCCCTAAATACCTACTCAGTACTATTATCCTTTCATTTAATACATGGCTACAAAGTTTTGCCAAGGAGCAATGAAAAGGAAAGGAAAGGAAAGGAAAGGAAAGGAAAGGAAAGAGGGACCACGTAATTTGCAAAAAGCCGTGACCAGTTTCTAGCATGCATGAAGACAAAGTAGTGCCAAATTAACCAGGATAAAACCCCTTTTTCACTGATGCAGCTAACTTACCCTTTACTAACTAAGCTTAAATTAAGTCGTCGCAGCCTGAGACTTGACATCTGGCACACTAGTATATCTATACTCAGGCATTTATTCATTCACTAAAGGGGAACGGCCAACCAACCAGCTGCATGCTACTGGTAAACAACTAAAGTGATACAGCTTGATGGCTGACATTTTAAAACTGTAGCCCATCTCTCCTGAGCACCCTTCGAAAGGAAACTGCAAGCCAGACAATAACACAGCAAGTGATCTGGCCTTGATCATGTCACCAATCATTACGGCAGAGAGTTGTCTGGGGAATCGGGGGAACCTGGCTGTTGATGAGGCGATTATGTGGCTTTACTCTTGTGCGTCCAAGTATGACAGCGCTATGAAAGCACTGTAGCTGATAGGCAGAGACTATACCTTGTTAGCACTCTGTTGTGCTGAGTGGACTAGTTGGCTGAGCAGTAAGGCGCTCCCACAGGGCCTAGTGGGCTTACTGCAAGAGTAGGGGGGGATTATAAACAGGCCATCAATGTGACTCTCCAAACCCGACAGCTACAACAACTTTGGTTTCCTCTCATGTTTAACCACGGGTCCCTGTCAACAAGCTGCCTCTCTTTGTCCTTTTTGTCCTCAGCGGTTCTTGCAGTGTGTCAGTTGTGAAACAGAGACAGAAATCATCAGGTCTGTGCATGTGCTGTTGTGGACACTGTCCACATTGAAAAAGACCACATACAGTCGGTTTGAAGTCTGCAATTGGAACGACTAGAAGCGCACAAGAAGAGAGAGTCTAGCAAGGTTATGAACAGAAGTGCATTATCATATCACCCACTACAAGATCACAAGTGGGAAGAGCAGACAACTCCATCAACCAAAGGAAAAAAAACTTACTAAATATACACAGATGTAGAGAAGGATATCAAAAAGCCAAAGAAGCAAATAAAGAAATCGGGAGTGACTGGAGGAGCAGGCAACCATAAAACATGGGGATACACGGAATTTCACAGCTGTGTGAACAGTTAAAGCAGATGCGATAGGATGTGATGGTGGATGCATACAGAGAGGCGGGTTGTAAAAATATGCTATAAAGTTTATGGAGCCTAATGCAGCCCTGCAGGAGCCTCCCGCCGAGCTGAGCATGCCGACAGTGCCGTTGAGTGTGTGACAGAGCTGTGGGGGAGAGATGTACAACTGAGAGCATAGCCAGTATTCACAAGCTCCATCACTGATGTGGGGATGTGCATACAGTACATAAAATCCACAGATATACAATCAACAGAACTAAGAATTCTATTTTTTTTACCCTTCCTAGCTCTCTCTAAAACACTGTGTCATACTCTTTCTCTCCTCTGCAATATCTAAATCCAGGCTGTAATATCCAATCCAATATCCATCTATTAGAGGAGCATTGACAAAAACAGTGCTACTTACCACACACAGACATACAAGAATGTGCACACACCAACACACAAATACAGAGAGACTATAAAGCACTGCCATAGCCACTGTTCAATCCAATATCAGCATACTGTGACCACTTCAGCCTTTCATGTTCTCTTCAGAATAACGAGATCCAGCTCTCCCTTTCTGATTGAAAAGGAATGATTGTTTCTCCCTTTGAAAAGACATACGTTGCATAGAGAGGAGATGTTTGAGGGGAGAAGGACAGAAGGATAAAAGGTAGCAAAGAAGGAAAGAAATGAAAAGACAAAAACTGAAAAAAGCAAAAGAAGACAAATGCTGATAGAGAAGTAACCTCTTTTTCTCATCCCCAGTGGGAGCTTGTGTTGACTTAATCCTTCCCACACAGCCCACCCTCTGTCACAGCTAAACCTTTGCTTCTTCCACAGCCCGCAAAGGTCAAGCCAAGCATGAACGCCTGAAGACAAGCCATTCAGCAGAAACTAGCAACAATAATTGATAAATCGTATGTAGACTGTAAAGTTCAACATAACATGACAAATGCGACCCAAGCTATTACATTACGAACAAACTAATTAACTGAGTGTACTGATAGATCCATCCTTCACCTTCAAATGTTAAATTTCATGTATGTATAAAATATGTTCAAGAGTGGGTAAGACAGAAACAGATGCAATCATTCAAATTTCTTTCCAACATTCAATATGAGTTCACAGAATATTTAGAGAGAGGAGTAATAGTCCTTAAAACTGATAAATGACTAACATTGTACAAACATTATACTAACATTGTAATTTTTTGTTTGCTGTCATCCTGGTTGACCAGCTGTGCTATGACACATGGTCCTCTCAATATGAAGTGTTGCTCTGATGAGTATGTACGCGGGTAAAAAGAAACACTTGAAATGAAGAAATGATGAACATGTGTACATGAGTAAACATCTTATCCACTACAGCATTGCTTCCGGCTTCCTTTTGCCCTCCAACCAACATAACTAATTGTCATTGGCGTATGACTGTCCACCACACGGCAACAGCAAAAAACAGCATATATCGTTTCAAAAGATGGGAGAAAGTGAGGCAAATTTCAAATATTTGTAACCCCTGTAAGTACTGTGTATGTTTATCCTCTGTTGTAGTTTGTTTGCTTTGTTTGCGACTCCTTTTCCTCTTCATATTTAACTTGGGCACAAATTGCCACGGGAATGGGCTAAACAGTTACGTCACATGCTGTCATGATTTTTGAGACTTTTCCCACTGATACAGGGAAGTGAATGATTTTGCCTTCTTTAACTAATTCAACATTTCTACAGATCACATGACCTTTGTGGAGATTTGTTATACTGATTCAAAGGTTTAAATACCGAAGACCTGATTGACATACCCTTTTTACAGCCTCTCCACTTCAGTTGTCGAGAAAGTGAAGTCAAGACTCTGGCAAGAGCTATATTGACTGTGGCAAGGAGCAGAAGTCTTTCAAAAGCTGAAAGCTTTTCTAAACTCTTTGACATAAGTCATCTCATACATTTGTATTTAAGTCCAACCACAGGCCTGTGTTCCCAAAACTCTACAATGGAGGTGGTGAATAAAATGTTATGGCCCTCTGAGGAATTCTGGACCACTAGTGGCCCTGCAGAGCGATGTTTTGATGCTCAAGTGCCCATATTTTTGGTATTTAGTAAGAGCATGGAGGTACTATTATACATGTGACCATGCACTCAAACCTCCCAGTGAAGGAAGGGAACTGGAAATATAATTTCTCTATGATTATTACTAAAGGAACTAAAGCATTTGAATAAATGAGGCAGCAAAGATTTGATTTCCATTAAAAAAAACACCTGACTAAAGATTTGCAGATAAGCTATTCACCGGTAGTTTGTCAAATAAATCCTTCCTCATCTCACTCCCGGACAACTTTTTATGTCCATCAGATGAACTCTAAAAGATGCTTTCAGCCAATCAAAGAAACATCTTATTCAAACAGTCCCCTCCAGAGCATGTTTCCTTGATCTTAATTTAAGATAGAATCTATGGTGAACACTGGCTCAGGGCATGGGAGGCACATGCTATTGATTAATTTTTCATTGCCGTTCTTTTAAAGCACCAAGGACATTTGCCACATCAAATCTGCTCAACCCTCAGCACCCGGTTTAATAGCTTGCTTGAAACAAAACACTCTTTTGAGGCATGTGGTTTAAAAAGGTAAAGAGAAGAATGAAGGAGGGAGGGTGCCTTGATTTCCTTTCAGGCTTACCATATTTCTTTTTTCTTTTTTTTTTTTTAAAAAGGTCCTTCGTAAGCACTCCTGGCACAGTGAACAAGCACTTGATTGGAGTTAAAGAGGAGCCAGATGTCTGCATGTCCTCATATTCATGCAACTCTCTCTTTCTGTCTCTATCGTTCCCCATCTGGATGCTTTGCAGTCCTCTGGCCATATCTATAGTTTTATCTTATATTCAGTAAATCCTCAGCAGTTACAAATAGAGGACAGGTAATTCACCTTGGCTAAATACAGAATCAACCAATCAAACAACATAAATGCCTATCAAGGTCATTCATTTCATTGGAAAAATGTAGCTTGTGGTTTCTCAAATGTAAGGATCTTTCCTGCTCCTCTCTGTTTTATGATATTGAAAATAATTTGAGCTTTTCACTGCTGGTCATAAGCAAGTTAGCAATTACTGACTCATGCTTTGGATGGGAATTTGTCATTTTTAAGTATTTTATTTATCTAGAATAAATAATAAATAAAATAAACAATAAATGATAAATTGATTAGCAAGAAATAATTGCAGCTGTAGTACGTGTGAATATATATCTGTATATATACTGCAGCAAAAAGAAAAAAACAAATAAGTAAGCGTGATACAAATACGTTATGTTCACTGCAGGTAAATTAAATATTTCCTCTCAACTCGATAATGAAGAAAGTTCAATGCTTGTCAAACACTTTGCACACAAAAACAGCTTTTAATTTGAAATGTTGTCAAATACAGTATTAAGCCACAGAGAGCACTTTTCTTAGATTCAGTTAATGAAAACAAGTGACCTTGTATGATTCTAAAGTGCATTCAATGACATACAAATGCTAGATTTCATCATCAGCCATACAACTATATACACCCAAGGAAAAGGTTGATGTTAAAAACATGCCCTTAGCCCCTATGAAATGAAAAGACCAGCATTTTCTAACTGTGCAGAAAATTAAAACGCTTCCTCTATAAAACTAGATCAGCTAGAGCGCAGACAATACAGCCTCATCTGATCTGCTCTCACAGGTCTGAAGTGTTTTCGGCTCTTTGGTCAAATCCACATACTGACAGCAATACACAGAGATATACATGTTTACACAACCGCACTAACCATCACCGCCTGACATCTCAGAGCTGACCAGCATGTTACCATGGAAATAAGCAGTCATCTGTCCAGTCATACAGATATTGATCACCTCCCTGTGGTCTGGAGACTGCTGCTTTTCAACACACGGAGTGCACACCCTTTTTCTGACTCGTGTGCGCACACTCTTACAGTCTCAGCAGCATTCCATCCGAGCCTGTCAATGGCGGTGCGGAGAGACGGAAGTCTACTTTCACAGTAACACTGCAGGAGTCATTGATGGATTGTTACAACGTGGCCCTTGACATGTGATGTAAATCAGGCTGATCTTTACAGAGACTGATGCTATAAAGCCGTTGTAGTGGTCAATAGGCAACTGCAGCACACTGCAAAAGAAGAGATGTCTGGTCCATCTGGATAGTTCGAGTCTACCCGCAGGCATGCTGTTACCCAGGTACGTGTGCTGCTCGTATTTCCCTCAATCTTGCTTAAGGAGGTGGAGAGAGCACATGAGACAAAGCAGTGTTGCACACTTACACACGCTGGTCAGACTGGATTAAAGCCAATTCACACAGTCCTCTATTCCCACCTCTTTCTCCATTGGGAGATGGGAAAGTGCCAGAGAGATTTTATGCCTGAGACAAAGGAGTTACAGTAGCGTGCTCCCTAACCAGGGAATGGCTAACCAGGCTAAATGTTCTCTCTATTTGCACTCTCTTCTTCTTTCAGTAGGGCTTTTCTCATCGCTCATAGCTTTAAGTATGCTAGCAATATCTGTGAGCTACTGCTGCAGGATTGACACAGAGGTTACAAAGGTCAGAACAAGTGTTTAAGTATGCTCTTGAGTTGGAAGAAACTTCTTGATAACCAGCATTTCGGGCATCTTTTGACATGGTTTGTAGAGCTTCTGAAAGTAGGCCTTCACATCTCAGAGGAGCAGTCAGCAGCAGTCAGCAGCTGGGGTAAATCTGTCATATTCCATTTACTGAACACAATGTGGCCATTGCTCCTGATCGAGAGCTACTCCATCCACGTCTATACAGGCCAGGCCAAAAACCCACTCTTCCCACAGAAATAACCAAGCACAAAAGAACAGTTTGACAAAGAATGAGAGAATGCGATCGATAGAAAATGTCTGTGTAAAATGCCTCAAAGAGCGAGGTTTGTCTGAGAGCATGGGCAGAGCAGAGGCCAGGTCACAGAGTCCTGCTTTACCTGCCTGTGTTCCTGCTAAGCTCTACAGTCCTCTTAATCCTTATGAAGCTCTCAATGGCAATGAAATACCATTTAAAGTGACAATTCAACACTTTCTAATCCAATAACAGAGCTTTTCATCTTTTTTTCTAAGAGCGCTTTAAAAAAAAACACACTACCCAATCTTTAAAAAAGGCAGCAGGATGCTACTTTATCGGATCTTTAGAGAGAAAATAGACAACTGTTATGTTATTGTATAGAGAAAGTAAAAAGTATATCCAATACATTGATGACAATTGGTTAAGATTACCTCAACCTTTTGTGGTGAAAACAATAAACATGTATTTATACAAGAAAAACAGTCCTGTGCCTTACTTTCTTTCAAGCAGAGACAGAATTCTTGACAGCAAATTCAAATTTATAGCCATGAATACTTCCACTAAATAATATAGTCCAATATTTCTGTTCGAGGCAGAAAAAAATGTACTTGATATCATTTCATCTCAGTTAAGTGTGTATGTACAGTCTGTGTGTGAATGTGCACAAAGCCTTATTAAGTGATAAACTGTATATTCTCAGTATGCGTTGCGTCTCTTAGACACGCACACAGTTAAAACCATTTAGATGCAACATCTCCTGATAAACAGATTAGTTTGCAGATGATGAGTATTTGTGTAAAAGCTATCACTCTTTGTTGGTATTACAATATTCAAATGCTAATAGGTGTTTCGCTGCAATCTATTTTAAAAGAGAAAGCAAAAACCAACAAAAGGCCTCCTAGTTCATTTTCAGGCTGTATAATTTCAAAATCCCTCATTTGAAAGTGCTACCATTTACATGCAGGAATTGTGTTGGCAATTTATAGCCTTTCCAAATTACAGCCCATTAGCAATATCGGGGCTGAAAATAAAAATCCAAGCCATAAAAATGACCTCACTTGCACAGTTTGGAACATGCTCCTCGACATCCTTCCAAAAGAAGATAGATAGATGCGTGTGGGGTGTGTGTGCGTGAGCGTGTGTGTGTGTGTGTGTGTGTGTGTGATGTGTGTTCAGGGGGTGAATGAAGACATAGAAGGAATAAGATTCAGAAGCCAAATAAATAATGGGCTACTTACCGCAACTTTGCTCCCAGTTATCTGCATGCAGCGATCAGCGGAGAAGGTTAATGTGCAAAAAGACACAAACAGCACAATCATTAGTAGGCCAGAGAACACTCTCCATTACACGTTGAGGCATTAGCGTAACTTGTGTGACATCACAAACATTCTTCACACAATTATAGCACACACTAGATAACAAAAATGTTTAAAAGCCAACAAGAGAACTTTTATAATTATGGGCACATACTGAAGATAATGTCTGTGTTTGGCAGCTGTAATTTTCCAATTTTCAAATTGTTAATTACACAGGAAATGTGGACATCAAGACAAAAGAATTCACAAAGCAAAGGTGTCATCAATGCACGGCAACAACAACTGTGGAAGTGATGAGTCAAAAGGGATTGTGAACTGTCCTTCACTGACTAGTAGATTCACAGATTCATTCCAAAGAACGAACAGTGGCTCGCGTGCACAAAGAGGCTGCAGTGTCTCCTTGGGCTGATATCAATCAGCTGCCATTAACGGTGGGCTTCAGGTGTCAACTATACGTGGCAGAGATATGTTGAGCCCATTCAGTGAGCACGGTTCTTGGAGTTTAACCTTGTTATCTGTCAATAGTGGCAGGTAGCAGTAGTGGTTTTTATTACTGCAACTGTGGGGTTTGTTTCACAGTAGGAGGGTGTCTGTCAGCTGAGTAAATGTATGCTATACTGTGACTGTACGGTGAGTTCTTCCATCTCTGCCACATGTTTCAGAGGAAATGTATTTTGATTGCACAAAGTTACAGGACGTGCTGAGCTCCTTTTTGCTCTCCTGTTTTCACTCCCTCCCATTCTCTCCCCCTCTTTTCATCTCCTCTAATCTCCCTTTCCATTTCTTTTATTGTCACTTTCAAACTCTCCAAGTCTGTGGCCATTTGATGCTTGATTTCCCCTCCCCGTTCTTCTACCAAGAGTTTATGACAGCCATAAAGTCCGTCTTACACGTGCCACCACCTGATCACGCACATACCACTTTCTAATCATACGGTGTATCCACATTGCTCTCCAGTGAATGCAGCGTGTCACTGTCTAACACTGGGGGATATTTTATCGGAATACTGCAGCCTAGACTCCTTGAAATGAGTCACACTGATGTAACTCACAGCTTAGATATTTTCCACAGATGTTGATGCCTAGGACACTGGATACATATTTTTGAGTCTTGTTTTAGAGTGGTTTGACCAAAATAACAGACACTATCTTGAGTGTGCACAGACACAGTCAGGGAGGAGCTCGAGGGGGACAAGCACAGTTTCACTAACAATAAGTTTGTATTTTCAATACAATACAAGGGCAAAGCTCCATTAAGTTCAGAGCCCACTAATAATTTGAGTAGTGCTGATGTATTACTACCTAGTGAAATCTGATACTGAGCATCTATCATACTATACTAAAAATAAACTAAGAACAAGTCACTGTGTATATGTGTATGAATTTTCTTCTCAATACAAATGTAGCCATTACAACCCTTTTTCAAGATAGATATACTAATTACATAAACACAGCAAATGTTAGGCTCCATTAAAAGAAGAAGGTGGCACATTAATGGTCACATCAAACAAACCAATATTTGAATAAAGCTGCAAAATTAACCGTGGACATTCCCCCTTACAAGACCCTGCCATCACACCCTTCCTGCCTCACACAGAGACACAGCACGTTTGAAATGAAACAGAAAAATATTCACTGTCAGGAGCCAAGTCGATCTCTGAGAAATAAGTGATTGTATTAGTGTAAAAGGAATTTGGGCAGTTTTAATGATGTTGGCACGCATTTATAGAAAGAAGAAAGAACAAGAAATGAGAGGTGAGAGAAAGGCAACTGTTCATGCAAAGCTGATGGTCAAAGACATCCACTGACACACTTCTACAAAAGAAGAGCTGGATTCCATTGAATCACAGTTCATATTCAAATGATCAGGGTCAATGTACAATTATCCCTTGAAAAGACAGGGAGGGAAAAACCTTTGACTTTCCTTAAAAAGACATATTTTACAAGAGTAAACAAAGTAATAATCAGCCTTTTCTAATATTATCAATCTTTTGAAGCTACATTGCTTCATAGAAATAGTCTATGTGGTAAACCAAAGGGCAGGAATGATGAATATACACACAAAGTTGTACAAAGTGAAAGAAAACCTCAAGCATCTAAAGCTATTGAATTCAAGGTGCTTACGTTTTTGCTTTTTTGTTACAGAAAAAAATAAGGTTGTTTTTTTGTTGGGCACTAAAGCCCTTGCTCAATTGAGCAGGTCTGTAGTGACAGACAAAAAAAGCCACACAATACGAGGGGATATTTCTTGTTCCACCAATATTTACTGATTTACAAAAAAGCCACAGCACTACAAAGAATTTCAAGCCACTCTTCTCTTTAATAGCTGTAGATTAAGAAAGAAATAGTGCTGTCCAAATCTAAACACACAAATTTGAGTATTATGTTGTCGCAGGGGAGCTGGTGACATTCATGAATGTCCCACTTGTAATTCTATGGCAACAATAAAATAAGAGTTTAAAAAAGGATGCTCTTATAAGAGTAATATCAAAAATTACTATTTTGTTAAACATTCTATTGGGCCCTTATGATACCATTTAGAAAAACAAATAGGAAACAATGAATGTCTGTGAAGTGATTCCAAAGCCCCAAAACTCCAATCTCCCAAGGCAGCATACATCTTTGGTAGAAAAAGAGTCATATTAACAGTGAAGGCACCACAGCAAAAGGAGAAGACACCAGACATCCCAACATATCCAAAATGCACCACTCCAACGTTAATCACCATATACATATTGCAATGCAACATATTGTCATTTAGTCCACACTGCATGCTCATCAGGCTCAAATATCTGGCTAACCCTGCAAAAGAAATTCATTTTAGCAGTGTGATTCCTAATATATAGAGGCTCATACATGCATACATGTAGTGGGGATTAAAAACTGGACTGTCTTTCAAAAACAAAGCAGCAACTTAAAGGTGCAAGCAATCACAAAACCTGCCTTTCAAAGGCTGCCTCCGCCATCTAAAAATTTAAACAAATGTCATACATCTGATGTGTCTGTTGAGAATCTGTATTGCGTGAGCACAGGATCACTGAGAGGCAGTTCAGAGAACATTCTCACAAGCTGAGGCTAGAATGCATCAAAGTTACTCAGATTTATATCAATACATTTTCTCTCTGAACGTCGACCAAGACCTAAAAAGACCAAAGGATATCAATTTAGTTTGAGACAGTAATCAGTTTTTAAAATATATTCAATTAGGTATGGTGTGAAGTTGTTAAAAGCAAGCGAAAATATCTGCTGATGAAAAAAAAATTTATTTAAAATTTATTTATTTCCAAAGCAACTGAAAATGGTTCATTAAGGCTCTGGATTAGATTGCAAAATTTAAGATAGGTTGTTGTTTAATTTTTCATTTAAGTAAAATATATTTTGAGACTTGCAAAACAATTGTTATAGCTTCTTTGCATTTTATGTAGCAATTGCCTGATATATTTCTAAAGACCAAAATAAATGCCCTGCTCCTGTGCTTCTCGTAGTTCTGCCAATATTTGTGTATATAGTGTCTCTCACTGCGAAGGAGCTTTGGTAGATGAAATTATGATCAGAATCGTGCACACATGTGCCTGAAACCATTAAGGTCAAGCTATGTCTCCCTTGTCACTTATGTATTATTAGTATTTGAAAGAGCTTGCACATGTAAAGGAGTTCTAGTGTAACTGTATGCGCACATGCATAAATCTGTGTATGCACAGCCACAGACACATCATCACTGACATTCAACCATCCTCCTCCTTCAGTCCTATTAAATGTGATAGCAGGGTGCTGACAGACATCACATTTTGTCCTCTGTCCTTTGACTACACAGATTACGTTATTCATTTGAATAAAATATCAGTGCTCACAAAGCATAATGGGCCCTGTGAGGAATTCAATCATCTCGGATAATCATCATTATCAATAATGCCAGTTAATTACCATAACAATGAGGAAGGTAATAAATGATGATGTCAAGAGAGAGCTACCAGGTTCGGGAAGCAATGGGCTCAGAAATCGCTTTTTTTTTTTCCACTGCTGATGTGAATTTCACCTAAAAAGGTTGGCCATAACTTCAAAAGAGGGTGTGAGAATTCATCTTATATTCATAGATTACATTTAGAACGCTTTGCTTTTCACTGCTGTTTTTGGACTGAGAGTGATTCTTTAATAGAATGGGACACAGGGAGACAACACAACCCTAAATCTATATTTAACAATGAACAGCCCAAACAGTTGTTTTGATAAGCAGTCAGAACAAAGATACAGTGTACGGTGCAGCTGACTATAATGTGGCATATACAGTATAAGCTCAGACACTTGCTTTCTCTCACCTTTGTATTTAGTGCTTTTTGCTGTAACATAGCTGTTGAACTAAAGAGGTTTACTGAGCCTTTTTTTTATAATAGATAACCAAAGGATGAGGCAAGACACCACCACCACCACTGGGCATAAAAACCTCACATGCAAGTACCAACTGGACAACCAACAATTTGCATGCAAGCACATGACCGGACAAGCGCTGATCATCCAACTACAGTAGCATTAGGTGAGTGAGTGACTACCATTTATAACTGATAGCCTACAACGGCAGATTGCGGCATAATTGGAAAAAACAATGAAGAAAATGAATCAAAATTGCAATCAAAGATGTGGGGCTCAAGCATGAAGAGTGGAGAGAGAGAGAGAGACAATGACAGAAGTGAGGGTGTGCAAGAACGAATGACAAAGCAAGCCATAAAGCAGAGGATCGGGTTAAACTCATTCCGGAGTCGTGTGGAGCGTCATGATACTTCATCTACTGTAATTATTCAGTGCTGTACATACTCTTCAGTCCATAAAGATAGAGTACTTAGGTCTGCACTCTCACTTACAGATTTGGCAGTGGCTGAGATGTACTGGACCACCATCTCACGTTTGGTGCTTAGGTCCTTTCCACGCAGAGGGGCTTTGCGTTCCTCATTCAGGTTCATGTCCTCCTACATACACACAGAGAGTGAAGAGACATTGTATTTAATGGTAGAGACTGGGTACTACACAAATGTAGCACAGCAGACTTTTGAAGAATGTTGCTAAAGTGTTCAAAACAAACTTCAAGCTTATTACACAAAATACTTTGGACTAAGTTTAAAAGAAAAATAATCAGGATCAAGTTTATTTCCAAGGTTTTTGCAGGAATCTGCTTTGGTACTCTGGTGCATAGCAATAAACAAAACAAAAAAAAAACAAATTAAAAATGCCAAAAAACAGAATTTTAAACATTATAAAAAGGAATGTAAAAAAACAAAAAAGGAAAGAACATTTTTGTGAAAAAATAGCCAATCCCAAATCTACAACACTTGGCATATACACTATACATAAAATAATATATATATTTGCATTTAAAACATTCAAACATTTATTTCACTATAACCATTTTAGATCAGATCCTGGCCTTCTACGGATTAATACATTCATTTTTCCATTTACATTTCTTTTGTTGAAGACACGAGGTACAGCAAAAGAAAATAATGGCAGTAATAATTAGTCCCGGAAACGAAAAGTAGCAAGGCTACAGCAAAGAAACTGTACACCCTAACTCTGAACAAGAGAGTAAAATCAAACAACACTGCTTCTATTGAGGCCAGGCAATCACATCAGATAGGCTGGATAGGCAGTATCTGCGTGTTATTGGGAGTATTATCTTTGTGCTACTTTAATTCTGCATCACAAAAGAGGTCTTTCATGTGAGAGACATCAGGGGATGGAGCGAAGGCCGGACAGAGCACTAAAAGCTAGGGAATGACATGATGATTAGAATGGAGGGGGGTGTTTATCAGAAGCACTCTCTCACAAAGAGACGGCTAGAATGAACAGAGAGAAAAAACATCCTCCTCGGGGCTTAAGGAGAGGGAACCTAAAGTTGTGGAGCCATGCTGCCCTCTGCTGGGGAGCGTAGAAAATCAGGCATCCTTCAGTTACGTTGATCTAATTTGGTAGTGGTTCCCCTCCATACAATTTAATGTAAAATTCATCTAATAAATTAAGTGTGTCACTTCTGAATAAGAACACTGTAATACAGTGGTTTGAATATCTTACCACAAGTAATCTCATTCAAGCTGTTTTGCTTCATTTGTCAGTGAAGCATCGGCAGGAATCCCATCCAGGGGCACCGTGACCTAAATTCTCCCAACTACATTTCCTCTAGTAAATACCCTCGGAGCTAAGAAACCATTAACATCCTTTTTGTGGAACGGGGGTGGGGGGGAATGTGTCTGAAAGTTTTACTATTGGCAGGTTTTTTCACCCAAGGAAACAGGCAGGTTTTTTAATTAATCTTTGAACCCTGCTAATTTATCTGCTTAATTGGCATTCAATAAACGAAGGGAAATGTGGCGGGTTGAGTACGTTGTAGGAGGGGTAGGAGTAGTGGGCCTGCGGGACGCTTGTCAGGGGGCAAACTGAAGGAATGAGCCCTCCACATTTAGTCTCCAAAATGATTAATGCTCTTTTATTAATTATACCCTCACAGGCTACATGGAAAGAGTCCCAGGATATCTTCAACTATGCTGCTGGTGTAACTGAAATGATGAGATTTCAGCTTGTATCAATGACAGTGGACTTACTAAGAAATATGCTCTAGATCTTGTCGTCTCACATTGGTCTGGCAAGCTCTTTTTCTAATATTAAATCAGTCACCATATATCTTACTTATGCAAAAGTGTAGGAAAACTGTTCATCTCACAACTATACTCTATATGTACTGTATATCCGGTGCAGTCCACGAGTAGTAAGGAGTAAGGTTTCATTTCCTTAGAGCCTGTACTCCATGAAACAACGGCTGAGGCTAATGAGCTGATTTTGAGCTTGAAGGGTAATTGATGCTGCTCATATCCCTATTGATTGAGCAGACTCATAGTGAGGCTCACCTCAGTCCAAGTGAGCAGGTGTTTCACTCACTAAAGACCCCAAAACAAGCAATATGTGAAAATGGCTGCATTACAGGGCTGGCCAAGATACCAGGCAAGTACCAAGCAAATGCTACAATCTGTGGATCGTAGATTCCAAGACTTCATTAACTGCTAAGCATTTGGAAGCAAATATCAAATATGATGACTTCATTTAAGCTTTTGATTTGACCTTTAAATTGTGTTCAGTTTGGGATGAAATCTATGAAAGTGCTACAATACAGATATGGTTTTTCTAATGTAGAGGTAGGGAGCCTTAAATTAAAGGTGGAAATAAGTACTTTAACGTCATCATCATTGTTTTATTTCAAATCCAATGTGTGCTAAGAACAGAGCCAAAACAACGAAATATATTGTATGTCACTATTTTTCTACTTAGGGACTACCCTGTTATAAAAAATATAAGACGGTCATAAATTCTAGATTCCTGCAGCGGCTGCAAACACAGCCTAATCCAGAGAGCTACAGGCTTCAAATCACAGAGAAGGGCAATTAATGGCTACCATCAAATATGTCTGAAGCAGAAATAGATATGAAGAGTCAACACCGTGGGGGAAAGTGAATCTAAGAAAAGTAGAAGTTATATAAAAAATGTTTTGATTCAACTGTGACAAATCGATTATTTTGTCCACTGCCCTCAAGTCTGATCCGTGTGTGCAAGGGCACACACAGTGACTCTCCTGTGGGCTGGTTTTAATGTCCTGGTGCAGAGTGTAACTGCTGAGGGATCACATAGGAGCTTATTACTTAGTAGTGTTCATCCTGACAATGGCGCATAGAGAGGCACAAGAAACCGCAAACTTGCCACAGCAGCACAGCAGCACTGCAACATGAAATTCTTCTTTCACTGGTCCTCTGTGTCTGCGAGCAACCTCAATACCATACACTACTCTTGCCAATGAGAAGATATTCTCAAGAATGGCAACAGAGACAAACTGGCACTGAAATCAAATCAATTCAATCAATACTCAGTGAGGATGTCATGCTCTTGGAGGTTTTCATGCTGACAGACAAGTAAAATAATCATTTGGGTAAAAATACCATGACTGCAAATGTCCACATCAGCACCAATGACTGAAAGTGCCAATATGAGGCAACTATTGACACAAAGTCACACCATCAGGGACATATTTGCCTTGATGGAGATGACAAGTTCATGTATCTGACCTCACCAGGTATCCCACCTCTGCTTTCCTTTAATGATCCTTTTAAAGACAATAAAAAGCTTATGGGATGGGTATTCGCTGCATCAAAGTGCAACGTAAAGGTTTCACAGCCTGCTGATGAATTCTGATGAAATTAGTCCACACATTGTGTGTGCTACTGTGTTCCCAGGCTGAACCTTTTGGACAAGTCTGCCACTGCAACACAGCTGCCTCCTTAGTGAGATGCAAATGCCGGACATTTCATCAGCGGATTTACTGCTGTGCATTTTGATGAGGGGCTCTGAATTCCAGCTGTGGACATCTTGGAAAATCCAACAACAGGACACACACAGCAAAAACATTCATGCATTTTCACTTTATCTGTAGCTTTATGAATATACTTCTGCTTTCAATGGTTAGCTTAAAAAATATAGAAACAGTTTATTTGGTTTTCCTTCCCACTGAGTGAGTGTTTCTTCCTATATTTTCTCAGATCCCTTTGATGACCTTTCAGTAATAGGCTATGTGCTATTAAGCTTTGAGATACACAGTGCAAATGTGTAAACCGCTTTCCAGAGAAAAAATATGTTCACTTTCTCCCCGTTAATGCACAGCAGGTGGTCTCAATAATATGGCATGTGTCATCCATTCATTTGAAGCGGGCTAGACATCTAAGGCTGTAG
The DNA here is from genome assembly GCA_033000465.1 of Sciaenops ocellatus. Classification (NCBI taxonomy): domain Eukaryota; kingdom Metazoa; phylum Chordata; class Actinopteri; family Sciaenidae; genus Sciaenops; species Sciaenops ocellatus. Next base: position 11,270,738 of record CP136866.1, on the reverse strand, counting down.
CATGTAGCACCATGAAAACAATCAGTGACAGAATGGGCGTAAAGGCAACAACTAAAATGTATATGTGTATGACATAAAAAAGAGATAAAGAAGAAAAAGACAGAGAAGCTACTAGCATCAAAAGAAACTACCCACTGCTGTCATTTCTGTGTTTGCTACATCCCAGCAGAAAGGTTTACATGAGTGCATGATCTATGAGAGCAAATAGTGTTGACTTCAAAAGTACATAAGTAAATAACCCTTTTCTTTTGATTTCATTACTGTAATTACACTTCTGAACCCGAAGTGTCAAGGCCTGTCAAATGTCAGACCAGCAAACATGCCTTCTGTGTCGTCTGTCAGTGAACAAATTGAAGCCTGGGTTTAATGTCACGCCGCTGTGAGCACAAACATAGTAATTGAGAGGTGAACTGAGTGACAGGGATGAGCACCCAGGCAAAAAAACACTGAGCAGTAGCCTGATGAAAACCAGGAGCACTGGTCGCATTTCTCTGGCCCTGGCAATAAAGACCATTGTATGAGAGAAAAGGAAAGGCAGTCACCGTGCCACGCACACACACACACACTCAGAGACATTATCCACAATAGTACACACAACCTATGCAATAAAGCCAGAGTAATTCAGCTCCCTACTTCAAAGAGATGGGCTGAAAGCTTTTTGTTAGATTTCAATCCTGCAGTACATAAGGCCAAAAATGCATTTCAATGGAGAAAATCACAAGTGTGACAGAGCTTTGACCCCACAGATGAGTGTGAAGTGAATTTCAAAGTTTGGTGTTCTCCTGACAGTGGCCTAAGGAACATGCAGGTGGAGCCCTGCTTCACTAAAACTTAAAGTCTGAATGTAAAATGCATTAATCTTTACAATCAATTCGGTACATATTTCAAGTCTACCTTGAATAAATGAAATATATACTAGATACTGTATTTATGTTAATCATTTGTAGCATTGTGCATGCTTCAAAAATGAACCTCTGTATCACAAATTGTGATTTTTTTTAAACTTTTTGAAACTCTAGTCAGGATCAGTCATCATAGAAGAAGTCCTCCATCAGAGTGCACTGTTTTATGACACCATGGGAGTTCTGTACGCTGCTTTCTGAATCTGAATCAGTTGTGTGTGCCACTTCTCAAGTATTATTTGAGGGGGCTTTAACACACACAATATTTAATCAACCTCTTCAGTTGCATTACAGTGGTTTTCAATCCTGTACTAATTTTTTAAAGGTCATAATTAAAGGGTGGAAGAAAATCAAAATTTTCAACATTATCTCACATCTACAGATAAAGGTCATCACAGCTGTATCTACAGAAGCTTTCTATGAAGATGCAGATATTGATATGCACACTACCATTAGTGTGTGTTGATTTATTTATTATTTATAAGTATGAAGATGTAAACATCATAACATGGTTTTAGATCTAAGGCTGTGATAGACGTTGGTAAAATTTAACTTATTTGGTCACGAGAACTATAAACCATGATATCTTGAGAATTTTATCAGGACAGATTATATAGTAAAACGATGTTGCATAAAACTAGGAGGTCATTTCATTATCATCCTTTTTTTTTTTTACATGCCTGGCAAAGCTTTGTTCACTAACTAAAAAAAAAATCTCATCAGCAGTAAAAGGATGCATGGAGATCTGTGGGTGGTAATATATACCGTTATAAAAATGCTTTTCAAACTTAACTTTATGCTTTGTCAGACTCCTCTTCACTAGCATTCACAACAGCAGCTCCATTTCTCTACTTATGTGCCTCTTTGCACAGATTTATGAATCAATTTAAGCTTTCATAATAGAACGCTGATTATTTATTATTCTGTGACAGCTGTAATAAAGCTGTTGTGGACTGCTACAGATAACCCAATGCAGGGGAAATACAACAAGAGAAACACAAAGCTCACCATCATCTTCTCAAAGAGGTCAATGATCTCCTTTTCTGAGAGGTTCATGGAGCGGTCGTCAAAAAGGGGCTGAGGAATGGGCAGCTCAGCCTGGGTAGAGAGGGGATCTGTTGGATGCTGTATAAGGGGCTTCTCCTTCTTCCCCCCTGTTTTCCTGAAACTGGTAATACGATCGCGCTGAAAGAAAACAGAACATTTGAGATATTAAAATATTGCACGGAAAAACAATCCTGTTTAGACTAGGTCAAGTGTAAAGCTCAGTTTTTTTGATTAATGCTGATTTGCCCTGAAAGAAAAACTTTTTTTTTTTTTTTCAGAGTAGAAACTGTCTGTAACCTGAGTTTCATGTACCCACACATCAAAGAGTTATTCTGTTTTATGCATTCAGAAAACACTGTTCACCACAATTTACAGAAAACACGTTTTTGTACACTTAATATTTCTGCTAAGAAAAAAGAATCTTTGGAAGTTGTATGGATGAAAAGCACTGCTGCACTGACATCTTTTGGTTGAAGACCAGACCCAACATGTGACCACACATGGACCACACCAAACTCTAGTGAAGCTTTATAAAATATTACAATTTAAGGTGCTGTACTGCATAGGATAAGTGACAGTGCAAACATGTTATTAAGCCTAGGTGTGGTAATTTTATAAAATAATTAATCATTTAAAATAATAGGAGGATGTATAGACAAGACATCTGTAGTCATGTAGGTGTCACCCTCAGGCCATCAGAAAACTCTAAATACTGAGAACGACGAAAATGTTGTGTTCACTCTTAGGTGAGCACTGTCTTCATCTTTGTTAGTATTTTACCAGAAGGTGGTGGTAGAGGAACCGTCCCTGTGGTAAGCCACTTATTAGATTTTGGGGTGGATCTTCGGTGGAAATGTGGGTCACCAAAAAATTGGTGTTGGACTAACAAAACAGCAATCGCCATCTCTAGAACCTTGGTATGAGGCTAAAAACAATAATAAGCAAAACTACAGACTGTTTATAGTAAATGGCGTTTTTTATCATCAATTTAAAAGTTGCGTTCATTATTCATGTTTAATGTTCAAAGCAAATAAAGATAAAGTTTTCAACATACTAGTAGCATAAAACACCTGTTTGTAAAGAAAACATGGATGTGTAATAGGACCTGGATACAACGCTGCCGCTCAGCCTTGCTTCCAATTTTTGTTCTGTGGCCACACACCTGCAGCTAAAAAATTCCCATGTGGCCCAAAAAATATTTTCTCCAAAGACTACCATTATAAAAGTGACGTGTGTAAAACTGTTGGCAGGACAAAGTGCAAACAAGGTCAATTCTAACTGTTTCTATTATGAATTTTTGACCTATGAAGCTTTTGTGGGTAAAAATAGTGTAGTGATTTAAAAATCAGTGATGTCATCACAATGAAAAAAATCAATGAGTCGGGCGGGAATTCGCAGGAACTACTGCGCATGTCCGGTAGGCCGCATAAGCAGGAAGTAAACATAGAAGCTAGAAAACATGGTGTATGTGCCAGGCGACCATCTTTGGGTCCAGTATACAGTCCTATAACACATGCATGGTGGTATACAGTAGGAAACTGATACTTACCGTCATACCCATAGAATTACCTGGTTGGTGTTCATGGTATTAGAATAGTTTTAGTATACAATAACAATCTGAGCTTGCTGTGATAACATCTGTGAGATTCAGTTCAGGTCCTTTGTTGTATTCCTCGGTTGATGCTATTTTAATGAATGCAGTATGAATGCAGTAAAGTTTAGTATGAAAGAACAAAAACTACATGAACCACATGCAACTAGTCAATGTTAGTCACTTTTAGTAAAATGGAATGGACAGGGCATGCTGGATGAATGAACATGTATAAATGAAACAGAAAGACAAACATGATGTCACGAATAGAAGTTTGCTGAAATGTTACAGGATGGATCAAACATACTGACAAAAAAAGATCATTCCTAAAATTCATCCTACAATTAATGTAATACTGCATGAGCTTATAAGTGTCAAAGTGACACTATTTGTTAACTAAGGGTATTAAAAAAGCCCCAGGCATCTAATCGGAAGTGCTACTGATAATTGCACACTAAATGATCTATGAGCTTCTTGCAAAAGTCTAGATGCTGTAGGCTAAAAATTGTTCGTGGTAATAAATAATAGCACCATGAAAAATCATTTTTTATTTACATAGCATTATGGAAGGCTACGACTACAAGTTAGTAAGACAGATTTAAGTTTAGTCTTTGTGTTGCGATGCAGAATTACCGTGTCACTGCATTATAACACAACATGTAGCCTGATCTTTTTTCATGTTCTGTTTGGTTAATGTGTTATTTCAATTTAATTGCTTCTGGCACATTTGATCCATCCATATATTTCAGTTTCGAGGTCCCATGCAGCTGTGACAAAACATGAGATGATGTCAAACAAAACTAGTCACACCAAAATCAAACCAAGCACCTTACCATATCATCAGCCAATGTTTTTATGTGTATGTTCTGTTGAAGGGAGGGCACAGTGTGAAAAACAAGATCCAACAGAAAATGACAATACCGCAAAGTGCACAGTATGTATCTCATCTGAAGCGATCACATGTACAGTGTCCTCTGGATACTGTCTCATTTTCCTCTCAGAATCCAAATTTTAGTTTTCAGTTGATGCACTTGTGTACATCAGAGAAGGCATACAGGATAAGAACAACAGCTAGCATTGGACTATTCTTATCTGTTTTTTTTTTTTCCAATGAGGATGTGAGCATATATCATACTGTACATGTGTAGGATGTGACAATACTTGACAATACTAAATAATAGGGTTTTAATGTATGTAAATTTAAGTGTGTGTTCAAGAGTGAACATCCCAAGCACACACACTTTCAGACACATACCAAATAAACACATAAAATAAGACGTACCATGAAGCCCTTATAATCCCACAGCCACAGATATTATGAGCACACTTGTTCACGACACCCACCGAAAACATGCAAGTTAGTGTTGCTTGGTTTAAGCTTTGTGTATCCCAAAAATAATACACCTTCACAAGGCAATATGTGACAGCCTGGGATTGTTCTAAAGAGCATTTCTTGTAGTGACAGTGGCATGTTCTGTTATTATGAACTCAAAGAAATTGCCAACTTTTCAATCTGCTTGCTTGCAAATCAAATCATAGCATCACAAATGTTACAATAGCTCATATAACAAACTTAAAACCACAACTTCTCTTTCCCCCAGATGTTTATCTTCGTCTCAGACACAATGAGACAGTCTACTGCCAAAGGCTTGTGGCTCGGCAAGGGACAGACATTTGAAACACACCTCAAATGGGAAGCAGTAGCAACACTACCATATGCTGTGGCACTAGGCTGTGAAGTACTAATGAGTAGGGAGATGTGGGGTGGTGATGGCCATAAAGTCTGCCTCCAGCCGCAGATTTCTCCACTAGTCTAATCAGGAAACCAGTGATGCTGGGGCGAGCAAACAGACTGCATCTAACCTGCACCTCCCTCTGTGCATCTTCATCAGCTGTCGCTGTGGGCAAAGCTGAGCAGACACTCAAACTGCCATATCTATCACTAGTTTTGTCTGCAAGAGCCGATCAACAGTTGGGAGATAAAGCTATGAACAACGGAAAACAAAGCTTCAGTCTCTCTGCAGGCTTCATGTGTTGTCCAAGCTGTTACTTCAAGTCAAGATAACAATTATGGCATATGTAGCATTATGCATAGAGAGTTGTGCCTGGTGTATCTAGATATTTGTTTCACCCCCATTTTTGGACTTAAATATAGCTACGCAAGTTGTCACAACATCTGTAAAACTAAGAATTTGACCCGAGCAACAACTTTTCCCATTTCTAACTCAGACCGTATGTATCATTAAGCCCAGCATTCTCTTGCCATCTAAAACTGCGTGAAACAATAGCTAATTTTCAAATGGAGTACTTAAACATTTTCTAATCAATTTAACAACAATCAAACCACTGTTTGGTTAATTGCCTTGACTTGAGGGCCTTTCCTTGCCCATTATCTTGGCAACATCGCAACAACGCAATTTAACATCTAACAATTAAGCTTGCATGTCCTCTGGGCTTCTCTCGCTTATTAAAGTAAACTTTTTCATCATAATAAATGTTTATTACCAAATGCATATTCTTCTAAATAACCTAATCAAATTAGCTCTGGGTCCCTCCTTAATCAAATATGATTATGACTCCATGCAGATCCTTAAAAATTAAAACACAAAGCAATATCCCACAACTTCAGTCAATTTGGGGACACAAACGGATATCAGTATGAATCTTTCACACAATAATTTTTAAAATTAATATTACAAACCACAATTAATGTTAATATTATGTTTACCCACATGGAGACAAATCCTTCCATTACTCTTAGTTTTATTACAAAATTCCACCAAGTGCCACATGAAAGAATTTTCACTCAAGACGGACAAAGGACTAACTTTGTTTCAAATTGGCTACCGTGGCTCAGACGTTAATGGGAAGCCTGCTATTCCCAACCAATTTCACTAGACCATCTGTATGATGTCATTTTAACTAACTCACTGGAACTGTCGCTATAAAATCTGTAGTCACGATGGCTCTGTAAAACGAGTTTAAAAGGAAATTAGGTTTTACTTTAATTAGTTCTAATAATAACAAAGGATTACTTGGAGCCAGCCATGGTTGGCACTGAGAATTGTAATGCAATGTGCTTGCAGACAATTCTTGGCAACTTCATGAAACTACCTTGTGTCCCTGTTTAATCAACTGTTCGGTTCTGCTACGGGCTAGTAAGTGTTAGCAGCACTCACTGGTTTCAATGTAGCAGAATTCTCATTTCCTGGAGAATTAAAAACAGCCTTCCCAGTACTGACAGAAGAGCTGCAAGAAATTTCAGAAAAATTGTGCATTTTTTGTAATTAGCCTCATACACTGGTAAGTACACTTCAGAAGCCCAGCAGTTAAATTGCGTTTTCACAGTGAAAAATCTGCGAGTGTACATTTAATTCATAAAATCCAAAGCTGCCTGTTGCTTTTTCAGAAAGTAACAATTACCAATGTACTAAACCACGCAATACCAATTCCATGCAATTTCTCCTTTCTGTTTCATTCACTGGAGAAAAGCACATTTCATTATTGCAAATGTTAACATTTCGAGGCAGAGGACTGAAGCTGCAAGACAAGACATCTTACAGACACTGCTCAACCCTCAGGCAATCACGGGCATTGTTGGGAGTAAACCCAGGAAAACTCAGTTTATCTAACATCCATACTCATCAACTGTATCAATCAATGAAGGAAAGAAAGGCGAGTTTTCTACCTCTGTATTTATCACTACACCCATGCAGGCAATATACTATAATTAAACTCATCAGATGCAATACTGAATGACTGTCAGCAGTTAGGCACAGCAGAGGTATAGTACTTCCTTATTGCACTTAAACCTTACACCTAACAACAGTAAAAGCAATAAAGAACTACAAGCAAAGTCAATGACCGTGGTTTCTATACATACGGAGGGCTTATGTGTGACTTGTATAAGTGACTTGTCAGGATAGATACATTGACTGTTAATTAGCAATGAAATCTGATTTAACATAGGTGTTACTGATCTTGATTTATGTCCCAGAGAGAAATTAACAAATGCACATTATGCATCAACTTTGTTGACTGAAACTGATTACACAGGAACTTTGCAGCGTCAGTCAGGAGTGATGACCTGAAAAAACATTTAGAAACCCCTACATCAGCACTGTACAGTGGATAATTTGGATTGTAGTTCTTACAATGCCATGTTGCCATGTGGGCTGTTTATTTCTAATGCATTACTAACCTCAGTAGCACATAACGTTGAAGTGCAATTAAATACAACTTGCCTATCGTGACAACAAAACTGAAAATTGAGGAAGTACATTACATGGAAATAAAGACACAACACAGGAGACTACTGTTTTCTGTCCAAACAGTTGCATGGAAAATTTGGTTTGCCAATTCTCCACAGCTTGTAAACATGAAAGCACCCTAAAGCACAGTACCAGTGTAAAGCATAAAAGATGCAGAGACACATGCACTGATCAGAGCACACACCTTCAACTCCTAGAGCCTTTTTCGAGTCAGACATCTATACCAGTCAGCAGAAAAAATAGATGTGATGTTTAAAAAACAGCTTACCATAATGCAAAGGGAAATGGTTTGAATACAATGAAAGGGGAAAAAAAGTGAATCTGATGCACAGCAATGACACTGTATGTGCACAGTCTGTAGGAGTGATAGCTCATACATGTCCGTAGCTCTCACCAAATCAGAGATCGGAAACAAGTTGAAAAATGAAAAGAAAAAAATCATGTCCTACAAAGTGTTTCTAAATTTTGCCTGCTGCTCTTAATTTTTTCAATAGGGTGCACCAGAGATCTTGCTAGAAAAAAGTGTGGAGCCCTGTCCAGAAGTCTGACAAATGTATATATCAGATTACAGATATGACACCATAGACCTTAATAATTATTCAACCTTTATTTACTGTATGCATTATGTTTAGAAAGAAATCAAAAGGCTGTTTTACACTGAGGAACACCTGAGCTCCACCAAACTCCAACTTCTAGCTGGCAGCTCTAAAGGCCATGGCACTTTCTTATAGTTACATTAGAGACTAATGTTTGCTAGTCATAGCCATAAACATCGAAATTACATCATATGTCCCTGTCTAATCAGATAGGATGTACAGCATTGCCAATATCATGCTCAATTTTGGGGTAGTGGTATCAGACAGCACCAAATACAAACTGAGTAACTGAATTAGACGTAGTCTAAACAAATCAATTTGTCTAAATTAATCTTGTTATAAAGTCTTCTCAATGGCTCTCTTTGTATACTCAGAGAGGTAATGCAGATAACAGCCCAAAGACCTGCATGAAAGTAGCATATAAATATATCTTTCTTGATAAAATCTATCAAATTAATCTCTATGTTTGCACTGTGAGTATGCCCTTTTCAAGCAGAACAGAGAAGGAGAGAAAAGAGCAGCAAAGACACACTGAGACACTATTTATACCTGGCATTTCATATTACACATAACCAAACTATATATGTAGAGCATTCATCTATTTAGATATTTAGTATTAAAACTGGCTTCAACAGCCAGAGAGAAATGTAAATACCCTCTTGCGGTGTTTCCTCTCACACTATGCAAATAATTCTTCCTGAGCGTTAAATGACAGTAAACATCTGCTTTTATTTGCACTACAGCCTTGAGTCTCATCTTTATTCAAACTTTGGTTGAAGTTTTCATCTTTCCAGCTCAAGGGCCTGTTCTGAGAAGGACCTATGCTGAGTTGTCTGAATAACTTTGCAAAGTAAAAACCCCAGCAGGTCTTTTTACATCAGTCATTTTTTTTTTTTTTTTTGGCTCGGGTGTGGATTAGTTACTGATGTTTTACAGCGAACCACAGACACAGTCTTCAGTGACACCCTTAGGTAGGATCAGGTAGAATTTACCACCTCCTGTGTGGATAGAATATTGGCTGGCACTTCCTGTATTTATTTCATAAAAAAGGCCCGTTTCAAATGCTCTCTACACAGCCCAGCTATATACTAGGTTTTGACAAGGGACAGTATAAATATGGATGTTGTATCCGTGACATCACACATTCTGAAGAGCCATATGTGAAGCTCAGAGTGTGGTGTCTCTGGCCGCTGCCATCTTGCCAGTCCTGCCTCTGCCAACTCACAGCTAAAAATAGGCAAAACGTGGATAATCCACAGATTTGAGGCAAGCTGAATGAAGTCTGGGTGCTCAAACAAGCCGCCTGTTAATCAAAGCGGGTGAGTTGTATAGAAATTCAGCCTCGGTACAGTTGTCATGGATGGGGAAATTAGCTATACAGACCAAACCCATTTTTTGTACCAGGCTGTAAACATGTTTATTTCTGCTATGAAGATGGACATTTTAACATAGGGACTTATGGAGATTGACTTGTTCTGTAGCCAGCCTCAAGTGGTCATTCAAGGAACTGCAGTTTCTGGCACTTCCATATTGGCTTCACTTCACAGCTACTGAGGTTGCCTGCTTGGTTTTGTCCTAGTCTTGCTCACATTTGAGGGAGTTTTACTCAGTAAATCCAGATAATTGACTAAACCTTTTTGGAACACGGCTCCACTTATAACTGCATTCTACTGTTTATTGCTAAATATTCATCATTTAAATTAATGTCAAATAAAAAATAAAAACAAACACTTATTACCCAATTCATTAATAGAAAATGTGTTAGCAACATTAAAAATAATTACGTAGTTACTTTACACATCATATATGATAAATAGATATGTGTCAGTTATGAGTTAGGAGGTTATATTAATGGGATCCAAAATCAGAATTGGACATGACAGATTCTTTCTGATCAAACTGTCATTAGAAACACAAACATGAGTTGAGGCTCTTTTAGCTGCAGTTAAAATAGAGATATCCACATATCAACACATTTGTATGTGATTTAATCAACACAAAGCAGAGAGAGTAAAGTATAGAGTGAAAGATTCTGAGTGCTAAAACAGCGCACAGGGAACACAGTGCTGTGACTGTAGGCAGTGCCACAAGCACATGTGGAAAGCTAACACACTAACAGAAGACACAGCCTCTAATCTCAGGACAAAAAGATCATGCACATTCACCATAATGGCACACTTGTCCTCTCAGCAAACTGGATTAGAAACAATTTAATCAGGAACAGAATGTCAAGTCATTCTCCTAAACAAATATATTAAGTCTTGGCAGGATCCAGTGTTGACTCAGTTCTTATGCTTAGTCTTGACTTTGTGATACCTTCACTTGTTTCATTCCAATAAGATCCAACATTTCAGCATTTCAGAACATGTAATTAATTCAAAAAAAGAAGAAAAAAAAATATAAAGAAAGCACAAGACTGGTGCACGAGCTGGAGTGCCTTTAAAAGGGCATGTGTCTGTGGTAGCCTTATTATTTCAGGAGAGTGCTGGTACTGTTTACAGTTTCCTAAAAAAGCAACTATTGAAAAGGGGAAGCACACAAAAGCCAGTAGAGCTAAGATTTGAATGCCTCTATACTGGACGGCCTGACCATGTGACCGCAGACTGGCACAGCACTGCCCTCTGGATATATATCTCTGTTGAAAGCAACTCTATAGTGCTGTACCCTTCAGGGTTTTACATGATATGCAGGCTGTAAAAAAGTTGATTATAGTTAGTATATGGATATGTGGATATGTCAGTGTATAGAGAGCTTTTTAAATTGTTCATGACATCACACAGAAATATCATTTGTGTTAAACAGACTATTGTATTATATGAAATTCAAGATGATTAGAGCTGCAGCAACTTTATCATGTCACAATTTTTATTCTGATTTTAGCTGCAATTTAAAATCCAGTTTTTATTTTATTTATCTATTCAACCAGTCTTGTCTTTTCTCTAAATGTTGACATGTGCACAACATGTGAACTCATTATCTTGCTGTTATCTGTGAGCAGTTGGCTAATGATAAATAACTGAAGAGCTAGGCAGATTTTTTAAAAAGTCAAATTCTAGTGCCTAAAAAAATGTGATTGTATTCACTGCTGTAGCAATTACATAGCTCTGTGATATTCTACATTATCACCGCTGAACTGTGAGCCTTTCAGGAAAAAAGATGACTCGTGATATCTGTATCAAGCCTTTATCATTAAACATGTATCCGGAAGTACTATACTGTCAGCCTATACAGTCCTGCACTGCACTGACCTCATTTCACATTGCCCCACATTACATGAACAGGTTTTATCAACAAATCAATTCACATATATGATAAGCTGACTTTAATCTTACCATATATGGTTAGAAAGATTTGCAACTAAGCAAATCTGTGACACACTGTATATCACAGCAAATGCCACATTCTGTCTCATATTTGCAACTGTCACTGGTTAGAAAAGTCTGAAAATAAACCAGACCTCTAACTTACACTGATGAATATTAAATTAAAACGTAGCAGAGGTGATGACAAACGCTTCTTTTCATTCAGCAAGAGGGAAAGCTCCCCCTTGCAATCCTTCAAGTGAAAGAGCTGGGAAGCCCTTTCATCCTGGCCTACATCAGACTCTGCAGTTGCTGAGTCAAAACGCAGCCTCATAAATCATCAAACTACTGTATGCAAGTTGATTCATGTATTGTTACACAGAGAAATCTTGAGTGCCTCGATGCACAAGATACGCCTTATGCAGACGTTTTTTAATATGTGAGTCAACCAAATAAATGTCCCATTCTTCAGTTGAGGGCTAACAGTCTGTCGTTTTTTTCCAGCGTGTGACTAAAGCCTCCTTTACCGCTTCCTCTCTCCAAGTTTCCTCTCCCCAACTTCCTGAATGCCTTTAAAACACTCACATGTGGTCTGTTTCCTGTCGTTTCTCACACGTCTCCCAAACACAATTACGGTTATATTCACTCAATATTACATAATGTAAAAGTGGAAAAATATACAGTGCAGCACATGGAGGTATAAAATAGATTACATGACAAAAACTTGAGATTGACCAAACAGGTGATACGCAATACAGAGCAGCCTCCGAAGTGTGACAAGCTGACAACCTGTACTAACCACATGCTAACATGACCTAAAATGATCCCTGAGGCTTCCCTGAAGCTCATGTATCAAAGCGTCAAAAGCTTCAAATGCCACAGCTTTCAACAGCAGTGGCACAGTGAGCCATTAAATATGATTCACAATGTGATACTGTCAAAACTGTCAAAAGCACGAAGGCTAACAACACCGCTGCCTAGCAGTATACTTGATTCTAACACAAAAATGTCCTATTTTCAAATCTAGGCTGGAGCACAGCTGAGTGATGTGGACAAAAATCCTAAAAAAAAATAAGGGTAGTTCCTGTTAGATACACAGTGAATGTATATCTGTTGTTTGGTCCACCACAGTGTACCTTACGAAGCAAAGCCAAACTGGAACCGTCATTTTCAGCTGTCATTTACGTATTTCAGAAAGTCGGGTTATTCTAGGCAACAAAATTTTATGAGGCCTTGCAATGTTAAAAAGCCTGTGGTATGATTAAAATGAGAAACAATAAATGATAAATACCTAACAAACAAATGTATATACACTTTCTCTGTATTGCAGCGTACGCCTGTCCACTAAGTCATCCCATGTCCAGGGTCTCAGATTAGAGACACCGCTGTTAAAGTTGCGCTGAACTGTCCATTTATTACTGAAGCCTTAATTACTTTAATGACCAACTAAATGACGAGCATGATTACAATCATTATGGCCCAATTTAATTAATAAGGGTTAATTACAAATTTCAAACACTCTCAAATAACACCTGACAGAAAATGCACTGCCAACATGCCAATGTTGAGACTATGCCAGTATTTACTTCTGCTTCATTTTTAGGCAGTTGTTGTATTAATGTCAGTTTTTCTTTAACTATGAAAAAAGTTTCTTTGCAACACGATTCCAGAAAGCACTCCATTTCACCAATGACACAATAAACATGAAAGAATATATGAATTTAATGTAACCTCGAGATTAAGATACTTCAAATATGAGGGTAAAAATGTTTCATTGAATTAACACCAGGTGTGTTCAGTTTTTGATATGCCAAGGCTATCGCTGGACTATCAACAGTATAAAGAATGGACGTTGTATCTATGACATCAGCCACAGATTTCTAAAGAGTCGATTTGAAGTGGCTCTGGCCGTTGGCATCTTGGCAGTCCTGCCTCTTCCACTTCGTGGCTAATCTAAAAATTGGCAAAGACATTGCACGTCAGAGAACCTGAGGCAAGCTGAATAATGCCTGGGGGCTCCAACAAGCCACCTGAACGGTACCCAGCTGTCAATCAAAGCTGCCTCGCTGTTAATAATGCAAAGCTAATGCAAGCCTTGCAAGAAATTCAGACTGAATATAGAGACTTAAACTGTTTTTTGTACAAGGCTGTAATGTTTATTTCTGCTGTTAAATTGGACATATAACAAACACAGGTATCCACATACCAGTTCAACACTGTTTGTTGTTTTAGCGTTGTTTAAATAGTAGCAGTTAATAACCTCTCAAACTTCTTTGACGAGATAAGGATGTGAGTCTTTTCAGGTGGTTCAAGAACAAAGTTGTACAGCACTTTTGGTTGGTAATAAAGCTCTGAAACGACTTGTGCGTACACTCACTAATCTTTAAGTTTGTCAGAGTCATTTGCCTCAAAGCTGAAGGATGGAAGGATGAATCTTTTTGGGGTGGCTAACACAAGCACAAACAACAACTGAATCCTGTTATCCTGCAACCCCAGTAACAAGCATCGCCACAGCATAGCTAACGTGGAAAATGTAATATAGAACACTTCCCCTAGCATCTTGTTGCATCATATCACATAACATTTAGCTACTGTACATCAACTGACCAGACGCTTACTTGTAATGTGTGTTCAGAAGTGTGTCCTATTTTTGATATACCAGTTATTATTTTACCTACACTTCTCTCTGCACATCTTACTCTCCTTCTCACAGTACCCACTCTGTTTTGTATTACATACACAACTGCATCATGATCCCATCGCTATTCCCATCATTGTTTTTTTTCTTCCATAACATACACCGTCCAGCTGGTTTGGCCAGTTTGTCCACTTTCATTACAGCCCATATGAATGTGACCTCGCCGTACTATGAAATATGCTGCCATTATTTCATAAGTCCTGATGATGCACCACACCTACGGAAGGAAGGTACTAAGCTGCTACATACACTCACTGTATTTGACTAAGTCTTGTCAATAGATTCTAAAGCCACCAAAATGGCATATACAGTATTTACACATTAATTTAATATTTTGTAAAATGTGTTCTTTTGTTTCTTCTTCTTTTCTGCAAATCCCAATTATCTGCAAAAAAAGGTATGATACAGTATGTATGAACAGTGTTTATGAACATACTGTGTAGTATTTGATATCTCACATCTCAAACAAGTTGTTTATTTTGACAAGCATGTTCATTGACACCTAAACCACTAAGATGACCAAGTCTTCCACCTGCAATATACTCTATGTGTAGAATACTGACGGAAAAGCGTTGAAGGGAGGAGACTCATGTTGCAAACACTGTCGAATGACCTTTGAGATACAAGTCACCTGTATTCCTTTTGTCATAGATAATAGAAAGTAAAAGAAAACAACCACAGTAATAACCAGAGTGATAAACAAACACAAATCAGGCTCTTGACTGACGGATCACATTGCAGGATGAAATTACCTACCAAACACACTGCTGAATGATAAAGATTGGGACTTTGGCCTTGTAGTTACGAGTTACAAGTCTAATCATCAAATATGTATTACATTAAACACAGCATTATAGATTGCTGGAAAGTAATCACAATTTTACTGAAGTGCTAAAGCCTTTGGTAAATATAATATAATAGTATATAATAAATATAATAATAAGCATGAAAATCTCTCATGAATATTCTCTTGGAATTTGCTACTTTACTACAACTGATGACCTACTTCAGAGCTGTTTAACAATATCATTCCTCTTCACATCATACAGGTATGTGGACCAGTAGGGTTGTGATCACCAAACTTAAACTTCTTTGACGAGATAAGGATGTGAGTCTTTTCAGGTGTTTCAAGGACAAAGCTGTACAGCACTTTAGGTTGGTAATAAAGCTCTGAAACATCATCTGAGCATACACTCACTGGTCTTCTTTAAGTTTGTCAGGGTCATTTGTCTCAAAGCTGAAGTATTTCCACACAGTTTTACCTTCCAAGACTGCAGCTAGCTCTAAACAGTAGGTTGGTAGACAGCTTATATTAATAACCAATTTGCTGTGCGTGGCTTGTACCTGGTTACAAGCAGCACTGTGAACTGAGCTCTCTGAACAGTTTTTTGGGCTGGCAGATAGTAGAGCTAAAATAAGCTTGTACCAACACAGTTTGTGATTCAAAGTCATGTAGATATTATGCATATATGCACTGGTATGACTTCTCCCCCATGCTGTTCTGTGTGAGGTCATCTTTTACTCTGGTATGCTGCGAGGTTTTTTGTCTTCCTTTCCTCTCAAACCGGCTCCCCTGAATTCCTTTAAGAAGACCTCATTCCATTTGCCTGTTTTATTGGATTGTATGTTTTTACAACACTGAGAAAAGGCCATTATCACAAAATATATAGCTACAAACAACAGAGAGGTTTTGAATTATCACTACATCTGAACGCTGTGTTATTATTCTAATGTCATTGCCCAAGTTGAGTATCTGCATTCTAGGCCCACAGCCCAAATGGTGTTCCTGTGATGTAATCCTGCCCAGTGACTTGTTCAGCAAACATACAGCTTTTAGTGTTTCTCCCCTAAAGACTGATTTGACTTTGCTGAGACCTCTGATTTGCTATGCAAATAGTACTTTTTAGCAGCTCTGAGTGTGAAAGCCACAACCCATACTTTAATCCTGCTCATGATCGATATAACCCCTATGCTTGTGTCTGGACCACATCCACACAAACTACACTGCACATCAGGAATGTACTCCTATAGCTCCATATATGGTGAAAAACGTAACTATAAGTAAAAGTAAGTTGGAAACCATGGAAAACAGCATTTGTGTCGATATGAGAGGACATAACATGCGATAGACCTTTGCAAAGAAACATGAGTTAAATTTTTGTTTTCCATTTCCCTTTGTAAACAGATTCTGAATGCACTTTTGTTGATTCAAATATGCATAAATCTTCGTGCTTGTAAATTTTAGCTTATTTACATGTCTCCAAACAAACCTGGAGCTACAGTATATAAATTGGGGAAGCTAAAAAGTGGGGATAGACCAAAAAAAAAAAAAGGACAGGTCACGGCTCCACCCAGGGATGAAAAATGACTTCCTATCCTAAATTATGTGTTGAGCTCTGCTGAGATTTTTGCAATAGACAGCCACAGTTAAGGCTTCCTCAGTCTCTGCCTGCAGTATTGAGCAACAAGGAGCAGTCCTGGCCCTGAGACAACTTCAAGGAACAAAAAGGAGTGATCTTATAGAGAGATCTCATGAGTGATTTGCTGAGCGCTTGCGTCATCTAGACAACCCTTGCAAACAAAGTTATACTTGGGAGGCAGGATATTCAAGAGCTGCAGGCTGTTGTTAGGCTTTTTCAAGACAACACCCTCATAGCTCTGGGAGTTTATGTCATTTCATTTCACTCTGTATTTCACTCTGGGATTTCCTGTCTGGCTGTTATTATGGTCACTTCCCTTTACTTTAATTTTGCTGATGCACAACCAGTGATTACAAGTTTGAGATTCTTTTCCCTCAACTGGAACAGAGCAGCTGTGTTGCTTACCTCCTCATGTCTCAGTTTTAGGACAACTGCATACCAGAGCAACAAGAACCCACACCTAAGCAAACAAACAACTGAGGTGTTAATGATGTCATTAGCAGATAGCCTCTATGTCGGCAATCAGTCCAATTTGGTCACCTATACAAAAACAGAAACATGAGTCAACCTAAACAGTGTTTTCTTCATCTCCTACTGGTAGCAGCGGCTGTAACCAAACTCTTGATCAATTCCAATTTTAACAAACAAACAGTGAAAGGCACAATATGAAGCAACAGTGCTACTAGTCAATTACTGGCTGTTGAGAGGTGACATCATGCAGAAAGTTCAGCAGCAGCCAAACTTTCCACACTCACAATTGTGGAAAAGCAGAAAAGATGATCAACAGCAGCCAAAGTTTTTTTTTGTCATTGGTCACGGAAAATTACTTTCAACCACCAGTTTCCTACAGCCACTGACAGTGTGTGTGTGTGCAGTGACATCACGTTTACTACAGACAGATTTAGATCTAGATGTAGATTTACAGCTTTGCATTCCACGGAAGGCAGCAAACACAAGGCTGTGGCTACAGTTTACCAAATAAGGCATTTTTGGAAGTAAGAGACACAGTTCACACAATTACATGAAAAGTTGTAACTTGCACAAACAAATTAAAGAAGTGCATGAGTTGCCCAAGACTTCATACAGAATCCAAGACAAAACCGCCAAAACTACCATCACATCACCAGATCTTGTGCTCTCATTTCCAGGCATGAATGGCATGCAGGAGTAGCTTAATGACAGCAGAGCTTCAATGAAACAACCTCAGGGTTGCCCGCTTTCTAAATAAGCACACTCCTCACTCTGCAAAAACTATCCCAGTAGGGTGAGCCTATAGAAAAGCTATTGAGAAAACAAATGTTCTTTTCAGTTATAATCAAATAAGCACTGTCATCCTGTCATTTATTGTGCTGATAACACCGTTCAGGCTGACTGAGGATAAGCTTTATCAAATCACACACACTCAACACTGTTCATAAAACCACCCGTAACCACACGCACATCAAGCTAAGAAATGAGTCATGTCGTAACCGAACTTCTTCTTGGTGTATGCATTACAAAAAACACATATTGGAGTCCAACTGTCACAACAAGAATGCTCTTTAAAGAACTTTCAGGAGACGTATTGATGGGGGAAAAGCACATGACGCGCTGAGTGCTTTCAAAAGTGAAGCACTCAGTGAAACACTATCTCTTTTGCTCAACTCAAGCAGCTATTAGCCGCTCTGTACAGGGCTGCATCAAATACTAATAACAACACATCAATAAGTATTTGAGCCTCATCCTGCACTAAACAGATATGCTATACTGACAACAATTTTATCTTACTAATATCTGTAAAACCATCAGAAAGGCTGCAGTGTGTAATGGGCATAATTAGGCGGTTTTCACATAGAGTAAAAAAAAAAAAAAAAAAAGTACTGTTGTGAAACTTTCTAAAACTGTGGAGTAATACAACTTTCTCAGTCTCAGACAGAGTGAAATTAACCCTTGCTTGTGCGATTACAGGTTGTGACAGTTCACTGCACACTACTGCCATGCAGTCTGAATACATACCAGCTTTTTGTTTTTACCCTCATCCTCGTTGGACTTCTTTTTGGAGGGTTTATTCGGGTCCTCCCCACCGCTGGCTTGATCCATTTTGGCTTTGGAGTTAGTTCCCCTCCAGATAGACTTAACGTTAAAGTTGTGACCTCTTTAAAAGTTGGCAAACTCTTCCAGCAGGTTTTTAACAACACTTCTACACCAGACCATCCAGTTTAGGTCTTTTCATAATCCATTCCGTTCAAAGGTAAATAATATATTCAAGTTGACCGCTTCCAAATAGTTCACGATTAGTATCCAAAAGTCGAGGAGGCTCCTTGAAGAAGAGGTGTGGTTGGGTATGGTGTCCGTCCTTGTGTCTCCTCAGCTCAGCTGTGAGTCGGCTCGCATGGCTGGGAACGGCTTTCTGAAATTACCAGACAACCATGTAAACAGCAATTAATTCGTCTATGAGGGCGTTAAGTTACACAAATGTTTCCCTTAACACGTGTCTACCTGAGCAGTCTTATGAGTATGCGGAGTGCATGCACATTCAGTGAAGCGAGTATGTCGTGAACGGTTAAACAGATGTAAACAAACATGTCAGAGGTAGCTACACACAGCTCGATAAAAATAAAACTAATGTGTCTTTACACGTACAGACAAAGCCCTGTGTTTGGACTCAGGCAAAATTGTCAGACAAAGCAAACTTACAACCGCTCAACTTAGCAATAACATAGTAGTAACCGACAAAAAAAATGTTTCATGGCAGCCAGGATGCTCTGTAAGTTTTCAGCGAGCGTTATCATGGCTGTTATTTAACTGGCAACACGGTCATTTATCACTATTAATGAACAGTTGTTGTAATAAAGGAAAATCACCGTTGTTCTCTCTGCTTGGAATACTTTGCAGTGCTGAAGGCTACACTTAGCTAAGCTAGCACAAATGGGCGAGCGTTGCCAAGCGAACATTATTTATTTTAACAGACACACTCATACACAAGCACATTCAGCACGAGGCTATAAATTACATCATAATCATAAATAACATGTCAAAAAAAAAAACTCAAACAAAATCCCATCCAGAGCTTACCTCTTCAACCAAACCTGAATGCCAGGCCCACGGTGATTCCCGCCCACCGGCGTTCTGATTGGCCGATGAGATACGTAACGGGTGGGGATTCCGGTCGTTATTGGTCACATTTGTTGTCAGTCTAAAGGTCGGCGTGGCGTCGAAGGGGAGGAGACTGTTGTGACGGAGAGGGTCAGTGTGAAACCACAGCGAGCGGATAGGAGTCGGTCAGTTGTAAGAATAGATGTGAGTGAATTATGAAAGGATGACTATGTTAGGAAGCAGGGCGGGAATCTGCAGAACACACCCTGTGTGTGTGTGTGTGTGCGTGTGTGTGTGTGTGTGTGTGTGTGTGTGTGTGTCACACAAACACACAACCTCCCTGTGTCTGTGTGTGATAATAACAGCCACTGTTATTGTTATACAGTTACCTAGTTACATAATAGAGTGCATTATATGGATCATGCGTGTCCCATAAAGACAAAAGTATGTTTTTTTTTCTGTATATTCAAGCATGAACGTGGGAAGTAGGGTTGCTAAAGGAGCTGCAGCACCCCCTTAAATTAGGCATAGGCGTAATGAAAACTGTATAATGACGCATTGTACACTACTATTTGTGCTAGAGGTTTGTTTTTATTTATTGTTTATCAATAATATGTCTATAATACAAAAACAACTCCATTCCCAACCCTGATTAAGGCAAGGCAGGTTGGATCTATCACACAACAGCAAATTGAGATATTTTGGGGAGTTTAGAGTGTCCCACTGAATCAAAGTGACCAAAGACATCATGACACTTGGTGAGACAGACCCTGAGTTTAATTCAGCCAGCTAGGGCTAGAGCACATGCAATTACTGCTATGTACAGTGACATATATAGGCCATCAGTACAACAGGATATGTGATTTGGTTATAGTTTTAAGTAATGAAATATAGGAACTAGAGCTTGCTCTATTTTTTTGAGGTTTGAAAGTACTGTACTCTCCCAGCCTTGATTCTCCACTTACAGCTGTTAATCTGTTAACAGCAAACAGTGACAGGTGTCTCATACGAACGGGTACATCGCTGATTAAATGAGCCTCGGTAGATTGGTAGATTTAATGCATTAGTTTAGTGTTTCTGCCTATGTTGCTGCTGTGGCTGCTTTGACATGCAGTATGATGGTGTTCACGTTTACCATCTGCTTGTGAAACTATATATATAATATACGCAAAAGCAATGAATGCGGCACAGCATTTTGTGACTTACAGCATTATCTGACTGACTTCCAACATCCCTGTATGCAAGAAAGTTTAGTTGTACTAAAAACATATTAATCAACTGCCAGTGTAATGCAATATGATATAATGCAAATATGGTGCTGAAATGTCAGGATGATTAATTTATAATTGTCAAGTGCTCATTCTTGACCTTTGAATCAGTATTTTGACGAAAATCATCTTAAACTCCACTTTGCTTAGTTGTCATGGAAATGTGTGTGCCATCATGTGACCTAGTTAAAGTATGGAACTTTGTTCATGAAATAAAACAATATCATATCACCATCAAATGTAAAGAAATAGTACAGCATTTTGGGAAACACGCTTATTTGCTTCTTTAAATAAGATTGATACCACTCTTATGCCTGTTGCCAGGCAAACAAAGGAGACTCCAGAACGTTACTCCTCATGTTAAAAATGTCTAAAATAACTTCCATTATTGCATGGAATAAACAAAGAAGATATAACATGTTAATTAGAGGACTTCAGACGTGCTGGTATAGGCTGTTTCCCCCCATTTCTATTCTTTGTGCTAAGCTAAGCTAAGCTAAGCTAACCAGCTGCTCATGATATCTTAATATTTACCATAAAACTAAGAATAAAAGAATTGTTAACAATCTTCTCATCTTATCTCAACAAGAATAGCTTAAGCTCACTTCCCAAAATGTCCTTGAATCATTGATTGAACAAAACAATAAGATATTAGCTGTTTTTTTGAGAAATTGTGATTGTGGCATTTTTCATGATAATCAGTAATTGTAATGTACTGTATCGTTACTAAAAGGAAACATTTTTATGTGTTGCCCTATGTAACACTAACACTGTGGAAGTGAATACAATCACTGATTGGGGATGAAGTTCCTGGAGCACAAAAAAAGAGTTTATGACCACAGTATGCAGGTGCAGTCTTCTCAGCTGGTCTGTTGATAAATGAGTCTGACTCACTCTTTGAGGTCATTGAATTTCAAGTCTGGGTTATATTTACAGCATGGCTCCTATTCTCTGAAACTAGAAGTTATCTGGTGCAAATAATAGAAGTGCTTGTTGGGAGGAGTGGAAGGTGTTAATGTGCATTCAGAAAGTCAAATACAATCAGCAGCGTTCTAACCTTCTTACATTTACCAGGAGTATGGGACATTTTTGCATGAAGACTGTACCAATAGGACTGTTATTGTAACGTATTCCCACAATACCAATGCATGAGTTATAAACTTGAATTGTAGCCCTTAAAAAAAGCAGAAAAATCTCAATACTATGGCTTAAACTTTGGCCACCATTGTATTTTTTATGCTGACATGTCAGCAAACTTCAGTCATCAGGGCCAGAGTACCATTACATGATTAATCTCTTACCAGCAGAGTTTGTGGACATTGTTTGGGCTTTAGCGTCCTTGGCTGAACGATCGTCTAACTTTGTGTCTGATGGTTTACAAAAGTTTTAATGAATACACCACGAGAGCTTGTGCCCTTGTCAACCAGGTGATAAACAATCAAAAAATACAATTTTGCCCTTTTGTTGGGGAGACAGGGACAGAGTGATTTGTCTTCTGCTTATAGAGTATGTGTCCAGTTGTCTGGTTGCCCAACCGACACCAGGAAAGTAATCATTTAACCTCCCTGTTGTGTAAAAATCAATATTGACCAATTTTCAACTTCACACTCTAGGAAATGCGTTTTCTTTCATCTGATCACCAAGAGGTGACCATGGCACACTTCACATTGGATATCCAAACACGTAATGATGACTTTATTGACTATTTCTTCCATTCTTCTTGCTTTTCCCTGCATAAATGAACTATTCCAAACTGCTGATAACAAATCAAGACCTCACATCCAGTTTCAGTCAAACATTCACACTTGCAGTATTTCCTTCTCTCTCAGATCTCACTTCTCCAATCAAGAGAACATAACATTTGAACCAAATTATTATGTCAGTTTTGGGAACCAACACAATGTTGATCCAACAACAACATGACAAAACACTCATCAGCACTGGTAGTTTCGGTCTATAAATAATACTTCTTTCTCTTGCTCACATGTCATTCTGTGGCATGTGACGACCATGTGCAAGCAACTAACTGTAAATGAGGATTTTTTTTTTTGATCATTTCTGTTATGAGCATGAAACATGGAATATGACAACATGGTGGAAGAGGAGCCTCTGACATAGGGGGAAACAAAACAAAATCCCAAAACCATAAGGTTATTGAGACATTTCATTCTGAACCACAAATATCAATTTCATGGTCACACTAGAGGAAAGGGGGTCAGCAAAGTCATAAGGATTTATCCTCTGGGGAACATGAATATCTATAAAAATACCAATCCATGTTGTACATGTACAGATATATCATTGTATAAATGATATGTATACATTTTTACCTGCTTGTGGCGGTAAATAAAAAAATTATCAGTGTCATTAGGATTCATTTTCTGTGCATAATGGACATCGGTACAAAATTCCATAGCAACTATTCAAAAAGTTGTTAAGATATTTCAGCCCGGATCAAACTGACCAACTGACATTTCCATCCAGACACACCACTAGACTGGCTCAAAAAGATGAAAAGTAGCCTGTTGCCACATACTGTACATATAAACAAATGACAGCCTGGTGGCATTCTGTACCACATGTCAGCCCAGGGCCTCTGTGGTGTAGTGGGAAATCAACTCAATATGGAACCAAGGGAAGCATCATGACAGCCTTCCACACACAGCAGCCTTGGTTAGTTTGTTGAGAAATGCAGGCTGAGAGAAGAAGAGCTCCACCTGAAAAAAGAAATACAAAGTATACATGCTAAAACTCATGCAAATCATTTTGCAACCCATATAAATAAATACCCAGAATCACAGATTGAATTAAAGATGTTTACAGAATAAATATTCACATGAAAATAAAGTATTTTATTGCAGTTGTTCTTGTTTGACCACAAAACAGATGTCAATATGATGTATAACTATAAACCTTTGTTTTGTATCTTGTTTGTTATACCAATTAATGATAATTATTTTTTCTTTTTCTTACTACTTACTTTTCTTGTAAAGGTTACATTAAATCTGAACTTTAAACAATACATTCATGTAAATAAATTCAAATGATTTTCTACAATACAAAGGCATACAGTAAGTTAACATGCTTTTTTGGCAACTTACCTATCTAGATTTTATTGGACACGACAGAACAGATGTTACTAGGTGTAATAACACACACGTTTTTTAGAATAGCAATTATGTTTTGAGATGAGGGAAAATATCATCTTTTAAACTGTCATAGTAATAACCTCTGCAGAGTATAAAATATGAGAGCAAGTTGGATGTTTAATAGTATACCTACAGTTGTTGTTGTTGTTGTTGTTGTAGTACTGATTCTGCCTAATTACTTTAAAGGTCAATAAAAATTCAGCTCCAGTAAACACTCGTCTAAAACATGCTAAGCATTTCTGACTCTGTATTTCAGTTTCAGATATTATGTTCGAGTCCAGCTGCTTGAAAGCAGCTCCAAACATTTAATTAGGTCATTCAGCTTTCCGTCTGTCCATGCTGGACTAACATCCCCCCACTGTTGGGTTGGGCCCATTGGATCTTTAGCAAGAAACTGCAGCAAAAGATTGCACTGCAGTTTGTGAATGAGACTGTGAGACACAGAACTGTGACGCAGAAGATTCTGAGTACATTTCAGGCCTACAAAGCAACAAAAACAAAAAAGAAGACAAAAATAAACATGCAATAGCGAGGCCGCTTATAAATAGCATCTTGCACTGTTGCTAATGCTAATCCAATGAATCTCCAGAGCCACTGATCTTGTAATGACCCTGGTGATTCTGTGCCTAATATTTTTGGTAGCTAGCACACACTAGAGTCAACAACCAATTGCAAGTTCTAAAATTAAATGCATGCAGCTGCTCTGGATGTGGGACATCGGTTTCCCTAGAGTCATTTGGTCATTCTGGGGTGACTGGCCATGGCCCTGAAAAAGTAGACATAGTTTGAAGGCTTATTGCACTTCAAAGTAAGTTGAAAGATTTCACCACTTCACCACTGCACTAGTTAGACTAAAACTGAAACTGAAGCTATCACCATATTAATTTAAAATCTGTTGGTTAAAGATTCACAACACACCCTGTTGTGTGTGTACTCTGGCACTACCATGACACTATAATATTTTTCAGTGTAACTGTCAATGTATAAGTCCAGTAAGTATTTAAGTATTTTATTCTGCTAACAGTTTATATTTACTATTCACATCTTCTTTAAGTAAGTAAGTTGTTACATGTAGTGGTTACATGTAGTGGTAGGCCAATATATGTAACATTGGCCCTTGTAGAATGTATGGTAATATGCTACAGAATTGTTGTGAGCAGTTTATGTTTAGCAGTTCAAGCACTGGACTAACAAATATTATATAAGTATTACAGAGTTCATGGAAAATGTCTAAAATTATCCCACTATCTATCCCTCTGAACTAAATTATTTTAGACCAGTAGCTTTAAATTCAGTAATTAAGGAATGTTTTGAGCAAATTATTTAGCCTCACTTCAAGTCTGAGCCAGTGGTCAGATGGATGCTTTACAGTTTGCATATAGAGTAAAGAGGGGTGTCAAGGATGCACCAGTGACACTTCTGAACCAAGTTCACAAACCACTGAAAATCCTGTCATCTTTTGTGTGCATATCATGTTTGCTGATTTTTCATCTGCCTTCATACTGTCTGGGCAGACCTATTGACAGTGAAGCTGGATAATATGGACATAAATGCAAGGAGTATGTTCACGTTCATTAAGGACAGTCGTCTGTCATCAGGACTCACACTTGGATACCACAAGGTTGTCTCCTCTCACCTTTGCTGTTCACACTGTATACAAATCAGGACAGCTGTACAATGATAAAATATGCAGATGATGTAGCTTTGATAGAACTCTTCACTGATGATTAGCTCACAGAATATAAACAAAGAAAACTAAAGAAATGATCATTGATTTCAGAAGAAACTTTTTGTCCTCTGTAACTATGAGCAACATCTCAAAAATGTAGAAGAATATAAATATCTGGGCATAAGTCGAATTGTAACACATATGCTAGGTTTTGCAACATCTCTACTTTTAAGGAAACTTAGAAGTTTTAATGTGGGCTATGCTCGATTTGTTTTACAAGAACTTTACTCAACATGTTGACCTTTAGTATTCAATGTTGAGGTGGAGCTTTGTCTGTAAATGAGAACAAACTGGACAGGGTTGTTGAACTTGGTGACAGGAAAACAGTGGAACAAATGTGCAGTATTACATACATGACAGACGAGTACACCATAAATCTAGCTCAGATGATCATAGCAGACCCACTGCACCCTCAATGGTCTGAATATGCATCAGGGCAAAGGTGAAGTATGTCCGGGATGTGGGCTAGAAGAGGTATCACATTCTTTGTCCCACACGCCATCCAGATACTTAACAAGCTCTGATCACATGGTATGAATCTGGCACTGTCTTTGAAGTTTCCCAAATGATGTTTTTTTATGGTGTTCCTATGATGCTTATGTTTTTGTCATTTAATGTGTTGTCACATATGGTTGTTGAGGTTTGTTGTATTTATTCTTTGTTCTTTGTTCTAATCTATCTATGTTATTCTATATGCTTTTTGTGCAAAGCAAACTCCCCTAGCAGCAATAAAGTTTCCATTCATCTATTCATTCATTCATTCACTCATTCATTCATTCATTCATTCCTACTAAACCTCCCAGCATGCTTTGTACTCATTATGCAGAGCCATTCCTCTCCTATTAGAGAATCGCAAGATGATATGAGGCTGTCGTAGGCAGTTACGGCAAAGAGCACTGCGTTTAGACCTGAGAGATGAAAGAGAAATGACTTGTAAATTATTCATTGCCCCCCCACTGCACTGTAAGGCAGCACCACACTCTGGCAGAACTCACTACCAACTTAGGGTGAACTCTATTTAGGCTCTTTACCACTGCTAAACCTGATTCGGACATGTTTGCTCACAGTAAATATGCACCATTAAGAACATATTTTGCTTATTTTGCTCCCCTCAGTATGTTTATGAGTCAAGGGACTCAATTCATATTGGATAAATATTTGTATCACTAATTATAATATGAAAAGTCTGTAATTAACACTTTCTACTGTGTCATTTCTTTCACATATAAAGGTACACATTTGAGGTAGTGGCTATCATAACTGGCATTTTGCTGTGTTTGCCTCTTTTTCAATACCTGCTCTTTTTTCTTGTGTTGCAAAGACAGTATTCAAGGACAATAACATTTTCATTGAGCCTCCAATAAGTAACCACATTAAAATGTCTTTTTTTCGTTGAAACAGTGGACAAATATTGTATACTATATCTCACTCTGAAGGTTGGTTGACCTGTTACCATGGAAGCCAGCTTCATGAGTGTGCTGCTTAAAAGGCTTTTGAAAACATTACTCATGTGACAACCTGGAGAAAAACACAAAGAAGTGTCTGAGGGGAGCATGTTACCGCTCAGTGTTCAATACAAACTCTGAGTGTGCTTCCATGTCATTTATGTTGTTTGCAGGACACCAGATGAAGCAAAAAACGGAATCTAAGAACAATATCTTGTTCACATCAGCCCATAAGTATGAAATCAAGTATGAAGCCCTTTACTTGACCTTTACCTTTAGTGTACTCAGTAAGTTTGCACTTGTACCAGCTGATGCTGCATTATGATAAGAAAGGAGAAAGGGAGATACTGTAGATCTAGGATTATGAAACAGATGGATGATAAAAATGAGTTTATGCTGGCAGTTATGTGCCAGTACAAATATGGGGTTTTTATGATTTTACTGGTAACTTATGAATGATTGGGTTTTTCAGCATGTACAAGTTGGCAGTACCAAAGCGTAGCCCGAAAACAAGCATTCATCAAGTCCTTGCCATCAACTCAGTTTTATAGAATTACTTTACTGAAAGATGTTTTATGAGTTACTACAGGAATATACGTTTCCCAGATGTTTAACATATGGCAAACATCGTGATATCAAGCATTTTATGCATGTCCCGAGGCTCATGGATGTGTGAGGTGGTGATTTGTTTGTATTATTCCTGACAACCAACAGCATAGCCACCAGTAGGGACACATATGCCCCGTTTCTGTAGTTTTTTTTAAATGTACACTTATCAACTCAATCTCACCTGAACCTAGGGAGCCATGGGGAGAAAAGGAATGAGAAAACGACAAAGAGTCTTGCTTACGGTGTAAATATTTTGTAATGTCAATAGATCAATAGTTAACAAAAACATAGAGCAAATGACAATAAGCCATTTTACCCAGTATTGGACATACATTCTCAGATTCTGGACATATATTGCTAGAATGCATTGTTATTGAACTTGGTAACTGTGTTCCATTTGTAGTATAATCTAAGTGATACTGACTGAATTTCATATTGAATTGAACAGCACAGGACATTACACTATGATAACTAAAATCATATTCTGAATGCCAAGAATGACACACACACACACCTACACAGACAGAAAAGTGAATAAATAGAAGCCCAAGTTGATGCTCCTGTTTTCCCAGGATGTTCAGTTTAAACAGGCACAAGTGGATGGCAATTAACGTGCACAAACCATGCAGTAAACAACTTGACTCTCCATCCGTAATCAGCTTCACCATGAGAGAGACCCATTGTTCAGGCCAGGCAGCAAATGAATACAGTACAGGACGTACCTCACAGTTTCCTTTATAAGAGTGCAGACTGGTATTATAGTGTAACAGGGGACCAGCACAAAGGTTCAGTACCTCACAATACTTCTACTTATACTTCTTTTTAACGAGTGGTAATTACTCATTTCTAACTTGATGGTCCCTACAGGTGACTGTGAACAGTTAGCAAATCTGCCTGTTGTTATCAACAGGCAGATTTGCTAACTGTTCACCAATTTCTGTGGGGTATCCCTGTTGATTTTTATTGTCCCTGTAGGGGGCTTGTACTTCTCTTAAGTATGTGATTTAGGTTGACATTCTGCACAAAACTGACCAAGCCCCCAGTTTAAATGAATTGTTAGGGAAAAGTTATGTTCCTGAAAATAGCTCCAGTCATACATTTCAGGAATAATTTTCCGAAGTCTCCTTAATTAGAAGTCATTCAGTGTTCAGCACTATTGCCAAAATCACCTAGTAATTAAAATGCTAATTCAGTCAGGATGTAATTGTTGCAGAGGAACTTGGAATCCCCAAGATGACAGCAAAAATATATTAGAAGCACCTAATTCAAAAAGTAAAATTACATTTTTCATATAAGAACTGGATCATGCATAAAGTATATTTACAAACAGAACATAGACTAAATACACCCAATACACCAACATACCCAATAGCATTTCATGCTCAAATTCTGCAGAATGTGCATTAATATCAACTTTAGGTAACTGGCATCAATGCTTTTCTCATGATTCTCTATCATTTGCATACTGCCACTTGGTATGCAAACCACTGCTCCACACAACTCTTCCCTCATTCAGAAACCCAATGGCTATGTGTCCTTGACCAAGGCATTTAGCCTTTAAAAACTCAACTGGCCAAACATAGAAGACATTGATTGTACATTCAGAAATGATGCTTGAAAAAGTGAGTGTGGAGGGGGCGTGGTGCATCACTTGCAGGGGAGAGGTGTGGTGAGGGCTCAGGACAGCAGACAGGGGAGCGTGACTGGCACACCTGCATCCAGTTAGCTAATCACTGTCCCTTCTTAACACAGTACCGTGCTGGACCAAGAGAGAGGAGTCGGAGCAGAGAGAGACTGGAGAGTAACTACACCAGATGGCAGCAAACAGGAAAACCAGAAGCCTGCGTACGGCTGAATTGTATGGTGTTTTGCCTGGCGTGCTGACTGTACCAATAAAAGACGCACAAACGTGAACAGTCTGAAGTGTGTCTTTGTACCGGGGAACCCACGGTGGCAGCAGTCTTGCCACAGTGAGTAAGTAAGCTTAAAATGACAAACTGGACCGCATTGACACTACATTAAATCTCAGATAGAGACCCTAACCTGTTCTGTTGATAGCTTAAAAATTAAATGTAACTAAAAATGGTAAATTCAGGCATACTGTGGCCCAGTCAACAGTATAAATGCTTTCTTCTATATTTTTAGTATTATTAATCAACATTCTATGTCAAAAGATATCCTGCACAATGTAAGATGGTACAAAGAATAAATGTTTGGATGGAACTATATCTCTTTTGTATTGAGTGCCTTGAACTTTCCGAAGCAATGTCAAGGAGTGAATGATTATTCAACATACAATATCTGCAAAGGTAATTATAGAGAATAATAGTACACTCATTGGAAAGCGGAAGCTGCACAGAAAACACTGCAAAAGCAGTAACATAACAGCATACATACAGGGCATAGAGTGGCAAGGAAACGTTGAACCTGAGCCCATAAGCAATTCCACAATGCTTCTCTTCTGGGGATAGGAGGCCTTAGGGAAGTCATATTGGTGGGGACTGAGGGTTTTTTTTTTTTTTTTAAAGATTTCTTTATCATTTTTTTTTTTTTTTTTTTTTTTTTTTTTTTTAATTTCTTTGGATTAATAATATTTATTTAGGTAAAAAAAAATGGAATTTTAAGTACAGATATGTGCAGCATGACTGTTTAGTTAAATTGTTCCGTGAATTCTAGATGTAATAAGAGGGATTGTTTTGTCAATGGATTCTAGGAATGGATTCTATATTACACATTTCCAGGTCAGGTCATTGTGATGACATCTGTTGCTACGGGTGATGCAGGATCAAGCCCTGCTTTCGTTATGAGACTGAAGGTGGTCCTTTAGCATTATATATCAACAGTCATAAGGAATCCTCACTAAGATTTAAGGTAAAAAATAGTTGATAAGTCTGTTGCTATGATTCCTTGCGGAGCCTGTGGTCTGTAGAAACAGGTAAAGGTGCACAGTAATGCCCTAAGTAGCAGCAGGACCATCCATCTATAATACTGTCAGTTCAAATGCCCAAGCACAGGAAGCTCCCAGTACCTGGAAGTATGTAAAATCAAATCTCCAAGGATGTGTTGCTCTTGTGACCCATCCCCTCGGCAAATTAAGAATCTGTCAGTCACTCAGAAGGTAGCTGTCAACTCCACAAATATCTTGAGCGCCCTTACAGGGCAGATTGGCTCTGTTGGTTCCTCTGTCTAGCTTGCAAAATTGAATGTTGCAAACGTGTTGGATGTTAACGAGAAAAGGAGACAGTCTGTTTGGAAAGATCAGATCAGCTAGAGGGTAAATCCTGACCTAATCCACAAATAAAAACACCCAAGAATGGTCTCTCCATGCATGTCCCAGTTGGGTAAGCAGGATAAGAGAACGGAAGGGGCTGGGACCACACACCACGAGGGCTCCCTTAGGAACCAACACAGGCCTTTATTGTAGTTCCGTAAACTGCTTCCCAGCTGGATCCACCTTGACACAGCTCTCCAGGGCCTGCAGAATTTGTTGAGCAGCTGGGCCGCTAGGCCAAACATCTGGCATGGAACCACCGGGAGAGAGTGGAGAGCCTGTCACCAACAGAGGCATGTCAGAGTCGGGGTTGACATCAACCTACAAATTTCTCCAAATATAAAAGCAAAAGGGAGGCATGGGCACTGTGCCGTATAGGTTCTGACAGTAAATTACCAGCCCTCGTGTCTAAGGGTGTCATTTGTATAAGACAACTTGAGGCCAAGGACAGAAAGCAATGGCCCTGATAGCCACATTTTTAAAAAGACTGGGAGGGAAGCAGTGAAGTGGTTTATCCAGGGCCAAATAATTCAGCTTCTTTGCTTCTGCTTCAGGCATTATAGCGCAAAGCTGGAACTTTCCTAAATATTAGGCTGAGATGAAAAGTACATTAAATGTTTGAGGTTCTGCTCGTAGGTGGAGCAATGTCAATTTTTTCCCCCAACTGTGAGTGTTGTAGTTCTAAATCTTTTGAATTGCAATGTTGAGATCAAAGTTGATGTTCATGGTTGAAAAGAGGAGCTGAAACTGGCTTGTGTCAGGAACAAGTGAAAGCAACTTGACCATTAGCAGGTTTTCACAGTAGGCGGGGAGATTCACAGTGGTCAGTGGTGGTGATCAGTGACGAGGAACAGAAGTCAACTTAATA
Organism: Sciaenops ocellatus; assembly: GCA_033000465.1. NCBI lineage: Eukaryota > Metazoa > Chordata > Actinopteri > Sciaenidae > Sciaenops > Sciaenops ocellatus. The sequence goes on along the minus strand of CP136866.1, from coordinate 11,238,497 downwards.
AAGCTACGAGAATCTCTGTAATTCCACTGTATAGAGCTTACTCAATAAACAGAGCCCCATGAACAACAACTCAAAAAAGTACATTTCTCATCCTAGAAATCACTTTTAATTAATTATGCTTTATAACAACTTTTAATACAAAGTTGTTAACAACTGGTTAATTTGTTCCCCTGCCAGCAGAAATGTCTTTACTTTTCTTACATTTGTGTGTCTGTGTTTGGGTTAAGTAATTGCTGAATACCACCATCTGCCAATGTTGGGTCACATTCAACAGATTAGACATGATACTGTGGTCTATTTTTGGATCTTCAAACAGAGTTTCAGTGGACTGCACCTCTGCTTCAGAGGGCTGTGGGTTTTAACTGAGAGAGGAAGAGGGCAGCTCTGGGACAGGAAGCACAAGCAGATTTCCCTGGTGGGAAGCCCTATTAGTCTGTCATAGATTTACAGAGGAAAAACACAATGGAGGCTGCTAACACAGAGCTGATCTCCACACTTTCGATTCCCAAGCCTCCAGAAATAATTTCAGTATTTACACCAAACATCCATTAACACTGACCCTTCTGAATTTAACTCACCTGCAAATGGAATTTACAAGTAATTCTTAGTATATGCATTTTCTTCATTGTCAAGATGCTGTGTGTTCCACTGTCTTACTCTACAATGTGTCTCCAGCTCCTGTAAATGTTGTCTACACGTCTGTCTACTGTAGCCTGAGGCAAGGTTTTTATTTTTATAGCGCATTTCATACACAGTGGCAGTTCAAAGTGCTTTACAAAAAAATAAGGAAAAAAGAAGAAAATTAAAAGAAGAAAATGAGGTGATCAATAAACAGTGAATTAAAAAATCGAAGCAAGAATAAAAGTTCAATAATGAGCAGCAGTGAAGTTTAGATTCGAACATGCCACAAAATAGAGCCAAGTTCAGCCTTTGTCTTCATAATTTAGATTTATGTTTCCTTGCATGTTAGTATTGTCAGTAAACCAATGAAATATATCTAGACCAAAACATTTCACAGCTTTCCACTAAAGGAGCCAACTAAAGATTTATTCACACAGACAGACCCAAGTAATGTCAAAAAAATCAGTGAGTCTGACCAAAACAAACACTAAACATAAAACCATGACTACATAGACCAAATCTCTATTATGTCCCCATCAACTCTCCAACCCTCCATTTACATATCATCACTGCCAGTTGCCTTCCACATTCACCATACTTCCTGAGTACATGCAGTACAATTCTGTCCAAGCCTATCTGCAAGGTCCAGTGGAAAGGCATGTGTTTAGTACAACAGTTGGTTTTCAATAGATATCACTGCCCTAGCTGATTTGATCTTACAGTGGGAGTAGAGCTCAGCTCCTGTCGGCAGTCATTTACTGCTGCTCTATTTCAGTTATATTGTGCTGATTGGCTTTGCTAGCACGCTGCGGTCCCAGGGGATTCTTCTGGGCAAAAATACTATGATCCCAACTTTCTCATAAGGCTAAATTTGATGAGGGAAAAACTGATTCACTCTGAAAACATCATCATATACATCACTTATTAATAGAGATAGTGCCAAGGATGCTTCCCTATCTCTTTCAGGGCAAGATATAGCATACTGTACTGTGTTTAAAGAGCTAATCAGTCAACAAGACACCCAATTTAACATTTCATTATGTTCGGACATTTGGTTGAATTTTCATTTATACTAGGGAGAATAAGAGGGAGCGAGATTGAGAGAGAGTGAATAAGGAAACATTTCAGATAGGCAGAGGGCTGTGATACAGTAGGTGCAATTATCAGTGATCGCTGTCTCTGAGATCCTTTAATCAGGCAGGGGAAAATGAACACTCTGGGATGGATCATGGATAACAATCTTCAACAAGGTATGGACACCACCGAGCATGATCTTTTCATTTCCATGGAATACAGCATTAAGATGAAGTGCTTTCCTGAATATTTTACTAATTATCTCGGCACAAGACAAAACAATCTATGTTGCTATGTGAAGAGGCATTTGAAGAACTACGACTGAGGAGAATGGACTCTCATGTTTGTTTGTGGATTATATTAGTCTCCCTCAAGGGTGAGACATAAGACCACACACCTGAATTATTTTATCTTAATTGCAGGTTCAGCCAAGTACCCATATCTCATTTTGTTTAATTAGGAATAATTGTATTGAGCCAACATGTACCGTCAATTGTAATGTTTATTTATCTGGAGGGTGGTAATTTACAAGGAGTAACAAAGAAAAATAAATACGATGCGAGCCGTGATGATCAGCACCATCTGCTGTTATAGAAGTTGTGTGAGCCATACAAGCGCCCCACTGGATAGTAATATACCAGTTAACCAACAGTGACATCTAGAGGTTGAATATAAAACAGCATATATCATTATTTCAATACAATGCATTGTGCCATTTAAACAAAAGCATTGTATAATGATACTAAATACAGAATTTATTCATATTAAAAGATAAAAGGCACTCAATAGTTAAACACATGCATGTAAACCTCTTTAAAAATAATAGACTCTACAACTCTGCAACATGGACAATCCAGTTGCATTTCTTCTTCTTCTGGCTGTGGCCATCCAATTAGTCATGCACCATTGTAATATGGTGATCAGTGGGAGCTTGGAGGCAAGAAATAACAACATAGATGGCTTCATGAGGCATGGCAGACCAAATGACAACGATTTACCATCAAATTACATTGCTCTGCAAGGTCACCAGCTCTGTGTGAGGAGCTGGAAAGCAGATTTTTAAAGCTACTGTGCGATCACACAAAAACTGTGCAAGGAAGTGCATAAGCAGAAATGTAATTTACTATTATCTATACTGTGCAATATTCAATAGGTCTTGATGCCACAAATTAGAGGGTAGAAATTTCCTCAGAAAAAAAATAGGGTGAAATAAATAAATTAGGCAAGAAATATAAAGAAACATTTACTGCTTTGTTAGCTTTGAATCACACACTACTGGCTTTAATACTATGGACAGGGTTAACTAGTCACCCCAAATCACATTTAATTGGATTTGACTTGATGTATAAACCCTGTCATCAAAAACATTGTAACATCTGAAAAGCAAAGAGGGATTCTCATATAAAAAAAGACCTATATTGTGGTATATACAATAGGAGGCATCATGTTTTCACATGTATAAAAGAACATGAAAAATATATATTTTTATTATATTTTTTTATATAATTGTTATTAAATGATTTGAAGTCCAACTTCATGAGGCTGCAGTTTTGTCTGAAACTTCTTATTCTATAAATATAACTGATTCATCCATTTTCTCAATACCCAGGTCAAGGATGATACTTGACATTTGTTATCATCCATTTGGTGCAGGTTTAGGCAGGAGGAATGAGACTGGTGCATTGTGCTTCTAGTCAGTGGTCCCAGCAGGCACAGTGGTACTGTTTAAGGGGCACACAATGCCCCCAGCAACCCATTAGGATTAGACTGGTGTCCCTTGTCAGCACTATTATACCGGAGCTAAAATGCGTTCCAGAGAAAGCAAGTCGCAGGCCCAGCAGTGGAACACCTTGCTTTAAAGACACACTAGCTCCAGCAGCCCCCATACAGGCCTCCCCACACTCACTGTTTCCTTCCTCTTTTATCTCCCATCCCTAACAAAACACTGTGTCTACCTTACTGCCATTCGAACTCCTTACCCCATATAGCATTTTACTGCTTTGGGGAAGCAAGAGAGAGGTCCTCAGTGTGAAATGGATGTGCAATCACAGCCCTTTCCTTGAAGGTTATTACCCACACTTCTTGGCTTTTCTTCACGGCCACCATGAAGCCGATGGGGGGAAATGACAATGGTCAGGTTTGTTGAGTCGGAGCATTAAGCCACAAGCAGGAAAAATAGCTTTGACACTACAGACTCTTCAAATCACCACACTGAGCCACCTAAATGCCACAGCAATAAGCACAGAGACAGGCTGCATTTTTCATCACAGAAGGGGAGCTCGTTTCAGAGCGAAGGAGACCGGCGCATCTTGTTTGGCACTTTTCTTGGAACGGGGGATGTGAAGTGTTGTTAAGGAACAGCTTCACAGCGGTGGAACAAAGCTTTCATTAAGGCTTAAATTGAAGGACATCACTACAACCCAACATGTCCGGGGAGCTTTTTAGTTCAGGTGAAGTAATGGTGAAAACAAATGGGCCAACTGAAAGCTCATTACAGTGCTAAAACATACAGTATATTAGGTGGCCCATGGTGGCAGAAACAAGAATTTTTAATAAAAAAAAAAAAAAAAAAGAACCCCTGGTTAATTATCCAATTTCTACAACACACACATCTGGAATTAGGAGCATGATTAAATTCAAAAACCAGACTAGTCCCATTTTAAGTTTTGACCACTGGGACACTTCATCTGAACAAATATCGGGCCTTATTCTCTTAGTGACATAGTTAAAAGTGTAAAACAGAAGATTCAAGCAGGGCGAATCTGCCTTAGGCCTCTGTTCCTCTGCAAGAAATTCAATGTTTCAGAACAAATGTACAATTAGCTTTTATTTTCCACTCACAGTACATAACTTTAAACCCCCTCTGACTTATCCATTGTCTCCAAAGTGTGTAGTGCATTGTAACTGATATACACTGTGTCATACTCCAGCTATTGTTATTCTCCATGAAGGCTACAGAAAAAGCACAGCTCTGACTTCCAAAAATACTGAACCTATTTTTTTTTTTTATTTGTTTTATTTTTCTTACCCTCCCAGGTTTGTCTTGCCATCTCATGAATCATTAAATTCCAGAATCAAAGTGATGGAGGCACCATCATGAAATGATAAATGTCATCTTACATCAAATGAAACAGATAGCATAAATTGCAGGGCGGAAAACCGCAGCTCAACACTGATGTTACCTAGCAGGCACACCCTCATTTTAACTCGGAGGCATCTTATAAATACAAGGGAGCATTTGAAATCTGTGCACAAGATCTTTGTTGAATAATTGATAAAGAGGGTGAAGCTATAAACACAGATTTACAGAAGTAACAACACACTATAAAACTTTCCTGGAATGTCAAAAAATAGGGTCTGAACTTATTTACTGGCTGTATGCTATTGGGGTTTTTTCCCTGTCTGGTCGTCTCCTGCTCTGTTGTCATGGAATTGTTGCAAAATATACAATTGTTCTGCAGTAGAACGGAGTTTGCTGTTTTGGACATCAAGTTTTCCCTTCCAAACAAAGGAAACTGTATCTGCTCTGATGTTGCCTGCTGTTATAATGTTCTAATTTAATAAAATATCTTGAAGATAAATTATTTTTGGTAGTGCAGCAACATTACACAATACACTACAGAAGTCCTTTGGCTGGATTTAATTTTTTGTTACATTTTCTTATCCTCATAAGGTATAAAGGAATATGACACTTGGATGGATTGAACTGTTAATCATATGTAAGCTCTGACCTTTAATGTGTTGTGCTCAGACAATTATTAATCAGCATTCTGAAACAGAAAACACAATGCTGAGGGTGCATTCTAAACTCCATGAAGATAATAGATTATTACTGGCACCATTGTCTGCTGAATTCGTCTCCACACCCCACACTTCTCGACCACTTGGCACTGAGTTATTAAGCCCCAACAGCTCCATTTGATCAGGAAACTTATTATGAGGCATCATGTTTTCATTATCATGAAGATGACATCTAGATCACACTTTGATTTATTCTGCCTCGTTCAATTCGCTTAAGAACTCTGGAAGAACGGGCGGAAAGCACACACACATACTACAGAGATGGAGTGAATGAGGACGTTGTAGAAGAGACACACATTCATTTTGGGGACAGAATCCATTATAACCCACCTGTCAGCCCTTCAGTTCGCTCCTGATGATTTCACCCACCAACCCATTTACTGAAAAAGATTCAATTTTCTGGAACACAATAACCCTGGCAATTAATTCAATGTTTTAATAGCACACTTATTTTGCATGTGTCCCTGAAATGCATTATTTACCACACTCAGTCCTGCCTAATGAAGTTTGGTGCAACTGTTGTACCTAAAAGAATTAAATAAATAATAAATTATATATGAATAATCCCACATTTTTGGGAAATACTCTTATTTGTTTTCTCGCAGAGAGTTTGATGAAAAGATCACTACCACTCCCATGTCTGTACAATAAATATGAAACTACTGTCAGCAGCTGGTTAGCTTAACTGAGCGTCAAGACTGGGAACCAAGGAAACAGCTAGCCTGGCTCCTGCCTACCAGCTCACCAATTAACATTTTATGTTGGTTTTGTTTACTCAATACAAAAACTGAAGTTGAAAAATCAGCGCTTTCACAGGGGGTTATGTGCTGAACTATTTCTTGCTTGTGCGCAGGGACATCCTGGAGATATGGAAATATACCGAGTGGCTTATACACAGTTTTGACAGACAAAAAAATGGTGTAAAATCTCTTGAATATTGTATGTCTGAAATCCCACAGTGCTCCTGTGACCAACAGTACTGGTGGTACTGGAGAGCCCCCAGGTATGACTGTATGACATAAAGCAGTGATGAAAATATGCCATGGATATTAATGAAAAAGGATCATATTTGTGTGATTAATAATTTTCCAAGGATAATCAGTCACTTTGTATAACACTGACAGCATAAAGGTTGGTGGTATATAAAGGAGAAAATACAGACTTAATGGTCACTGGTTGTAATAAATTATAACTAGCCTTTGACACACACACACACACACACACACACATGCATTCATATCATACAATAGAGTGTACCTAAAAGTAATCTGTTACGGGTGTTATTTGTGTTTTCATGGCCTTAGGCTCACAAGCACAAAATTCTCAGTAAAGTATTCAAACATTGGCAACAAGACAGAACATCAGCACTTTTGTTTCAAGAATTAAGACACTTTAGTTTGGTACCATTAAATGCTGCGCACCCTTGAAAACTCTGGCTGAGTTATGTGTAGAGCTGTTACCTTTTGATCCTTCGAAATGATTGTAACATAAGGACGTATTTGTTTTTCAGCCGCACAGAGTTGTTAAGAGTGAAGTTTGTCAAATTGCTGTTGGCATAAAGAAGGACACTGAAGTTTGGCATTCACTTGCTTGATGAATTTCTTTCAAACTAACAGCTTTATTTAACTAGCTAAGCACAAATGGACCCTTAAAACAGCATTCTTTAGGGAAGAGACAGTCTTCGAAGGTCAGCATACAAGCACTCACAAGGAGGAGAGGCGGCGCTTAATTCTTGTATCACAATGCCATCCTGTGGTAAACCTGTGTTATGTCTCACCTCTCACTCTCACCAGTTCAAAACCTACTTTCTTGCCATTGCTTGGCACGAGGACTAAACTACAGAGAAAGGCGTTGTGGGATGGATTGTTTTTTTTTTTGTTGTTGTTGTTTTTTGAGGCCATCTTAAGAGGGCACTCCACCGATTATACACATGAAGGTCAGTTTATTCATCATGAATACCGCTCAGCAAGAAGTGGTATAATGTCTTCTATGACTCTAGAGGTCCTTTATAGAGCCAGAGAAAATAAAATAATATCTTATCTCAGTTTGAGATTTGAGACTACTCCTTTATGGTAGAAAGCCTGAACAGATGTGTGGAGTTTAAAAGATATGGACATTTAGCAGGCGATGAAAGTCTCATCAGATAATAATAATAATTAAGATAACATCAAGTTGGATTATGGGAAAAGGAGCATTTTTGTCTTTATGAATGTGCAGTACTAAAACAGCTGAAATAGCCCTTTTAATAGATAAATAAATGTGTATATATATATATATATATATATACATATATATATATGTGTGTGTGTGTGTGTGTGTGTGTGTGTATAAACCACGGCATTATTGCTGTAAGTTCTCATATTTCCAAATAATGAACTTTACTGAAAGAACTGAAGAACTTATACAGGGCAGTTACACAGAGTCTGAATCCACTTTTCAGTAGCTCTCAACATGCTCACACACAGTGCAAAAAACAAGGATTTTAATGGATTGATCCGCATACTGTATATATGTAAAATAAATGTAAATAAATTGATTGTGTGTGTTATGCTACTCTTTCTATGAAGCATATGATATTCTTTCTGAAAATGTCTGAATGTTTCAAAATGTTACTTTGCCCTTGATCTATACTATAATGCATTTACCAAACAGAACATTAACGTAACATTTCACCAGTCGCTTTCTACTAAAATTTTGAGCTTTGTGATTAATGGGTTGGAAAATCATTAGACTGTAAACAGTGGCAGTTGGTACACAGTCCTTAGGGGGCTGACAGTGTGACAAATACGACTAATTAACCCTCTGAACTGACCCATGACCCAGTCAAAACACACCAATCAAAACACAACTAGCTCCTCTTGTGCCTGCTCGGTCATAGTAAAGTCACACACGGCATTATAAAATGAGGGCAAACAGCAAAAACAGTGAGATGTTTGAGATCTTCTGTACAGCAATTTCCAAATTCCTCTTAACAAGTCATTTTAATTAATAAATGAGTCTTAAAAATTACTTTCTTAAAAGAGGAAAAATCAGTGTTGTAGAATATTGCAACCTCTGTGAAATAAAAGTCAACATGCTTCAATTATTGCTTAGAAACAAAATAATAAAAAGGCACGCATTTGAATCAATGAAGATTAAACTTGACGTGACCAAAAAAACACCAAAACAAAATACCTTGGTAGCCAAGTGGTTACAGTTTAAGCCCCATGGACACAAGGTCATGACTTTCAACAATTTCTGGTTTGATCCCACTTGGTGACCTTGTGCATGTGCATGTCTTAAAAAACATGTTGTTTTCTAAACATCCTTAAAACAGTCGAAAGTTTTTTACCTGTTAAGAGAAAATAAAACTCAATGAGAGAAAGCACAAAGGATTTTTGTAGCACAGTGTAAATCTTTTTTCAAAATACAGGTTATGAAATATTTCAAGGTGAATGCTGAAAGCAGCAATAAAAGCATGTTTGGGACTGAGTGTTGGATGATATCGTATTTGAATATACATGTAATATTATTACAATGTGTTTAAAGATGTTTTTCTTACATTAAAGCTTTGTAATGGGAAACTGTGTTCAAAATCCAGGTTCACTATCGGGGAGAAAATAAGGTGAAAGAGGTAGACAGAGTTTTCTATGGAAAGTTATAGACTAGGACAGAATATAACTGTGAATCTGTTCTTTTGGCTGTAGTTGGAAGGTCATTTTAGCTCTGAGGGAGAACAAGCAAGACTGAGTAAAGTGATAAACATGATGCTGCAGGGTTGAAGGCTGATAAGTTCCGTAAGATGACCTGTACAAGCTAGATTTACTTGACAGTGTAGGTGTGAAGCTCCCACAGTAGCCTTGTACAGCAGCAAAAGTACTGAATGTAATATGATCAGCTACAGGTAGCCTGTGGAGGGAATGTGGGAGGAGAAAAATACCTTCATGGATTTCTGAAAACATGAAACATTGACTAAGATGGCAGATTTTTCATCAGGACTCAAGAAGAACACTATGTAAATAACTTACTAACAAAGTTAGAATGGCAGATCCTCAATTTAAATATTACAAAGGGCCACTTGCATGTATGCAGTATGCTGTTTAATCCTAATTTCTGGTGCTGTACTTCTAAATGCTGTGATTAAATGACAGAATATACAATACAGATAAGATAAGATAATAACACATTTTAAATTAGAAATAATATATAAATCAAATTACTCTGATCAAACCTTGATTTCTTTAATGATATAACATTTCACATAACAGGATGAACTGTCTTTCATATAGATCATGGAGAGGGAGAACAAGAATTATCCTAATAATACAATTATGACCATAATGGAGAGATAATCAGTGAAGGCATGTTGCTTGATCAATAATTTAACCTGTTTGTTGGAAAACTGTATTTCTCTTGCTTACCACTAGGGGGCAGGACAACCCTGCAAAAGCCTGTACCAAACCTTATTGGTCCAGAAACAAACACAGAATTAATCAAAGGCACACGATAAACAAGAAACTATGTGTTTTTAATTATATCTTGGAGAGAAGCTTAAGGTGATAACTGAGGAAGCTGATGAGTTATTGTAACTGTGTGTTACTGTAGCGTCTTTCGTCCACCAAGAAATCCTTGGAGAAGAAAATAGAAAGAGACACATGAGCACAACAAAACCATAGCTGGTGAGAACAATGCAACAGCCACAGTTGATAATTAGAGTAGAGGACCTCTCTCTTTTCTCAGTGACACCTTTAGTGCCACCATAAAAGAAAATACAGTATGGGAAATAAACAGAGGCACTGGATAAAAAGAATAAAGAGAGTAAAGACACATTAACTGACATCTATGGCATTGCAAACTAGGTTTCTTACCCTGTAAACTTTGTGTTGCAGAGGATTCATTCATGATGTAGTCAGCCAATACAGACTACTGTGCCGGACAAGTTGATGTGTGTGTATATCACAATATATAATAAATAATAATAGAAAAGTAAAATAATTTTAAAAAAGCTTGTTTTGGAAGAAATTGTCCCAAAACATTTTAAAAGAAATATATATATTTTTGCTGTTTTCAAAAACAGAATAATCAGGTGTTCAATTAATATGAATATAGATATTTGTATGGAACTTGATACTGTTTTAACCTGTGGTGATAAGTCGCGTCTAGTGAGTAACTGCTGCATCGTTGGCAACCTGTGATTTCCCTTAATTGTTAAATGGGGTTTTGGAAGTAGGATGACAGTGCTGATTGTAACACACTAAGCTGCATGACGTCCATCTGTGCCTGGTGTTAATGTATTCAGAGTTGAAAGTAGGGTCCCTCCACCTGTGAAATCATGGCTACAAACAGACGATGAAAAGCCTTTTTATTGCCCTCCTGCTTGCTCAATCAGTCTGCAGAGAAATAAAATGGTGATGGCCTACAAAACACCTGTGGAGAGGGTGAAAAGGGGACTCGTGTGTGGAAATATTCAACACCGTTCACTCAGACTCACACCCACAAAAAAAGATTTACTAAAGTATTCAAGCATGGTAGTAGATTCATACAAGCCCACTATGACAAACACAGCTAGAAGAGCTAGAAACATGCACAAACTCACATGGGAACCCTCTGGAAGTAAGCCTGTGACACTGACACGCTGTCGGTCTTCTCGCTGACTTTGCCCACGCTGTGCAGTGAGTGAGAGAAAATACTTATTATCACAGAGACATTCAGTTGGAATGCTCTAGGCTCTTTGCATGCATGCATGTGTTTCTGCATATGCATGTACATGCATGTGTCCATAACGATAGTATAGCCTTCTACGTCCACTTGTTTCTCTTATGTGCATGTACAGGCATCCTCCCTCTCTTTCTGAAGGTCTGAGAAAAAGCGTCAGAGGAGGCTGTCAAATTAGAATTAGGGCTGCCCTACTTATTCGCTGAAAAACGTCCCATGCGCCTTGCTTCTGGATGGAGAGGAACTCTTTGACATGTCTCTTTCCCTTATCTTCATGGCACATTTCCTAAGAACTGTAGCATCTTTATTGTGGATAGAAAAAAATTGCAGTCTTGTAGATTCAGTTGATCAGTAATCTCAGTCAAGCTAGCATTATTCAGAGAAATTAATGTGACCTTGCCTTTAATGACTTAAGCGTCATGAGAAATTCATTGATTTCAAATGAACAGAGAACCGCATAGTACTCTATGTAGTACTATCAAAGGAAGCTAACACATTTAGTTAAAAGCATATAGATTAGTTATACATAGAGCTGCCAAAAATCTGTGCAGAAATAACTACGTCTTTTATGATGTAATGTAAAAGTTGAGTATGTTTTAAAAACATCAGCCAAAACCTCCATGAAAACCTTTGTTACAATTTTCATGACAGTCGTTCTGTAAGGAGCAAGCTGCACATTGATTTTAACGTTGTCAATTTAAAATGTATGCTGTTCTTGATGTTCCTTGCTTTAAAGTTCCTAGTTTGACTTCCTGGAGCGGATAACAGCTACATGACTCCACTAGAGCATCTGGAGTTTAGGTTTTGGAAAAAGATTTTACTTCACAAGGTAAGGTTTGCGAACTAGTGAGCACACAAGTTTTCTTTTTCTTTTAGTTACCAATGCCCCATTTTTTATAAACAGTTGCATAATAAAGGCTTTGGGGAGAAAACACCCAGAGATCAAATCAAAAACATATCCTTCTCTAAAGATATACCAAAACTGCATGATAACTGACCTAAATATTCAGACTCAGAACAACAAGAAACCAGAGACCCTATTCATTACAGTGCGAACAAGTCAGCAGCTAGTTATACCACCATTAGTTGCACTGGAGCTATGCTGGCTAATCCTTCCCATAGCATTCCTGATAAATTGCTGGAAGGCAGCTTACTCTGCACAATTTAATTTCCCCACTCGGCCATCCAAAGCTTCACACCAGGCATCTGACAATGACACCCCCCAGTTCCCCGAAACATGGGATGCTGTCACCCCATTGCTCACCAAAACATTCTGTCTATCTTTAAGCCTTGAAAGCATGCTGAATACATGTCTCATAAAACCTTGCTGAATGATACAGCATACAAAAATATAAGCACATAGATGCCTGATCAGCCCACCAATTTGCAGACTTCTTTTTCATCACTTTTACTGGAAATTTGATGCCCTCTCTGGGACATTGCCACCCACATGCATGGTGAGACTTCTCTGTAAAAGAACATGTATCGCCACAATATCACCTTTTAATGATCTATTAAAAAAAAAAAAAGGCTAATCTGGCCAAGATATTTCCCTCAGGAGTTGGTAGAGATCAAAACCCTGCTGGATGAGTGAATGAGGTATATGTAAATGTTCTTAAACCTTAAAAGAATCATTTTCTCAAGTCACAATGGAGTACTCAATCCTTCTGTTTATCAGAAATAAAACTAAACCACAAAATTTGGAAACACCCTGTTTCCACAGGATGGTGACAGTGTACAACCCCAACAATGCAGCGACCCACTCATCAAAATATTTCTCTGCAGCACTGTTAGTGGTCAAGAACTCCACATTACCACTCGACTCACCCTCTCCTTCGAAACGTTGAGGAGAAACAACGGTGGTTGTGAAATTTACAAAAAACATGGTTCAACGCGATTTATCATAGAAGAGGACGCGCTCCCTTTGTAGATCCAAAAGGCAAAGTCTAAGGTAATGAAAGCACAACAATTCTCATTTGCAAGTGATTTCAACTAATGAAAACTTACTTGTGAATATCATATTTGTTTTCTGCCATATTCTGTCAAAACATCAGCCCTAAATCTCTAAACAAAATAACCCACATATTTGAACTCCAAGGTGAATGCTATATTTAGTTAGGAGATGTCAGCATCTGTAGTTGGCAGGAGCTCCCTGAGATCCCTTTTTAGCAGAGACGGAAACAGAAACACTATGTGTCAAATAAGTGGAAGCGGAAATGCGAGCCACTTGGGATCAGGCAAGAATCTTTGATTGAAGGAAAATTAAATAAAAAAAGACATATCTTTTGTATTTTGCTATGTATTGGGGAAAAAAGAAGTTCCCCTGAGCCTGTGAGTAAAATTTGAGGGAAGGGGATAAATGAAGAAGTGCACTGCACAAATGGAACGGCTCCGGTGGTTTTGAGAAGAGCAGGTGACTTGATATCTCTATCTCTTGCGCTCCAAGGATTCCTTTCTTGTTGTTGTATAATACAAACAGATGCCAACTGTGTGTGTGTGTTCATATGTGTGTGCATGCGGCACGGTCATCTTTGGATTTTTTTCCCTCTTTTTTTCCACACTGCTATCTTATCTCTAAAACCTCTTTGACCATGTCCTGCTGGATTCCCTGACCAAGCACACACAGAACTTTACGTTATCGCAGTATGGCCTGAGAAATAGGAAAAATATCCAAAGCTAAATGTAAATAATGTGTGTAGAAAAGCTGGGAGAAAAGAGGGGAATGGATGGAGGCTGAAAAAAGGGGAAAAGATAGAGAAGACAAGATGAGAGCTGCACAGAGATAGAGAGTGGAGAAATAAATGTTAGAAATAAAACACCACAGGGGCTATTCGGTGAATGACCTCAGCCACAAAAACGACCTTCGGTGAATTAAAATAATCTCACCCTTTTTTGCCCTCTCATGCCCCCAGGCTGAAGCGGATGGACAATTTCATGGGGCTGAAAAGTAGATGTGAAATGGTACAGTGCTTTTTCAAGATTCCCCATGCCTGAAGTTTAATTCCTTTGGTAGCAGTAAAGTTACAGTTCTGCATAATGTTTTCTTTTAGAATTATATGGTTTTCTCCTCATCTTAAATGTTCAAACATCTTTGGACACTTCTTCTCCTGAAGCACAAAAATTTAATCTAATTTAATCATTCTTCAACCTGAGCCGGATCGATATGTTGCAAGCTTCTATTTGTGGCTTTCCAAATCCCTTGAGGCTACTGAAAATTCCCCATCACCTGCTCTTCAGTTGAACCTTTGTTATGGAAGTTATTTAATGAGAATGTGTTTGCCACGAGGGATGGGCAGAGGAAAGAGCTGAGCTGATGTTTTTAAGGCAGGGGTAACGTTGATGAGTCTCTAATGCATTCCAAGGGGATTGTTGACTTTGCTCTTTTCAGTTCAGGGATACACATCCTTACCTTGAACGTATTGCTGTTGTCCTCAGAAAATATGGCTAGTAGTATGGATGAATCAAAGGGCCAAAATACAGAATCCCTTCAGGTGCAATTTTTTTTTGAAGACTCAACCCAGCAATCAGTGAATAATTTAATAATTAAACAATATGCTATGTTTGCATTCTACTCAATTGTAGTCCATGTCTTGTGTTATGTGTATGTTTGCTGTTTTATCTTTAATGGGCATGTCTGACTGCAGACTCATCACTGTATGGGCTGTACATGACAGCAAATGCATTTCTCATGTTCTTTTTCCATGTCTTCATTGTCATGCTTACATAGCTGGTTTTAGAAACAGCGCAGTGTTTCAGTGGGATTCAGACAAGGGGAAAACACATTTGTCAAAACCCTTCCAGACACAATAAGACAAGTCCACCCTGGGGTGTCTGTATACGAGGAAGAGTGTGAAAAGCCCAGATTCTCTAATTTGTGAGTTCCAATGTGGTGACTCCAGCCTAAGGACCCTCATGAGGAGATACAGAATCTAACAGCACTGAGATCACTGTTCCACTCCAACCCCCAACGCCTGTTATCTCCCTCCCCCCTTCTTTCGCTTAATTTCTTTTTCTTTGATTCTCCTTCGCTATACCATCATTTATTCTCTCTCTCATTTCTTTTGATTTCCTGTCTGTCAGTCTCATACTGCCCAGTCCCCTCCCTTTTTCCCTCCCTTCTCTGGCTGTAAATGAATGAACTGTGTGTTCATTAAACATGACACTTGGAAATAGAATAGCCTGCCGTCGATTGAATAGAGTGGAGTATCATAATGAGAGGAAGGCGGAAACAGCACACAGACATTCTTCATTTTGAAAAGAGCCACACACTATCTCCACTAATCTCACACACACACACACAAATATAACAACTTAAGTATATTTACAGCTGTTTACACAGGAATGTTATGTGTCGCATGCAACGGCATCAAAGTGGGAAAAAATACATGGCGGAAAATAATGGGGAAAATTGCATTTCATGCACTCACATCTCTGGTAATTCACTCACAGGAATGTGTAATGTGCAAACTTATTCACAGTGTCATCAGAAAGCCATAAATAAAGTGAATGAGTCATTCCAGATATACAATAGAGGAGACATTATAAACCATGGACTGCTGTCAGCTACTGCAATAGTTACAGCTATTTATTATTCTACATAAATATTTTTAGCATGAATGTATGTGTAATCCATTTCCTATTGCTGGAGAGTCAGGGATGTGTATTCACAGCAATTCATGGGTGATTTCACTCCAAGTATGTGACTCTATTGATCTTCTAGACAGAAAATTAGATGGAAACCATGAGAAAACACTTCTTGTCATGTTGAGCAAGATGAGAAATTGACAACAATGTTCATTCAGACATTGTATATTCAAATGGAGGCTGCTGGGGCAACAATGTGGAGGAGTAATTTTAAACACGCATAATGCATTTTGCGATGTCATATTATTTATGGGCTAGGAGCATGAAAACATTTACTGTAAGATTGACCACCGTGGATCAACCAATGAAGCAGAAAGCAGAAGGTAGTAAAACCTGGGGAAAATGGATCTGCAGAATTAGTCGCAAGGAGAAATCCTTTTTCCAATACAGTGGAAGGTCCATTTGTTAAGTCCCAGAGGATGAGGTTGGAGGGCAAAGAACATGAGCTATTAGTGCAACATGGGGTGTGCCGTTAAAGCAGCATGCACAAGTGGTCATGTCACTGCTGACATGCTTAAACCATGACTGAGCCTGGACGTCTATCTGACTCTAGAGAGCCGCAGGGGTGCTCCACGAACATGCAAATACTAACAGCAGGTTAGCTTAGGTTAGCACAAAGACTGGAAACTGGTGGAAACAGCCTGGCTCTGCCATATAGTAACAGGATTCTCCTAGTACCTGTTTGTTTGATTTGTGCACAAAACCTATGTGATGAGTTTGAAAACAACTAAGAAATGATCTAGCACATAATCCCTCATAAAAGTGAAACATTTTGTCTAAATTTTTATATAATTGTCAGGTTTCTTTTTTTTTTTGCCTTTGGACAGAACCAAGCTAGATTTTTTGTAAGTTTTAGCAAGAAGGTAAATCAGCTTATTTCCCAAAAATCTATTTTGATAGTTTAGAGAAGTGGCTCTTGACCTTGGGGTTACAAGATCATTTAAAAGGGTTGCCAAATGGTTGTGGTGAATAAAAACAAATATTGTGGCAGGCAGCCCAGATAGAGAGACAGGAAGCAGCTCTCAGTGAACCCCTTAATGACATTCAACACAGGGGACAAATACTCAGCAATATTATATATTATAGACTATATACTATACATGTTAACAGGCCCAGTTACCTCAGTAATATAAGAATTTATTTCTATGTATTATTGTAGGATGTGTGCATTAGAAACCTGGCAGCCGGTTACTTTCAGAAAGTCATATAAAAAAAAAATGCTGGATGCTGTAACCCTTAGCCAGTGGCAAAAAAAAAAAAAAAAATCAAAAATACCATCTTTGAGTTAATTTTCCAGAGAAAGAGAGATAATTAGTTCATTGAAGGGAAAGGACCCTAAAGGTATTGGAGGACATACTGTGCAGTCCCATGTGTCAGCTTGGATCAGGGCTCCAGTGCGGTGGGCTAGCAGCCTGACAGCAGGAGGGTAGCAGTGGACTTTATGCCTCTAAGCTCTTCTGATTGCTTTGACACCCGTGGCATTCCCCAGTAAGAGAAAAAACAGCGACCACAGGCACTATTCACATGTGAGGAATGATAAGAGTGTGGTGCTGTTCCAGTTGCATCCCAGTTATGTGAAAGAACATTCATAAAATATGGAGGATGTACGAAGATGCACTCCTAGATGATGTTATTTGTTTCACTGTATAGACATCTGGGTTAAAGGTTGCAGGTTTCAATGAGACATTTTTCAAGAGTAAAATTGAGTCATTTTATTTTAGAAAATGAACGTGACACTTTCTTTCTAATGTATTCATTCTTCTTCAGCCTTATGAAAGGCTTGTATCCATGATATAATGTTTCTTTTGATGGATAGAATCCAGTTCTAGGGGCCGCATTAGTTAAATTCAGACACACCACATTCATCTAGAAATCTCACCTTGACAGGATCTCCAATTACCTAGCTTCATGCAACTGTAGGCAAAACCTTAATTGGGAGCTTGCATGGCTTGTCATCAAAAAGTGGTTGAACACCAGTCTCCTCTCTAGCGATTGAGAGATTCGCAGCAACACATTGGTACAACCATTTTAAAATGTTTCGGTGCTAAAACCATATCTCTATTTTGTGCCTCGAACATTTCTGGAAGGTGTTTTCTTTGACTTTAACTTCCAGAAAACAGTAGTGGAAGTCATGTTCCTAAATATTCACTCTTAGCTCTGGTTTAGTTTTTACCAACTTTATCTTTGTAGCTGCTACCAGGTAGTTGCTAAATTGCTACCTGCTGATGAAGGAAACAAGGCTGGATAGATGGGTGGGAGGGAGCGGTGGGGATCCAAAATTTTGTGCTATGGCCCTGGCAGTGAGAGTGACCCAGCTCTGCTGATCATTTAGGCTGAAAGAAGCTAAAGAATTCTCTGTGGGTGTGTCACTACAAGCAACACTTTTCACATTGATCCACTGTTACTATAAAATATTGATTAGAGCAGAATTATTTCCTCTTGCTCTACTTCTACTTCTACTTCCACATATTTTTCTTTTTTTGGCCATCTCTAACTGAATGCATTAGTGCTGTTCCTCCCTTGATCTCAACAAAACAAACTTGGAATAATAAAGTATCTGAAAAGCAAAAAATTAATTGGTCTTAGAAACAGATGCCTAGCAATCAGTTTTAAAATGGACTAAAACTCAATCTCAACAACCTACACTGCGAGTCACTGAATATTCATATTTCATCAGGATTTATCGTGGTAATATATTTTTTTCATCTCTCATCATCCTCCCTTCTGCATACTTGGATAATAAACTCACCCATATGTGATGAGTTAACATTCAGATCACATCTGTTTTATAGCTATTGAATATTATCTGCAGAGTCTAGCTAATGTGACAGACATGAAACAACTGTCAGCGAACTGAAAAGTGCTGTGACGCTCAAAGGGCCAGAGAGCAATGCCAGCTGGTCAGAGCTGCTTCACAGCCATAAAAAAGTATTTAAGCCATTATGGTAGATGCAAAACATGTGGCAGCTAGTAAAAAAAATCCAGCCTTATGCAGAAATTAGCATCTGATTTAGATAGAGAATGACTTTCATGAACATTAAGGATACAAACATATCCATATATATCCAAATGTATGTATTTGATCACAAATTCAATCTTTAACTACGGGATATTCATTGTAAATCGTTGGCAAATTGCTTATGAATTTGGAAATTTAAGGTAACTATAGCCTATAGCATCAAAAGATTAACTATCAGACATTATTTAACACAAAACTTTACATACAATACAATAAACACACACCAGAGAAACTGAACAAAAACAACACCAAACAATGTATTGATATCGCTTCAGCCCATTTCCTGTTTCCATTTAGCTGTATAATATTTTTAATTAGTCTGCTAATCCTCCCCATTTAACCCCATTGCCCTTAGCAATAAAAGCCTGATAAGTAGTTTTACATTGCTAAACATGGTCCATAATTCTTGCTTCGAGGAGGTTAGCCCCTTAATGTGTTATTAGTGACAAGAAATGAAAGTGACAGGAAATGAAAGTGGCAGATGTGGTTTTCAGAGATGACTACGAGTAAAAAAAAAGGTGACAGGAAGTATAATTTCAAGACCTCATTGACGCTGATAGATGAGATGGTGCATATTATGGTATCAGTCTCACAATCAAGTGTTTATAATATCAGCTTTATTACATCCTGTGGGACAGTGTACACTCCAATCACCGTGCATTTTAATTAGCTACTTGGCAATTAATGCCACAATGAGAATTAGGTTGTATAATCGCCTTACCCCTTGGCAATTTATTAAACAAATATCTGGCAAAGCAGTGACGTGAAACAAACAACTCATTCCCTATCATAGCTGTGGTTTATTACTGTTCAGTGCAGACTTTGACTGGGGAGTCAAACAGCCCCTGGCATCTTAAAGTGAACAGAAAAAACTAGCTACTCTGAATAAAGTTTGCAGTTTTTATATTTGGTGTAAACGTCCAGCCAAATAAATTAAAGTTATGAACAGAAAAGACTGAGCAGATGGTGAAAACTTGCACTGAGAAACACTAACACTCTATCCCAAAATGCATACTCACATTGCAGTTGATATACTCCAGTACTGTACAATTATTTTACTTGCCACGAAGAGTGATGGATTTGGAAATTGAGAGGAAAGTCCTTTTAACAACACCTGACATACAGACTTCCTGTCTTCCTACCTGTTTCTGCTGGCCTCCTCCAATTTGCTTTGCTCAGCGGAGTGGAAATAAAGAATGATAGGCCTTGTAAGTGTCCAGCCTCAAACCACTCTTTCTAAACTTCCCTTTCCACAAGTGTGCCACTTATTTATAGATGACGGGTACGCTGGATTAACAAGAATCCCAAGACTACAGTTGGGAGAAATTACTTTGAGGGCTTTTTGGCAGGGTCCAGCAGTCTATTTCCCAGCACAAAGCCCAGCTGAGCCTTTTGGCCAGGTTATAGACATGGCACCCATTGGTTTTACAACACATGACAGACTGAGGCTCTTGGAGGGGGATTCAGGTTTGCGTTTAACCCTGATGGTTAAAGTAGAGGTGCTTTGTTACACCATGGAGAGAGGATATTTGTGGAGAAATACACTGTCAAATGTGTCATATTTGAACAGTATATCATTTGTTTCATTTAATCTGGATCCTGACATGTTTTGCTATTGCACAGAATTCTGGTCAAGAGCTAGAAATATGGACATTAAAAACAGTCCAGGCCTCTTCGTAATATTATTTATGTACATAATATCACTAGAAAATCAGCCCTGACTGGGTTTTATTATGTTTTATTATTTTTTTTACATTGAAATGTTAGTTAAATTCACTGTGAGTCAGCAACAAAAAGCAGCAGTAATGTCTGCACTGGATGTGAGTAAATTAGTGAAAACTGTGCCCTGTCCCTGCCTGTCTGTGCTAGATTAGTTCTGGGTGACAGTATGTCCTGGCAAAGCTTTGGGTCTTGGCACATGTTGGCAAATCTATGTAGAGACTTTGTCTGGCAGCATTTGGCACAACTGCACAGCATCAGCACCGTAGATGCAACATTTTCACTTCTCTGAGAGGTTCAAACAGCATTATTGCTGGCCAAAACATAAATCTTGAATTTGCTTTCTGCTTTTCTCCCATGTAGATAAGCAGGGTTGCGCATGGTCTTACTCGATGCAACACATCCTTTCAGTCATGAGCAGAGATACAAAGTGCAGCCATGCAAAGCAACCCGGGCGCTTTCAGGTAGTAGGGCGATATTTTATATTTATCAGCTTTCTAAAGAAAGTGCAAGCCTTGCTATATGCTGACAGAGAGGGACAAAATAAAGCATTCAGGTTTTACATAGTGCACACCTAAATATGTTTACAGGAACAAAACACAAAACTGTTCTACAGTGATTTGTTTATTTATTTTGGGTTCAAGATTTGCCAGCCTTTGATAGAAAGTTTATACTGAAGAGGGACAGAAAAATTGAAGAGTGAGGGGGTGATGACAGATGACATACATTAGGTCTCAGGCCAGGAGCTAAGCGGGGTTGCCCTTGTTTGACTTAATCATTATTTAATCGGTTTAACTTCACCAAATTGGCTTAAGAAATTCATAATCTCTCATTAGGCTTAGGGGAAAAAGGCATTGTAGGTGTAATTGGACACACGCACCCCCATTATTATTATGCAAAAACATCAGGTATCACCAGAAATGACAAAAATTGTCAAAATAGGTGCCCTTAACACAAAGTGACACAAAAACATTTTCCAAATAGAGTATAACTAAAACAACATCAGAATTGTAGTTAACTACAAAGTAAAGCCAAGGAGACAAGGTTACTTCAACTGAGGTTCAGTGAATGTCTCCCAAAAAAGTGTGGTTTTGCCAAACATTATATATATGTCAAAGGACTGATAAATCTGTACCCCATCAGCCAAGCATCAAATGGTCAAATCAAATCAAAAAAGTTAGGGCCTAGCTAATACATATTATGGAGCATTTAGGAGCTGGCATTAATAGCCTAATATTTCAAACCTGAGTTAGTGGTGACCAAAACATAGCTAAAAACAGAGATGATAATGATAATTTACTATCATGTATGTTTAAATAAGCATTTGTTTGCTAACAAGTTAAATGTTTCTACTGAAAATGAGGTAATATGTCAGTAATGTGTTTATGACTTGTTTTTGCTGCCCTCAAATGGCTAAAAACAGTTATTGCAAGTTTAAAGTTTTCAAACATTCTGCTAAATTGAAGCTGAATGAATAACATTTCTGATTTTAGTTGCATTTATACAGGTCACAACAGAGTTAACTAATCTAATCCCTACCATAAAAATATTTACACAATCCTGAGTCCAGCAGCTTTATGTCAAGATGAGAATTTACTGTTAAAACCCACTGACTAAACTTTCCAGAATACTTTCCTGATCCATTCTAATCTTCCTCTAATGCAGAATTTGGTCACAACTCAGTCTCACACACTTGACTGTAAGAGAGAACAGAGAAAAGTGCCGGCTCTATTCGATATCTATCATGTTGTGATGATCACCAGTGTATCACACAGCCCAAATCTGAGTGCTGTGGGGAATTTGACTCAAGGTTTTCAGATTGTGCTGGTTGGACAGTTTCTGTTTTAAATCGTTTGGTTCTGTGATAACTGTGATAACTATCAGTGTTGAGACAGAACTCTCTTCATACTGTACTCTGACTCACTCTCTCTTCTACTACTCCACACATTGCAAATACAATTAAACTGAGTAGAAACACAAGTTTAAACTTATTTTAAACTGAGCTTTTTTTTTTTTTTTTTTTTTTTTATCAATAAACTGGTTGAATGATTTTGAATTTTCTGGCTCAGAATGCTGAATTTCATTATTTTATCACCCTGTTTGAGGACTAATTGGGAATGATATCAGATTTATTTTAAGTAATCCCATAGGATCTTTTTAATGGGGTTATCCTCTCAGATTGAAGAAGTGCTCCGCCCTTATCGCGGAGGGAATTCTTCAATAACCTCACAATCTATTAAAACTTTACCTCTTGCCCATATTACAACTAAAACTTAAGAGGGCACTCCTGTGCAGCTTCCTACTACATCCACTTTGTCTCTTTTTATATTTTAAAGGGTTAACATGGAACTAGGGGTGGCTAAAAAAAAAAAAAAAAAAAAAAAGAAGAAAGTTTTCACACAATCATTCTTGTCAGTTTGCCATCTGTTTCACCTCCTTATTCAAGAAACTTCACTGACACTTGCGCCTCCTCCCTCGGGCCTCTAAAGTGGTTTTATACTCAAAAAACAGTCTGAGCTGAAGATTAGCAAGTCCTAAGTGAATGTGCTCATGCTGCACATTTCACTATGATTACAGTAGAGAGAGTAGCCTTTGCTATAGGATACTGCGCCAGAGGGGAGGGAGAAATACTTAAACTACTCCCTCATGAATTAGTCCACTGCAGAAATGAAAAGAGCCTACAAGGGGATGTAATGAGGCTAGGCTACAGTCCAAGTAATATGTTCGGCATTAATTATTTAGTGCTATTGATGGCTGTGAGTATTGTGGCACAGTTGGAAATTATTTTAATGGTAATGGTGGAGTTTCTCACTGTATAGCCATGTACTTAAAATGTAATATTTTTTAAACAGTCCATAAAATTGAAAAAAAAAAAGATAGATGATCGAAATAAGGAATAGAAAAAGGCTACAAAAGACTTTGTATGAGTAAAACATCTCGAATATGATTTTGTCTAGCACATTATTCACTGACTATGCCAACTACACAGAGACCTGCAATACTGGCAAGGATATGGCGTACTTTCCCCAAGTTAATTTGAATAATATCTCCTCTACAAAGTACCCTGGGTTCACAGAGTTGGAAAAGCATAGGTGGATGCAGCCTCCTTCAACAGCAATTGATCCTAAGGGATTTTAGGTGGATTATCATATTATTTGTTCTAGATGTAACCACTACCTCATTTGTGTCACCGTGTGAAAAGTGAGAGCTTTCCTCCAGCTTGGCTTGTTTCGCTCGCCTCTGGTTTTAGGTGATACTGTAATCTGTGTTCAGGCCTGCATGTGGTGGGGATAAATTACAAAGCTTCGACTCCACAATCCCTGTGTAAAGACATTAATTGGCCTATCAAGCTGGGCAAATAATTACGCTATCAATATGACCATTATCTGCTGCCCTCTCCGAGGGTTGATTGTGCCTTCAGGTCAATCCAATTTGGAGACAGACTATATGTAGCATAAATTTAACAATTATATCTTGGACAGAGAAAGTTGGACAAGAAGCACAGACAAGTAGAAGTCTGAATGCAGAGAGATCAGAGTACACGACTAACTCGCTGACAGTGCAAACTGCAAGATCATTTGACAAGGACACCAAAAACACATGAAGTGAACAAACAGACACTGCACACCACAGGGCCCAATTTATCAGCAGGCATTTAAATATTCTCTTTAAAGTGCTGCGCAGCTGCAACCTTGTTGTACCTCGGTAGCAGACAGGAGGCCTTGGCTTGCATTCAGAAGACGGTGGTGCCAGAGAGAAGTCTCACACTGTTACGGTAAGTAAAGGCAAACCAGCCACTTCAGCAGCCATGTTTTTGCCAAGTCCAATTCGATTTCCCTGCAGTTTCTCTCTGTATGATGCCTCCTGGTTCCAGACACTGTGAAATGTTATTCACCAAAGGAGTGCCATTCTGTGGAATATTTATTTATTTAGATTGGGTAGGTGTTTCAGGTAACAGAGTGTGAAATAAAGTTATGATTTATGTTGCTGGTTTGGCTTGATCAGGTGCCAACTAAGCCATTAAGATTTTTTTTTTTTAAGGTCACACTACATTTTGTTCATCTCTGTATTCAAAACAGGGAGTCAGTCACTTCAAGGAACCACAGTGAGACGATGTTGGAAATATCAAATGTTTGTCCTTGATGTGTAGTAGTGGCCATGATGCTGCAACTATCAGAAGCCACTGAGTCCTTCAGCACAGTCTGCAGATTATTGCTTCTCAGATCTTGTAAATATAACAAGACAGACAAACGGTCATGTGAATATCTTACTCTGTAAAGTACTTGGCAGATTGTAGTTGATAAAAAGGGAACAGAACCTGTCTGAAATAGGGCAACGATGTAATTGTAATCATGCACTAATAAGGGACTTTTACAGTGTCCATATTCATGCAGTGAATTTGTTGAAAAAAACAAAAAGTCATGTTGTAATGTTTAAAAACTGGAATAGGAAAAAAAGTGCAAATGCTAATTTGTGTATGATAATTAATCACAGAGTAAGTAGGGTTGACTGTGAAATGCATGTTCCCTTTGACAAAACATTACACATTTAACCTCAGATATTACACAGGTGCAAATGAACTATTCTCAAGCATGAAAACGGCAATTAACACTTAACTGAGCGTAAACCGAAGCAACTACTTCCCAGCCTGATGACATCAGAGATCAGCAGAGTACAATCTTTAATGTTAAGTTGTGTCTGAAAAGTCCGTGGGAGCTGGAAAGAAGAAGAAGGAGAAGAAGAAAATAAATAAATACAACATTAGCAGATAGATGGATAGCATACAATTATATACTGTATATACTTACTATACTATATACTATACCTAATACAGCTTGTGTCATATATTGTACTGGATGACCTTTTATACTCAAATGGACAGTCATTAGATCTACCTCTCTCTTGATGTGTTCATGGCAGCATCATTGGAGATACACACGCCTGATTTCACAGTCCAGTGCTCCTCTTGTCATTTAGCTGAGGATGCTGTTAAATTGCCGAATCAATAACCACAGTGTTTGTGACCTGAAAACATTTCACTGAAACATGGGCCGTGGAAGGGGTTAATTATCCATCCTGAAAACAAAACAATCTGATGTCAATGATACAATGTTGTGGAACAAATGGGAGAGTGAAATTTCACCTTGTTGTTCAATGAAATCAAATCAGTAGCAGCTCACACAGAGATGGTGGGAGAACATTGAGCTCATTCATTACACCTGATTGACTTGAAGCACTTTCCATGCACTAATAAATCTGAGGAAAATAAAACTATTGGTCAAATCAAATATATACAGAAGCACACAGAGCAAGAAATGGGGAGGGAAATGTACTTCTTATGTTTTGGAACTGGAATAACATGAGCAGTATGCATATGCATAGAGCTATGGGCTGATGAGTGCAGATACAGTGTTGTTGTGCATGAAGACGTGGGTTAATGGAATAATGCAATGTGGTGCGCACTCCAGCCTGCAAGCATAATGCAAATATTTACCTTTCCACTTCAGCAGAGCAGGATGAGCCAAATATGCATCTCATTTACATCACAATACCGGGTGTACAGAAGGGACAACATTTAGGCGAAGGGGAAAAATAAGGTCACTTCATTTCTACCCCAGAGAGAGATGGAATAGTTTGTTGTTTATTTTCTCACATGACGGGAAACTTTGCCAAGCACAGTGTTGAACATTACATACTGACACCATTTGTTATGTTGCGCTTATACTTTAATCCTTTGCTCCTTTATAGGACATGATGGAAAAAATTGGATGCATTTCACTCAGTGTCACCACTGGTTTCCTAACACTCACGATTTGCACTGAGTATGAAATTATTATTTTTTTTTATCCACTTCTGTGGCTTCAGGCAACAACAAATGGCTCAGAGTTTTGCCTAAGGCTGCATTTATCAAATTACTCATCTGCCTCTAGGTTTCTATGCAAATGTGGTGTACGGATATGTAGCAGTTACATTACCCACACATATTTGTCATTTGTTTGACAGTGTATAGTTGAAACAAATGCACTTTTAATGGCTAAAACCTTAATGAGCAATGAATAAATTCATGAAAAAGATGACCATTAAGGTTAAGGCCTCGCTGAGGTTACCCCCCTCCACTGTGCTTCTCCAATCGTTTATTAATAGACCCCTTGCATGTTTTTGACACTGGCTGTCAAAGAAACCATTTGCACACTTAATGAAAGGGGGAGCTTTTACATTCTGCCAATTCTGCAGAAAGATGGCAAAGCACAGCAACAGCACTACATTTCATTTTATTAATCCATCTCAAACTACTGAGGAGGATGAAAGCCACACAGAGATTTGAGAGGACTAAAAAGTGCACTTCAAAACTGTATGGGCATAAAAATGTACCAACTGATAAAATCACAGAAAGAGAATCATATACAGCAGCTGCGTCATCCAGAACTTCATTTTGCTTTCGTTTCATATTCCCAGATAATGAAAGTTGGATTTCTGAATGTTTCTGGGTCTATTTGAAATGTATAAACTCAATAAATGTTTTTGTTCAATAAACAAAGATGTTCAATGAGCAAGGGAAATAAGGGCTTGTGGCCATAAATGAGCTCCACAAGACTGGAGCTTCCCTCTAAACAGGCTGTCCTCATTGATATGCTACACAGGTAATCTGTTTTGGGGCACACTCTGTTCACTGTTACTTAGATTCAAATTATAATTGCAATTTGGGGTTATTAAATGACCTACGAACCATAGCAAATGGAAAAAAAAGGTGTGATCTAGCTTTAAGGATGAGAGGAAAGCCACGGTGCAGATTTTTTCCTTTCCCCATGTGACAGGTGTTATCCCAGCATAAGTATCTTTTCCCTCTTTTGTCCTCTTTCTCCTTTATATCTCCTCATTTTTTCCCAGAGCAAACTTCCATGCAGGGACCACTGGAATCCCATGGAAATCTCCATGGGATTTGAGGCTCAGAAGTCATTAGAGTGAAAACCTGCGTTCAGCACAAAGTCACCAGGAATGAAAATGAAACCAGACCCACCTTTGTTCTGTTCCCTCTTAAAGAGCGCTGTCAAAGTCTTTTTCTGTCTGCCTCACCCTCCTCTTCCAAGCATTAGACTCTATTTCAGTCTGTCAAGCCTACTGTAGAGTGAGCTTACCAGCACAAAGTCTCATCAAATTAAATTGGAAGGCAAACAACAACACTGCTAACAGGAGTTACCCCCACCTGTTAATTCAAAGGCAACCCACACCTCATCTTAAACACCTTTTATATGGAAAGGTGAAATGGGTGTTTGAGAGTGGAGCCATACACGAGTAAGTACACACACACACACACACGCATATAAATGTTTAAACACGCATGCACACACAACACACAAATGATCCGAGGATGAGTGGCAGACCGATAAGGCAAAGGTGACACTCTGCTAGGCTTGTTAGTTGCGCACGCACACACACACACACACACATACGCATACAGTTCCCAAGCGTGACTTGCCATCTCTATCCAAGAACATTAAGAGATTTCGCCACACCAAGGCCTTTCTCTCTCCGCCATGCACATAATCGCTCCCCTCATCTCCTAGTTGCCGTATTTGTCAGCTCTGTTTTGCTGGTGAGCCTCAGAGATGGGTCCAAGCCGGGCTCATCTGTTTACACGATTATCTCAGTGAGGAGAAATCTCGCATCTCACCTTTATTTGTCTCTCATATGCACTATGGCTTTTTCATCTCTTATCTGAGTCCCAGTGAGGATGTTATTAACTATACGCCTTCTCTGCAGGATTTTCCTCAGTGATCGGAATCTGTGTGGAGCGATTCCTTACGGCTGATCAAAATCATCCCTTCTCAGGCTTTCTTTAAGTACAGTATGTGCCAGAGGGAAGAGGATACAGTATCATACTCTGATTTTTCTTCTGGGATATAGTGGTCTATAGTCATTTCACAACTTTATCATGGCAGTTTTTTCTTAGTGCTTATACAATACATATAAAGTATATGTATACATTTTACATGAGGGGTCAGAGAGGAGGGTCAGTGCTTTTTGAGCAGGTAGGAGTTCAGTCTTCCAAGGAGACTACAAGGACACAAGGTGGATCTGCAGAGAAAATTATATGTTCTCTTCTCCTAGACTTCAAGTGTCTGCTAATGTGAGGTAATGTTCTGTCAAGTAACACACAGAAACACAAATGAATGCCAGCACTAATAATAAAACTTTTCAACAAACTGGATGTGCATTCTATTTAGAGAACTCTCATCTGCTTCTTCTGGCAATCTGGTGTCACTACTGTATGCCAGCATCTATTATAAATGCACGACCCTTCTCTCAGTATTTCTTTTTCAAGGCTTCAGAGAAACAATGAGCTTTGAAGTGTAAAATACGAGCCCTGCACATCTGCCGTTGTAGCATGGCTTCATATATAAATAAGTTAAATAAATTGGTGAGAGACAAAATGCATTTTGCTAATTGTATCACATACAGTGAAATCAGTAGAAGTAGTAGTAGCATTTAGTGGCCCTAAGCAAGATTTCGTTGGTGGCCCCAAAAAACTCCTAGTGCAGTCAACAAATCGCACATACCGATAATAACTGAATGAACATACACACACAATGGAGATCAATTCATTCAACACCAAATCTCTTGCTGTTTGATTGTTGGCAAGTAGCTACAAACAGAAACATAATGTGAAAAGTAAATGATGGAGAAAACAAAACAAACTGTTCAAAATTATGGATCCTCTAGGATCATTTTGTCCAGAAAACGAAGAAACTAGCTGTTATTAAACAAGACTAATTTATAAAAAGACTACAAAGACAGTTCATCTTCTGACACGTTTACAGCTAAATGAAGATATTAACCAGAGGTCCTGTCTGGTCAATAAGAGCAAGGTTAAATACCAAAACATGATTTGTTTAGGTGGTAACGATCCATGAGGACACGTGAAAAATCAATGTGTTGTTTATGAGGTACAGTAATGAGTGCTAACAATGTGTCGACAACATATTAACAACACTTGAATAACGTGTTAACAACGCGTAAAAACACGTTGAGAGTCGCTTATATTTGAACTAGCTGGATTTTCTTAGGACATTAATCTGGTACAAAAAATGGTTTTGGTCTCTATAGCTAATTTCACCATTTATGACAACTGTACAGAGTAGTTTTTTTTTTTTTAACTCACCCATTCAAATTATATTAGGGCTTAGAGTCACACATAATTAACAGCGTGGCCACTTTGATTGACAGTTACGTGCCATTACAGATAGCTTATTAGAGAACTAAGGTGGGGGTTTTAACTGGGGTTGTATGAAGTACTTATCCCTAGTCAGTGTATTGCCTATAGTTGGTGGCAGATGGCATGCCCCCATTTCAGAGAAGCAGACAGAAAGACCAGCATGGAAACTAAGCAATGCACTGCTGTGGACAGACACAACGGCAAAAACATAATACCACTTAAAAAACAGCCCACCTAAAAAAGATCAATATCAGTTAGGTGTACGCTATTTTTACACAATTTTACCTTGCAGTCAGACAGCCTTTTACGAAGGGAAACTGAAGCGCTTATATTGATCTATGTGATCTTCAAAGCAAGCAGACTCCTTTGACAAAAGCAGTAATTTGACCTCACAGAACACAGGAGCTGGCCCATTTCATACAGCCCCACTATTACAACCTGAACGATTTCGTTAACCTTCACTGTGCAGAATGATGCGTGTTCACAGTCTGACACTAGAAGGCTGTTCGCACATTCATCTGCTGAAGGGAATGGTTTCTATGTGCACACCCTCTGAGTTCAATATGTGGACGTACAAGATGGTTTGTGACATTACAACTAATTTGGAAGCTGATCATTGTCCAATATGCCACTTGTGTAATTTGGAAACTTGAAGTATCCAGCCCACATGCACTGAAAATGTACTTTTCAGTGAGTTAGGAGGCATCCTGTGTCCAGTGGTTAAACTTTTGAAATAAATCATATTTTTGAATTCACAGATTTTGGATTTTCACCAAGTAGGCATGAGTAGAATTTTAATGTCGATGAAGGTAATTGGACTTTTGAGAAAATTCAATATCAGTCACAAAGCAACATATTTTTATGCAAGTTAAAAGATGTCTGCAGGGGAAGATACAACTTTAAAGCTTATATTTTTGTAGAAGACCTTTAATAATGACAGAAAATGTTTAAAATCTTTAATCATAATGTGAACAGCTAACTACTCATCCAAAAAGAGAGAGGCTATCGACTCATGATTTGTTTATAATTATAATTAAATGACTTATTGAACAAGCAGCTTCAGTTTAGCAAACTAATTGCGGTTTATTGCCCTTTTGGGGATGTTGCTGGACCTCTACAATGAGGAAAATATTTGGGTTTAACAATTGACCGTGGCTGATTAATACAGATAGATGAGGGCCATCCTTTCCATTTTGAATATATCCTGAGCCACAAATGACAAAAAGGAGACTATCTAATGCTGTATCATGTGCAACCTTTGTCTCCTCATCTGCTCTGTTATGCAAGATTTCAGCAGACTGAGGAAGTGACAGAAACTGTCAAAACACAGCCTGTCCTGTCAGCCCCAAACAGCCAGCTGAGGAAACAAGATGATCAGGACAGGAGACTGTTCACTGTTGGAACTCAGCCTGACAGCCCCCCAGTGAGATTTGGCTCTGCTGTAGCACAGTCACCTCTATCTCTTCTCTCTTTTAGGGATAGTTATCTTCTTGTCAGGAGGAGGACAGAGAGAGAGGGAGGGAGAGAGAGAGAGAGAGCTGTAATACCTGTCTCCACCTTCAGGGACTCCTCACTTGATTAATGAAACAATTGACTCAGTGATTAACACCTGTGCATCGAGCTACTAAAAAAAGCCCAGGGAGACCTGAAATAGTGAGATATTGATTTCCTCTCTTCCCTAAGTGCAACCCCCTATCTCCCTGTCCCTTACCCTATGACCATGAAGAAGAAACTGAGCACAATGCAGTCTTTTTAATTAATCCACTCATCTACATATTCACTGGGGTTACTTTGCATTTAATCACACTGCAGTTAATATGAGAAGCATGCCCCTGTATTAGCATGCAACTCTTTTCTATGCAAAATGGAAACTTGAAACTGTTCCCCAAACAGCGTTATATTTGTGTAGTTAAATGATGAGAGGGGATGATAATGAATGAATTATGAGATCAGTTTAATGCAATATTTGGACAGTGCTGCCTCTTTGGTTTTGTTCTTGTCGGTTGTTTGCTTTTAATAATGACTGGTTGAAGTTGCTCTCTCATTTGTCCACAATGACCAATGACTTTTTGACTTCAAGTTTCCATGTCAAAGTTTTAATCATCCTAATCATCCTTTTAGTGCTGAAGCAAAAATCTGACATCCATTTTTGTCCCTTATGACTCTTGATCATGATGACATTTTACTCAGCACCTTTTATAGGAAACAGGAAATGTGGACTCAAGCAGGAACAGTGGATCTGCTCTACTAAGCTACAGGGATTTACAGCAGAATACTTTGTGCCCTTACTTCCAGTCAGACTCAAGTGTTTGAAATGAATTCTGTTAATTATAAGGGTTTTAGGTGTTAAGTAAAATGTTATCATAGTGAACAAAAGTATATCCTGATCCTGAATGGGCTTTTGTTTTATTCCATTCACTTAGCCTGACAGTGTGTTCGTGTTAGCCACGTTCTGGTTGAAATAGAGAGTATTTTGTTTTGTTTTGCCCCATCCAGTCAGTAAAAAGTGACTTATCCTCCAACCATTGTCATTTTCAGCTGACACAAACGCTGTGCTAGAATTTGCCAGGAGCAATTAACTTCAGCAACTTAAAAAACTGCAAATTTCAGAGTTGTTATTCTGTTAGCGGACTTACAGCAACCTACACAGCTGCATTACCAGCCATACTCCACTGTTCACACAATTTATCTACGGAGTCTGTTTACATATTTAGAAGCACATATCCCAAGGAAAAATGACCAAATGTTGACAAAGTCTGGTGGGCAAAACTTTAGTCTGTTCGACACTTGCTGCCATTTCTGTCACTATTTTTCATGGGTGTAGGCACGTTGCTTGCTTGCTTGCTATGCAGGAT
Organism: Sciaenops ocellatus; assembly: GCA_033000465.1. NCBI lineage: Eukaryota > Metazoa > Chordata > Actinopteri > Sciaenidae > Sciaenops > Sciaenops ocellatus. The sequence continues at coordinate 11,205,856 of CP136866.1, read as the reverse complement.
GATGAACATGATGAGTCATTCTGAATCCCGACTACAAAGCTTTAATTGATTGACCGTTTCTCCAACCCGGGGAAAAACCTGTCCTGATAAATATGTATAAATTAGACATGTCGATGAGTTGGATTGTCACCAAAAAGTAACAACCGTGTTCAACAAAGATATCAGATTTGCAGCTGTTGTTAAGGTCTGGAGCACGCCTGAATCAATATCTGAATTATACTGTAGAAGAGGTTTGAGCTTTTCATCTTTTTCCTGGCAAGAAATCCTGTCACTCCTCCTACTGTTCTCCGTCAATGAGAAAACGTTTTACAGCCACTTTCCAGACCTCCAGGAGGTTATTGTTGGTTTCTCAATTGCACTATAAGTGAAGACACAAATAATCAAAAGGCAGATGTTATATTTTGATAATTTAATAATCTTTGTCGAGAAGCCTGAAAAATAAGTTTAAATATGAAACCTTCAGCCTGGATTATCACTGATTGATGAAAAAGCGTTTCCTGCATGAACCTAAATATTTAGTTCAGTATAACTTTAGGACAAACACATTACTATCTGTATCCAATTGAAACACTGAGCTCTTGTGCCTGTTATGACACTACAAAAGATCCAGTTTAACAAGGTGACTTGCTCCTTTTGGCACTCAATGATGAGGGCAAATAGCAGGAGGAAAGGGGGGATGGTCGGAGGATAAAGGTGCTTACTGTCACCATTTACCTTTGTCCATCCCTGGAGCTAAGGTAGCATTATTGTGTCACATATATAGATCAGAGGGGTCAAAAGTTCCTATATCTTTACACAGGATGCCTCAGACAGCAGAGAGTGTGGATTCATTAATTGGAAGTCTGGACCTGAGGTGCTGTGAAAGCTTTGATAGGGAAAGTTAATGGCGAACTCAATGTGAAAGTCAGTTGTTGTTCATACCAGGAACTTGGCTGAAATCCACTGTAAGCCTTTCTTTGGTAGGACAAACGCTCCTATTCTTACTGTTCATACTAAAAAGGGAGATTATAAAAGAGATGCATAGGAGGAGGATGAAATATGTGTGAGGGATTTATGTTTCAGTGTAGTTCTTTGACAAAACAGATCAAAAATCTAGGGGGAATAATGCAAGACTGCAAGAAATGGTTTTTAATCGCAAGTAAGAGTGAAGATGGTTAACGTATTTTTTTACTCATTGCACCCTAAGTTTTCCAGTGGTCAGAGCTTAAATAATAAATAAACTATTAAAACACGTTTTTCAAGAATGAAACCTACCTACCTTTTTTTTTTTTGCATCTTTAAAAAGATGAAGGTTAAATCTGTTGTGAAATTTTATTTGATAAGAAACACAATAAATACAATCAAAAAACAATTTTTACTCAAAATATTTTCTCTTGCAAATTGCAGTTTATTTGGGCAAAATGAAGTCATTGCCCTGTAATGTGGAATGATATTCAGATAACCGCCATGGCCTTCAGATTTGTTTTTTTTTTAATGCATACAGTAGATAACAGTCCTCGAGGCAAAGCAGCAGCAACAGTACATTCACTGCAGCCATGTCTAAACATTTAGACAATCAAAATGTATAAATGTTGGTACATTTATTCTTACAATTTACTTTTGGAATATGCTGAGAGCCTGAGGCAAAGTAGGCAAAGATCACGCAAGAAAGCAATAGGATTTTATCAATGGATATGTCTTCTGCATGATGCACACATAAGAAAAGTGACAGCATCAATTGTTTCAGCAAATGGACCAAAGCCCTCTAACAGCTGTAGTACTTATGGCTGAGGTCAAACACCTTCAACCACCTGAATGGCTAAAGTTAAGCAAATCAAAGGAAGGGAATAGATTTTTGAAGTTTTGAATAACTCAGATAGAGCTCAGAAGTTAGTACTTGCAGAAGAGAAACCAGCATTCGTTGCAGCAAAAGCGACAGCTGGACTTTCAGCTGAGTCTGGTTCTTCCACCAGTAGCTAGAGGACAGCAGGCTGCCCAGATGTATCCTAAACAGTCCCACACGCCCCCCTCTGCCCCTGAGGCCTGTTAGCCTCAGATGGTGCCATTCCTGCTGCCCATCCACCCTCCACACCTCCACTGAGCAATGAGCCGGCCGCTGTGGGACAAAGTTGCACCACAACATTCCCAGACAGATGTCAGTGCTCAATTCATCACACTGTGCAGATGCACATCGGTGGACCTGTGGCTCATTGACCAGCTGACACAGGTATCTATATCGGTATACCATGCATCTTAACTCCAGCACATCATAAACTGAAGCTGTTCCACACCACTGCTTATAGCCAAGTCCACTTTATTTGGTGAGTTCAATGCTGATAGTCAAGTAAAAAAAAGTGCAGTCTCAACAAGGTGTCACTTGCTTTCCTGCTCCATCTCTGCAGCTGATGTACCCCTAAATGAACTGCATTTTTAAGTAAAACCCCAACACACTGACATTAACTCAAACTCAGACATTTAAAGTTGCTTAGAACCAAAAGAAGATGCAAAATAAATGCAGCCATTGTAGGAGTCCCTTGTAAAACTCTGACATTGTTTTTAATGAAACTACAAGATAACTAACCATCATTCTCTTTAAATTATGATTCATATCACATCAAACATGCTACTTATTGACAGTTTATCATGTATTAATAAGAGCTCTTTGACAGCCAAATGTATAAAGTCTCAGTAAAAATAGATAAAATAGAGCTAAACACATGATGGTGGACTAGTTGCATACACATTAACTGCAGCATATTTAGTTGTGACTTTAAAGTACAAAAAACAGCTGTTTCAATATGTTTTGTGCTCTATTACGTTATGTTATTCAGCGTCAAAGCTTACTAAGAAGACCCTGAAGAGAAATACAGCACGTGGTAATAAAACAGTACTGAAATGAAAAAGAATTTTATTAGCTTTCCACAAAGCCTTGAGGCATCCAAGAGATCTATATGTGCTGTCATGATTTCATCATATTCTGCGAGGTGTGCATTGATTTTTTTTCTCTCCGACATGAAAACATGATACTTCAGCAGTAGGTTTTTTTCAGTAGGTATGTGTTTGAACGAAACCCAAGCATTTTCATTTTATCGGGTGCTTTTTTCCCCCATTTTTCTGTAACAGTATTAAGGATATATAACAGGTGAATACTAAGGAGGTAAACACAGCTCGAAATCACAGATCAATTACTTCTTGAAACCACTTCTGGCATTGCTCATCAGTTTGAGTAGCAACACCGTTGTTGTCTCAAGTTTAGGATGCAAACAGAATCAAAGCAGACGAATGTGTGCCCTCCCAAATTTATGCATATTTAATGCGGAGCAGCAGCCAAAGAAACAAACATTTCTCAGCCTTTGGCTTTCATCATCATCAGCAAGAGTGCAAAAAAAAAAAAAAATGTTTTCTTCGTGATGTCTCTCAGTCTTCCCGCAGTAAGAAGTTTTGGGGGGATGGTCCCCCTGTGTACCAACATTATTAGTGTGGAACCGGACTGAAGCAGCACCATAAACTTAAATTAATTCAAAAACCTTTTACTTATAACTTATTGCTTTTAAATTAAAGCTTTAAAAAACTTTTTTTTTTGCTGTTGCCTTTAGCTAAAGTTTAGTTTCTTGACTTTTTATTCTTTTCTAATAGTCTGTTGTTGTTATTTCAATATATATGAAAAGTGCTATAGAAATACATTTGCCTTGCACTTTTCACAAATATATTAAATCAGTCATAAGATCTTTCCCCAAGTTTATTACATTCATTGGATATATTTTAAAGCAAACTCTTCCTGTAATATAAATGCTCACATCACACGGTGGCATGCATTTCGTTTTTATTTAAATTATATCTCAGCCACTTGTCTGTACATGCACTTTGTGTTGTTTTTCTTTATATGACAGAAGGGCATGAAGGGGTCTCTGTTTACTGCAGACATGTCACGGTGATTGCAGAAACCATTAAATGTCGCTGCACTGACAGCTGTTCAGGGTCATTCATCAAATGATGGAGTGAGAGAGAAAGTTGGAAAGATGAGGCGAACAGGAGGGGATGCAAATCTGCTGAGGAAAGGAGCGCACAAGTTGATGAAACATTTCTTGGACGATTACCCCCAGGTTCAGCTGGTCCTCGCTGGCCATTCAACATTTCTCATTTTTCTTTACTGAGAAGTTAGTTCATGTCTTTGCGCTGTACTAAACTTCAAGAAGATTTTTTTCTCTCTCTCTATCTCTTTTTCCTATCTTATGACACAGAAAATCTCCTGACTTACATCCATGATGAAAGAAATCTATTAAAAGTTACCAACCGATTGTGTCACATTGTGTTTGATCAAATCTAAAATTTCCAGCCCTCCTTGATCAGATCTACCTGGACTAGTCTGAGTGGCAGCCTGATTAGCCCGAGCTGACACCTTCTCGTTCTGTCACACAACACAAACACACCCACAGATGCACATCAGCATGCACAAATGCTACTATGTCCACATGACAAAGGTGAGGATCATCTCATGCTGTTTACTCTTTATTCACCTCTCAAGGACACGGACCTTTATCAGGGCTGACCAGTGCTGTGTGTGCCACCTTCCTCCCCTCCAATATGCCACTGAGTTATGGAGCGCCTGCTGATGCTCCTTAAAGGGCAGCAGGACAAGAGAGAGATGCAGCGTATGCTTAACACTAAGCCGATGGCTCCAGACACTCCCCATCCATCACTGTCTGCCCCCGAGCAGACTCTTTTTTGCCTGCCATTCCACCACTGAATTGCAGGCCCTCCAGGTCGTACTTACATATAGTGGAATTATGCTAAACACTTCTCTGAAAGAGGAACCATTTAGGGGATTTCTGGTAAATACAAAAGGAAAGGTAAATATGGTTGGTATTAGGAAACATCAGATTTCAGATATGGATAAAAAAATCTTCAAATAAGTGAAAATGTTGCTGTTGCCTCAGGCAGGAGCACCTGACGCCTAAGGGAAGTGGAAAAAAGTTGCATTTGTTATAGTACAGGGTGATATTGAGTCCTTCTGTTCTTTTGAAGATGCACAGCCTATGTGGTTCATTGTTGTGTGGGCCTGATTTAATAAAATCCTTTCATCTAAAAAAAAAAAAATGTAAGGAAGCTGCATTTTTCTGTTTTTCTTTAGTCTAGACGTCAGGTGATAAAGTTATATAACATCCTTCATTATACCTTTAAAGCTCTAGTTTACTGACCCCTCTAGTGTATATTGACCAATTAAAACTAGAACACTGTTAGTGCATTATAGTAGAAGGGCAATCCATGAGGGCAAAATAGAATTACTTATCTTATCAACCGTTCAAGGTTACAGCTCACTTGGTGATAACGCAAATTCCTATTCTCTTTGCGAATGTAAGGGAGAATTAAAACATTCCAATCTCGATAATGTATGTATCGTGGTGAGAGCGTAGGCGTGTGAGATTAAGATCCAGTTTATTAGGGAGCCTGTGCCATTCTTACTCTGTGGATTTGACTCTTCTGGTCAAATATAATTTTCTCATCAACACTGCTGGACGTCAGCGAGTGCCAGTTAGAACCAATGTGATTCCAAATGAGTTGGAATTAAGAAAATGACTCAATTAGTGGATATTTATTCACAGCTGCACACTGCCCAGGGAGGCAATTAACTCATTCACAGCCAGAGCATGAGTCAGAGGTGCTCGCAACATCTAACTATGTGTAATAAGTGAATGACAAGGTCAAATCATGCATGTGTTTCAAAGAGAGGACCAGATGATTTGTTATGAATCTCTGCACTACAGCCCTATTTTAAAATTTATGTTAAAAGAATGATCAGTTTCCATTCAGTTCTTGGTTTTCTATGGTTATTTTACATTTTAAAAAACAATATAAAATCATAAAATATAGATCAGATTATGATCAAAAACTAGCGAGTCATCAACTTTGCTAACAGTCAAACATCAAGCAAGTGCAACGACACAAGATATAGCAGCCAGCTAATATTACTGACTAGTGCAACAACAAGAAGCCCAGCTCGGTGTCTGTCTTTCAGCCTTTTATTTCACAAAGCTCTTGCCAAGGACTAAAAGTCAGTCCCATATTAACTCTTTGCTTCTTGCTCAGTTAGCTTCCTCCATCCACTTCTGACATGTTCATAGAGGCCACTGAGCCCGGTTACATGCCCACTTGCTCCAGTTCTGGAGCATGACATGACACCATCTTCATACCCCCAGCATGAAAACTTCCAAAACACATGTAGTACAAACACTAACTCTGCTCTGAGCTCACAATCCGGGCAGCCTGGCTAACAAACTGAGCTAGTTAACAGCAACTACAGTTGGCAGCGGTTTACTTTACTGTCAATCAGGAAACTTTGTAATTAATAGAGAGTTGATGCAAAGCAGCCAAAGGACATCGGAGGGAAAGCAGGAAACACTTTTCTGCTTGTGTTAGTATAATATGATCCAGTTGCACCAAAAGAAGTGAAATAGTTTGTGGTGGTGACTTAGTGACGTAAAAGTGTTAGGTACTTCTTGCAGGAGATCATACCTGGAGCACAAAGTTAGTGCAGTGTATGGGCTGCAGCGTGTGTATGAAAGAGACACTATTCACCTGATTACATTGCTTTAAATAGACTTTTAAAGCTAGAGCCAGGGACAGTTAGCTAAGCATAACAACTGGAAACAGGGAAAAACTGCTAGCCTGAGGGAAAAGCCAAGGAGAAAGGCTAGCTGTTTCCCCTTCAGCCTGTATTTAGTATGAGTAAATCAATTAAAAAATAAATAAAGCAATTTCCTCATCTAACTCTTGCAAGAAAGTGAATATTTCCCAAAATGTTAAACGGTTGCTTTTTAAGGTTTCAGGATTACTCTGCAAGTCATGCAATGTTAACAGCCCACCTCCAACCTCCAGATTTGGCATTCAGCTAAGCACTTATCAAAACTGATGCAGAGTACAGTCTTAGAGTCAACACTGGTGTAAACTAATCCCAAAGCAACACGACTATGAACTAATAAAAAGAGGATCAAGATCAGCAGCCGAATCACAGATGAAACAGAAACATGTTTGTGTCTCTGGAGTGTTGGTACTTGAGTTATAAACATAGATTCATTATGTATACTGTACAATCCTGATCACACGTGTTTAAAAAATTAATATTTGTAGCTTTTACATTTTTTAGTAGTATTTAATCTAACTATTTACTGTACATGCCAAAAAACATGCTAGACCAAGCCCACTTTAATTTATTATTTGCAGCCAGTAAATATCTACTTTAGGGACTGTTAATAAATTATTAAGAGGGTTTTTTGTTAATGTAAATGTTTTTTTCACTAGGATTATCTGACTTTTTGGACAACAAAGTCAAAGTCATTCCAGAACATTTATTCTGATACATATCATGCCAGAGAATTATATTTATTTAATCTATTTCATGAACATTTTGAATATTTGGGGTGATTATTACATAATATATAATACATAATTATATAATAACTTAATGAAATGTGCTAAATTACTTCTGTTATATTATTTTGAGGTACTCAGAGGAGAGTGATATAAAACTATACTAATAACAAAACACAATGTCATAAGCCAAAGATTATGTTATGACGCTCCAAAAGATAAAAACTGAAAATAAAGACAACAGAATGGCAAAGACATGACAAAAATATTACATTTAGTTGTGAAATAAATCAGAGTTCAAATGGAGTTCAGAGTTTTATTTTTCAATTGTAATTATTTTTCATTATTTAAATGTAACTTTTAATCTTCTACAAACAGCTTTATTTTATTTCTTTAAATTATTTTTGTGACTGACTGATCAGCCCACTTTTAATTTGAATTTGCCATAATAAGTTGGATAAACCTACTTCTCTTTTAATAGTGGTTCTGTGCACAATATCAGTGTTTTGCAGGGTCTGTGTATTTACTGTTCATTTGGCACAGGCATAGATGGCAGCGGTGCAGACTTGGCCTGGAGTATGCAAGTCTGTGTGTTGTTCCAGGTGATAATTAAGGTGACATAAAGTGGATAGCTCACTGCTCGCTCATCTATGCAAGTAAGTACTGAGTTAATGGGCAGCTGGAAATGGAAAACTTTGTTTTGCCACAGCGTTGTGTTTTAATTGTGTGCACCAGCCTTGGCACATTTGCTGTAGGTCCATGTTAATTTGGACTCTGCACACATCTGACTGGTTTCGTTTTTAATCTGTTTAGTCACTAGTGTCACTTTCAGTAGTGTTGAACCTTGGTTTGCAGACATGCCGGTGAGCTGTAAACATGCAGGAAATGTAATGTTTGCTTGTGTGGTGTGTGCCTGTGCTGTGTTTTCAATAATGTATACCTACAACATTCAGCAGAATTGCATTCAGTCTTTCTTTTTCTGCAGGCCACCTGTGAGTCTAAACTGTAAGTACATTCTCTGTGCATGCAGCCCTCCCGGTTGTTTTGCATAATTCCTCCATGAAAACGAAATGTTTGCACTTCACAGTCAATCAATAGAAGCAGAGTGAGCAGGAGAGTGAGCCTGAAAACATTAGTCATATTGATGTTTCTCCAATTCACAAAATATACAGTAAACACAAGCACACAGAAGAATACACACTTGCACATGAACACTGTTTCTCAGTATCATCCCTCACACCCACATCATCACGTACAAACAACCTTAAATTTCTCCTTCAATACAATATACAAGGGCTCCTATAAACGTCTCTTTCCCCTCCCTAAACACAGTATACACTTTATTTTACAGGGACCTGTGATTTATTAGAAATGATGGATGTACAGTATATACAGTACATCACATCCACCTCATGGACCAAAAGAGCTGTGTGACTTCAATACTCCACTAAAACCTGACATTTTAAACCTTGTATTTGGCTTTACAGAGCACTCAAATGGCTGTATAGCAGCTATTAATGTCTTTTAGGGTAAATAAAGCACTACAGGGTTATGGTGCAAAACTGAAGGCGCTAATGTAGATACATTTGGCATAAAATATACAGTAGACAAGGCTGAGTAAACAACAACACTTGAGTGCTTAGCTTTGAAGCTGATCTTGACTACTTGGCTGCTTCTTGGCTTGAGTGTCTTTAAATTATTGTACGTGGCAAAGGAAGAAGCACTGATTTATAATAAAGGCGTTCATAGTGAAATGATAATGCAATAAAGCTGTCACCGGGATGATTATTATAATACCAGAGCCCATATCCCAAAGGGATTATAAAACATGAGAGGACAGAGAAAAGCTTTTTTCTACGCAATTTCCTCTTTATCCTCATCTCCCCTCATTTCCCTTTACTGCACTGCAAACAAAACACTAATAACATTTTGGCTACCAAGTGTTATTGGCCTCTAATTACAGTAAAGTTTACATTTTAATGGAAGCAAATATAACATCTGGAAATGTAAACAAAAACATCAGCAAAAACTGACTTCAACACGTGATCCTGCAGGATCTACATCACCTCCGGGGTGAACATATCACACAACCTTATTTACTATCTACCACTGGGTCTCTGCAGGTCTCGTTTCATGACTATCAAGGGCAAGAGCTTTATTGGGCATCCCTCTCCGAGGTGTTTCCATCACGATTGCTAGAGTGCCACATGGATGAACAGAAACAGAATTATTACGCTATTACATCTCGCTCCTGCTCCTTTTATTCCCCCTACATGACAGTAGACGATATTCTGAGCCTGTGTCCTACATGCCGCTCGCGTTTCCTCGCATATAAATCCAAAGACAAGCTGCCATTTGAAATTTTACAAACGCACATAATCCAAGTCAACAATGCAGCCTTGTGCAAGCTAAAATAAGCTTGTGTAACATTAGACAAGTGATATGGAAGAGACTGAATGGCAAGGTTGCCTAATGTGCCTTTTTTTGTAGTCAGATTAAACACATTTTTGTGTTGTATACAGGCGAAGTGATCAATAGTTACAGAAAGTGTTACTTCCCTTCCCTGTTCATGATTCTGCACAAGAAACAAATATTTTTTATAGAGATTCAGAGCATAGTTAATGATGACTTATCATCTAAGTGCGTCATTAAATTAAAATGAATTCATTACGTTACAAACTATGTATGATTTGCTACGGAAATACAAACCCATTCAAAGCTTTTCCCCCTTTCCCCCCGTAGCATAAATCACCTGTCAGCGCAGAATACAACATGGGTTTGTGTCCATGTACAGCATGAGTGTCTGTGTTTGGTGCTTGTGTCTGTCTTCAGGTGGGCTTCAAAAGCCAATGGTTGCCATAGAAACGAGCATAGAGAATTAGGGTCGGAACAGGCGCTAAGGGAGACATCGCCAGTGTTTGTGTAGTTATTGTTCCAATATGTTCCTTCCTCTCCTTCATTGTCTGTTGTCCTGATCCTTAGAGTCCAGAATAACCTCCATGTATCTTCAGCACTCTCCAAACTCCTTCACAGATTTTATAGTTGTACACGTATCTTAGTATTCTGTTGACGTGTAACCCCTACATACGCTCCGACTTGTGTTCCCATTAACCATATTTATTGGTGTAATTCCTCACTCTTAAGACAGGAGTTGCAATATTGTGTTCCCTGGTGTCATTTGCAATCATTCCATTAGTGTCTGCTGGTTTCATTGTAATGTAATACCAGCAAGCAAACATGAAACCCATTATATGTCCTCTCCCCCATCCACACATCCCCACTCTCCTCTTCTTTCCTCTCAGTCTCAAGGAAAAGTGTGATTTAAAGGTACAGTGTGTAAGATTTGGGGCCTCTGTTTTCAGAATAACGCAAACATGGAATATAATATTCAACACTATGTTTTGATGCATGTATAATCACCTGAAAATAAGAATCTTTTTATGTTTGTTTCTTAAAAAATATCCTTTTATATCTACAGTGGGAGAGGGTCCCCTTTCATGAAGGCTGCCATGTTGAAACACCTTATTTATACAGTAGTCCAGAATAGACAAACTAAATACTGACTCTAAACAGGGTCCTTAAAGTCTTGTTTCTCCTTTACATTAGGAAGGTGAGGGTGATGTGAGGAGATTACAATGCAGTGATTGGACCACTAAATGCAACTAAATTCTACACACTGTACCTTAAAGATTAAATATTCTGTGCTGCAGTGATAGTTTGTTGCAGCAGGTTTAATTTGTGAAGTTATGACTCAGTGTGACGCAAAACAAAAGGTCTAATTTTCTTGCTCTCAAAGAGACAGACTAAAGCTAAAAGCTGGGCTTTTCTTTTTGACAACAATAACACCGTCCAAACAAAACAGATGATATCAACAAAGCACTAAATCACTGCTTTTATTAATCAGTAAAGGAAAACAACAGAGGTTTCAAAAGAATGTCTCTGAATTCAGTTTTGTGGTTTTTCTTAAGGACCTCAGCTAAAAGTCAAATCTAGAACATCCGTGTCAGTCCCACCTTATTCCCTTTACTTTTATTTTAATTATTCCTTTCACTCTATTCCTCTCTCTCTTTTCCCTACATTTATATGGCCATCACAAAAAAAAAAGAAAAAGAAAAAAAAAACATTATGTGGACATTCTGTCTAATTAAGGGATTAGATACACTTCCCTGGTCTTGTAGAAAAGCCCCATTTATTTCTTATTATTGAATTTTCGTCTGTGTTGTCTCTGTTTTATTCAATTTTACGCTGCAGTTTGTATTCATTACGGGACAACAGAGAGAGTCAGCGGCCATCCAAAACAATGCCACACAGAGTTTAAGTATCTCTGCCTGAACATTGATCGGAAAGTATTTGCGCGCATTACCATCTAAATGTTCTTGACTCTTCCTCCATCAAAGACGGCATGGCAGGCATCCAGACCTGTCTCATATAGCATGTAAACGCAGTCTTTTATTTTTACAATCTGCATTGGCTGCAGGGTTCAGAGAGCATGAGGTAGCTTGTCAATCACAATGACATATCCTGAAGACACTGCACTGTACTGTGCTTTCAAATACTCCCCTTTGAGAAGTTCAATCTTACTGTACCAAATTTATTGCTCTGTGTAGCAAAACCCATTCAGGATATATTGCAAGCATGTTAGAATAACATGAAAGCCTATCAGTCATTTTAGCAAAGGCCCAAAAGTGACAGGTTTACATTTAAGTGACAAAGGCTGAAGGAATTATGACTCAAAGGAGGAAATAGGACAGGGAGAAATAGGAGACAGGGTGGATAGCTAGTCCAGTAAAACATAAACAAGCAGTCACTATTTCAACCATGATGACAAAAGGTGCCCTAACTTTATTGAAGCTGTTATTTTAACCCAAACCATGATCTTTCCCTCACCTTGACAAAGACATGTTTGTGCCTAAACCTAACCAAAGTTTAGCCATAGCAATATCTGATGTTTTTGTTACAATGATTTGTCGTGGTTTTGGAAGGCATAATGTCTGGTTGGTTGTCATCCTGGCGAGCAATTAGATAGATATTTAATTTGGAGGATTTGTTTGCAACCCACTCAAATTTGTGGTAAAAACATATGCATAAACTGATTCTGTGCAGCCAATGAAACCCATAGATTCTCATTTTAAAATCTAAAATTTGCAGTTTTTGCACAGATATACAATTGTCTCCAATTTCAAGACTTTTACTGTCAGACATATATTTTATAATTTGTAATAATTTGTCTATAACATAGATAGAGATGCAAAGAGGAAGTTCCTCGCTTTCCTTTGTAGAAAGGGAATACTGTCAGTCAGCTCCATGGCCTTATCAGTGTATCTCTGCAGGGAGGCCAGAGCCAATCTACAGCAGCTGGTTTTGTCAGGATCCATGCCACATTGGGCTTTTGTTTCCTCAGCTTCCCCAGAGAGCTTTCCATGAGCCTGAGAGAGGCGACTGAATGTCAGCCTCTCTGAAAAGAAGATCCCAAGGTGTCTCAGCAGGACAGTGTTTAAAGAATGCCTCCAAGACAGTTGAGCACAAACCAGCAAAACCCTGCCTGAAAGATGTATCTAGGTAGGGCATCATGCAATTCTGTGGTCTGAAAGGAAGGTGCAGAGGAGCTTTTGTGAGCCATAAAATTGAAGCTGACATGAAAGTTCATAGAAGTAAAAAGACATAAGAAATTAAAAATAGTAGGGTATTTTTACACCAAATCAGACGAGGCTCACCATCCTCATGCAGGCAGAGACATAGATTTAAAGATGCAACTTCTTGGAACTTGGAAAGTGCAAATTTGAAAAAGGCTTCAGTGAGACACATCCCAGAGGGTGGCTGTCATTTATGTGATATATGAAAAAAACCACACACACGCGCGCACACACACACACACAAAGGTTCTTCTGAGGCATGAAAACTACTGTTCAGGGATTTGAATGGAGGAAGATGATAATTATGATGAAGATGCATAAAAATGGCAAACATACAGACAACTAGGAGGGTGTGATTTTCATTAACAAAGACATTTCTGTCAGAAGGCAAAAGTGCAAGAGTGAGCACTTCTGAATTTCAATAGACCATAAACATAACACAAAAAAGAAGAGTGACGGAAAATGCTCCAAATTTTTTGTGGTCCCTCTCGAGTGGGCGGTGTAACCCACAATGGAGACAGTTGCTGCAGGGCACCAAAGCCATCTTAATCAGAAAAGGGTGACCTAAATGTGCATGTATAGACTTGGTGATTAGACAGATTCATAAGTTTAAGCTTCTTATCTTCTGTCACACAACATAGTGAATTATACATCCTAGAGACTGCAACTAAAGTGAAAGAAATAAAAACACCAAAGAGTATCAGAAATGTTTGACTGAGATAATCTTTGACGTCCAGGCAAACAGTTCAACAGTTCTCATTTCCAGAAGTTGCTCTGCATTTGGCTTGCCTCCCCATTCATTTTAAAAAATAAGATGTTGCGCCTTTGCATGTCATAAACCTAATTACCCATGATGGATGTAAGACAAGTTTCTGACAAGAACTAATAACTGTGTTGATCATTCCCTGAGAGTTTGCCGCTTCCATTTCCTCCCACACCACAACCCGGCCTTCCATCATGTCTGGGGATGCCTTGACAAAATAAACCCACAACATGCAGATGAATTATTCAAATTTGACTCAGTGATGTATGAAGACACAGTTGCAAGAGAGAGATGCGGTTAGCACTACTGGAAAACCACTCCCTACTGCTGACTGAACCTCCAGTCAGACCAATTACCATCCATACCCCTCCAGCTCTTGAGCTCCATGTGAGAAGAAGCAAAAGAAGCGGCTGCTTACATTATTCCAGAGCTTCTGCAGTTGAAACTGCTGTGGTGCAAAGATGGTGGTGGAATTGATCAATTCATAGTGTAGCAGAAAGTGATTTCTGGTGTCAATGGCAATCTACTCTGTTGAGAGGAACAGGAACACTGATGTTTTTCACAAACCAAAATTTCTGTTTTCATGCTAAATGATTTCTATCTACCTTTTATTTCAAGAAAATACTGTTTGTGTTTTGTCAGTGAGCGTGCAAGGCTCTAAGGATGGCAATGTCTGCCAGTTGGCTGCTCACTGTATTAGTTCAAACCTCTTTAGACTCTAGTGTGTAAGCTGAAGGAAATCTGCTGCTTCCCCCTTACCCCTCTCATAGCCTAGGGCTTTAGGGCGCTTTCCATTAATTGCGCTGTTTGAGACCAGTCATAGACCGATGCATCTGTCTTTCTCCTCATTTCCTTTCATCTCTCTATTGTCAATGCTAAAAAAAATACTTGACTTGGTTACAGGAAGGCACAGGAAAACATTTTATTTATTATTGTTCAGCTTTCAGTACCTTGACTAGCTCTTGCAGAACGAGATATTCCTTTACATATAGGTGGGTATCCACTATCGGGATATGCCTGTAACACATAGCCAAGTATTTTTGATTTGTGAGGGAAAAAACACTAAAACAGAAAAAGAATCAAAGATTTTGTTGTTTAAGTAAAAAGTAAGTAAAAAAAAAAAAAAAAAAAAAAAGCATTTTACAGCTCCTGTATGCAGCAACAGGCCTTTGGTATCTTAAACCAATATATAAACTCACTATTCGTCATGTTCTTCAATAATTCCACTGCATTTTCATAGTGTGTGATTTACAAGAATGACAATGAATCACTTTTATAAAAACAAATCAAAAGAAAAGCCTGGGTGGCAGCTGTTGGTCAGCTGTATGGAGAGATACTATAGTAGACTGACCTGTGCATTATATTTGTTTATTTTGATATCATGTCTTACCTGTCTGCTGTGGCCTTTTCCCTCCTCTCATCTCCTATTGTCCCAAACTGTAACTTGATGATTCACCCTTTCTCAACCTCTGTCTGTTGGTCTGAAGGTCTCTTACATATTCATAACCAGAGAGAGGTGAAAATGATGGAGGAGGAGGAGAGCTAAGAATCACACACACTCCAGTATCGTTACCAATTCTTTTTAATAAGTCACCTCTTTGAGCAAAATTTACTTTTTAAACAAAATATGTCTCAGAGGAAAATATTTAAAAACATCAGGTACTATCCTTTATTTATCTATTTGACTTCTCTTTGTTAGGTCCATGCCAGCATGATCGTCACCCCCTACAGATCCCTACCTACTCGATATTAACAGTATCACTATCATCCCTCACTGGCTTCCCATTTGAAAAAGCAGCTATTTGTGTTTGATGGTGTGCTGAGTCAAGCCAGAAGCAACAGTTGAGAATTGAACAGATCTCTATGAGCCATCTCAACTCACTCTATTGATTTTGTTAGTTGTGGAAATACAATTGCGATTAAATATTAATAAATGTTGAAACTGGGCTAGATAGAAGAGATGTGCTTTCACAGCTAACAGGAACCAGAAATTGTTATAAAACATCTGAACTTGGCAACAACCTTGGCAAAACTATTCTAAAAACATGATGCAGAGTTAAACAGGTATGTGTAATAGATGCCCACCGTTATACATAACATTAAAGGGGCAACGCGAGAGAAGATATGTCCAGAATTATAGCTTAAACATTCAAAATATGTTATCAATAGAATGTGAAGATGTAACAGTTATTACGTTATGTCAAAAACGTCTGTGTATTGTGTCACAGAGAGCATGCTAACTGACTAGCTTCAGCTTGTGCTTTCTTGTAATACCACTTGTGCCTCGAAAGGCGATATTGAGTCACTGTACTGTTCAGTCTGCCCCCATGAAGACAAAGAAGTACAGAACAATGCAGAGCAGAGGGACAGAGCTGCTGCTAGCCGACCCCAGTCTCAACAGCCTGGGGGAGCTGTAGAGGAGAAGCCTGCAGGCTGAGCCCTTTACCAGTGGGAGGAGAGCTCAAAGATGTTTTTTTTTTTTTTTTTTTTTTTTTTTTTTTTTTTTTTTTTTAACTTTTTGGATTAAAAAGTGAATTTATCTTCACTCTTGCTTTTTCACCTGTCTGCGGCAGCTGTGGTGCCATTCATATTTATACAGAGACAGGACAAAAAAGGAGACTGCTGAGAGGAAAGGAGCATCCTTTTGATTCGTTTATTGTACAGCAAAATCTGTTTATTTTGACCTCATACTGTTGTAACATTTGTAAGTGGTTCAGCTACTCACGCATAAACGCAAATGATCCATTGGCCATACTGTAATCACTTGGCATTACTGTTTTTAAGACTTTGGATTTGTTTTGCTCATGCTGTTCCTTTAAGTATCAGAAACTACTTAATATCTATATGGTGCATGAAAATGAATGAATTTGTCTGCTTGTTGTGGTACATCCTTTGAAATATATATTTCCTGGTACAAACATACTCGTCCTGCATCTTTATGACTATGCAGCAGTGACTGCCTGGCTGAAATGTAAGAGAGTGAGTTATCTTCTTCTCTTCTTTTCTTTTATTAAAATATCAGAGGTCACAAGTATTAAAGACCTCAAACTTGTGTTGTTTACAGTGCTGTTAAATCTCCTGCTGTTTTCCAGCTGTGTGCTTATTTGTATGCCAGTGTGAGAATCCTGTTATGCAGCTGAGACAGAATGAAGGTCAGGCCCCCAAATACTTCAGGAATATTAAAGATATGTTTTCAATAGGAGCTGTTCCTCTTTGGCTCATCATTGCTGAAAGAAGAGCAAAATAAATCAACTTTAAGTGACATTAGTTTTCTTGTAGTTTAGTGTTGCCCTTTGTGAAGCTTTTAAATGCATTTTTGAAGGATTTTTTAACTTTTTGTCTCCTACATTCATACACCAGCTTGAACTTCATGCATTAGAAATGTTTTTTTTATTTCCACTAAAAATGATAAAGCACAAATATTAATGGTGAAACTTTACAATAATCTACACAAATTTCTGAGTAATGAGAATGAATGAGGGAAAAAAACAGTGACTGTGGTGATTGCCTAGAAAGAAATCAGGCACAATATCACAATGAAATATTTTCTACTGCTCTTGAAAGATCCTTATCTTATCCCAAGGCATCCCAAGTTGTTCTTTTTTCAAAGCTTTTCATCTAAGCCAATAGTAGGCACATACTTCCTTCTGGTTTGGGTAAGATAATGATATAGGATATATATGTTAAATTCAGTGATGATTACTGCACAAATTGTAATATATAGATTATTAACAGAGATGAATTTGGTGGGTTGTTTGACCTCAGGATACATGAGGTGAAGGTAAGGTGAGGTAAAAGGTTTGAATTTTCTTCAGCAAGTGTCTATTGGACCTGTAATGACCCCACAAGTGACCAAATAAAACACAATGAATCACCTCTTCAATATATCTACAACCTTCAGAGGGGGCCTGGTACATCCCGTGCCACCTCACGTAAGCACATTCCTGATACCGCACCATGAATCATCCTCTCTCCGTTTACTGCACTTGGTTTCTTGTTCTCCTGTTGCAAGCACAGCTGTTGGTTATGCCGTCTTTCCTCTGACTGTTCTGAAACGGAGTAGCATTTGTTAACAGCCCTATAATTAGCTGGTGTATATAATGTGCAAAGTGAAGGCTTTCTGATAAAGGTAACCACTGAGGTCCGTTACCTGCTTAAGTGGAAGACTACAATGTCACCATTTTCCATCCAAAAAAGTTGAGATGCAGTTGCTCATGGTTTCATCACACCTTACTGTATGTCAGAGAAATTTCTTGTTAAGCTCTGCAGGTTGTTCGCCTCTTCGTCTGGACACCTCTGGCAGCTGAGAAGAGCTCCTGCCTTGTTTATTTTATGTAACTCAAATCCCTCTCAGACCCATTAACTCAGAGAAATTTTACACATCCCATCGTATCCATAGCAATTGAGAGCAGAGAAATTAACCTAGAAAGATTCAAGGACCCTGACCACAAAGGGGTCAATCAACTGTATGTTAATTGGCTCCATTTTCACCCTGACTAATTTTGCATCTAATTTGTATTGGAGCTTAGAGTCACTGATCAATTATGAAAACATTTTCAGAATGCATGCACTCAAATGCACTTTCAACCATGGTAGAATATGAATAAAGGGAGCTTGTGAATTCCAATTAATAATTTACATTTAAACAGACATGTATATTTCTTTTGGTCTGTTATTGTACTCTGGTCACAGTGAAAGAAAGATATCTGTCATGTCTTTGTACTTCAGTCTGAGACACTGAGTATGGAACTAAACCAATTTCGGGTGCATTTACTCAAACGTCAGATGGGGCTTACTGTATCTGTGTTTTACATGGCCAAGTACCATTATTCATGTTCAAACATCACAGCCCACTTTCCTGCCAAGACATCTGCTAAATCAGACTGTGCCAGCTTTTCCTGTTGATATATAACCACATAAAAACCCTGTGCACCAAAGGACTTTTTTGTTTATATACATTTATTTTATTTTTTACAAATTTGTTTTATTGGGACATCACATCATATTTACAGAGCATCTAAAAATATGTCCAGTTTGATATTTGTCCTACCTTAAACATAGTGCAAGCAATGATGTCAGATCAGAAAACATTTTTATGCGTCATTCTAAACGCCAGTTCAAAAAGACAAAACATATTTTACTGCTTAATTTGATTAACTGGGCTTAAGAATACTGTTTTGTTCATGGAATTAACTTTATTTAGATTAATTAACTAAAATTTGCTATTATTATTATTATTATTATTAACGTGTTAAGCAAGTGTAAAGCTCAAGGACACCGACTGTTTAAAAGCAAAAATAGTAATTATAGAATTACGAGGATAAGAATATAAATCAGATGTGCAGAGCATTTTGTGTTTGTGAAGTATACTTCAGTTCTATCCATGGTGCCACTGTGCTATTCAGGAATTATTATACTTTCAGATTTTTTGGCAGCATAGAGATTTGAAAATATCGGGGTGAGAGAGTAGAATACACAACAAAGGCAGAGTTCCAAATACAATTTCAAATGTATAGTGTAAAAGTAGAGGTTATAAATGGATACATACTACTTGTCTATTTCATGCAGTTATGAATCATACTTCAGAGACTAAATGAACTTCAGAGCATTAATGATTGATTCTTATAAATCCATGATTAATTTTTGTAGGAAAACTACAACCAAGAGGCAAATTTCTTAACTCTTCAATGCCTCTGTTAGCTAATTAAAATTTAATGCATAACCACATTGCTTTGCATTCCATTCATTCCCATCACATACTCACAACAGCAACATAAAAGAAGCCACAGGGCCTAGTATTGTTGTCTCTCACTGTTTCTAACCCTGCGAGTGTCACAGGCACAACATGGAAAATAGGACAGCCATTGAATGCTCCTTCAAAATCCACTCTAACAAAAGTGAGTCACACAGACACTGTACAAAAACTTCTTTTTATGAGCTGCCTCATATTAAATAAAAAAAAAGAGATCTAAATATTTTCTGCAAGAAATGGTTCCACAACAAATTAAGTACATTTTGCGTCAGTAAGTTAAAAGGAGACCAAAGACAGTACAGAGCACCTTATTTATGGCTGCTGCATGGTCCAGCCTCATAAAGCTACACATAGCTGCACACAGCTGCACATTCAAGTCAACACAACTAGAGTTGTATTTCATGGTTACAACTCTTTGATACAGTGGCTTGTGTGTCATGAAAGGTGCAGCAATTAAAACCCACTGCACACAAGTATAGTTGTAACATGACTCAAAGCACACAAATTCCAATCTGCTCAGTCTGCAAATCATTACAATTGATCTATGGAGAATGGTGGCCGAGCTGTGTGTGTGTGTTTGTGTGTGTGTGTGTGTGTGTGTGTGTGTGTGTGTGTGTGTGTGTGTGTGTGTGTGTGTGTGCATAAGAGTGGGTACCTAACACACAATGACACAAGCAAACTCTTCTTGTCTGGTTTCTGCAAACATTCCTGACGCTTTAAATGGCAAAATCTGGAGAGTCTCCATTTAAAGCATCAGGAAACTTCATTCAGTTATTGTATAGTATTTGTCCATGTATTCTAAACTTCTGAAGTTTTATCTTTGCATTTGAATCACAGACTGTGCCTTTAGATTACACACATGTGTGTTAATGTGTGGGCCATCTTGTTTAAGACAGCAGTTGGGAAGAAATGGCTGAAGTGGGGAAGGATGTGCAAAACGAAGGACAAGTCCGGGCTATCTCTGGAGGCCACACTGCTTGTCGGTCCTGTCTTCAACATAAAAAAAAAGTAGTATGAAGTTTGGTGCTGTGAGCTGGATGGAATGCAAATGCAGGTGCGCGGGGTTACATGGTGTCCAGTTTGTCATTTAGTCTGCCCCCACATGTGGCTGAGAGAAAAAAAGGACGCTTTATCAGCAGCAGTGACAGTCTCCTCTTGCAGCTGGAAATAAGGCTGTCAGAGTCTAAAAAGGCACAGGGGTGGCCTTTTCTTGTTTGAGAGACAGAACAGAGTCGCTGTTTAGGTTTGAAGCTCCTATCTGGAACTGAGCAAAGTGTTTACTTCACAGTTGCATGCAAAACTAAAGCACTGGCGTCCGTCCACTTGGAGGAATGTACCACAAAGAGCTTGCTATGTTAGGAGGTAACTGTTACCAAACAGCAGGTCATGTTAAACACAATACAGCAAAGATAAAACTAGTCATCACTCGTTGAAAGCAGCCTATAGCATGCAAGATGTATGACACGGGAATGCAAAACACTGAAAGGTAATACAAACTATCTTTGATCAGGCCTCCAAGTCACTCACGACCTTTCCACCATATGTCAACTTTTTCACGTCCGTCATTTCAGTTTGACCTTTTCTTTCCAGTTTAGTCTGTTGTGCTATTTATGCTGTTACACATTACAGGCCCCCTAGTTCTGTACAGTTGTATATCAGGACATGCCATGCCATGTCATAGGCTGGCATACAGCAGGTCAGATAGGAAGAACGAGGGCACATGCACAGGACATACAGTATACATTTTGTTTTTATTCTATCTGGGTTAATGCATCTTTGGTAGAGTCTACAGAATGCAGTGCTTTGAGAGTTTTCTTTAGAATTCCGTGTCTATCGAGTGATTGAAGTTACTCTTCCGGAGAGCAAAGGCTTGTGTTGTGAATTTTTTATTTATTTATATGCTCTTATATGCTCTTATTCCCTCCCCAGCTTCATGGTAGTAGTCTACAGACATGATAAACATAGCTTTACAACAGAGTGCATGCAGCAGCCCTGAAAAGCAATTAATTAAGTGGACAATTTGGTTGATAAGCATGAACTTGACGTCTGTTCTTACCTCAGAAAGAATGAATCAGATAATTTGGTTAGATGGAGACTTTTTGATCACATAGTCACATACTTTCTTTGTAAAATTGATGGAAATTAAGAGTTTTATCACAACAGATAAGACAGAAAATGCTGAGTGTAAAGTAATACGTTTGGGAAACACCCTTATTTGCTTTCTTGCAACTCTAAAATGCTTTGCAGATACTGGATCAGATGTATCCAAAGCACAGTCAGGCAGCCTAAAAGTGACCACTTCATCAGAAGATCAATACATCAAGCTCAGTTCCCTGAGAGATAGAAAAGCAACTTCATCACAGATTCTGAATTTGCTAAATAAAGAACACAGGACTCCAATCAGCAAAAGTGCTGTCAAAAGAGGACTTGTAGCGGTCTCAGAGGAAGAGTAGCAGTTTTTTCATCTCACCTCATCTTTTTGGAGACAGCAGCAGCATATTGACCTCAAACGCACCTCAACGCATGGCAAGGACTACTTGAAGACCAAAGAGACTGTCATGGATTTTCCTCCACAGTCACCTGACCTCAACCCACTGAACATTTACGGGGGCATTTGAAGACCGACAAAGCCAAGCATTCTGGGACATCACAAGACGCTCTGTGGAACGTTGTCAAATAATGCTGGGATAACATGGATGTTCAGGTTTTACACAAACTTGTGGAGTCAAAGTCAGCTTCAGTGTATGGTGTCATTAAAGGATAAGGGGGACATATAAATATACATACACAACCATACACAAATACTCTGAAATTCATTCACAGATTCAACAATTCACTTAAATTTGTAAATAAAAATAGTATTACATTTGAAACAAATGCAAAATAGAAGCATCTTATCTTATCATCTTGTCCAATGCTGTTTTTCAGACTGACATGTATCTTGTTCACAAACTAATCATAAAAACTGAAATGCCCACTAAAACAAACCTTAATCGTCAAAATACAGTTGGAAGTTCCTTTTATACAGCTCTTCTCCTCTCATAGGGTCTTCGAGGGTAATTGCTTCTGAATGGAGAGCTGCGTGGCTGTTGTGAACTATGTGTTTGGGGATCTAAAATGAATATCATGTAGACCCCATATTGTGTTAAACTTACTTTGACACTGTAATCTTCCAATAATTTGTATGACTGACTCTGACTGATTCTGCATTGCCTTGTCATTTCCTTCATGGTGAATGTGTCCATCTGTCAAAGCCTATCAGCTTTCTTTGGCTACTTTTGGCTGGCTGTAAAAATTGAATGGATGCTTTATGCATGCAGACTCATGCGGTCTGTCTGGATTATTCCTTCACTGTATACAACCTGGGAAGTGCTATCTCACCTCTGTGTACTTCATATATGTAATCAGGTGATTTTTTTAAATAAAATATTTGCAAGAGATTTTTCTTCTATATAAAGTTTGCCTGAAGTCAAGTTTTCGGAGCTGAAGACACTGAGCAAACAGCAAAGGCCATGAGGATTAGGCTGAAATGGGTTGAGTCCCATATTTATGTATGAGGAGGTGAGATATGACCAAGCACGTTCTTCATTGAAAGGTGGGAAGTTCTTGAATAGGTTTATCCTTGTATCTTTTCAAAAACCTCACCAAAAAGTTTTTCATGTACAATTTGCTAGATAACTATTTTTATCAGCCAACACTGCCCTGTTTTACATATATTCATAAAAGACAATACACACAGAAGTCCAAGCATTGACAAAATGAGACGGCACCAAGGACTGTATCAAACAAAACTAAAGCCTAAATAAATGAATCAAATAAAAAGGTTAACAAGAACTATAAAGAAACAAAAGCCAAGCAAACACAATAACAGAATGAAATAAATGCACACAAATTGAAAAGTTTTTTGACTTTCTATCTGGATTATGATGTTTGTAACTGTAATTTACAGAGTTTATTTTACTTATATCATCTACTTATTATTAATAATAATAATCACGTAATGTAAGGACACTACTAACTAAACTATATATGCAAATTAAAAATTTTATTTATTTTTTTGATTTATTAATTAAATTAATAAAATACTTAGCTAAAATGGTTTCATTGTTTTTGAAAGCAAAACTCTTTTGAAAGATACAAAAAAAAAAACAACACATAATTTAAAAGCAACAGACAGGAGATCCAATACAAAGCTACTGTCATCTCAAACATGCAGGACTATCATTAGAGAAAAATGAGTTAATGATTTGTGTAACTAATTGATTGACCTTGCTCTCTGCAGTTAATTTGAACTGGTCCTGTTATTTAAGTGTTTGTGTTGACAAAATGAAATATCTTTAAATATATTACAGATCAGCTGTAGTGAATATGATTAAGAGACACATCTGTACATGTACACAATGCTAATGTGATTCTCTCTCAGCTTCATCAAGACTACAATCTTAATTTATGTACAAAGTTGTAATATTGTCTAATGACAGTAAGAAACATGGGAAAAGTGTAGATACATTGTTGGAAGAAGACAGTTGTTACCAAAGTCAGATCAAATCCAGACAGCTTGGATACAACCGGAGACGATGGCACCTTAACCTTGTGACCGTGTAAGTTTCTCTAAACATTTTGAGGATAATCACCTCTTTAGGCCATAAACAGCATGGACCGCTGCACAAAGCTTTGTATATTCGCCCAGACCAACAGCCATGCAGAACTGTTATTTACTCTGCAGCTGAGGATAAGGAAGCAGATAGGCCACAAACATGCTGCTCCAGCCATAGGTCAATCCCTCAGGGGAGGGCTCGAGATTGGGATTTTGTGCCAGGCTGAGCAGCCATTTCTCGGGTACTACAGGGGTTAAAACCCTCTGAGGTACAGCTAAAAACATTTTCACAGCACACATAAGAAAGCTGGACATGATGACAACACAATGGATAGCTGATTTTGGATATTTCCACTTCATATGTTTCTCATCTAAATCATGTTCTCAATATTTTCTTTCTTCCTTTACAGACCACAAATAAAAAAACAAGATCTCATGCCATGTCCTTTACTGGTTACTGTGTTGGTCAAGTTTGGCATGTGTCCACAAATGAAAACAGAAGCATGGCTCATGGTTATATTAAGGTAGGGTTTGGTCAAAGCACACTTTCTGTTCGGTTGAATGGGTGAAAGGGAAAAACGCCAGAGTGATGACCACAGCTGGAATCTGACCTTTCATTGGCATGCCAACCATTAATCTAGAAAGCGGAGATCAGGGTAGGGTGAGAGGTTATGGAGTGGTAAAAGGCAAACTAAAAGGGTTGACACTTTGAGGATTCACTTCAGGTATCACTTTGGTCATTAAATAACAATGTCATGTTTTGGACTGATTTACTGTCTGTATGTTACATTATTATTAGTAGTATTATTAAAGTCAAAGTCAAAGTCAACTTTATTTGCCAACGCTGCCATATATGTATATAGGACATACAGAGAATTGAAATGACGTTTCCCTCATATTATTACTGTTATTAAAAAGAAATGCCAGGAAAAAACTAATCTTTTTGTGCCAGCCACTTCTCAGGTACTACAGGGTAAAAACTCTCTGAGACACGATGACAACATAATTAATGGCTGATAGATGCAGAATTACAGAGAGATTTTGGATATTTCCACTCTCTGGGTATGTTTATAGTCTAAATCATGATCTTACTAGTTTTACTTTTTTACAGATTACCAGTAAAGAAACAAGATTTCACTTCAAACAGCATTCCCTTTACTAGTTACTGTGTTAAAGCGACATTGTGTAACTACTCTACCATAAAATAACACATTTAAATCATTTTGATGCTACACTGGTTTGTAATCAGGTGAATGGCGTCTCTGCCATTCCCACTCTGTGCGCCATATGCTGTTTCTGCACTATGTAACTTTTTGCTCCGGGTACAATCACGTAGTACGTAACGCTTTACAGCACTAAGTCACACATCACCGACTACGTCACTTATTTTGGTATAACTGAATCATATTTTATGGAGAAAATGTTTTCTGCTTTCCCTCTGATGTCCTCCAGCTGCTCCGCCTCAACTCTCTGTGAGTTTCCTGATGGACAGTGAACGTTAGCTAAGTTTATTAGCCGGGCTACCCAAAATGTTAGTTCAGAGTAGCGGGAGAGTGTTAGTGTTTGTACCACAGGCATTTTGGACCACCAGAAAGAGGAGGTTTCAGGCCCTGGGCATGAGCTAATACTGACTGGGAGCAGAGTGTCATGCCAGAACCAGAGCCGGGTGAGTGGGCAACATAAGCTGGCAGAAGCGAGGAGACCGAAAAGGACGTTAATGGAGGGAAGTAACGTTTTTGGTCATTGTAAAGAGCTTCATAAAATAAAAGGCTAAAAGACAAATTGGGCTTCTTGCTGTTGGACTAGTAAGTAATATTTGCTGCTATGTCTTGTGTTGTTGCACTTGCCTGATGTTTGGCTGTGTTAGCAGAGGTGTCAACTTAAACAGTGGATGCAACGTTGCTTTAAAAGGTCAAGTTTGGTATGTGTCTATGAATAAAACAGAAGCATGGCTCATGGTTATATTGAGGGAGGGTTGGTCAAAGCACACTAGCTGTTCGGCTGTATGGGCGAGAGGGAAAAAGGCAGGAGTGATCACCACAGCTGGAATTTGACCTTTCATTGGGATGCCACCCATTAATCTAGAAAGCTGAGATCAGAACAGGGTGAGAGGTTACGGAGTGGTAAAAGGGGAGATAAAAAGGGTTGACATTCTTAGCATTCACTTCAGGTATCACTTTGGTGGCTTAACAGCAACTTATTTTCTTTTTGCAGAGCTATTTATTTTCATGTTGCAATACGAAAGAAAACTTGGACGTGTAAATAACAGTAAGTTGATGCAGTTTGGTACTAGAACAGATCATTAAATAGCAATGAATTCATGTTTTGGACTGATTCACCAACTGGATGTCACCTTAAAAAATAAAGCTTGTTTTATTATCAACAAATGCCAGGAAAAGAACAAAACCTGCGATGAATTGATCCTACTAACAAGTATTGCCTGTGAAGTCTGATATAGCTTTGATATAGCTTACGGCGCAGTTGTTGTCGAAAAACACTTTAATGAGCCACGTGGTTGCACTGGCTGACATGATACTTCATTACTGGAAATACACGGCACGTCAGTTTTTTTTTAACTGGGCAATTTGTAAATTCTAGCCATATGCTCTAAAAAAAACAGGGGGCAGCATTTCACCTTCTCCAACCTCCAAGCGATGACACTCTTCAAGACTGTTTACAGATAGGCATGCCTAATAAATCTTGAAATGTCCTCAAACATGGATAGCAAACTTTTCAAATTCTCATAGCAGTAATGCCAAGTGGTTACAATGTGACTGTGGGATCATTTGTGCTTATTTGAGTGAGTGACTATTAACAATTGGCATTCTTGAATTATAATACTGGCCCAGACATATTGCCCCTTTAGGCTCAACCCCACCAGCACCATCCTTCTGCCTAAAATGTTCAATAACAAACCAAATGTTCATTAAGTCCCCTCAGTTAATCCCCATCATCTGCACTGTTTTTTTTTGTTTGTTTGTTTTTTTTTTTTTGTTGTTGTTGTTGTTTTTTTTCATTTTTTTAAAAATTAAACATTATATTTACATCAATAAATAAACAAGCATTATTTCCCTACTGCTCTGTTTGCATCTTTTGTATAGGAGTTGTTGCTTGGGGCCACAGACAGAGACATCTGTAAAGATTGAGATACAGTCTAACACATTCTTAGTTTTCTAAGACAAGACAAAAAGACAAAAATATAGAACCATATTTATCTTTTAAAAATCACTTGAATCGTTCTGTGTACACTGAGCTTTACAACTCAACCAGCTATGGTGCTTGTGACATGAATAGTAATTAATGAACTTTTTTGTTCATTAAGTGCTGCTTTCCTTCATAAAAATCTGGGTGGGTGACGGTGATCTTTTAGTAGGTGACATACTCTATGGCCCCAGATGTAAGCTCTCAACTGCCTGAGAGAGCAGTAACAAGAGTCAACAACAGAAGCCCTCATCTTTTAATTTCCTGTTTCTCCACCATCACCTCCACATCTGCTCACCCCATCTCTACCTTCCTCGTCCTCACATGCTTACTACGCTCCTTGAGGTGGCCTCTCAGGTTTCTGCTGCTGCTAGAAAATAAAAAAGCATGATGCCAGGGAAGAAGCAGAAGGTTACACCATTGTCATAAACTAAGGAAGGCATTTCTAATAAAACTTCTCTAACAGACTGCTCCAATAAATCTAATATTTCAAATGTCTTGACTTCTACAGCAATGAAAGTCCACCAACCATCTCATACAGTAGAGCCAAACACAAACTCACTATTTGAAGTATATTAATAAGCCTGGCGTAAATGAATTATCAGACTGAAAAGCCAAAGTGGCTTATGATTTTTCAGTCCATCAACAGAGAAATCCAATGTATCTTTAATACCCATGCTTTAGTGAAGGGGGAACAAGGAGACTGAGTAATTGTATGAGGTAAAGGTTAACCTGCTGTGTTTACCCACATAAAGAGAATAGAAAAGAGTGACACCTCTGCCAGATCCACTGGGTGGAATTCACTCAAGTAGATGAATGACTGCAACAGAAGCAATTTGATGGTCAGAGCCCATGAGTGATGTGTCACATTGTGCCACTGCCTTGCGAAGTCGAACATACAGAGACTTTAATGGATCCTGGAAGTGCGGATACAAAGATATATAACCCAGGACACCACACGCCTGAAAGACACCTAGTAGATATCAGATCGACACAGAGATTTATTCTCTGATGGGGAAGATAGAACTAATTCCCACAAGCAGAGTGATGATGAGCATACTGTAGACATCCCAAAGCTTTGGAAAATGTACTGGGATTCTTACTGTTGTTCAATTGTTAGTCACGTTACAAGAAAATTTATGTATATTCATAAAGGACGTAATTACCAGTGAAATCAGAGAGAACATGTGCCAACAGCTTTTTCCCTGATCTATAATAATTAATACATTGTAATTAAGTGCAAAACGTGTGGTGGATAAGTGTGCAACTATGATGCTTGAAATTATAATTTGTTTAGGGTCTTAAACTTGCAATTAACCTTTTTAAACTATGACCTTACTATTTCTCTATTTAAATTTGATTTTATTTGCCCAATCTTAAAGCCCCCCTTGTATAAGATCTGAAAATGATTAACAAAAAAGACATCAGTGCATTTTTTTTTTACTAAAATAGTCAGTCAGTAATAGTGAAAATATGTGTTAAAAATTGCCTTGAAGCTGCATTAATTGAATTTTTTTTTTCTTCACAACTTGGGGGCAGTGCAACAAGCTGACATCAGCTTTCTAAAAGTGAAGTGGTGTGTGTGGCTAAAAAACAAAACAAAAACAAGCTAAAAGGCACTAAAACGCTAAAAGACACTTAGTGTGTGCCTGAATAGTCAAAAACTTTCCAGCACCATTTTCAGCTCATTACAAAAACTCCAGGCTGTACTCCTACACGCAATCTTCCTAAATACCTCCAACGTTATGTCTCCTCCCACTGTAAATGAAATGTGTATTAGTGTTTCACTCCAGACTGCCCATCACCGGAATGTATTCAACACCGCAATTTAACTCATCACCACAGCCATCACTCCCTCCAGCTTAATTAAGCCTAATTACACGAGGAAACCATCAAAACAAAAGCTACTGCTCCTTTAAATCGTCACCCCATTTGAATCTTTTTGCAGTGAGGGGCGATAACACTACATAAGGAGGGAAAAAAACAGGCGAAACCATACAGTCATACACACAAAAATCACACAACGACACGCAAGCCGACACTCCCCTTTTCAAACAAGCACCAACACACTGACTGACCAGTGAGCTGTCCAGCTGCCTGAAGCAGAGAGCCTGCTGTGTGGATGTGTGTGCAGCCCTCTGGACTTGGTGGGAGGGGGAGAAGTTTCCCCAAAGACAAGCTTGGATCCTTGAGAAAGACGATGCCTTCCTAGTCCAGTCTCATAAGCTGCTCAGTGGATTTGCTGATTTCCCGAAATTTATTTTCTGCAAGTTATTCAACGGGACTGAGGAGAGATTTTGAGCCAGAGGATGCTCCCACAGGTCATTCGGATTCTGTATGTCTTGTCTTTCTGCTTTTTCCAAGGTGGCTTTATCAGGTAAGACGCACTAACATTTATTATTCTCTCTCTTAACTGCTTGACATTAACTTTTCGACCATTAGAGCCGACGCTGTATTTGCTGTTCTCATCACACCTGTCATTTCATAGACTTTTTCATTTGATTTGCATGCAGCTCTTTGGAAATTTATCCATTGTTTGTTTTGTTTATTGTTGAGGCGAAGGAGCATTAAGCTTCCTCCAACTTACTATCCATTTATCAGGTGTTGCTGTCATTTCATGAAATGTAACTGAACGAGAAAGAAGCTGGGGGGGGGAGCTGGACATGACGTGGGCATGATTTCACAAAAAAATAAAATAAATAATAATCCAGCATTTTACGCACGGCGCAAAGTGGCATCTCTCGCCATCGACTCTGGAAATCACAATTTCATATCAGAAATGCAAATCCAAATTATTAATTAATTATTAATAATCCGACATGCAAACAGTTTACTATTAAAAATAGGGTATCAGGTATCAAACCCCGTTGTCCTGGTCGCAAACTACCTGTGGAATTCCCGCTTTTATTGCAGGACTGATTGGTGGCTTTTGGGGGAGGTTAAAGTGTAACGTTAAGACACTAGTGTTTGATCTCATATTGATGAGGTGATTAACAATTTACCAACAACATGTGACTAAAGAGCTCATTAGGAAACATCCCATTCATTGCCTAAAGATGTCATGCATGCATACAAAGTATTTGCATCCAAGATTTTTTCACAAATGGCAAGGAAAGTGTTTGGCAAACACGGAGAGTCGATTAATTATTGTAAGAAAAAGATGAAGAGCTTCAATTAGAGTGTGTTCAGTTTCTCTGGGGACAGACAAACCACCACCTCCCTTTGTCTGTCTGTATGTCTTTCTTTTTTTTTTCCTTCAGCTTGTCCTACCACAACACCTCATGTCTCCTTTTCCTCCCTCCCTTACTCACTTAGAACATCTACCAGCAACCAAGCTTCCCTTTCTTTCTTCCTTCCCCCTTCCTCTACTTCCTCCCCCCTCTCTATCCTTCTTGGTGGCAAAAACTTTTATTTGCAGCGAACACTTTCCTTATTTCATGCCCTGCCAACCTCAGGTGTGAGCGGAAGGGAATTAAGATCTGCATAATCCTGGAGCGGAACACAGCCGTGACTCTGTGAACCCAGGGGCGAGGAGAGCAGCTCTTAGCCTGGAGAGCAGTCAACTGACAGCACCTCCTCTGAGAAATTATATGCTCTCCTACCAGCTTCTCTGCTCTCCATGTAGGGAGGGTGTGTGAGGGTAAAGGAAGGGACTTAGGAGGGCAGTGGTTAAAGATAGGCAGAATCTGATGGAGGTGTGGGGAGGTAGGGAGGGTGGAGGGTGAAAATGGGAATAGACAAACTGGGATGGAGAGAAACACGAACAAGAAATTTAGAGGGTGATTCATTTAGCTGGAGGCGGCGGGGAGATTAGTAAAGTGGAAGACGGGGCTGGGAGATGGAGAGAAATGGTTCAGATAGTAAAGTGGAGATGAGATGGAAAGAGAGAGCTGCTGGTGGGTGTGAAAGACAGGAAGTGTTGTAAGAGATGTGATGAAGAGATTGTCATGTAAAATAGTGCACAAGCTGGATTGGTACGATAGGTTTCGGACTGAATGGTTGTCGACAAGAGGAAATGAGAAACTGGATTGAAAGGTGTAATAAATAAAAGTTCATATCACAGTCTGAGAGAGTGATGGCAGAGAGGTTAGGAGATCTGTGGGTGAGAGAGTGAGAAAGAGAGACAGTGCTGCGTTTTGTACTGTTGTAACATTTCAGGTCTATTTGAGCTTGAAAGGACACCCACAATCTGGTTTCCTGAACCTTTTCTGCCACTCAGTTTAGTTGCATGTGGGTTTTCCCAGCATGTTTCAGGTTTAAGGGACCTTTCAAGGAATACAATACAAAATAAATTCAAGTTAGAGCATTTTCACTGGGAAGTGATAGTTTTATGGGCCAAAGTGATATGTTGCATTGGGTTTCATCACTGCATTGTGCACTTGTTGGTCACATGACCTGAGATTTTCTTTCGGGTCATGTGACCAACAGCAGGCTTCATTTTCTCCAGTGAACTGTGGAAAGTGAAGCCATCTTTTGATTTTCATACATGATGTTGCGCTGCATGTTTCTGGTTTGCTTTGTTTTCCAAGCTTAATTACAGTGAGGCAGGATATGTTGAGAAATAAGGGTTGAGTATAGTCTAATGAGTGATTTGCTAAGCAAGTTTTGGTAACATACAATACAATATACATTAATGCTTACCCAGTATCAAACTTATCCAAGGTGCTAGAGACTATTAAACTTATCAAGAAAAGTTTCTGCACACTGTGAAAAAATATTTTTTTTAAAATTGATTTGCACGTAACAGGATCAGCCATGAAAGCTTTGAAAGAAGAAGTCTTTGGAAGAAGAAGTTTGACAAAATAAAATAATGAATTGTCCATTTAAATCTGGAAATATGAGATAATGCTAGCTTTCGCTCATGAAATGTCACTTTATGAATTAATGCTCCTGATACCTTTAGCTCAGAGCCAAAAACATATTGAGGTGCCTAACCCAGCCCCAGTCGAAGTTGTGAGCACTCAGTTGGAGACTATAAAGAAGCTTGACGTTTCATATAGTTAACTCTGATTTGTAAGCTCTCTCAGAAGGTGTGGATTGTCATTAACAAGCAGAACTCAAAGTCCAAATTTGTTTCTGGTACACTGAGAACTATACATTAGCAGACTTTTGTTCACTCTATCACGAGATGTTTTATCCTGCTTAAAATGATCACACTGACTTCTTGGACATCACGACAGTGGACGCAAATTGTGCAAATGTATCTTCATCCTTTCGTCATCGGAGTTGTATCTGTTCATTGGCAAATTGAGAATGAATCATAGTAAATTGGATTAAAGTGAAGGGCAGAGAAGCACTAAGCATCCCTGCTGCCCTTGCCTCCAGTCAGTGAGAGATCATGAGTCAGATCTGGAAATATCAGAAAATAAGTCCCATCATCTGATAGAACTGTGACCTCATAAACCTGGTTATTGGGTGTCCATATGATAGTGTGCATGCATGTTTTTGTGTGTCTGTGAAAGAGAGGAAGATTTTTACATCTTCAGAAAGCAGCTTTAAAATTATCAAAACAAATGATATGACTGACATATTTAGAGATGAACATTAGCAAAATCCAGTGTGGGATATAACACGGAAAGTTATTTTCTTGTTTCCTGCGTGAATCCTCACTTTATTGCTGAAACATGTCCTGTTATTTGGTATAAATGTGGAATTGTTTTATATACATGTGTTACGACCAGACTTAGGGGTAGTAGGAAGTAACATAAAACCAAGGTGTTAAGGTTAATAAACAAAGATATTTATTAAATGAAAGATCAAATTGTTGTAACAAAAGGAGGTGAGGTGCTACAGTAAGGGAACAAAGGGCACACGGATGCTGTTCAACAAAACAAAGAAATATAACAAAAAGAGAACTCCAAACAGAGCCTGTAGTATCTGAGTTGAAACAAAACAAGAACCAAAAACTCACTATCTAATTTAACAATCAATAACAAAAAACAACACCCCTAAACTAATGTATCTAACAGAAATTTATCTAGTGTAATCAGTACTATTCAAAAACTAAACTAAACCCTGCCCAGTCCCAAAAACAAACAAAAATAAGCTCCACGAACTCAACAAACAAGTTAACCTCTGTTAACATTCACAAATTATGCAAGTTGCAACAATGGAGGCCAGCTCAACACAAAGAAAACAAGCGGCACTGAGATTGGCTGCAGTTTAAATGCCCGTGATGGGTGCAATTGGGCTGCGCGGATTGGCCGGTCCAGAGAGGCTGCCTCACCAATCCCGGTCATGCACACTTCAGGACACTGCCAAGCGTGACCCCGCCTCTGACAGCTGAGCCCAATCAGGGAACGGCAGCCGCACACCTGTATTTACATAGGAACAACACTACACACACATATATATAGGGTGTGAGAAGGCCATGGCCTAACAACATGTCACTTGGCTGACAGGATAAATCCAACCTAAAAGTATGAACACCATTTAAAAAACTACTTGAGATTAGAATTTTAGGGTCCATTTTGTTGTTTGGTGGCAGCTTGTATTCCCAAGGATGCCCAATTAGGATGATGTATGTGCCACTAAGATACTTCTCGGGTTACTGCAATTTTGTTTAAAAAATGTTCAGCTATCTAAATGATCAGCTTTAAATGTCAAATTCAGAATCAAAAACAAACCATTCTAGACTCTCGAGTTTGCACCAATCTGCAACAGTCTGAAGGCTGAGAGCTCATTATTTTTAGTTTCAGATCCCTGTTTACTGGTGAACAGTGTCCTCTTACAGAATGAAGCTCAACAACTTTTAATGCATTTGTTCAGTCAAAGTTGGGGGAAAAACGAATGATGAGCCTTGACGGTCCATTTAAGGCCCATGTCAGCTGTTTACATATCAGGCATTACTGTGTATCAGTGGCATCTGATAACACAACAAGTGTGAGCTTTTTTCCAGACATTTCACAGTTCAAAAATCACAATTCAGAGGATTTGAAGTGCATGGAGGGGAAGAAGGTTTGGAATTGGGACTAGCGGGAAGAGAAATGGGTGATAACATTTTGTACCAAATGACATCTCTTAGCACAACGGTCCTTGAACACATTTAACTTTTTTTCCTGAACACCAGCTTCTCATTTTAAGGACTGATGGGCAAATGGTTGCAGGTTTAGTGGGCTACATGAAGCAGCAGAACAATTTTCCCCAAATGCCAACAATGTAAAGTGCATTGGTGGCTGTACTTGATACTTAGTACCAAAAATAACTTGGCATTCTTGTAATAACCAGTTGGTTGTGTTGAACTTGCTTTTGTTAAGGCTCTGACACAGCATTTAAAATGACAGCATTTTCCTTGAACTGTTCATTACAGTGTAGTGGATTCACTTGCAGGGGCAGAGTACACCCATGTTTCATATCAAGTTAGGCTTTTGTGAACTTTGAAGTCATTCATTATTGAATTAAATCCATGTCAGACAACAAAATCCTAGAGGGGAGTAAATGGGCCAGTACCATGAAAATAAAAAGAAGGCTGACCAACAAGCATTGGCATATTCCTAGGTCACTAAGATCTAAGTGCATTAATTTAGAACAGATCTGGTGATGGATGAAATTTTCTGTCCCACTTTCTGATTTGATTGAATGTTAAAGTTGTTGATCAAAGACTTAGGCTGTTGCACTAATTGCGTCGAGATGGTGCATCACAAACCTAAATTTGTAAAGTGTAAAGTGAATAAGGTTATAATAAGGTTAAGAGACAATATTAAAAAAACAAAACCAAGACAATATGTGCTTTAAATATCTTGTTGAAATTACTTTTATCAAGAAGAAGTAAAGTAAACACAAGAAGTAAACACAATTTGCCAGTTCAAACTTGAAATGCCCAGTGGTTGGGTGAAGACACAATCTTTTTGTGATAGCTTTATATTAAATTCTGATGGTAGTCCCAGCTGGTATAGAAGAATCTGCAACAGCAAAGGAATATTTGGAGGCTAGTAAACAGACGAGGGCAGAGGAAAGCAAACATTGTGTGCCGTCATTTTAAATGTTTCACAACCCACAAGGACTGAGAAATGTGGCTTGTCCCTTGATGTGATTCTCCTTGTGTTCCTGAATTATTTGAGCTTTTGCACATGGTGAAACAAAAAAAATAAAGAAAACTGTTGCATGACAGTGTCACACATGTAGCTGCAGATTTGTAACCAAGAGAAAAATTGTTCACATAAGAAAACGACAATTCAATTTTATTTAAATAGTGCCAAATCATAATCAAAGTTATTTCACAATTTCCATATAGCGCAGTCTAGAACGTACTCTAATTTTGTTTAGTTTGTTTATTGTACACAGCAATTTGGAAAGAAAAAAAACATCAGCTGAACGTTGCTGAGATTTCACCTTGACATAGACTGTCACAGACACTTTTGGGACTCTCTTATCCTTTCTGAAAACACAGGAAATCCCCACACACTTGGCTGATACACAGACTAGAGCAGCGAGAAGTCCTG
This sequence comes from Sciaenops ocellatus, assembly GCA_033000465.1. Lineage (NCBI taxonomy): Eukaryota > Metazoa > Chordata > Actinopteri > Sciaenidae > Sciaenops > Sciaenops ocellatus. Next base: position 11,170,122 of record CP136866.1, on the reverse strand, counting down.
ACAAAAAGGAAGCGTGAAAGGAGGACAGATGGGATGTTTACGTGAGTTAATGACTAAAAAATGAGAGCCAAGCTGGAGACAAGAGTTGAACAGACGGTTTCCTCTCCACAGCCACCACCATGAACAGTAGTGATGTACTTATCAATGAAATATGAAGACTAAGGATACAAAGAAAATTCATCAAAAGATAAACAAAGAGTTTATATTTTTTTTGCACTGGTAAGCTTTAAAATCCTTTGAGGATATGTTAATTGTAGCTTCAAAAAAAAAACCTTCAAAACAAGTCATTATATATTGTGCTGGTTCTCAGAGGAATATCTGGTTTTATTTTTTCTACAACTGCTTTAATTTTGCTTTGTAAGTGTCTCTGCAGCCAAAAAAGTAATTTAAACACTCCCTTTAAGCAAAACTAACTAACCTCCCTCCAGATCATAAATATTTGTCATAAGCAACTTTTAATAAAAAACAGGAGTTGGTGAGCACACACACTTGACCATGCGGCTTAATATGAAATCCCTGACAAGAAATCAGTGTCTGACACAGATCTGCCATTGCTTCAGTGGGCATTAAATTTGTGTTCGGCTATATGGTGGAGGTGACAGCTAAATGATGGTCTCTAGCAGTAAGCCTGCGCCTTCAGTGTTAGGCTGACACTTTGGGCTCAGAGATGTGACTGATGGTTTGCTGCCCATTTCAATCAAACTGCATATGACCTTTCTCTGTTTCTGTTAGATGAAATGTGCATAACAACCTCCTTTACCGCATCTTATCACATAGTAATTTTCACTGGGATTCTGATGCTGCAAGCAGTCGTGTCCTCAGGCTGTACATCCCCTGAAATATGTCAATCAATCACAAGTGCCTCTTCCTGCCTATTCTGTGCCCACACTACACCATGTGTTTGTGACATGCCTCTGCAGCCAGCCAAAATGCAAACCTCCAAGCCACTGAATAATAAATCCATCGTGAAGTGTAACTGATTAGCATCAACTCATGGTAAACTTTTAATCTCTAAAGAAATGTAGCCTGCTAATGCTGGAGAAGCATTAAAATGCAACATTGTCCATTGGTCATGCAGGGAATCACCAAAATCCTTTCAGGCATGTATTCAGAGGTTCAAATCAAATGTGTTTTTGTGCTTCTTGCACACCTCCAGCTTCACACACATGCAGGATAAAAGATTGTGCCAGAGGTAAAAGAAAGCATTGAGTTAAATTTATCACCTTCATGGCTACAAACAGTTTCTAGCTGGAAAACTGCAGTGCAAGTAAATTTAATCCAAGATTAACTGAAGAATTAGGGTAAGGAAAGAGGATTAGGTTTTTGCTATAGCAAAATAAAATCAAAATTAGAGATACTCTCATTAATATTTTTATATTAATAATGGATTAAATTATTATTATGTTAATGTGAAAGGGGTCATGCATAGTGACAAACCCACAGAATCATCACCTGACTGTAGTTCCTCTCAGTTCAGCTCATTGTTTTGGTTACATAGTTTTTGCTGTCGTGGTTCATTCTCACCAGTGTCGTTTTCAGGGACAGGCAGCTGTAACGTGAAAACGTTCATAGAAACTCACTTAATGCTACTTTCCCTGCACTATCCTGCGTGCATTTAGCCGCTTATGAGCCAGATGTTTGTTTTTTTTGTGTATGTGTTTTTATTTGGAAAGTAACAGTGACCAAAACAGGTATGAGTAAGTGAATATTGTATTTGGACAGAACTCTGAATGAATGCTAATGTTACTCCGTGTCTGTTGGATGTGTAATAAGATAATATGAATCAAGTTCTATTCCTATTGTAGCCCACAATACAGGCCTACATAAATCTCCTGTTCGTCACATGGCTTTGTTAAATAATCAAACATCACAAATAATGTTGGATCAGCTTTATATGCTTTGGCTGCTGGCTTTGACAAGCTTTCAGCTAAATATAAACTGACACATATATTTGCATAGCTACAGCACGAGCAAGGTCCCATACGTCAGCTTTTATGTTTGTACCACAAGCTTTTCTCATCAATACTGACACTGTAAAAAGAGCTTTCAACAGTGGCTATAGTCATAGGTATCGTTAAATGAATTTAATTGCTCTGGCTACAAGGGGAGGACAAAGCAGATGTAGATGCAGGGTCCATGGGACTGCAAGTGGGGTTTTGAAACCACAGTTGTGCCTGAAAACACATGTGCTTCTTTGTTGTAACATCTTTTAAACCAACGCAGCATACTATGTGTGCCTCGTCAATATCCAGGTAGCAAAATGTGACACAGTGGTAAGGTAATGCAATTATGTGGACCTCACCACTCTTCTTCTCTAGCACTTGCAGATTAAAATGGCCACTTATTGACTAGAGCAGCACTTTGGCTCGGAGGTTCTCTGCTCTAAGTCATTATGTTCTCTGCAATCAAGAACATGACATGGGAGAACATTATGAAACCCTTCGTCATGTCATTATATCTGACAATACAATCCACGCTGATTAAACTTCACGTTTAGGAGAAAGGAAAAGCCTGGCCTACAAAAACCAGAAATCATAATATATGGTTGGACATAAAGAAACAGAGCAGTGGAGTCAAACTGAAGCTCTGCTTTGTAATTGAATCAAAATCGCATTAACTGAACCATTAAGAATGACTGTGGTGTAATCAATCAGTAATTAGCGAGGCCTGTAATTTATCAGCCAAATACTGCATACTAAAGCTAACATTAGTAGAGCACACTACACTTATTAATCATTAACTATATATAGTCTAATCAACCATAGTATAATCATGCAAACCCATTAGCTTTCATTTTGATGGGCTAAATATGTCCTGAATTGCCTATGTGATTCACTACAGTGGATGAATGAGACTTAAAATTATTAGTAATGTATTGTAGGATTCATGGTAAATAAAAACAAATGTATGTGTATTTTTCAATGTTAGAGGATTGTGATGAAGGATATATTTCATTTTTGGACTGCTTTGAGGAAAGAGACATCACAAGATTTATTTTACAAAAAAATTAATTTATTCAATTCATAGTTTGTTAAAGTTCAACTTCACCAAAATACTGTCTCCAAGAGAGTTGTGGGGAAAATAGTATACAATATAACAAAACAAGTTGGAATTCAAAACATGTTTGCTCATTGCACTATAAAACCCAAAAGTTCACTGGTTAAAAAAGCCTTCATGTGGCGACAAAACATAGTAACACCCAGGTCACTCATATGAGGAAAAAGAGGCCTAGCTGCAGTGAAAATAAAAGCCAAAGCAACAAATAAATTACTCCTTTTCCTCCATTTTATTCCAGCTGAGGTCACACATGACCAGTGAAGCAGAATTTGTCAGGTGGTAAGGGCGGTGGAGAGGGTCGCCAAGGGGGATTACAGCTGTGTTTGTAAAATAACACAATGGCAGTAAGAGGGTCTCTCCTCTCCAAAAGCATGAAATGAGAGTGGTCCATGTTGGGATACAATGCAGGAGCCTGTGTAATTCCTCTGCACAGTGAATAAATTAGGTGCACACACCTCACCATAGAAAGAACAAAATTACATGCCCAAGCCCTAATCACAGTTTTACCATCAGTAAGTAAACATATGCATTGATGTGCATGAGTCGCTTTGTGCATGAGGCAGTCAAATGTCCACCTTATTCTTACTGGCATTTAGCTCTATCTCTGCTGTCACGACAAGAGTTCCAATAGGGTCTCAGTTACGATAGAAATAACTATATTGATGGTTGGACGTACAGTACTGAGGTGTCCATTATCTGACACTTTGTGATAGATTTGGACTGTTTCCCACAAGTGGCCTTCAGGTATCTGTCTTTTAAACACAGTGCAAAGTGGTTTCAAGTGTAAAACACCACAGACCATGTACTTCCACAAATCCCTTGCGCTCTGACCTATGGATCACTGGTAGACTTTTCTCCCCACATTAGTGAGGTGACTAGTTGTCCCTGACATGAGGTGCAGTGGTAATGATATAGTGTGCTCATGTTAAAAAAAACAAACAAAAAAAAAAACAAACAAAAAAACTTACAAAAAAACTTGAATTTAGTTTTTCTTGAGAGGTGAATCTGAGCTTCGAAAGGTGTTGTTTCCACAGTAAGCCTAAGGATGTTTTGGGTTTTACTGGTGTACAGCTTCATAGATCGAGGATACAGCGTTGACTATAACTCTACCAAAGATGTTTTCTGATAATAATTTCTGTCTGTAGCAACCAGGAGCACTCCTGTAAAATAAACCCTATCAAGGCATAAAAGTTTGGACATTCTAGCACCTCACAGTCTTCTTATTTCATCTGTTATTGAAGCAGAAAATCAGTGTCTTTGTGGATTCCTAGCACTGAGAAAGAGATGAATAAGCCTCATTTTAGACCATTTAATATGCATCTCATTTAACATAGTACCGTGAAACCAACTGAGCAAACACAGTGTGCTTATTCATTTACAGAGCACATATTAATGACAAGACGTTTGGGGGTTATTTAAGACAAGCAAGCCATTATAAAATAATTTGAGTTCTTGCTGCTATGCTTTTGTGTTGCAAATGCACTTAGTTGTTCTGAATGGTTAAACACATGAGCAAATGTCTGGAGCAAAAGCAAACACCCTTGTTTTGCACCTCTTTTAATTAAGTGGATGGAACAAGGATGCTACACGCATTACCCAAATGGCAGGCTTTACACAAAATGTCAAGTTTCAGACTCTGAAAGTAGTCTGAGCAACATTTATCCAAAGTATGTGATTCTATTAGATCCTATCCTGAGCCTTTAATTAACTCTTCCCCCCTTTCTTGATTCAATCAAAGGCCCACTGCACATTTGTCTTACCCTGAAAAGACAGATTGGTGTTAGTTGTTGAAATCATGTTAATGGGGCCAAGTTGATAATTATCATATTAACTATAATTCTATTAATTAACAGCATTTCATGTTTAATTGTAATATTAATATATTTTGGATGCTTGTGAAAATATGCCCAAATTCTACCAGACATTTAGCTTGAAGCCATGAGGTCCTGACTCCTGGTCCTGCATTATATGTCTTGGGAGTAATAGTGAAGGCTTGTATAATTAATGAGTGATTAATTCTGCATTCATTATGAGTTCATTACACTAGGACTGTTACAACATCAGATTTTCACTACATGATTATCATGGAGAAAATAATTCACAACTACATTTTCGTCACATATCTATCGAAAATTTGGAAAATAATGCAATGAGTTGAATTTATCTTTAATTTTTGGGCGCTTAATGTTTATAACCTATTATACCCCCATTACCCATAAACGTTTGACTTTCCACATTACTGTAATTGATAAGCAACTTCAAAGTTCTTAGTGAAGTTAAGCTGATTTTGGATATATTGATACAGCCACAAAACTAACCCTAATTGCTGTTCACCAACAAAAGAGACTTCAGTGGTCACTTGTGTGTTGAGTCAAGCCTTTGTTCAAGTAAACAGCTGAAGCGGTCATTTCAAGGTAATCTAGCTAATATTTCAATGCCCTGGTCTTAATGACGTCAAATCTTGAAGTCACATTGACATTGAGTATAAATTGCAGACACTACGTCAAATAGAACGTGTTCTCACATTTTATCACGGCTCTTTGGAGGACACAACTTGGATGTCTGGCTTGATGTTCAAAAGTTGTGATTTTATAATGTTTTTGTAGCTGGTGACGCATACTCTATCAGTCATGCATGGCCATACTTGTTCGTGGTTATCTCAGGCCACACACTAGGCCCAAAGCTTCCCAACCATTCATAACAGGACTGCAGACACATCTCTTTATCATGTTGAACAGACACAGTGTGACTGCTGAATATATCCTTTCTCTCACTTTGGTGCTTGACCACTGAGTGTCCTTCCATTTGTCTGTCACATTATTTTCTGAAATAATGTCAAATCCTGTGGTTCTCTTTGGATGAGAAACATGCTTTTCGATAAATGGGTGGTACGCTCCATAAATGTCTACAAGAGCATGGACAGGAAACTGGAGAGAGAGAGGATGACATGCAGCAAACAGCCACATGTTGGAATTGAACCTTGGCAGCTGAAGTAAGGACTGAGCCTTGAGTACACGCTTGACCAGGTGAGCTACCCGGGCACCTTTTTTATGTGGCAAGTATTTCGCTACTGGAGCTGGAAAAACCAACAATTCTTCAGTTCCACCCTAGCTACGCGTCTGAAATGGTTGTTATTTTACACGCGACTAGGTGTTGGGATTGAAGGGATTTCCCCTGTTGTGATTTACAGTGGCTGAGCAGCATGGTATACGCAACAATTTTTCGTTTTTGTTCCTGTAAATTGATTTTGTTCTCATGTTGTAAGGGGTACAGTAGAATAAAGTTTAATCACAGTACCTGCTTGTACTAATCACCTGCACTCTCTCTCCTCCTGCCTCCTGGGTGTGTCCATGAGCCATGGGACGCACACACAGCTGTGGCAAATTGGGGTAATTAGTGGACTAGTCTACATTTTCTACTGCAGGTGTTTCCAGTCAGGAGTTCCAGAGCGAGTGAAGTGTAGGGTACATGACTTTCTCCTGTGGGGTATTGTAATACTGAGCAAAATTCCTATCGAATCGTGGAACACTTTTGTGCTTGTGATTCTGTGAATTTGGGGATATTGGCAATATTTTAGCCAGCTGTGTCAAGTTTCCTCAGCCTAGCCACTTTGGGACACTTTTCTGTCATGAAAAACAAAAACTGAACATGACGTGATGTGGCGTCACATGCGGTTGTGGCGGCCGCTTACCATCCCCTGCAGTTACAAAGTGACAGATTTCAGCTTTGAATGCTAAAGCTACCACTTGCATTTCAACACCTTTGTAGACTAGATGATAGCAAAAAAACAAGGCTGATGCCCTCCACGTGTCTATATTCAAACTCAGCTGTCTGCGATTCGGTCAGCCCGCCCTTGAAGATCAGTCACAGCTTTGTCTTGGGGCACCACTTCAAATTCTTTAAGCGTTTTGGATGCTGTTGAGATGTAGGCTGCAGTTGATGCCACACTCTTCAAATCTCTTCTAACAAATTAATATATCAGCGTTGCAACCTGTTCAATAATCAGTAAATGTTTTCAAGAACATGAGGCAGGATTCTTTTGCTTTCTTGTCATAGACTCAGTGTGAGTAGTCACAGCACAACAAACAGCTCACATTATGAGAGAGAGTTTACAGAGTGCTTCAAACTTCAAACTGCTTTTTACGAGGTCAAGAATGAACCTAAAAACTCAAAGAGTATCGACATCATCCAATGAATTTAGCTGTTTTGCCCCCAAAGTTTTCAGTAAAAGAACAGGTGTGGATTAGGTCTTCCCTGACTGTCATCATCTTTTTGGGCTTGCCATCATAACATGACATTTTCTGACACCTAATTTACTGACACCCAGTACAAATGTTGGAGACACTTTCCACTCATTAGGAATTTATTTCCACTCGGATAGCAAATAACTTATTTTGGTTAGTAAGCTTATAGACATTTTTTTTAGCTGACCAAATTGCTAACTACATGACTTGTTAGCCTAGCGATAAGGATACAAACAACCAAAAATATATTACTCTGAAAAAACTGGCTCATCCTTATACAAGAAAAGGCTCCTGTAAATGCGGTAAATGTCTAGTCTTCAAATTCTTCACATTAAATGTCAGTTTATTTGGCTCAATAGAGTAGTGATGAAAGAACCCACCTGAGACATTTTGGGCAAAATTGTTTAATTCCAAAACACTGTATTTGTATTTGAGAAAATGTGTTAACTGGTGTTGACAAATATTTTTAAGAACTTCTCTTGCAATTTTCAGATGCTCAGCACAGGAAAAGCTGCACTTTTAACATCAAAGTGTTGTTGGTACGTGTTAGCTAGTTAGAAAGATTTATATTTACATAAAACATTTGAAGATTTGGCCAAAGTTTCTTTCTCTTATTAGCAAGTAATGCTTTATTTTTCTAAGGCAGGAATAATTGCTGGGAAAAAACAGCATGGGGTTTTCACAGTGGGAAGCAGAAAACAGTGTATAATAAATATATAATAGCTGTAGTGGCTAAATACGTATCTTCTGCTCAGCAATCATTTCAGCAATTATTTACCATAATTACAAAAGTGACAGAAAATGATTATTTCATGATTTGGTTGTGCTCAGTTGCAATAACAATAATCTTGAATAAAAGATAAAAAAGTGATCTTCACATACAGTAGGTCACATAATGTTTGATTCCAAATGTCATCAAATGACAGAAAACAACTTCTAACTTTAGACAGTGAAATTCTACATTAGCAGCATGAGTGAAATGAAAAACTTTCACAAAGCATTGTCTCCCTCCTTTGTGGTAAGATTCAGAAAATCCCTGGTAGACCCAGCTTCATGGTAGCTTTGTCATGACGCTGTTTGTAGCCAGCAGCTTGATCAAGCGAAACAGGCCAGCGGCTATGCCTACAACTTCCTTTGTCCTCGCTGTCATGTCCAAGATATGGGTCATGCAGAGTGCAGTGGCTGTCCTGGTGTGTGTTTGTGGAAACCATTTACTGTATGACTATCTGCTTTTTCTCTGCTGGGCTGAAACCTCACTTCATTGTTCAGATTGACAGCTAAACCCCAGTAGCTTTTATTCTTTGGTTTAAAGCACAGGTGGACCATAACTGGGGCCAAACGCACACTGACTCACCCGCTGGCCCTTGTCTTTCTCATATCTCTCTTTTAATGCGGTAACTGCTACGGTGCTACAGTCCCTGGGGCAAAATGAGAAACCTTACTTCCTCCATAAACAGCAACTGTTAGCAGTTAATAACCATGAGGGAGTAGCCATAAGAAAGTCAGAGCTAAGGAAGACTAACCAAGGGCTCATACCCTATATAGAAGGGAAAACATCATTGTATAAGCCGCTTAGAGCAGTTAGCAAATGGCTAATAGAAGAAAAAGATTATGGTAGCTGGAAATGACCTGCAGGTAACAGGAAAACAAGCATATGCCATCAGAGGAGGTGATTTATACTGAAACTGATGGGAGCTGACAACTCTATCCATATTCATATTGGTGCATGTAGCAAATGGAAGGCATTAATCATCACAACCAAGCAGTCTCTGGCTTCTAATTACATGTTGAATGTACACACACTGTTGTCTACCTCTGTAAGAATCCAGCTTCCCTGTGGCCTTCAAAAGTACAGAAGGATGGGAGGGGTGGAGAGGTACACACAGCTGGTGAAACCTTTTTATATACAGAAAATGCACATGCACATGCACGCACACAAACACACACACACACACACACACACACACAGACTGTAGTGCTTCATTATGTCATGCAATTACCATCCTATTTACGTTGCATTAAAAAATTCAATCCCACTTCTCTAATCACTACATTTCCTTACCTTGACTACATTACATGGAGAAGAGATAGGCAAACAACTTGCTTTGATCGTGGTGTTTTTACCCCCTGCATGTGCACACAAGTATTCAGCTTACATCACACTTCATAACGACTGAATAAATTGTCATGCATGAGCTATGATACCTTAAAGAAACCACAGGAAATGCAAGAAAGAGAGATGTGTGCATATAGCCTTGGTCCTGTTTGCATGAATCTAGATGTGCTGCATTTACAATTATGTTAGCGCTTTACAGTGCAAAACAGACGTAGTGCTTATGTGACGAGGAGCTGACTACTGTACGAGGATGAAGCCACAGTCCATCTCAAGCCCCTAAGCAGACACATCAAAGCAATCTTATTCTGTCAGTATCGTCCCTTTTCTCTATCAGAAACCCTGCTAGCTCTGTTTCACAGGGACTGACAGGAGGCAATCCGTGCAGATATCAGATCTTAGATGTGAAAAAAGGTGGCTTGAATACAGAGAGGCTTGGAGAGACATCTGGAAGATGGGTAGGTCTGAGGATGCACTACGCTACATTTATTTCCCTTGGGGGGGAAAGGTCAGTTCCTCAGGTTTATCAGAGAGATTTCCATTTAAACTGTCACTGTTGGGAACCTTGTGTTTGTTTGATTTAGCTCTGGGGAGAGCCAAAAGGAGGTAAATGCTGCACACAGTTATACATATTTTTCCCCTCACAGTTTAATGCTAATGGACAGTTGGAAGGAACTGTCTTGGTTGAGTCACCATTGATTCAAATGTCACTGATGTCTGTAGGTTTTAGTTAAGAGTATACATTTGATATAGCATGTGTAGCATAATCATCATCAACAGAATAAACAAGAGGGCTCATTCCTGGAGTGATGCGCTTCCATCTCTCTTGCTTGTTAAAGTCAAGAATTAGGAAGCTGTTGACAATGATAATCAGCTTTTCCTCATTTTTGTTTAAGAAAGTTGAGTGGAGGAGAGATCAGCGGAGTGGTTCTCTTTTATGAGTATATATCGCTCAGCTAGTTGCACTAGCATGTGCCTGGTATCAATAATGTTTGACAGTTCTTATACAATGTAATCTAAGCATACAGTTTAACCACAAAGCTCTTTTGAATCTTTAATATCGAACATGTATCTATTAGAAGCTGTAATTTAGACCCTCTTATTCCCTAAGTTATAAATGTAAGAAGATTTTCTGAGATGAGCTCAAAAAAAAGAATATTTGCCAGATAATGTGTGTGGGCTGAACAATTCATTCTGTCGTGACATTTTGACAGCAGTTGCAGCAATTAGTTGGAGTTGGAGATACAGTAGGACCGTTTTCTTCACTTTTAAAATCACAATGTGTTCACAAACCCAGCAGATAAAATAATTAACTCACAAAGAGAAGCATATTGTATTTCACAAAAATATGAATGTGAAGTCACTAGATGAGGCTGTATTAGACTCACAAGATTAGTTAAGACTGCATGGGAAAAGCCTGTGGTGGTAGTTGGAGTTCAGTGTTGTAGAAACAGCCCATGATGAACATAAATCTGTCATCAAGCCATAGCTCATTGTGCCCTCGTCATTACTGTGGCACAAGCCTAGAAACATAATTTCTTCTGGGTACTCCAGAGATGTCAAGCCTTGCTCCCACAAGATTAAAGATTGCATTACAAATTAGTGCGCATGAGCGATGGCACAGAGTTGCGATTTACACAAGGTTAGCATGGATTAATCTATATCATTAAACCCGGGATTTGCATTGAGACAGCTAAATATACTTTAACAAGTAGATTCTGCCATTACAATTGGCTCATGGCTGAGTTAATTATTCTTTACTACAAAACAAAAGATCAAAGATAACACTGAGGAGAATAGAAATAGTTCAAAGATAGGGATGGGATTTACAGCAAGCCCAGTAAACACCATTATATCTAATGGGAATAAGTCCTCTGCCACAATTTAAAGCATGCTTAATTTGCCAACTATCTTTGATCATCTAATACTTCAGTTGTATGACCTATCCAAACCTTCCAAACAATGGTAAGTTTTCTGAGGCAATGTAATATACAATATGTTGCATTTTAAAAGACATCTCTGGTGATTTATTCCTCCTATTGTCATCCCTATAACAAACCTAACAATGAATTGATCCTATTGATGAGTATTGCATGTGTAGCCAAAGCCTGAAATAGTATTCCTCTGTGGTGTAGACCTCCATTGTTGTCCAGAAACTATTGAAAACTGGTTCTGTATTGAATTGTTCGATACAGTGGTCTCAGTAAGGTACGCGCTATGAATCGAACAATACGCAATTTTATATTTATTTTATCAACTTGACTGTCGGCAGCATTATCTTGATCATCATTAACTGTAGACAGTATATTAACAGTTGCTCATCAACCTCCTCCTGCATAATGACATATTGCTCTACAGATGGAGGTCATATGCAAAAATGAACTGTCTGAAAAATTCAGGAGTAATATCAAATCCATCTATCTTATTTTTTATCTACTATAGATTGAATATGCATGTGTGCCCTGTAGGGTTTTCCAATGATATCATAAACCCAATGGAACAATTTCTAGTAATCTGCCTTGCAAAGGGGACCTCTGTGGTGAATGCTTAATCTGAACACAATTTTCATTTCACCTCGTCTTACTAAGCTCTGGCTTATTGTTAACACAAAGAGTATTCTGGTGTTTTACCAAATTTAACATTCTTTTTGTGTCCATTTTGGCCACTGTGGGTTTTTGTGGGTATCTTCTCCATCCATCACAATTGTGATCCATGTCTCCACTTTGCATTGGATCTAGATGTGGTTTACTAGTCAATGTTAGCTGGCCTCCATAAGAAGGTTTCCATACCTAGAGGTGTCACTGTGTTGGAGTGGCAGTGGTCATGTCATTGAAGATAAATGTCCAAGAGTAAATTGCAGTGTGCTCCAAATCCCATTCCCCAATGAACCTATTGATCAAAAAGGGGACAGAAGTAGCCATGGGCCATCATATACTGTAGTGTGAAGAAAAGGCCTTCACAGGTCATTAAAGGGAAAAAAATGACATGTCATTGTATTACCATGTAGCATGCTGTGGTGGGACGTATTTTGATCAAAGGCCTGTCACTGGGATGAGTCGATTCGTAAGTCAGTTGTGTTGATTGTCTAAAAGCCCTGCATTCAATCTCAAAGAGAGAGCTCGTCTATGAGAGCAATACCTAAGGCTCAAGTGGACGTCAGGGGCAATTTGATAAGCAGGAAATTAGAACTATGTGTTTCAACAGGCGGAGAGAGCAGTTTTGTTCCATTTCCCATTATGCTAATGGCACTAGAAAGTTAGTATGTTCATGCATGGATGTCTAATGGCCCTGATATCCCCCCAGTGCTTCCTTGTCGGAAACCAGGGAACAGCCATACTGCAATATGATGTGCTTTTCCGATCACCAGCTTCTTAATGAAAAAGCAATTAACAGAATATGTTTGCACTCCATGGGCAGAATCCCATCCCATCTAATTAGAGATCATTTTGATCAGTTACTTCCAAATTTGAGGCCCAATGAGGTTTAGAAACAGAAGATCACTTCAGATCACAAAAAGGGCTTCTTGTTGTTTCTAAGTGAAAACCAAGTGATCAACCAATCTTATATATGGAATATATTACGTTAAAAAAAAACAAGGATTTAACATTCAATAATAATTCAATAATTCAATTCATTCATAATTGTGGTATAAACTGAGGCTTTATGTTGCAAAACAAAGAGGAAGTAGGGAGCAGATGTAAAGAAATGTTGGTCTATTGCTGACCCTTCCTCCCCATACCCCCCTCCCCAGTCCATTTATGTCCTCATACATTTGAGGCTTATGTGCAGTATACAGACTGACAGCTCCAGCTTCTTTTCTTTCCCTGTGTATGGTTATACAGTATATTCCCTGTAACTAAATGATGCAGTACACTGAACGGATACCATTTCTCTACTTATGCCACCTCTCATTCCATGCCTTAGCTGTCACTGAAATTCAATCTAAAGATATTATTTACAGGATTGTATATTTTTCATACCTTATGGCCTGGTTGCACAGCAGACATGTTGACTTTTTTTTTTTTTTTGTCAAAACCAGAAAAACACAGGTGGACTTCACTGTAACAACAGCTCAGTTCTATTAAGGGTCCCAGTAACAATGACAGAAAACCAGTATGAACAATATTGTCAATACACTGAGTTTTCAAAACAGTCTTACAGGATCCATTTACTCACCCTATGACTGGAGCTCAACATGTATCAACCTCTAGCTGCAACAGGAATTACAGTTTACATGGTTTGTATCCAGTGCCAGCATTCAATGCCAGTGCCCTTTACGTTGTGAGCCAGAAAATAAGGATGTTGAAGTCCAAATCAAACAAAACAGATTGTCCATGCACTCTAGAATGAAAGAAAGTAATATTTTCTTAAGACATAAGACATAGCAGCCAGCTAATATTACTTACTAGTCCAACTATCTTTCAGCCTTTTATTTCATAAGGCTCTCGCCAATGACTAAATGTCCAGTGGCCACCAGCTTGGTCACTCTCTCCTAAGCCAGGCTCCATTTCTAGCATAACACTGGGTCAGCATTCCAAACTGGTTCCCCTCGCCCCAGGTCTGTAAACCTCCTCTTTCTAGCAGTCCAAAACCTCCTTGCTAGCAGTGTAAATATCAACACTACCCCAGTGCTTTGAGCTCCCAGCCCGGGCAGCCAGGCTGACCTATAGTTTAGTGGCTAACTTGCTTTAGACGCAAGTAAAGGTTTCTGTCATTCAGGAAACTCAGGAAACAGCCAAGAGTTTTCCTACCTTTCACCATATAGTAGTTGCCATGCCATTAAAAAACCTTGTCATTGCATGTAAAAATGTAGTCATCCTCTTTTTGTCTTGATAAGAGTGAACACATGTATAATGTGTCTGGACCCACCATGGGCCCAGATTAACACCCATTATAAACAATGTTGGTCACTATGATTGTTGGACCAAGCTGGGTATGGCTGAAGGAGTACTTTTCTGGGAGAAAAATTGGAAAACAAGGCAACCATGACCAACACTGGCCCATGCATCCATTTTTGCAGATAATAACTACATGCTGTCTTCCTGAACTGCTGGTCATGTATACACATACTTTGATTAAAATTAACGGCTGACTGAAATTTCTTGTGTAAGGCCAGGTGGGGTGGAACGGTAATAGTAGTTCTTCAGATGGGTTGCACATACAGTGGCTTCCCGTGGTTGTTCTGCTGTTTGTTATGGCAGTGATTTCCTCTCATGGCTGTAGACTTAAAATCACATTTTAATGTCTGTTTAGGTTTCTCCTCAGAGAGATGAAATAAAAAGTTAATTAAACTGCTGGCATTCTGACGACACTAAATCATTTCTAAGCAGCTGTTTGAATTACACATTTGTATAAGGACATTTCAGTTTTGATTCGTCTTTGCTTTCAACGTCAAATAAAGTCACTAACAAAAGAATGGCAGCCAAACCTTTGTAAGGGAAGAAAAGAGTTGTTACATATTCTCGACAGCAGTTTGGCACGGATGCTAAAATGAAAGGGATGTAGAGGGAAGCAAAAGGTCAGGCTCATTAAATGTCAGCAAAAGACCATCTTAATAATTGAATCGTTCAGACAAAGAACCACATAATTTAGCTTTGAAGGGTTCTGAGGAGCCACTTGTAGCTCTAGTTTGATAGTCACTGGAAACAGTATATATAATCTTTAGAGTACATTAACCTCAACAGTATATTGTTTGCCAGTAAAAACATCGATTTTTGGTAGCATCATTTTTTTTTACTTGCTTTTCTAACATTGTAAACAGTCTTGAGCTGTTTCTTCGTTTAGCCTCCCCAAGATATATTATTAAAGCACTGAGACCATACACAGTAAGGAGTCCAATTAGAAATGCATGAAGGATGGTGAAGAGGTGATGTAGGCCCTGAGGGAACGCAGAGATCCACAGCTCAGGGTGAGAAGTTCAGCTGTAAACCTCACCACAAAAGAGTTTACATAAACTATGATTATTCTCTGAATTGAATTATGCAAGAAAAATAGTTCTTGTTCCAATAAGAAATGCTGAATTTCTGAAAAATAAAAACCTCTGATATGTATACTCGGATGTATCAGATAATAACATACATTTGTGTCTGCAACTGCAATTACTCTTGGAAAATATCCCAAATAAGACAACTTTAAGAAGTGTCATAGAAATGACAGGACTTTTTACAGCTGAAGAATATCAACACTGTTTATTGGCATCAATACAACAGCACACACAGCTCCACAAATCCAGGCTGCACTTCACAGAAATTGTGTTGGAATGTGTTGGTAATGGTTTTGACTTCAAGAAAATACAGTGTAGGGGTAAGAAATGAACCTTGTATTATGTGCTAGACTTCCTACGTTTAGCTAACCCCTTTTTGATTAGCTGGCTGTGTCAGAATGCGTTTACAAATCTCTGCAAGGACATTCAATTATATAGAGCCATTCTTTTTCTATCAATATTTGTTGAAAACTACAGAGTTCATTGTCACAATCATTTGTCTCTGAAAAGCTTGTGACCACCTGTCAGACAAAATCACTCGAGACCTAACGGGATATTTTATTGTTTTGTTTAGATCCGTAAAACAAGCACAACCCAAGACAGACAGTTTGTTATCAATGGTTTCCTGCAAGTCTCTCCATAAATCCATCTCCCTGTGTACCTGTGTATATCCTGTTTATGTGTGTGTGTGTGTGTGTGAGAGAGAGAGAGAGAGAGAGAGAAGGATGAAAGCTCTACCAATATACTGCAAAATCAGCAACACTACAGAGTGGACTTTAGCCAGAAGCATTAGAGTGGAGTCAGGGGAACAGTGAGAGTTGAGCTTTATAATGTAAGAAAGACTAAGATATGTGCACAGCTGCACTGAGAAAAGTCACCAAAGGTGCTGTGTGCTTGTATTCGTTTTAGCTATACACCACTAGTGCCATGGCTCCAGCAATCCCAAAAAAAAAATGTGGATGGTTAACACTGAAACTTGGTACTTTACTTTTAAAAAACAAAATATTCCATGTTGAGGTTTCAAATCAGAAAAAAATGAGATACTAAAGAATTAGACCAAAGGTAGCCTACTGTAATTGAATCAGTACAGCAATAAGAAAACTGGATTTACAAAAGTAAACTGTCGATTCACACTGAACTGACAATAATGAGTCTCAAAGGGTCACTGAAGCTCAGCTCAGTGCATTACTTCCTTATTAGAAGCTTATTTAAAGACCACTGCATTCTATGCTACATAATTTCACTGCAAATCACCACTTGATGTGCTATTAACATTATAACAGTGGAAGTATAGGTCTACTTTAGTAATGAACCAGGAACAACCAGAAACAGACTGATCATACTACTGATCTGGAGCCAGTCAGAATCAGCGCTTAACATTGTGGCGGTATGAACGGCGATGTGTTCACCTGCTCCAGTATGTGGTGAAGCGCCAATGCGTCGTAGCTCAGGAAAAGTGAACAAATATGTCAGGGACGGAACGGAACAATTAGAATCAGCAAAATGATTCATAATTTACACCTCTGTACATGTGTAAAAGAAAAAGAAGTCAAATTTATAACAATTAGCCCAACAGTGAAGCAGAGCATTAGCCTTTGATAGCTACTATTAAAGCGTTGTCTTGCTAACATTAAACTGATCATTGAAAAAACTAATCCAATGACTTAAATTACAAACGAAAGTCACAAAACGACCATAAAAATGGTATGTTAATGTTTAAGTAAAAAAAAATTCAGAGTAACACAGTAAATGTGAAAATGTGCAATCTGTCTTTATTTGCCACAAACAGTACTGACTGATCTTAAAACCATGGACTTCACTGCTGTCATTTTATTTTTTAGAGCCTTTTCCTCTTCCTAAATTCTACAAGGGCGATCATCAAGTCAAGTTTCTTTTACTAGCAAACCTCAGCTAATTTACTGATGATTATTAATATGGTCATTGTAGAAGTTTATTTGATGATCGCCCTTGTAGAATTTTCGCCCAGAAAACAGCCTATGTTTCATTTCCGTGACAAAGACGGAACATTAACTAAGTAGTGTTGGTGTCTAACTCAAACTCATCAATAGTGGCGCCACATCAGAAATCACAAATTAGAAGTGGTCTTGACGTATCTTGCATCACAACACTTAAAACTTACCTACTCCTTATTGATTTATACAGATGGCTGTATTAATTCATATTCAGACATTGAAGGACGGACGCTGTCAGTTCAGAGCATTGAGAATTGACAATGTGCTTGACAAATCACCAGCGAGCAAGGACACTTCAAATTTGGACGTGTCAGTAAGCAATCTGTGTGAGAGCAAATAAGGAGTAGCCAAAATTATCTTTGGAGTAAACCCTCTTAAAAGTATTGTTGCTAGAATATTATGTGGAGAAAAACTCAACTTAAGGAACAGTACAGGGAAGCTGAGGACTTGGCTCAGACAATAGGAGCAGAACCACTGATTATATCCATAACGCATTGCCTGTGCACCTGGGGCTAATATTGTGCAATTAGCTGTTGGGCCCCTATACCCAATCTTGGTATATTTTACTGTAATATCCAATAGCATATTTAACCATAGATTCATAATTATAACACAGTGAGGTTGTCAAAATGATGGTCATCACTATAGCTTAATTTCCAAACAGTTCCTAATTGTTGCCTCACTATTACAAGTACAAGATCTCTGAGGATCAGCTTTACTCTAAAACCCAAAAAATATCCTCCACAGAGTCCTCGATCCTGTAACCTCCTGACGATGCGGTTTATGTGACTCTAAATACAGCTAAGAGGGCGTAAGATTGGTGGATCAGTGACTGGCTACACACACTCATGAGAACACATGGCATCAACAAAGCTGTGCCTCAGACGGGATTGAACCCACCATCTGTACTCCAGAGTTTCAGATCATGACAGATCGTGAACTGTTAACAATTGTATTAAAAGCATGCGGTGTAATCAGCTGTGCTACAGCAGGGGCCAGTAGGAAATCAAATCCATTGTGAACCAGGCTTTCCTGATGTAAAGTGTGCTTTCCTTGTTTCTCTCTGCTTTTTCTACAAGATTTTCTCTGTCTCCGTTCCTCTCTTTACTTTCACTCGGGTCTGTTGGTTATTCCTGTCAGTGGCTGGCTGAGCCTCACTGGAGCTTGTATCAACTCTTTCTTCTCCCCGGTGTGACATTCATAGCATTACAATTGAGCTATCAATCTGTCAAGCCTTACCCCTGCTAAGCCATGAGCAATGGGACGCACAGGAGAGGGACAACTTTACCTCTTAGGTCCTAACTACAGAGAAGCAAAACAGACTAACAACCACAATAAGTCTCAGACATGATGTGAAATAGATAAGCTTTTAGTTGCCAGCTGAGGCAAGTCGTTTAGTCATCATTTTTCACCTTCATTTCCCCATCCACCGCTGGGTATTTTTTGCTGATGACTGACTTGGTTATAGCTGTTGGCTTCTCATTCTGTTGGATTCTCATTATTTTTTTTCTCCAGCCACCCCCACTGCTACCTCTCATACATACCCACACTCCTGCTCTGCTGTTTCCCAAATCTTCTCTCTTTTCTTTCTCTTTGTATTTGTTTCCACTCTCTCTCCCTCCCTGGGTAATATCAGACTGAGCTCCTGTAAGGAGGAGATAAAGCCCCCCGGCAGGGCAGGACCACAGCTGTCGCCTTCTGACTTCCTGGACAAGCTCATGGGGAAGACGTCAGGATATGATGCCCGCATCAGACCCAACTTCAAAGGTACAGTGTGTGCCAAGGCAGACCATCACAGTAGCCCTCAAGAAAATCCAGTAGAAAAGACAAACACTCGAAAACAAAACAAAGACCAGTGGATGTGTGCTGTGAAAGTAAAACAGTGGACCATTCTCATGTGTATGTGCTGTATGTTGTTCTGTCAGAATATCTAGTATGATTTCTGATGGACTTTAAAATTGGAATTCCAGGAAAGTTCTGGAGTTATAAAAGGAGTCTTTTTTTCCTCTAAGCAGATTAACAGACATTGATGCACAATGGATATCAAAGATAATGATATCCTCGGAAAGTGCAAGTCAGACTGAATCCATAATTATCTGTATCATGTCTCTGCGTTTATATTTAAAGTACCATAATTGCCTCCATGAGCTGTGTGCCACAGCTGCTGCTGCTGCTCCACCAAATGCTGACTATGTTGACAAGCGTGCAAAATCAATGAGCCAAACTACAAAACTAATTTCCTGTTGTTTGTAGAACAGCGGCATGCACCTGTCCCTTTCACCTCACACAGTATCTTCGCTTCACAGTTTGTAGGCAACAGAAGCACTTTGGTTAAGTTTAGAAAAACATGTTGAATTGGGGGTGTCAAACACATTTTAGTTGATGGGCGACATACAGCTCATTTTAGTCTCAAGTCTGGTAAAACCATTGCGTAATAACCTATAAATAACAACTTCTCCAAACTGTCCCCTTTCTTTCAGTGGAAAGAAGTACAAGTACATTCTGGAAACTTTCACAATTAATGAACCATCCATTTACAAACCAGATGATGAACAGCCTGGGATGTCTTAAGAAAAATAAGTGCAATTTCAGCAGTTTTTCCACATTGAGTCAGTCTGCTGTCATTACAATTTACAGATTACTGTGGATCTACAAATGCACAAAATGTTTAGTCACATGTATTTTGGAACTGAACAACAATTTAGTATTTTACTTATTTCCTTGTCCAATGGACAAATCAGAAATAACTTTGAATAAACTTCTCTGCAGTTTTCACACTTTCCAAAGTGGGCTGGTTCTGGGTGTGTTTTACACACCTGTATTAAATGTTAATAGGTACGCACACCCCATGTTGTACTTCATGTCACTATTTACTTTTTCACTATTAAACCAAGACCACAATCTTCCCTAACCTTAAGCTTTAAATGCCTAAACAGAACCATTAAAAACATTGTTCTTGCTGTGTTTGCTAATGAGCATGTTGTATTGTGAGAGCTACTTCCAGAATATTGTACAGGAAAGAAATTAAATATCATTCAAATTTTGCAAATACATTTGCAGAAATAATTCATTGTCTTGTTCAAAACATAATTCAGGTGACATTTCTCACTAAATGTATTTGCTGTTGCAAGGTATATGAACATAAACCTCATTTCAAAAGTCAGGGTTGCACACTGGCAATTTCCTCAAACACCAAAATGTGTTTTAACAATGCCAGCTTTTCTGTCATTTGCCTAGATTTTTTTTCTTAAAACCTTTTTGAAGTTGGTTTCAGTAAATTAGATCTTTTTTTCTTTTTGCTGTAATTACAGTTGAAGTGACAGGCCTGAAAAAACACATTTTCTCCTAGTGCCTTTAACAGACTTGTAGCAGCAATACAATGGCTGGATTAGGATAAAAAGTAATGAAGAACCTGCTGTAAATCTTAAGAAGGCCACATGAGACATATGTATATCTCCTAGTATAGTTGGTATTTTTAATGTGTGAGCAGTGTGATTTCATGAATCTCATCTAAAGTGTCAATTCTCTGTTTTTTTCACCCTCAGGCCCACCTGTGAATGTCACCTGTAATATTTTCATCAACAGCTTTGGGTCTATCACGGAAACTACAATGG
Organism: Sciaenops ocellatus; assembly: GCA_033000465.1. Classification (NCBI taxonomy): domain Eukaryota; kingdom Metazoa; phylum Chordata; class Actinopteri; family Sciaenidae; genus Sciaenops; species Sciaenops ocellatus. The sequence goes on along the minus strand of CP136866.1, from coordinate 11,149,138 downwards.
TAAGAAGAGCTTTTCAAATGTTTCAACTGTGTCTCAGAGGCCAATCTATTCAATTCAAAACAACATCATTATTATAATGTGTAGAGATCTCACTGTAGTTTGCTTCTAGACATAATTATGGAGTACAGCTTAGTTGCATCGCTGCATGATTTACAGAGAAATCTTGAAACACTCCATCCTCTTTCTTTCCTACCAACTTCCAATCCACCCACTGCCGAAGCAGTCCCCTCATTTCTGTGTTTCCTGGAGCATAACAGTGCAACCTTCAGAGACCAATGGGTCACTGACATGCTGATAATGAACTGTCCACTCTGCAATTAAAATGAAAAATTGAGAAAGTAGATGAAAATGGGGATGAGAGAGAGAGAGGACGAGGGGTTCAGGGAGAAATTTCTGTCCTCAAGTCCGCATTTACATCATTACAGCTGCTGGGTCAGCACAATACAGTAGTGAACTGTTTAAGGGTGTTTGAGTGAGGGCCAGAGGGTCAGACCTCGAGTCGGGTCAGCCCTCAGAACGACAACACTAATGATGTCATTGTATACACTGGTGGAGCTTATTTATTCTGATAAATGAAGTGAACAAGCACAGGAAATCGACAGCGCCCAAAAATGATTTCTGAATAAATTGCACAGCTTAAAATTCTAATTTAATTACTCATGTTTGCTGCCTGCAGGCTGTCGTGATTGTGTTCAGTACTTGTCCTTGGCCTGGCTTACATTGCCAACCCGCTGTTAACCAGCAGCACATGGCTGCAATGGTTGAGCAAACAATACACCATCTTATTCAATCAGTTACTTTTGGAAAATGAGTATGCTAAAGCAGGGGTGTTCCAACAAGAGTGATGCCTTTTATTATCCTAAACCCCTGAGGTTATACTACAAATATGGGTCATCTTTTGTAACTCCAGTGCTTACATCTGTCATTTTGATTGGGAGACATTACTTTTATTTACAGAAATATTTTTCAAAGACACCATTTATTGTCTGAAAATTTTCAATTTTACCAGTCATACCATTTTACCAAATTTTCCAAGACCAGTTGTTCGCTGTGGACACCGAACCCCACATCATGATGCTGCCACGCTAAAGAAAAAATAAAAATAAAAATAAATCAACGTGCTGATATAATCAATGCTATGTAATCTATAATTCATGTTGACCGTTGTCTACTGCAGGCAACATGCTGACTATGCATAAGTATCTCATAAAACTTCAAAAACCTGAACTATCCCTTTAAATTCATTATCAGTTCGAACAGACTCCAATAGTGACCAGTAATAGAACTTCTCAGGTCACTACTGCAGAATGGTCCACTTCCAAGCTCTCTGTCTATACTATACCCTACACTGATAATTTATTTTCCATTAACTATCCTGGATTTTTCCACAGGACTACAGGCTCAATGTATTTCTACGGCAAAACTGGAATGACCCTCGCCTGGCGTACAGCGAATACCCAGATGACTCCCTTGATCTGGATCCATCCATGTTGGACTCTATCTGGAAACCTGATTTATTCTTTGCAAACGAGAAAGGAGCCAATTTCCACGAAGTCACCACTGATAACAAGCTGCTACGGATTTTCCAAGATGGCAGCGTTCTGTACAGCATCAGGTAACTAAAGATAATATTGACTAAACCTTAAAGATTGGAGTTATTGGGCACTGCTATGGCTAGTTGAAGAATGACAGGGGTTTAATCCAGATGTAGCTGTATGTGTAAAATCTCTCTTTCATATAATCAGATTGTTGTGTTACTTTGAGAGGCTACTGGTAAAAAGGTTAATTTAGAGACAATATACATTTTTGTATATTTAAAAATTACTTAAAAATTCACTGTGAAAATGACTGCATTTTTAATTAGAAGCTGATTGGAAATACAAATTGTCATTTTGTGTTATGTCTTCATATGATTGACATGAAAGAAATGACCACATTACACACACCGGATTACTATTTGGTTGCATTTCTGCTAAATAAAGTAAAGTTGTTCTGGTCCAAGCAGGCAGATGGCAAACAAATCCAACTCATACATGACCTCTTGACCACAATTGCAGCAGAATTCCAATCACACACCCCTACCATACCTTTCCGCCCACTTAGGTGCAGCACAGGTCACAGAAATAATGAACAGGTATTGCAGGGATGAAAAAAATAAAGCATGAAGTGTCTGTTTGCTTAATAACACTTTCACACTGGAGGGTAAATTTGCAGATGGCTTATTAAACCATAACCTGGGAGGAGACAAAGACGTTATTGTTCTCCGCTTGCATGTCACATTTGTTCTATGTTAAACCTGCTTAATCTTGCAAATGTAAACAAATGTAGATTAAAGGTGTGCAATAATTTTGTTGAGCAACCAAGCCTATGCACATTTCAGGGATGAAACATATTTTTTCAGTTCTAAACAGGTCATTCTGCCTATAAAACACTAATTTATCCCCACTGATATATTGTTTTAAAGTTTTAAGTTTTTGATTGTAATTATTTTTTCAAGCACATATTTAGATGCGTAGTAAGATTTAATGATCTTCCTGTTTGCTTTACTGAAAGTGGGAACAATTTTTGGATAATGGAGAGACTCCTCTGTTGTACTCAGACTCATGGTATTGCAAATACAGATAATCACCACCTCATTTCCACTGATTTACTGAGTCCTCTGGATTTGTTTACCAACTATGTTTTGTAATTATGGATCAAACATCTTGTCTGCTCTAAATACCCGACACAATTTAGGCAATGTTAGGAGAGTCAGTCACTTGGGTATTTGATCTTCAGTTGGTGAGAACGATATTGTGTCATCATAACACAGTAGCAAATCGGTGCCTGTGTCTATACTGCTGGTGCCTCTTGTCTCACCTCAGGGTGATGCATTACAGCAGGTAATTACACAGCTTTCCTCCAGACAGACTCCCAAATAGCTCCCTCTCTCTTCTTTGAGGATTCTTGAAGGCTTAATGCATCAACACCACAGCAAATAAAAGTAGGGATGCCTGCACCAATTACTTTGCCATTACTGTGGTGCGACGAGTAATCAAATTGCAGAGTAACTCAATGTGTTTTCCAATCCACTGTTAAAGGGAGGCTGTTTATGTTTTTTTCCAGTTTTTTCTTTCCAGTCACGTTACATTGTACACATACAATCCTCATGTTCATAATTTACAAAACAAAGCAGCTTGTCACAGATTAATTTCACTGTTTTTTCAATCTGTTAACCTATCAGTTCTCCTTGTGTTCTGGTGTTTTTCCTTGAGCCCTTTTGTGCTTTTTGACATCCCCTATCACTCCTCTCCTCTTTTCCGATCTGTTTTTCTATCTCAGGCTGACTCTTACCCTGTCCTGCCCTATGGACTTGAAGAATTTCCCAATGGACATTCAGACCTGTACCATGCAGCTTGAAAGCTGTGAGTCTTTTTCTCTTCTGCCTCTTCCTTTTGTCTCACTTTACCTTTTTTATCTCCACCCTCTCCCAGATTTTTTCATTTTGGCTTGTGAAGTGTCTAACCTTGCTACATTCCAAGAGATAGGAAGTAGATCATAACTATATTTGTCTCACTATCGGGGTCCTGTTCACAAGGCCCATGTGGAAAGTGGATGCTTTATCTTATTTATTAAGGATATTTGGAATCTGATAGCTACTATTAATCTTATCACCAATCCATGCACTTACAGAGGGAAAAAAAGCACAAGTGGCCATTTGCTAACCCTTCCCCCAAATGGCAATTGTCTGATAGTTTAGGTAGACAGTAACCAGGCATAGCAGTAACAGGCTACACTAAAAATAAAGCCCCATTCATGACAAGCACATCCACTAGTATTTCCTCAATTTGGAAGTCAGTTATTGATGTTACCAGATCAGAGTTTAGGCTAACACATGGGTTAGTCCTCACCTTTAAAGGCTTTAAGTTAAATGAAGCTATAAACATTAGGTCAGCCAGAGACTGTGTTTTCAACCAACTCATGAAGCTAATATTAGCTTTCAATGGTTGCTAGCTATAAATGAGAAACACGTTTTTATGAATCCGTGTGTGAAATGACCATGACCAACAATTCTGAATGGCAAATCTATCTCAGTGTTCATTGTAATCTGCATAGAATGAAAAGCAACAGGTAAAAGCAACAATGGAGGGTGGTCAGGCTTAGCAATTTACCATTTTTACTCTCTCACATATACTGTACCTTCATTTATTAAAACTGAAAAGATCAAGGCATTTGAAACCTTTTAAAATAGCCTATGTTTCTCTCCCGTCAGTCTTCCCTTGCCTTTAGCAAAGATAGCATCTTCCCTCATGAAACCAATTTCTAGCATATAAATAATAGAACTTTAATTTCGTGTCCCTTTTATTATTTGTGACCCACCCCATGTGCCCAGAGGTGACCTAATCTCACATCATAGGGACAAAAGAATTTAAGTCCAGCAAAAGGGAGGAAACATGGATCACTCGTACTGCACCTTTTCAGAAGCATTTTTCACAAATAAAGTAGTCAAGCTGAGCACTGGTATCTCTTCCTACATCCTTATCTGATTCAATAAGAACAAGAGTTATTGGTTTGGATAGACCTAGTTACTCCCTCTTTGTACAGGTGGCAGCATGATTTATTTCTACAAATTAAATCAGGGACAAACAGATAAAAAAAAAAATTCAATAAATTTAGTGCAGAATGTACGTCAGCGAGCATAAAAACAAAAATAAAGTTGTTTTACCCTTTGAGAGTGTATGTTAGAGGAGAAACAGACATCTGCTTAAAGCGGCAGTGTATGTGTGTGTGTGTGTGTGTGTGTTTGTGTTTGGGTAAGTGTATCACATCACACTGCCATTAGAGGAGATGTAATCATTTCTGATTAAAGGGCTGGTGAGGATACTTGGCCTTGTGTTGACAAGTGCTAGTACAACACCCAAGGGTGTGATCACCTTGGCTAGAACTCGATGTTAAGAGGACATCATAGGTTTTACTGCCACTACTGGAGCTGTGGAAACACTGTCTGTTCAACATGAGAAAGTGGGAGGGGGGGGAAGAGAAGAGTTATCTTTGGGGTTTGAGAGAGCCAAGGCCAATCTTCTTTTCTGGCCTTTCATGCCACGGGCTTATATAGATATATAAATAGAACGAACCAGAAGATTCTGCCTTACTCTGACACATCAAAGCCCCATATATGCAGCTTATACCACTTCGCTTTGCCTTGAGCCATTAATGTCCAGTAACCTCAAATCTACTTTGTAACTTACACTGTAAGTGCAAAGACTAAGACAGCAAATATAAAGCATAACTGTAGCTGGATTACGATAGTAGCTTTCATTAGGTGAACCGCTTTTTAACATGAAAAAGAAGATGGCACGTGACTAACAGTCATTGCTCTACCTTGCTAAGATATTCCAGACATTCCTGCCTGATGAATTTCATTTATTTTATTGCACCTCGTACACCATGTCAATTATGGTCTGGCGCTTCTTAGCTGTAGCTGACGGAAGGAAGGAAGACCATTTCATTAGGGAAAGCGTTGATATGTCTCTTATTGCTGCAGCAGGATGCGTGAATGACAGTGAATTCTCCCCATGAACAAGATACATGTGTTTTAGTGGTGTTTTTCAGGCGTGTGGCAGAGGATAGGCTATAAGATCTTGAATAATTGATGTCTTTATAACTTAGGCCCTAAAGGGTCCCAGTAGACATCAGTGTTATTCAGATGTGCAAGGAATTCTGCGGTGTTGTTGCATGTGGCATGCATTTTTAATATACTTATGATCAGGCAGCTGTGAGGAGGAGTGCAACCATCAAAAAGCAGCCGTGTGTGGAAGCAAAATAATTATTGATTTATCCTAAGTATCTAAGTGCTTTACTAGACTCTATATTCACTTGCAAAAATAAGTATGTATTCCATTATGTTACAGTTGGTACAGTGGTAGTGTGCATTTGAAAAATTGCACTCACTAATTAGTGTGCATGAGCACATACAGTATCTCCCACTCTCATATGCAGATGCTCCCCATGTCCCCTGTTATTCTGTAACCTTCAAGCAATCGCGACAACATGACTGTAGCTGTGGCGGCTGACCTTTACTGTGACAAACATGATGGCAGAGGGTAGCTGGTAGCTGGACAGATGGGCAAAAGCGACATTACATCACCACAATCTTCTGAGTTTCATTCTCTCTCTCTCTCTCCTCCTCTTTTACTCTCTCTCTCTGAGTCTCATTAAGGTTTCTGATGTTTTTCATCCACAGATTTTATACCATGGTAACAAGATCCCAGTTAGAGTTGTGGTGTAGCAAAGAAATTAGGTTAAGAAGGAGGAAGGGAATGAGGATCACAGCAATAGTGACAACAAGAAAAGAATATTTAAACAGCTCGAGCAGTGGTGCATTTGGTTTTCGTTTCAATAAACGGTAAACATCGTTGTCTCTGTAATACTTCTAGCAGCAAAACATGTTAATGTTATATCCAGTAATTGATGCATTCCTCCTTATTAGTCTGTAACCAATACACAGTCCTGTTCTAATGTCTACTCGTACTGCATTTACTGAAATATGAGTGCAAGTAAAATGCATCCTTACTTTATCATCAATTGATGATCACTTAATTTTAGCCAGTTTTATGAAGATTTGATATGTCTAAGATATTGCATATTTTTTGACTGTGTAGGCAAAAGTAATGAGCAACAGAGCATCTTATCCTCCTCTCTGGCAAATTGGTCTTTTGAATTTTGAAATCATAAAATAGTAAAAATACATGCCATGATGAAATAATGAGATGCATCGTCATCTTACCGATGTATATCAGAATGTGTCTGAAATTATGTGCAGATTTACAGAAAGAAGAATAAGAGAATTCTATTTCATACAATATTATCTAAGCTAAAGTGACACATTTCTTACCCGTTTCTCCCTTATTTAAATATCCTCTGTCTCCTGTGTTCTCTTTTCACAGTTGGTTACACTATGAATGACTTAATCTTTGAGTGGCTGTCTGAGAACCCCGTTCAAGTGGCTGATGATCTCACCCTCCCCCAGTTTGTGCTAAAAGAGGAGAAGGATTTGGGCTACTGCACTAAGCATTACAACACAGGTACAAAATGAATTCCATTAAAAATCCTATGCTGAAAATCCAAATTGTAATTGAGTACTTCAGCTGATTTCTTCTCCAGGGTCTTGTAAAGATTAGTTTGGTATACCATAGATTTTCAACAACTAAAATAACCTAAAGAACACTGTACTTGCACTGCACTTTAACCTATGACTTCATTGTGGTGCTAGGATTAAAAGAACAATTGGTTCAACTAAACTGCAATTTAATTATATCTTTATCCAATATCTTTATGGACCATCTACAATCGTCTAACAGAGTGTTTAAATGCAAGACAGTTGAATATACCATGTTATGCATCTGCAGGTAAATTCACCTGCATTGAGGTTAAGTTCCACCTGGAACGTCAAATGGGCTACTACTTGATCCAGATGTACATCCCTTCCCTCCTCATCGTCATCCTCTCATGGGTGTCTTTCTGGATAAACATGGACGCTGCACCAGCCAGAGTGGGTCTGGGGATCACCACTGTACTGACGATGACCACACAGAGCTCTGGTTCAAGAGCTTCACTGCCCAAGGTGGGTCCAGAGACAAGTAAAGGTGTATGATGGTTTGCATGCAGTAGAACGGATGTTTACTTGGTAAACTTGTCTACAAGAGGCCAAAAATGCAGGAAAAGAATTACTGTCAGGGCCACAAAATTCACGTTTTTTCAAAACCTGATTTTGAGCAAAGTTTTCTGATATAACTTGAAATGTTAGTCATAGAAACCAAATAACATATTTCCTAATCACATGCTCTTCTTCCTCCAATCAGTGAGTGTGTGTGAGAGGAAATTCATTGCATAATACAATCAGCTCGACAAAAAGGTCAGTGACTAAATAAAAAGGGGGGAAAAAATAAACGGATTAGGGCTCAAGTCTGAAACTTGTAGATTATTCTGACATTTTGCTCTGACATATCCCCCCAAAAGAGTGATACATGACTTCGAAATACCATCACCTTTCATACGTGATATTTCCTGACAAGGCCAACCCAAATGCTGCATGAAATAAAAGACAGGATGCACAATGCATTTTTTGTTACTCAGGCTCGAGTTACTTTTACTAAAGTTGGGTAAAAGAGGCGTTTAGAGGGGGCTTTGGAATGGGACGACCTAGTATGGTGTATTTAATTATAAATGCTGACTTTGCATGAGGGAGGTACTGATTTAGAGTCTCACTAGGGAGCAGACAAACAAGGGTCAGGCGGGGTGAGGACACTGGCATGTGAAAGACATGCAGGGCAGGGCACACAGTACCTGGGGAGAAGGTTAGAAAGCAGGGGCGAGACAGACTGCGTTACGCCATCATGATGGCAAATTATTTTTTTTCTGATTGGCTGGCAGGTGTTATAAATGTGTTTTAAAAGACCATGACGATAGTTCCAGCCAGCACTTTAACAGACGTTCTAAATCAGTGCACAAGGTATATTAGATTGTTGGTAACCATAGCAACTGCACTTCTGCCTGGTGCTATGTTACCAGTTAGCGTTCACTGGTGGTTGTAAAGTTTGACTAAATTTCTACCCTGAGGAGTTTTTTTTTAAATGTATTTATAATTAATTTAAATAGGGAATAATCGCTGAGAGCCAGGCTCTCGTTTTCAAGAACTCCCTGTTCACATTCACACAGCTACACAGATTCACAACTGGAAGCTGCTCAGTACAACCACAACTCTTATCTGCCACTGAACAGCTCCACTGGAGCAATTGGGGGTTAAGTGCCTTGCTCAAGTACACCTAAGTTATGGCACTGGGGAAGCGTGGGGTTCTGGCTTTAGTGTGGATGTGAGTTATTCCCTCTTGGACTGTTTCATTTAAAAATGATTTCCAGTTTTTGACAAGACCAAAACCCAATTTTCTGACAAGTTTTAAATCAGTTTTCTATAGATATAAAAAAAAATAGAAATATTTACAAGAATCAAATAGATTTATATAGAAAAAATAAAAATATTTTATTAGAATTTTAAGGACTCAGGTTACAGGCAAAAGAAGGAGATGAAGAAACTTTTGTACTTTCACAAAGCAGCTTGGATTGAACCTCAAACTTGAAACCATTCCTCTTTATTTTGTTAGGAACTATTTTTCCTAATATTTTGTCTGCCTTATTGGTATATACATGGAGAAATACCTCATAGGATACAGTATATATTGTCTTGGAAAAACAATTATGAAAACATGTTCAGAAAGAACAACCATGGAAGGAAGGGGTAAATAATTAGAATTTTTGTTTGGTTGAAATTCTTCAAAGATTATGAGACAACCTAGTCAGTAGGTGATCCATGTTAACACAGTGAAAAGAGATGTGTGAAAGCTGGAGTATGAGACTATAATGCAGTGAAAATGTTGATTAAAACATGGAAGAGGCATTTCCAATTCACAAGAGGTACCAGTTTGTATCCTACTCATGTATCATTTCCTGCCCACCCCAGAACACACACATAAACACACACACACACACACACACACACACACACACACTTTTATGCATGTATCTGTAACAGTCAGCAAACTGCTGCTCAATTGAGTGAAGTTTCCACACTATGCTTGCTCAGTGGGCGTACCTGATTTGCTGTGACATATCTCCTCTCATGAACGACCCAGCAGGGCTCTCCTCGAGTCTTAGCCGTGACCCGTCTCATGGCTATGTGTCAACTGCCCACATCCCACTGACTCATTTTTAATCTTGGCCATCCCAAAGATGTGTGTCATTACATGCCAGAGGAAGCTGAGGAATGGGTGAAATGTGAGCAAACCACGGATTATCCATTAGCCTCATTGATTGGCTGATGATGACTCTGATCTCGTCTGTCCCCAGGTGTCCTATGTGAAGGCCATTGACATTTGGATGGCAGTGTGTCTCCTGTTTGTGTTTGCTGCCCTGCTGGAGTACGCAGCAGTTAATTTTGTCTCAAGGCAACACAAGGAGTTCATCAGGCTGAGGAAAAAACAGCGGCAGCAAAGAATAGTAAGTGTAAATCACGCACACACACACACACACACACACAGGCTAAAGCATGGTTACACATGCACTTAAACATACACACTGTGTCACACACATTGCAGCAGATTCTAAAAAGCAAGCACAAGGAGCACACACACTCTCTTTCTCCAGTCCTTGTCAGCCTCTATAACATTGACTTATGCCTCTTGTTATTGTGGGACGTTGTATATTCAGGAACTGACAACATCAACACGCTACAGCTGGCTGTCATATTACATGAGGAAGATCTGCTCATTTCAGTTCAGCTCGTTTCCATGGTGAGCACTGACCTGTGAAGAGCCTTTGTGATCTTTTTCCTCCGTCACTACATTTGCCAGCCTATCTACCAACCCTGTGGCACTGTGATACCCTAACTCTGCTTTCACACTGCAACACTGATGCAATTCTGTATTCTGACCTGTTGTGAGTAGCACAAGACACTTTGACAGGATTTTCGCCGCTGCTGTATAACATAACATATCCCTTTCGATGAGTTAGATAATTAGCAAGCACTAATTAGATGGCTGGTCCCTTAAAACACTGTTATGGGCTAATGTAAGTACCACATTCCAACAAGGCATGCATTAAAATCCTTGAAAACTTTAAAATCTTTCAATATTCAGATTTGATTGACAGTGGCCTGGTAACAAACAAGCCATCAGATTTTGATTCCGATGTTGCAAAATCTTGAATGGTGCACAGAAGTGCATGGCATCCCCTTTTAACACCTGAATCCTATCCTTTTTAAACCAGAGGGAAGAGCAAAGACAAAATAGCACAGAGAAAAAAATCTGTCATGTAAAATAACTAAAACGACTCTATATTTGGCAGAAAATGTAGCTGATGTAGGTCCAATCACTCATAGCGAAAATCCTGTGAAAGAACATTCTTCCTCGCTGTCATAACATTTTCAACTCACTCTCTCCCTTCCTATCTGCCCTCTGCTTTCTCTTGTGCACCAGGTGGCAAATATTGTGCCGCCGTGCAGCTCTTATGTGCTATAATGTTTCAATGAAGCCGTGAGAAACATTAACATGAAAGTCACAGACTGTATGTCTGAATGACAAAAAGCCATTGCTTTAACAGATAGATATTGTGTTCAGAAACATTTTTCACAATCCATCAACACCAAAATCAGTTCTTCTTAATGTCTAACTGATGCCTACCAATCTGTAAAGCATTATTACATGATGTATTAACATCATTTTACCCTTCAACATTTCTATGGCGAAGAGGAGGTCATTTGCCAGCACCTGGAAGTTACTTGTCCTTCCAGATCCATGTTTCTCATATAAGTTTGCAGTCCATCTATAATTAGAGTGTCTGTACTGTAAGTTTTTATGTTGTTTTATTCTGTACAGACACCATCTATCTCATGTTTGTTGGCCCTGAAAGAGGTATCCCTCCTCTGTTAGTCTTCTTCCATTTTCTCATATGCTATACGGCAAAGCCCCATGAGGCAAATCTGTGATATTGGGCTATATAAAAAAATTTACCTTTTTATCTTTGCATCATTCATCATCCAAACACATCCCCCAAATTGGATCCAAATGTTGGATGACTATTATCAAGACCAACAGCTTGTAAATTGACAAATAAACGTGTTTACAGAGAGGTGAGAGACCTTTTGTGACACAGAGGTTTGTCTCAAGAGAAACAGACAGGACATCTTGAAAATCCCATTAAACAGCTCACAGGCTGGGCAGCTTCCCAGACTCATGGCAAAGTTCCCTGAAAAAGGGAGAAGAGTCCAACAGATTTACTGGGCAGTCTGCCCTCCTGCATCGATACAGGACAGAGAAAATAATGGTCTGTAGAGGAAAGGACTTCTCCTGTCCACATCAGTTGCACAATTACTCCCACTGAGGAGTTTGAGGTCGCAAACTATCCATTGGAGAGGTATTGACGCATGAACCGATGTGTTGGAATAGAGAGAGGTTGTGAGTCTGATGGAGTGTACAAATCGCAGACTGACCAGCTTTAATCAATGCAGTTTACCAGCTTTGTGCCTGACATCTCTGGTGTTTTCTAAGCCAAGCAGCTATAGCAAGTATATCCACAGAGCCTTCAAATCACAAACATAAAAAAGAAATATAGAGCTTCTATTCATAGTCTTTACACAAATAACTTCAACTGGCTCCTTGAGGATTCTTTATTTGTCTTCAAAGCCAATTCCTTAAATGAAAAGCCATAGATAATGTCCTGTATTATCACAATCACAGTGCCTCTTTAATTAAAAGCTGAGAACAAATGCTTTTTGCATTTAAGTTTGTTGTTTGAATTTGAAGTTTGCATCTTTAATCACTTTATTTTTGGCATGACACAGGTAGGTTTTTCATTTAAATGAAGCAGGGGGGAATTCTTGCTCACAGCAAAATGTTAACTATGTCCAAAACTAATTAGTACAGTATTTCAGAATTAATTGAATTGAATTGAATTAAATTGAATTTTTATTCTACAAGAGACAGCCAAGTCTTGTTTTACAACAAAAGATGAAATAAAGAGCAATAACTTTTATTTCAATTTGTCTACCATCCTTTCCAATGGAGGGGTTTGCCAGTCAGCCTGGAAGTGTTGAGTCATTGCGGAAAGTGATTGACATCCCTGGTAACAACTCAGCCTACAGGAATATGAATCAGCACTGCAGCGCCTGTGCCAGGGTAAAAACCTGAACCCTGTTTCCACCCTGACCTTCAAACTCAATTTTTGTCCATGCTCCCAGTCCTCTGAATTGATTGTTCCGTGCAGCTTTGTCTTCAAACCTCAATATGTCCTAGCATCTCACCCACAACCAAAACCACTTTGTGCTGATCTCACCCAATCACTAGAGCCTTCTCTTTCTGACCTTCTGCCCCTTTATACCAGCACTGCTAACATGCCCTTTGTTCTTTCCCAATGTGTAATCTGTTTTTAAAGCTAATTTAAATTCAACATACATTCCTCCTCTTGTTCTCTCCTTTTCATCCTTTACTTTTAATATTTTTTTTGTTCCAGGACTGTTGACATTTAGTAACAGAGAAGTTTTTTTGTTTTTGTTTTTAAATAATCAAACCAAAAACTATAACTTAGAGAAATGAAAGATCACTCTCATTTTGCAGTAATGTGTGCAGTAAATATGAGGATAAAGCCAGCAGCCAGTTAGCTTATCTTAGCATCAGTACAGTGGACAGTGGTAACAGTGGATACAGCTGCTTTATGCTAAGCTAAGCTAACTGGCTGCTGGCTGTAGCTTCATATTTACAGAACACATACAAAAGTGGTAATCTTCTGATCTCATCCGGTCATGGCAGATGGCCACCCACCATGAGCCGGGATCTGGCTTTTTTAAAGGATATTTTTTCTTTGCCACAGGGGCCAAGTGCTTGCTCGTGGTGGGAATTGGTTGACCTGCTCTATATGGAAAATGTCATGATAGAACTTCTGTTTCTAATGCAAGACTTTTACTTGTTGTGGAGTATCTTCACAGTGTGGGCTCGCTACTTTTGCTAAAGTGAACTATCTGATTACTTCTTCCACCACTGCTAGATAGGACAACTGGAATCATCGCTGATCACTCCCTGCCCTGAAAACAACCACGTCCACAGTAACTTTACTCTCCACAGCGCACAATGTGAAAAGCAGAACAGTCTTAACTGATCTTGCCAATAAATCACAAACTGTGTAGTTGCTGCTGAGAGCACAGAACACAGATGATGAGCACCTATTATCTTTAGAGAAACACACCATTAGACTTTAGCACATGATGTACTGTATCGTCTAGGAAGGTGTGGGAGAGATAATTAAGCTGTGCTAGAAGAGACACAACTCCCTATACCCCTGTTGTATGGTGCAATTTGTCACTGGGGCAACATATAGTTACCATAGCAACCATAAAGTTACTCACAACAAGATATCTGTGAGAGCGAAGAAAGTTTACAGTGAATTAAGTTAGCAGCTATAGTCTTCGGCTAAACAGTGATAGTGCAAGCAAAGGGCAGCTGTCAGAGATCAGAGGTAGGGAAAGTTTATAAAGGACTAAGTTAATGTAGTGTAGAAATGTAACAGTAAGAGACAGGTGGAGACAGGTGTAAAATACATTAGTAGCATTGGACCTTTGACAGCAGCTGGTAAGGTCTCACTGCCAAGTCTGTCCAGCACTGAGATGTGAAGTTCGGTAGAGTACCAGATAGCTGCCAGGGTCACTGAGAAACTGGGGGGGGGGGGCGCAGGGAGCTTTCATGGCACTTCACACTGCCTACTAATCATCCAATTTAGATCCCACATCTTCACTTTCCCCTGCTAAAGTGAATCTCTCAAAGTGTCAGAGGGCTGTCAGAGTTAAGCTGCATGTCTATTAATATTCTCTTCAGAGGGCGGGAACAGTGTCTCATTCACTGTAAGAAAAAAAAAAGTCCCCCACCATTCATCAAAGCATAATGCCAAGTGCAAGTTTTTTTTTTTTTTTTTGGTGGGGATGAGATCATGACTTTTTATTAATAGGCATTTTGAAAGGTCTATCATTCTGCAACTTTGAAAAGAGCTGGAAAGGAGAGATGGAGGTTAATTTTTTGATTAACTTTCAGAATTAGAATTTTCTTTCTTCTTCCTAATGACGATGCCCTCCGATTCCCCCGTTTATGCCCCTCAGAAACTTCAAAAGGCCTAATTGTTTCAAGAAAGTTTATCTGGGGCTAGAGCCCATTTTAGCACCAGTTTGTGCCACTCTTGTGTTATCATTACATTTGAATCACAAAGGGGAGCAGAAAAATTTGCGAGTGCATTTCCTGTTCCAAACACTGTAGCACTTACATACACATTTTTGCTTAATTTTATACATAAACCACAATTTAAAACAATATATATATATATATATATATATATTAGGAGCTATTTTGTAAGGATTTTAATGTATTATTTTCATACAAATAAGTGCGTTAGTAATTTGTATTATACCAAAAGTGCAAGGACATACAGTATGTCATTTCCAGCTACACAGGTGAGACCTGAGAAACAGGTCTAAAATCTTTGAGAATCTTTTAAATGAATCTGAGTTTCTCAAACATGTATTTATTTTTCAGAGAAATAAATGCCTAACCTGTGAGTTTAAGGTACTGTTAGTTGGTGTTAACTTTTAACATGGGTGGAGGCTTTGACCCAACCTTAACCCCATAATATATCCTATAGTTGTAGGCATGTCTCCCCTATAACATCTTGTTACAGAGGTGGCTTGGTCTGTGTGTATATTTTCAGCAGCATAGGTGCTCCTGAATGGTGTCTCTATGATCCTCTCTCTCTTTGGTTGCTGCTGTCACTTTGATCATGATAGTATATATGAGTATATAAGCTACAATATAGTATAGAACTCATATAGTCAATATAGATTAGAGAATCTTATAGATGCAAGGCAAAACTGACAGAAGGTTGGGACCGAGAGAAATTGCCTCGAATACAAATCTGCTATTTCAGCACCACAGACATCACCATGGATTTATCAATACACAGCACAGTTAGATATTTCAGAGCCATGGTCGGGGCCATAGATTCTAACTTGCCCAAATCTCAGTCAGATAAAGGATCAATGAGTCAGGCAGACAAGATATTTAACAAAGCATCCCCTCTGTCCGTGCACTCTCTCTGCTACTGGGGATGGATAGGGGATGGCATCCTTCCTTATATTGCCTACTGTGTATAATTGCAACACAAGAGGCCCAAACTGGATCTAGATAAATTATTTACTTTATTTAATAACCTTCATCCTTAAATTCAAATTTTTCATTTTTCCAATGGTGGCCTGTGATGTTTTCACTCTCTTGCACTCTGCTGCCCTTTTGTGCTGCTACACCCTAAACGTGTTTGGGAATCAGCCAGCTGAGAGGAAAATATAAATGATAAATAATTCTTTTTGACAGGAAGAGGCCAATCTGTTTTCCCTATGCTTGACTCCACAGGAAGAAGAATTGGTGAGGGAGAGCCGTGGTTTCTACTTCCGGGGTTATGGACTGGGTCACGGACTGGGTCAGTGCCTGCAGACCAAAGATGGCACCGCTGTAGAAGCGGCCACTGTGTTCGCCCCCCCACCTCCAGTTACCATGTACGACGGAGAAGTACTTCACAAGCGTTTTGTGGACCGGGCCAAGCGCATTGACACCATATCCAGAGCCGTCTTTCCATTGAGCTTCCTCATATTCAACATCTTCTACTGGATCACCTATAAAGTGCTGCGACACGAGGACATCCATGCAAATTTGTAAAAGGTTCTCTGCCGACTCCAGTTGCTACTATTTAAATTATTTTTTTCTTCAAACCAAAACTGCCTGTCAGATCTACATTACAATGAGGAAATGTGTCAAGAGGCATATCTGCCTCTTAAATCTGTTGCTAAAACTTAGTGCTCAGGTGAGTCTTCAGGATCTCAGACGAAGAGTGATTAAGCCGAAAGACAAGGTTAAGCTGCGTGGATTCAGGCTGGTGTTATTTGTGATTGCCCTCTTGTTTGTGTCTTGGTTTGATTCATCCGGATTATAAGAGAGACAAAACACTGCTGGTACTTGTGGGTTCATGACCTTTGTTTGAGATGATGAGAATTCAGAGAAGTTGATGTTGATCCTGGCTGGATGAGACATACTGACTTGAATTTTGACACTACGCATCTTTGAATGAATGTTTTTGAAAATTCAAAAAAATAATTGGTTTTTTACACCTTTAGATTATCAGATAGGTACCAATGGGTGTGGGAGGGGGAGAATGGGTGTTTGATATTTATTAATATTCAATAGGTGGTGATAATTCAATATATATATATAAATATAAGTGTATAAAGTGTATATTAACAAGCTATTCATTAAATTGCACAAAGCACAAATATGTATTTCCTTTTGTCTAAATTTAAATAAATTGTTATTCTGCCAGGAAACCATAAATGACTTGTTTCTCTTTAAGATAAAGTTTGGGTTGATTACTTTGGAAAAATGCTGGGGCCATGCACAAACATGCTTTTCAAGTGCATAAAGAATTCAGTCACAGAACAACTGCATCAAACACAATTACTTTTCTATTTCAGTCCTTAAATAGACTCAGTCAGTGCTTAATCCCAAGAGAGGTAAGGTGAAAACCTTAAACCAAAGGCTGGAATAAAGCAAATTGTAAACGCTGCAGATGCAAAATAAGTAATCAGTTGTTATCAGTCGTTTTTCTGTCTTCTTTTCTTTCATCATAACAAATTGTTAGACCACTAATACACTTACATAATCAATATGGCAGGAATCTGACCAAACTTCTTGAGAAAACTGCACAAGAGCCACCATTTCTTTCCCAGTCTGAGGAGTTGCTTTGAAGGTGTAGAAATGTAGGGCTGTGGTGGAGAGAGGGGGGGGGGGGGTCATCGCCAGCGAGGGAGGACGAATGGGTTTTTTAATGGGAAATCAGAGGGTTGTTTTATCAACTAATGAGTTTGAAAAGGGTTTGGTGTTCCACTGCTAATGACAATGAATTCAGAGAGGCAGCTGGAGCCTACTGTCCTTTTGTCGGCAATCCTAATCACCTCCTCTGCGTTGTATGGTTCCCCAGGTAATGAAAAAGAGTGTGTGCGCACATGTGTGTAAGTATATGCATGTTTTCAAGCATGTCTTTGTTTCTATTTTATCCTCTCCCTGTTGTTATATTGATATAGATTTTTAAAATGTATCCAGTGTTCCCAATTATCCTTTTCAATCACAGCCTATTGTAGTGGAGTGAACGCTGAAATAAGAGGGCTCTTCTGCTGAATTTTTGAAGGGTTGATGGCACATACATCTTTGGGGCATAAATAAAGATAAACAAGTGGAACAGATTTATTCCCACACATAGCTTATGGTTTGCCAAAGAAAGAGTGGCTTGACATATTTACTGAAGTCTGCATACTGACAGCTTAACTAGATTAATAAAAACAGAATGTGAGGGCAGACTGGCTGCTGCTTTCCCTCTTCCTTATTCTAAAAACAAACAACTCCAAAATAGAAATCCTTGGATTTTGTCCTGGACATTCTTAAATCCACTTGCCAAGTTTAACATTAACATACAATTTACTCAAAACCCACACTTATCAGTATGACAATGGCTCTGGCACAGCTTTCAAAATAATCAAGCCAGACTCTTAAAAATAAGTGACTTTCTAATAGGTCACTCTTTGTAAAGGATTTCTATGCTAATAATACATAAATTGTTAAGGCTTCATAGATCAGCTATAACCCATAACAGGAGAAACTTTGGGGGTGACTTTTGAAAAATCCCTTTGGGTGGTATTTATCCTCCATCATGACACTTTCTTTGTCTTATTAACTCTTATTAAATCTTTAATTCTTCCTGAAGACATTAAGATGCTTATCTTCTGGAAAACAGCTTAATTAATGACTTATTAACATAGCTGATAGGATATTTTATTGTAAAGTCTGAAATTTTTTTTTAAAGCCTGGCCACCCAAAAAAAAAGCACAAAAACAAAGCAAACAACAACAACAAAAAACTTGATTATTATTATTTATTGATCATTTATAAATACAGATCAAAGCCTCAAAATAAGGGCTATAGCCAACAATTATTTTCTTTATTGATTAATCCCTTGGTTCATTTCTACATCTATGAAATGTCAAAAAATAGTGAAAAATTTCTCAAAGCATATCTTCCAGTAATTGGTAGCTAAACAAAAAAAAAGTTGTAAACAGAATTTTTTCTATCCTTTTTTTAAAAAGTTTTTCAACTTTACATTTTTAATTTTTAAGCTCTAAACACTTAAATAAATATCCCAGTTTAATATCATGAGCAGTAACCTAGCCTAACCAACTACTCTCCTTTTCACTGTAACCCAGTAAAGTTATTGTTTCAATCATGATGACAAAAAGAGCATGTTTGTGGCAATATAAGGAGCTTTTCTAAATCCACAAACCCTGACTGACACACACAAAAGAGGCCCATGATTTCTGGCACATTGCGCTTCATCACCTCTTCCAGAAAACGGCACATCCCCTCAGAATATGTATTCTTTCGAGGACGCAGGAAGACTGATGGATTCCAATAACGTAGGATCTTCATTTGGCCGACTGGATATATGCACTAACTTTCATTATGCACAAAATCCTATAGGTGTGATTACTTTGAAACAAATACACCCATCTCAACCTGTCTCCTGTCACAAGGTCCACCCATGGAAGGATGAACCCAAATGAGAACATTAAATACTAGTTGTCTCACAGGCTTTAAACACCTGACATTGTGTTGTGTGTAGCTGCTTAGTTGAAGACCTCCTCTAAGGGATGCTTTGTCGAGGAGTGACACGTATACATTTAAGTCATCAGATTGCAATGAACATAAAATGAGCAGGAGAGAAAAGAATTCACATTTGATGTAGCTGTTGGTCATCATGTCTAAGACATGCCCTTGCTGTCTCCCTTGGGGGTAATCAACATGTTTTCCCGCTCCTCATCTCAGCTGAATGTCAATGGTGCCAGAGCTAAAACTGATGTGTGAGCTTTGAGCGAGCAGCCTAAGACCTGCAATCAATACAGCTGTCCCTTAGAGCACCAGCGTCTTACCCTTTCACACACATAAAAACAGAAACACATACGTAGACACAAAAATGATTCTCCTATGTGTACGATTTTCACGCTTAATCAAATTTTTGCAACACCAATCAGCACAACATTGTATGAGCTGTTAGATTTCTCCTTGGTTGCTTTTTATGTTTTGTTTTATGTTTTTATGGTTGTTTTTTTTTTTTAGTTTACAAGGCAAACAATTTCTTATGACGTATTTCTTTCATTAAAATTTACAATTTAAAATGATGTCAGAAAAATCATAGCAAGTGAAACGTGAAAAGTAATCCTTTCACAATCTTTACATGACTATACAGAAGCATTAACAATAGAAACAACTGTAAATGAATCAGAAGTGTGATACTGTATATTAAAATATGTACTGTTTCTCCAAATAGTAGAGATATCCCTGCATCTCTAGGAGGCTGCGCAGCCTGGTAACCAGAACTGCATCTCTAGGAAACTGTGTAGCCTGGTAGATGGCTGCTAGATGAAGAAATAGCAGCCAAGGGGAAAATATTGGTTTCTTTTGACAGTGATGTATTAATGAGACGACGAGTGTAAACAGGGGAAACTGCTTGCTCCACACAGCATTATGGATGCAAACCTTGTGTATGTCACCCAGCACATGTAAATGGATATCCTTGCACTCTAAATACCCCTTTTCTACATTGTGGGTGGTGTAAAGGTTTCATGCAAATGTCCTGTCTATCCAAGAATAATGCTAGACACACACACATGCCTAATAGTCTTGTGTTTCTTTGGTTTGCATATTAAAAAATACAATCCTAAAAGAAATTATATGAACACAAAGACACTCATACAATAGTATATACAAGCACGCTTACCTACATATACATGAACACAAAGTAAACAAGCTTTTGCAGGAGAGATAGGAAGGTATAGGCTTATGCAAAGACCTCGCCTAACCCTAAGTCTAATCACACCAGCGTCCACGATCCACAAGAACCTGCTGGGCAAGAGAGCACAGAAACTCCAGGGAAGAAGTTAAGTCAGTAACATGCATTAACATGCATTAATAAGACATGTATGTTTACAGATGGTGGTGGTGATGGTGATGGTGATGGAGAGAGAGAGAGAGAGAGAGTAGATTTGAGTAGAGTTTTCAACCAATCTTCAACCAATACCGTGCCTGACTAGGCTTAACCCTGAAAGAAACAGAGAGAGAGAGAGAGAGAGAGAGATGGAGGGGAGGGAGGGGGAGTCCGGCAGTCTAGTCCTATAGCAGCATAACTACCTGAGCCAGCCCTAACTATAAGCTCTATCAAAAAGGAAAGTCTTAAGTCTACTCTTAAAAGTGTTGACCGTGTCTGCTTCCCGAACCCAAAATGGGAGTTTGTTCCACAGAAGAGGAGCTTGGTAGCTGAAAGCTCTGGCTCCCAGTCTACTTTTGGAAACTATAGGAACCATAAGGAACTCTGCATCCTGGGAGCGCAGTGTCTTAGAGGGATAGTTAGGTACTATGAGCTCTTTAAGATATGATGGTGCCTGACCATGAAGAGCTTTGTATGTAAGGAGAAGAATTTTAAATTCTATTCTAGATTTAACAGGTAGCCAATGCAAAGAAGCCAAAATGGGAGAGATGTGATCTCTGATCTTGATTCCTGTCAGAACACGTGCAGCAGCATTCTGAATTAGCTGCAAAGTCCTAAGAGACTTATTGGAGCAGCCTGATAACAAGGAGTTACAATAGTCCAGCCTAGAAGTAACAAATGCGTGGACTAGTTTTTCTGCATCCGTTTGAGATACGATGCGTCTGATTTTTGTGATGTTACGTAAGTGGAAGAAAGCTGTCCTCGAACTTTGTTTTACGTGGACATTAAAGGACAAATCCTGATCAAAAACAGCTCTAAGATTCTTTACGGTGTAGCTGGAGGCCAGGGTGATCTCGTCTAAAGTAACTACATCTCTAGAAAGAGAGTTTCTGAGGTGTTTGGGTCCAATTACAAGAACTTACACACACATTAACCTCACGTTCAATGAAACTGATCTGCACTCAGCCCTGAAAAAGATGTAATGTCACAGTTCTGATGTGGGTTATAAATAATGCTTATAATCATAATAAGCACAGTGAAGACAAACTATAAACAGTGTATGGAGAGTGATGCTGGGGTTTGTAGTCCTGTACCTTGTCTAAAATGGAACATTGCTGGAATATGACTTGAAATATTGTTCACAATGATTTCTGCTGGCCAACAGCAACAGTTGAACGAAAGTGAACTCTCACCTTTGAGACAAACCATAAGATCCTACCAAAACTGAAAACACGTTAGAATTTATCAGTCATACAGGTTAATACAGGAAAATGCAACAATGAAATGTAACATGAATATACTGCAAGAAACACTGCCGCCTTATGAACTGGATAAGACAATATTCCTCCATTAAACAGACATAAAGGAAGCCCTGTATCTGATATATACAATCAAAGCCACACTAAATTGTCACTTTACTGGTTACTGGATGCTTTAATACTAAATAATGCTTCATGCCACATGATATGTGTTTTCAATGGAGAAGCACAGCCATTTCCCATGCGCTTGGTCTCTGTTTGGGCCACTAATCCAAAGGCTGGTGTCTCAAACCACAGAAGCTTTGAGGTAATGAAGAAACAATGTTGTAACCACATTCCTGAAGCTGACTGCAGTGTGTTAAGAAAGGTGTAGGCAGGTTGTTGTGATGATGGTGAGAAATGCAAAAGACAAAGCCATCAACAAACATTGCTGCTGTTCCCCATGTATCTACAGCTGTGGATTTATTCTCTGTTGACACGCATGCCTCACACATTTAACAGACAAGCATTAGCCAGATAGCCGATATAAGGACAAATGTAATGAACTATGATGATAAGAAGAGTTGACATGTCACTCTCTGTCCACCCTATTTGCATGAGTCAAGAAGCTTGATGCACCATGGATCATTCCTCAGAGAAGGTCAGATAGGGATCCAGGCTGTTCAGTCTTTAACCTTTTTCTAACTTGAATCATATTGAGAAGCCAGAGTACCTTCATGTTTTTGTCTCATTTGAATAATGAAATCAGAAAACATGCATCTTCAAATGACATGCTTTCATGAGCATTGCAGAGAAAAACCTACATTTCAAGCAGTGCTGAAAAAAACCTCATCGTTGTGTATACTTATACAGAAAATCCTATGTGGATTCATTTCCACTAATCCCTCACTGCGCTTCTACATTTCTATAATTCCAACATCTGAGAGTAGCCCTACAGCTGGGAAGACTGCAGCTTGGGGGTTTACGTGGATAATGGTTATAGACATATATGCACACTGCATTTCCTTTGTGTGCAAACAGGAGAAACAAGGAATTAGTCCCTACCCTATCCCACTCTGGAGAGAATAGGCACCAATCAGAATTATGTCAAACCGCTTTTCAAAAGTTCCTCGCTTTCTAAAATATTCAGAATTTCTTGGGGAGAACTGAGGCTTGAGAATTGAATTAAGTATGACAGCAATTCTTCATATGAGATGGCATGACATTTGTAAGGGCTTCCTTCTAGAGCAATATAGTGAATGGAAGCAAGAAATGGAAGGCACAGTTTTGATATTTAAAGTCCAGGGATCTAATCAGACTGACACAATGTATAAAAAACATCTCAGTGTGTATCTGGGTCATGTAAGTATTGAGATTGTTTCTTTCCATTATGTGTTCAAGTAAAATTACTATCAACTCCCAATTGCTGTATCTGCTGCACAGTAAAATGTTACTTACACATTTATGCATACAAACTGTACATGCTACACTACAAGTTCTTTTACTTTACTGATTTACTTCTAGCTAAAATGATTTGAATACTTCTTCCACCACTTAATTATATCTCCCTGTAACTTCTTTGCCCTCCCCTTCATCCCATTTCTCCTCTTTGTCCAGACTAACTGCAGATAAGTAGCTGGGCGGACTGGACTAAGGATTGACATGTAGAAAAGGAGATAGTGTGTGTTAGTATGGGTGGGCATGTTTATTGCCTTGCCGACTTTTTCAACACTGTTTCCATCCTTCATCCACCAGGCCTCTGCTCCTCTGCTCTTGCTGCTATTTAAGTAAACAGGGGATTTTCTCTACCTCCTTCTCTGCCCTGTCCATCAGACACGACTCACACTACGGTTAATGCCCAAGAGAGCAAAGGAGGGAGACAGCTCGCGGCCTTTTTCCTCTGCTGCTCTGACACAGTGCTGGAAGTTGGCTGGGAGAGGTGAGCCAAGAGGGGAAATAATTATTTCTCTGGGAGACGATGCATGTATGTGCACACGCGCTTGCATATGGGCATGTGTCTGTAGCTGAGACAGCTAAATGTCGCCTTGGCTTCTCACCTGAGGGAGAAAATAAAGAGATAAACATGCTCTTTAATGCTCTCAAAGTGACCATTACTTTCATTACTTTTACCTCTGTGACTCACAGTCAGTTCAAACCAGACACTTTGGTGCTTCGACTGTGTTGGCAGTGTTTTTAATTCATTATTTTTGTAGACAGACGAGTACAGCAAGCATGCAAAGAAAAGCTGGTTTGATGTTTCTTTACAATTAGTTTTGGGGATTACTTTTTAACGGTCATGTTGCCTATTTCTGTTGCTGAAAGAAAATATTCATTGTAAGAAACAGAGAAAACATTCTCTTGCCTCCTTCTCCTGTGATGGTGTACAGCTATGAGGATTTTATGAGCCTGGTTGATGCATCTCTACAATTCTTCAACTCAGAAACACTCATCTCTGTGCTGAGTTCACTCTCTCAGTAGTACACCAGAATTTTAAAAAAGCAGTAGGCTGCAGTCACAGTATTTCAACATATTCCTGTTCTTAATCTCAACGCAAAATGGCTCCCATACCTTTCAAAAGACTGAATTTATTTGCATCTGTATCACTTTTCACTTCTTATATTGTATACTTTTTGAAAAATTGCTACAGGATGAAGATTTCTTATCACAACTCAAGTCTGACCGAACTGCCTTCATATCTGGAAACCTATATTGCAGCCTAATAGTGTTCATTTTAAAGAATTTTGGCCACCTCGGTGTTTGAGATAAAGGCCCCAACAGTGGCTGCTAGTATTTTGTCAGCTTTTTTTTTTTTTCAATGGTTTTTTGATAATTTACCTTATCAGGTGGTAGGTCTTGGTAGGCTTCATCTTCAGACAAAGGCAGCAGTGAGTCCAGCTCTTCTAACACATGGCACGCATTTTCAGGTATCCCTCTTCTTAAACATCTACCATTTTGAAGCATTGTGTTGCTGCTGAGCAAACAAGCATTGTTTCCTCTGCAGGTTATCTTCACGCTTCATGAGTTGCAGCAACCCAGCAGATTCTGTGTTGTTTTGGTTCACTATTATTACAGGGCAGGTGGGGCAGATGTATTCAAGGAAACATCAGTGTTCTCAAACAACTTAATATCTTCAGTTACAATCTCCAAAATACTACTTTGTGTTATTTCACTAAAGGATTGTAGTAATTTACAAAACCTTTTTAGGTTGCAGCTTGGTCCTCTGTCACATACTGTCTTACCAACCGAGAGAGCTGCTCTATACACCAGAAGAAATCAAGGTAATCATCACCAGGCCTGATAGTCTGCTCCTTTAAGATCCATAATAGGAGGAGCCAACATGCTGGTCAGCAGAGACCATCCCTAACCATGCCCAGCTTCTCCTCTTAATGTGTCACAGTAGGTCATAATTTTTCTTGAACAGCGTGCACCTGCCCCATAGTCAACACACATGGGCAAATAATGCAGGGATTATACACAGGACAGGTAGATGTACTCAAGAGTCCCAATAACCACAGTTTTACAAGTTCAATCTACTGTGATTTTATTAGAGCTGTGAACAGTTGATAAAAATGTACTCCACTGCTTGAAATGGGTACAGTACACATAACGTTATATAGAATGTGTGGACAACCCATCTTCAGTGGCCCCTGAAGTAAGCCTCTCTTATTCTGAAGTCCAAGACAACCCCAATATCTATAGATTTAAACATGGATATTAATTTAAATGCTGTAATGTGAACATATAATAGCCATAATACCTATTAAGAGATGTAATTTATTCTCTGAAGGTGACACAGGTTGTGTCCACTGAAAAAGGTCATTTTCTTCAGTGCTAATTAAAAATGGAGTAAAGAAAAATCCTTTTGTAAAATACAATGTATCCCACAGATTGCCAAAGACAGCATGATAATGAATGCCTGTGATGTCTCTCAAGGTTAGCCTTTTCATCTTCATCTTGCTTGTTTTCACTGGCAGGTCAAAATCAAGGCTGCACCTGCAGAACCTTCTTGCTTTAAATTAGCAAGAAAAGATTTTGACCTCTTAGATCTAATATGCATAATTTATATGTATAATTTCATAAATTCAGATTTCATTCAAAATTATTATAACCATATGCTGCATACTCTTTCCATAATTATCCAAACTTGATTAACTGAATACCGGTTTTAAAAAATAAACTCTTGAAAGGGTTAGTTGCATTCAAAGACCTTTTGGTAAAAGTTTCAGTAGTCTCAGAGTTTTGTTGCAATCTATTTACAGAATGTATAATTTCCTGAATGGTGGAGATCTCATTTCAACATGTAACTTATGAGATAAATAGGTATACAAATGGAGCACCTGCTAAAATGTGTTGCATTTCAAAGCCCTCAAACATTCTCTCTCTCTCTTTGCCATCCTCATTCTCTGTAAAAGGCTTGATTTCTTTCTGAAATTTCAGGAAGGGATTTAATTGTTTCATTGCCTTTTAGGTGTCTGTAATGGGGATATTGTACTCTGAAATTGCAAGTGTAAATCCTCCAGAAGCTGCCAGGTACAATACTGATTTTTGTTGTTGTCACTGTGTTGAAGTTTTCATTTTTACAGACTTGGTCCTCCAGGGCCTGAATGCTGAATGTTGCATGTAAAGGCCAGAACCTCACAACTCCTCACTGACTTTTCACACCACTAAGGATGTCATCTTAGCTCAAACTCTACAGGCTGTGCACAACATGCCTCTGGCCCTTACTCATGATGAGATGACAGCAACACTGGAAGCATTTTCAGCACTTTCCTGATCTCCTGCTACAAGGTGATTACTGTGAGTATGCTGGTGGGTCTCCCATGTCTAGCCCTGCTGCTCTAATATCGGATCCCCCGCTGTAGGTCTCCCCCTTTCCTGCTGTGGCTGCTCAAGGATGATGACTTCTCTTTTTTTTCTGACACCTCCCACAGCTACTAAAAACATTGCTACAAGATTGCTCTGTATGTTTATTGCATGTTCAGGACATTACCAAAATGATGCATCTGGAAGGATAGGTTGACTACAATAGTTAATTATTTGTTTATCATCTATTGATGAGATAAATTAGAGTGTAAAGTGTTGCAAAGCAACAACTATTTTCCCCCAATGGGTGTGATACACTTTAGATATAGACTAGGCTTGCAAATATCTAGTGACAGTCCTTGCTTTGTCTAGGAAGTACCTGAACTTTCAGAGAGACTTCTGAACTCTGGCAGTACAAAACACTATTCCTCCCATATGTGAGTGATGACAAACACCTGCCAGACAGGTCAAGAGGTGACCTGCCTGGTGTGTGTTCTTCAAGGTTGCAAGGTGGTGTTTGAGCCACCTAAACACTTCAGCCAGGACACTCACATCAAAGCTTTAACCATTTTTTTGTAACAATGCAGAATGCATGGTTTGTGGCTATGCTCAAGCTTGACACAGACTGTCCCTCAGTGACAGCTGGTGATTATTTACTTGGGTCAGGCTATGAGCAGCTTCTGCTGACACACTGGCAGTGTCTAGCTTGGTGCATTAAGTTTGGATTGCAACTGGAGTCTGACTGCTACATTTACCCATTTGAATCAGAAAAGCAAACACACTCCATCCCATCTGCTGGCTACCAACTTACCATGTCATCTTTCCACTCACCACTCCTTTTTTTGTCAGTTTGTCACCATCTGCTGGGCTGGACCAATAGACCTGGCAACAGCTAATATATTGTGGTAATGGTTAAAGGTGTGCCATATATAGATATTAACATGAAGAAGTTAAATCAGAGTACAGAGAGAATAGAGTTATAGACACAGCGAGATTGAAATATGAACAGGGACAGCCTCCTTGACTAAAGGTATACTGATATTCATCCAATCACTCATAAATCCCATTGTTTTTAGGTTTTAGGGAGCTGTCTTCTGCCCCTTTTTGCATCAATTTACTTGTATTATATTGAAGCGGGATCAGGAGGAAGCTAGTGTTAAATTATTTGTGTATTGCATGGCTGGGATGGCACCTGTTCAGATGGAGAATACAAAACAGAAGGAGACTGGGGAGGTTGAAGGGGTTAGCGCAGCATTATTTTCCCATCCCTATTTCAAATTCTGATTTGGGTAAAATAGGTGACAGTATTTCCGACATTGGTACCCAAATTACACAGCTGAAGTTCGTCATCGCTGAGCAACACTGTCACTAGTTATAGGGCCTTATGTTAAGGTATTGCTTCACACACGAACAGGGTCAATCAAATAGACTATTCATAGTTCACAGGCAGTCCATCATTGTGTGTGTGATAAAATAGCTGTGTTTCCAGAATTTATCTACAGCTTCTGATCTGAGCCGTGTCTAATTGTTATTTATGCTGTTGACACCAGGGAGTTAAACAATCAAGCTTTTCATAGGAAGTAGTCACACAGTGTTAAAAAGTTTGGTTGTGTTTGTCTGAGCAACAAGATGCCAGTTGCGCACCTTTTAGAGTGCTCTCTACCTGTCATCAGACAACCAGAGAGGAGAAGTGTGACAAAGCATAACTGTTAACACTCTGCTGCGTTAAGCATAACCAATTAGAATCTTTCATTTACAAACGATAATAAAAGCCATGTGCTACCTTGTTAAGCATCTTGAAACCAATAAAAAATGTTTCTATTTCTGGTCAACTTTTCTCCGTCAAACCGCAGAACCCTAAAAATGTCTAGACTACAGCAAACCCAACATATCCACTAAAGTCTTGTTGCCTTGGAAACAAAGTGCCTGCCGAGAAGCCAAGAGTGAATAATTCTGTGAGATGTGGGGATGGTATTGGAGGGGAGGCAACTAGTCTATGGGGGCTGAAGCCTTAAGGTGTGTGTTTGTGTGAGCGCACATGATGCAAAATGCATATGCTTGTACTCAAATGAAGGGAACTGAAGGGTGTTTGAAGAATATGCACCAGGCTCAACAGCAGTGAGCTGAGCTTGTGTGCTCGTCCCTCACCTTTCTCTTCTCCCTATCTGCTCGAAAACTCCCATCGTCATCACAATGAGCAGTCTCTGCAGGAGCAAAAATAAACATTGCATCTTTCTTTGTTATGTCTGTGTTGAGCTTTGAATCGCATCACTTGGGGTGGAGTCGAAATATGAAAGACGAGACTCAGTCGGGAATGCTAGGCAGGTGCTACCACACCCATTTATTTACTGTCCACTTCCTGCTGAGTAATGGTCTGTCCCATACAGTTACCCCCCACTACACACACCTCATCCAATGTGTCACTGTATGGGAATAAAAATTGCTGTACAAACTTGCATTTTTCCACTCCCTGCCATTGCTTGTGATATATAGATATTAAATGTATAGTTGAATGTCATAAAATGTCCTTACCCAAGACCATTTGTCAAGCGTTCAACCCTGCTGTGAATGCCGAAAGCTTTTCCACATTGTCACCAAGATTTCCTCTTTCGAGTTAATCTAAACAGAGAGCAAAACATTTCAGAAAGATTTATGGGAACGATGTTGAAGCCGGCATTTTATTTTAAGACATTAATATGTATTTTAATGCAACATTGCTTAGAAGCTGGTAGTTTTGAGATAAGTGCTATGCTTATATTACTTATAATTAAAAACCTATCTAGTCGACAACTTTGCTACAACAACAAGCCAGCTAATATTACTAACTAGTGCAAAAGCAAGAAGCTTAGCTTGGCATCTGTCTTTCAGTCTTTTGTTTTACAAAGCTCTCGCTAATAACTAAAAGTCAGTTCCAGATGTTAATAAGAAGTTAATAACTCAGTAACATCAGGGAGAAAAGAAGAAAACATTTTCTCCACAAAATAAGTGAAGTAGTTGGTGGTGTGACTTAGTGCAGTAAAGCAGTACGTACTTTTTGCGGGAGATTGTACCTGGAGCACAAAGTTACACTACTCACAATCAATATATGTATATTATTAATGGATATATTAACAATTCGTAATGTAAAAAGGCATCTCATTCTGCAACTTCCCCCGCACTACAGCGTCTTTTAGCTTTTTGTTTCAGTTTTACAGCCTTCACCTTTACTGTTTTATTTTAGTCTCGCCACTCCCATCAGCACCATTTCCTGCAGCAGCAAATAGCTGCAGTAAAAGAGCTCTGATCCACAAACAGCAAGCAGACAAAGTTAGCACCTAGCTGGTGAAAGCAGTGGAACCTTTAGAAACTAACATCAGCCAGATACAATAAATCTTTCTCAGGAGTTAGTTTCTCAGAGACCAAAACAAAGTGAAATCGGTGTGAATATTGGACTTACATGACTCAAAATAAGTGGTAATGTTTCTCTTTTTCTGCTAGATGTGTAAGCATTAGTCAAGTCAACAAGCAGTATAAGGTCATAATATGTTTTATTGCCCTGAATATAAGAAAATCTTTTTATGGGAATTACTTTAGAAAAAGTGGGGATTGTCTAGTATTTGATGACTTGACAATTACTTTTGTTACTAGGCTGAGTCTGTCAGCACTGAAAGTGTTTCTTTCTTTATCCCAATTTCATCTAGAGGAAGAGGAAATGAATTTATGACAATTGAAAACGAGTCCAAAGAATCTCCTGACTTCTTTACTGCAGAAACAGACTGTGGACTGAATCATCTGTCAAGCAGCCAAGAATCTGCTATCACAGACGATGAGGAGCTCAAACAGACAAAAAGACAGTCTGAAAAATGCTACTGTCAGAAAATGCTTCAAGAGCCTGACAGGAGAGTATGCCAGTATGTGACTGATAGACAAGCTACACAAATGTGAGATTTATGTTCAGCTTTAATGCTGTTATTTAATGTTTCACTTCTACCAGAGAAAAGCATGAAAACTCCCTTCTGTTGGATTAATAGCATCTCATGGAAACTTTTCCAACAGGACTGTTTTGAAAGTTTGTTGTAGCTTCAAACAGTCAAAAAACAGCTTCTGGAAAAGGATTATTGGAACACTATTGGGTAATTCTGACTTTCAGATAAAACTTGCATTCATATTTGAGGTTCCTAGTAGCTTCCTGTCATGAAAGTAAAATTTATCTCTGACTGGAGTGGCTCATGAGAATAATACCTTTTTTTTTTTTTTACAACTTTCCTGTTTCACCAGAGAAACAAGGTAAAATGCTCTAAAATGGAAATTTTTGATGTTGCAGTTCTGAGGAAGAAAAACAAGTGGGCTGGGGTTATTGCCAATATGACTGTGCATGTGTGTTTTGCTTAATCTGTATTAAATAATTCATTCACATTAGATGAATTAGAATGGCCTGTGCTAAAGTGGCCTCCTAATCTTCCAAACCAGGTGGGAGTAGTCCTTCAAACAACTTTTTGAAAACTCACAGATGCACTCACCATAAAGAAAAAAAAAAAAAAAAACATTTTACTGAGAGTAATAGCAGTCACAACCTTCAATCTCTGTGTCAGATAATTAAAGAGCTGTGAATGGGCTTTGCTTTGACCTACCAATTCCTCATTAGCATTTAATATGAAAAGAACTAAGCATTAAAATTTTAGCATCTTCCAGCACACAGAAAATTATTCTAATAGGTTAAAATCCCATATGAATCCAATTATGCCTTTACTGTTTGATTCAAGTGTTGAAAAGCTTACCAGTCAAGTGTAACAGGGGTAATGAGCTGAAGCCTCCAATTTAGCATGTTAGAGATTTCACACGTCTGTAAACAATGGGAGGGTGTAGAGGGAACATAGACATGGAATTGCAATCATGGGATCTCCTGAATGCACAGTGAAAGTGATCTTGCCTTGTTACCATGGTGATGCTGTTCATAAAAACCCTGAATCCTGCATCCCACTGACCATGTTTTCTTATATAGACTATTTCGAAACTCCCAGAGAACAGAACACAGTGTTCTGTGTATTTCTGTCCATTAAATACACAAAAACGTGGTATTAAAGGATTGTTTTCTTACCACAAAAACACTGCATTAATCAATCAATCAATTAATCAATGTGTGTTTAGTTAATTATCTTTGAAGAAGTTAAAACATTGTCAAAGAAACAAGTGCAGCAATAAAAAAATATTTATTGTTTTTCTTGTTTCGAGTTGCTGTATTTGTTTTAAACTCATATTGTCTTTACTGTTTCTGTGACCATGTAAAGTGTCTTTGAGTATTAATATATTAAATTCATCTATAAGTTAAGCTGTTTAACTGACAGTAAGAAGCATTATGTAGACTGACTTGTTTTGCAGCCAGCCTCAAATGGCCATTTGAGGAACTGCAGTTTTTGGCACTTCTGTGCATAGGCTTCATGTCACAACCACGAAGGTTACCGCTTGGTTTAAGTGCACATCTGTCCTATCCCACAGTTATAGTTTCTGAGTCATATGATCCGAAAAAGAGAAGCTTAGATGAGTGACCTGACACCACAGACCTTTGAATTTTCTAGGTGAATATGTAACACCCCCAAAAAATACTGTTTTTGAAACAAAAAAAATAATTCTAATTACCTATTATTACTTTTAATTATTACTTTTTTGTACCCATACCACTCCTGCATCAGTGTATTGCAGCTGTAATTTTACATTTAGCAGTAGTTTAACTATATTAAAATCATACAAACTGCATCTTTGTATGTGGTCGAGCCAATGGTTTCACACTATTCCACTAAACTACAGGTGGCAGTAATGAGCCAAGAAACACAGCAAAGCTCCAACAAAGGCACTTATACCAGCTCATTGGCTGAACAGTTAGCACATTCATACTCAGATTAGCACCATCTACTCCATCTATCCATCCACTGCTCTTATTTGTGTTTTACACTGACTGTATATTATTGAACTTCCATTTTATCATTGACTGCAAACTTTTACAAACAGATTACAGCTGAAATGTAATTGTCATAAACAATAAATGACAAAATTCTCAACATGCACAATGAATTCCATGTTTACATTTTATTTTGATGTTTTATTGAACACAGTTTAGATATAATCTAACAAATTTGCCTTTCCGGCTTGACTCCCTCTGGACCACAACAGACCGGTACAACGTCTGTGGTACTGCAGACGCTACACCAACCTGCCGATCCTTCTCACACTCCATTTTCCTATCACTCATGAACAGCTCGTTCTGTTCTCTGTCATAGGGGTCTTTGTGAATCGCCTTTAGTCTGGTCCCTCACCTGGGAACAATTTGCCATGGGAGACCCTACCAGGGGCTATTGCACCGGACAACACAGATCCCAGGATCATAGAGATACGCAAACCCCGCCACCACTGTAAGGTAGCGATTCTTCGGAGGGGGGGGGGGGGGTTTGGGGTTAGGGGGAGGGGGTTGAGGGGTTGAGGGAGGGAGGAAAATGGGGTTGAGGGGTTGAGGGAGGGAGGGAGTGAGGGAGGGGGAGGAGGGGGAGGGGGTTGAGGGGTTAACGGGAGGGAGGAAATTGGGGTTAGGGGGAGGGGGTTGAGGGGTTGAGGGAGGGAGGAAAATGGGGTTGAGGGAGGGAGGGGGAGGAGGTTGAGGGGTTGAGGGAGGGAAGGGGGAGGGAGGGAGGGAAGGGGGAGGGAGGGAGGGGGATGAGGGGTGGAGGGAGGGAGGGAGGGACGAAAATGGGGTTGAGGGGAGGAGGGTTAGGTTAAAGTGTCAAGTCCGTGTGAGCTCATGTGTTAATAGAGCAAGTCATGTCCGGTACAAAGCGAAGATATGTGGCTTAGACTTCTTTAAAGAGGGAAACCACTCTTCTTCTAAGTCGGGAGAAGAATTTTCTGATTCTCCGAAACTTCTTCTTCTCCACAGCAGGCTGAGTGGCAGCTGCAGCTCCATCATTTGGGGAAATGTTGGTGGCTGCAGCTCCTTCAGTTGGGTCAACTGCAGCTGAAATGTCGTCTTCACTGGCCATTGGCTTTGAATGATCAAAGATGAAAATCTCGCCCTCTGAGTATCTATTGCTAGAACTCAGAGAGGGTAAATCTTCTCCACGGGAAAATATGATTTCTGAGCCAGCGTCATCAAAATAAAGACTTGGTTCGGTTGACGATGTATTTTCTCTGTCCCAGGAACTTGGAAGATTGTCCGAGTCTCCACCACTGGGGTAACTGTAGTCTGGCTGAATGTCATCTTCATCAAAGGAAATTAGGGTATCAATGAGTCTCGCTCTGGTTACTGGTATATTGTCATCATCAGCGATGTGTGAGTCTTCATCAATGTTGCTCTTGATGTCAGAAGACTTGTCGCTGTCGTTCTTGATATCTGCATCGTAACCACCCAAACTGTTAGTGAGTGAATCTTTAGAGATGCAGCTCTCTGTGTCAAAACATCTGTCTTTATCATCGCTGCTGCAGTCTTCAATGTCTGAGTTGTCATCACAAATACTCTCAATGTCGCCTTCTACAGCACTGAAATTGCTGAAACTGCTGAAACTGAGACTGGCCAGAGATGGCAGCATTTCTAAGTCAGCCTCGATAGCTTGAGGGTCTGATTGTTCACAGCTGGAATCTTTCTTCTCACCTAACTGACTCCATCCGTCCATCCCTATTGTTATGTCAAAGTCACAGGAAAAATCATCTGATTCATCGAGATGATTCAGGGGGGAAAAAGTCATGTACTGACGTGCCTCCTCTGAATATAACCTGAAGTCCGTCATGTCTGCCAGGTGAACCATTGACAAAAAGGTGTTCTTTAAAGACTCCCTGGGAGTGGCTCTCCTTTCAGGATCCAGATGTAGACAATCCTTTAGGAGGCTTAGAAATGCCATCCTGTCTTCATAAACAATATCGTCTCTTATCATCCGGTATCTTTGTACGGCATCCTCCAAATTCTCTGCCAGGTGGAAAATTGTACGTGTAACATTGGCTTCGGCACCTGTTGTCTCTTTGTACTCTTGTGGGGACTTCAGTCTCCACCCTGGACTGCTGGAGTCGTCTGTCTTGCTAAAATATGCCGAGGTGTATTGTCCAGCGCTCAGCATGTGGTCTTCTGGCTGACCCAGCAGGTCTACCGTAAATCTTATCCAGTCATATGAACAGCCTCCAGGGAAGAGGTTCATACCAAAGTACATAATGGCCATAACACATCCCATTCCCCACATGTCAATGGCTTCGGTCAGAGGGAGGCCTAAGGTCACCTCTGGAGCCCGATATGAGAGAGGCTGCACCAATGTTCCGACGGGCACTTCACTCACTTGTCCGGCCACACCAAAGTCAATGAGTTTGAGTTTAAAAGGCTGATCCTTGTGATTCACAAACATGATGTTATCAGGCTTCAGATCGGTATGTACGACGCCAATACTCTTCAGGGCATCAAATGCTACCATAAGCTGGTGGATTACAGGACGGATTTCATTTAGAGTGAATGGAATCAACATTCTCTCAACCATCAAGTCCCAAAGGCTCCTGTCGAGCATCTCAAAGGCCAGGCAAGATAGGTTGTTGAACTTGAAATCTTCCAGGAATTTTATGATGTTGGTTTTGTCTGGATCCAGAGTCCTGATTGTTTGTAGCATTTCCAACTCCTTGTGAATGACGCTTTTTTTGTTGTATTTGTGGATCTTCACTGCCACTTGCTCTCCTGTTGTTAAATTGACACATTTGGCAACTTTGCCAAAACATCCCTCACCAGTGAAGTCCAATAACAGGTAGCGTGTGGAACTGCTGAACAGTATATCACGCTGATGTATGTTGAATGGTGCGGCTGGTGTGTCCTCGTTGCTTTCAGATGAGGTTGAAGTTGAGGAAAACATTTTTGCAATCAAATGTTTCCAAACACAGAATAATTCACTTGTGTTCTTACTCTGAAGGTAAAGAGAGGGAGAGTGACTTTGCTCAGCTTATAGTCTACAGGTGATGACATCATTGTAACATCAAAGCTTCAGTGGAGTCAAAGCAGTTCCGTGGAAATCAAAGCAGTTTAAAAAATCACTTTCAAATAAAAACATTCCAAAAACATGTATTAATGTTAAAGAATTACACACTTCTAAACAAAATTACAGCTACTCTTTCTTATTGAATGAAGACACTAGCACAAAATGATTCAACAATCAATGAATGAATGGAGGAGATTCATGTGTGAGGTTGTGTAAAGGCCGCTCTGTGCTGACTGTGACATTGTTTTGCTATTTCACTGATTTTGGTGAAACTGTATCATGTTTTATGGAGAAAATGTTTCCTTGTTTTCGCCCTGATGTTCTTCAGCTGTTTCACCTCAACACTCAGTGATTTACAGCGTTTCCTGATGGACAAACAACTGCATATATCTGAAAACAAGTGCTGAGGAAGCTCAGTTTGTTAGCCGGGTTGTCCAGACTGTGAGCTCAGAGCACCATGTTTGTACCACAGGTGTTTTGAACCACCAGGAGGAGGAAGTTTTCATGCCAACTTTTAACCTGGAGCTTCCTGATGAGGGTTAGGATTCGGGCCAGTTAGGGGACAGTTCTGATTTCAAAACTTTAAGTATCTATTTTGTGTACAAACACAAATATACAATTGTATTTTTGCATATTTCTATTTGTATATGACAGCTCTATCTGGCATTTCCTCCTGACGACCCCTCGGTCTCTGCACGGGTCTCTGCCTCTCAGATATCTCCACATGGATGAAGGCACACCACCTCCAGCTGAACCTCTTTGAACTCAACTGCTGGTCCTCCCAGCCAAACCTACTATACACCATGACATCAAAACTGCCCCCACCAGGGTGGCGAAAAACTTAGGGGTTATGATTGATGACCAACTAACCTTCTCCAATCATCTCGCCTCAGTTGCCCGGTCATGTCACCTTGCACTTTACAACATCAGAAAAATCAGGCCTTACCTAACTCAACATGCTACTCAAGTCCTGACACAAGCTGTGGTCATCTCAAGACTGGATTACAGTAATGCCCTCCTGAAGGGCCTCCCAGCCTGCACAGTAAACTACAGGCGTGCCTGGTCTACAACCAACCCAAAAGGTCACATGTTACCCCGCTGCTCATCGAGCTCCACTGGATACCTGTAGCAGCCCACATTAAATTGAAATCTCTAATGCTCGCCTACAAAGTTGTCTCCGGTTCTGCACCCACCTACTTGAATACACTTATGTTACCTCACGTCTGTTGCGCTCCTCCAATGAACGGGTTTAATCTCAACACTTTGTGATTATGAATGATGATTTTGGGGATTCAAATGTTGTGAATATCAGATTGGATATTTTTTTTATTTTATTTTACCTGCTTAAACCACTAAACAGCCACAGGCCTCGTGGTAATCTGTTGTGTCGGCATTCAGCTGAAGAACGGGCTCTCACACATGAAAACATTCATCAAAGATTTAATTCCGTAATCAATTTTTATTTGCACTTCTTAGAACTTTTACTTCGACTTCCCTGAAAGAAACAAAGGGAAGATGACAGAGAGAGATTTCTAAGACTGTTACTATTTATTTGGAATGGATGCACAGCAAGCATCACTTCTATCTCATTCTATTTCTGTGACTTAAATTCTGGAGAAAGCATACAGAAAACCTAGAAACCCTACAGTAAGAAGCATTATGTAGACTGACTTGTTTTGCAGCCAGCCTCAAATGGCCATTTGAGGAACTGCAGTTTTTGGCACTTCTGTGCATAGGCTTCATGTCACAACCACGAAGGTTACCGCTTGGTTTAAGTGCACATCTGTCCTATCACACAGTTATAGTTTCTGAGTCATATGATCCAAAAAAGAGAAGCTTAGATGAGTGACCTGACACCACAGACCTTTGAATTTTCTAGGTGAATATGTAACACCCCCAAAAAATACTGTTTTTGAAACAAAAAAAATAATTCTAATTACCTATTATTACTTTTAATTATTACTTTTTTGTACCCATACCACTCCTGCATCAGTGTATTGCAGCTGTAATTTTACATTTAGCAGTAGTTTAACTATATTAAAATCATACAAACTGCATCTTTGTATGTGGTCGAGCCAGTGGTTTCACACTATTCCACTAAACTACAGGTGGCAGTAATGAGCCAAGAAACACAGCAAAGCTCCAACAAAGGCACTTATACCAGCTCATTGGCTGAACAGTTAACACATTCATACTCAGATTAGCACCATCTACTCCATCTATCCATCCACTGCTCTTATTTGTGTTTTACACTGACTGTATATTGTTGAACTTCCATTTCATCATTGACTGCAAACCATTACAAACAGATTACAGCTGAAATGTAATTGTCATAAACAATAAATGACAAAATTCTCAACATGCACAACGAATTCCATGTTTACATTTTATTTTTATGTTTTATTGAACACAGTTTAGATATAATCTAACAAATTTGCCTTTCCGGCTTGACTCCCTCTGGACCACAACAGACCGGTACAACGTCTGTGGTACTGCAGACGCTGCACCAACCTGCCGATCCTTCTCACACTCCATTTCCCTATCACTCATGAACAGCTCGTTCTGTTCTCTGTCATAGGGGTCTTTGTGAATCGCCTTTAGTCTGGTCCCTCACCTGGGAACAATTTGCCATGGGAGACCCTACCAGGGGCTATTGCACCGGACAACACAGATCCCAGGATCATAGAGATACGCAAACCCCGCCACCACTGTAAGGTAGCGATTCTTCAGGGGGGGGGGGGGGGGGGGGGGGATTTGGGGTTAGGGGGAGTGGGTTGAGGGGTTGAGGGAGGGAGGAGGGAGGGGGAGGGGGTTGAGGGGTTAACGGGAGGGAGGAAATTGGGGTTAGGGGGAGGGGGTTGAGGGAGGGAGGAAAATGGGGTTGAGGGAGGGAGGGGGAGAAGGTTGAGGGGTTGAGGGGTTGAGGGAGGGAAGGGGGAGGGGGGGAGGGAGGGGGATGAGGGGTTGAGGGAGGGAGGGAGGGAGGGAGGGAAGGGGGGGTTGAGGGAGGGACGAAAAATGGGGTTGAGGGGAGGAGGGTTAGGTTAAAGTGTCAAGTCCGTGTGAGCTCATGTGTTAATAGAGCAAGTCATGTCAGGTACAAAGCGAAGATATGTGGCTTAGACTTCTTTAAAGAGGGAAACCACTCTTCTTCTAAGTCGGGAGAAGAATTTTCTGATTCTCCGAAACTTCTTCTTCTCCACAGCAGGCTGAGTGGCAGCTGCAGCTCCATCATTTGGGGAAATGTTGGTGGCTGCAGCTCCTTCAGTTGGGTCAACTGCAGCTGAAATGTCGTCTTCACTGGCCATTGGCTTTGAATGATCAAAGATGAAAATCTCGCCCTCTGAGTATCTATTGCTAGAACTCAGAGAGGGTAAATCTTCTCCACAGGAAAGTCTGATTTCTGAGCCAGCGTCATCAAAATAAAGACTTGGTTCGGTTGACGATGTATTTTCTCTGTCCCAGGAACTTGGAAGATTGTCCGAGTCTCCACCACTGGGGTAACTGTAGTCTGGCTGAATGTCATCTTCATCAAAGGAAATTAGGGTATCAATGAGTCTCACTCTGGTTACTGGTATATTGTCATCATCAGCGATGTGTGAGTCTTCATCAATGTTGCTCTTGATGTCAGAAGACTTGTCGCTGTCGTTCTTGATATCTGCATCGTAACCACCCAAACTGTTAGTGAGTGAATCTTTAGAGATGCAGCTCTCTGTGTCAAAACATCTGTCTTTATCATCGCTGCTGCAGTCTTCAATGTCTGAGTTGTCATCACAAATACTCTCAATGTCGCCTTCTACAGCACTGAAATTGCTGAAACTGCTGAAACTGAGACTGGCCAGAGATGGCAGCATTTCTAAGTCAGCCTCGATAGCTTGAGGGTCTGATTGTTCACAGCTGGAATCTTTCTTCTCACCTGACTGACTCCATCCGTCCATCCCTATTGTTATGTCAAAGTCACAGGAAAAATCATCTGATTCATCGAGATGATTCAGGGGGGAAAAAGTCATGTACTGACGTGCCTCCTCTGAATATAACCTGAAGTCCGTCATGTCTGCCAGGTGAACCATTGACAAAAAGGTGTTCTTTAAAGACTCCCTGGGAGTGGCTCTCCTTTCAGGATCCAGATGTAGACAATCCTTTAGGAGGCTTAGAAATGCCATCCTGTCTTCATAAACAATATCGTCTCTTATCATCCGGTATCTTTGTACGGCATCCTCCAAATTCTCTGCCAGGTGGAAAATTGTACGTGTAACATTGGCTTCGGCACCTGTTGTCTCTTTGTACTCTTGTGGGGACTTCAGTCTCCACCCTGGACTGCTGGAGTCGTCTGTCTTGCTAAAATATGCCGAGGTGTATTGTCCAGCGCTCAGCATGTGGTCTTCTGGCTGACCCAGCAGGTCTACCGTAAATCTTATCCAGTCATATGAACAGCCTCCAGGGAAGAGGTTCATACCAAAGTACATAATGGCCATAACACATCCCATTCCCCACATGTCAATGGCTTCGGTCAGAGGGAGGCCTAAGGTCACCTCTGGAGCCCGATATGAGAGAGGCTGCACCAATGTTCCGACGGGCACTTCACTCACTTGTCCGGCCACACCAAAGTCAATGAGTTTGAGTTTAAAAGGCTGATCCTTGTGATTCACAAACATGATGTTATCAGGCTTCAGATCGGTATGTACGACGCCAATACTCTTCAGGGCATCAAATGCTACCATAAGCTGGTGGATTACAGGACGGATTTCATTTAGAGTGAATGGAATCAACATTCTCTCAACCATCAAGTCCCAAAGGCTCCTGTCGAGCATCTCAAAGGCCAGGCAAGATAGGTTGTTGAACTTGAAATCTTCCAGGAATTTTATGATGTTGGTTTTGTCTGGATCCAGAGTCCTGATTGTTTGTAGCATTTCCAACTCCTTGTGAATGACGCTTTTTTTGTTGTATTTGTGGATCTTCACTGCCACTTGCTCTCCTGTTGTTAAATTGACACATTTGGCAACTTTGCCAAAACATCCCTCACCAGTGAAGTCCAATAACAGGTAGCGTGTGGAACTGCTGAACAGTATATCACGCTGATGTATGTTGAATGGTGCGGCTGGTGTGTCCTCGTTGCTTTCAGATGAGGTTGAAGTTGAGGAAAACATTTTTGCAATCAAATGTTTCCAAACACAGAATAATTCACTTGTGTTCTTACTCTGAAGGTAAAGAGAGGGAGAGTGATTTTGCTCAGCTTATAGCCTAGCGGTGATGACATCATTGTAACATCAAAGCTTCAGTGGAGTCAAAGCAGTTCTGTGGAAATCAAAGCAGTTTAAAAAATCACTTTCAAATAAAAACATTCCAAAAACATGTATTAATGTTAAAGAATTACACACTTCTAAACAAAATTACAGCTACTCTTTCTTATTGAATGAAGACACTAGCACAAAATGATTCAACAATCAATGAATGAATGGAGGAGATTCATGTGTGAGGTTGTGTAAAGGCCCCTCTGTGCTGACTGTGACATTGTTTTGCTATTTCACTGATTTTGGTGAAACTGGATCATGTTTTATGGAGAAAATGTTTTCTTGTTTTCGCCCTGATGTTCTTCAGCTGTTTCACCTCAACACTCAGTGATTTACAGAGTTTCCTGATGGACAAACAACTGCATATATCTGAAAACAAGTGCTGAGGAAGCTCAGTTTGTTAGCCGGGTTGTCCAGACTGTGAGCTCAGAGCACCATGTTTGTACCACAGGTGTTTTGGACCACCAGGAGGAGGAAGTTTTCATGCCAACTTTTAACCTGGAGCTTCCTGATGAGGGTTAGGATTCGGGTCAGTTAGGGGACAGTTCTGATTTCAAAACTTTAAGTATCTATTTTGTGTACAAACACAAATATACAATTGTATTTTTGCATATTTCTATTTGTATATGACAGCTCTATCTGTCATTTCCTCCTGACGACCCCTCGGTCTCTGCACGGGTCTCTGCCTCTCAGATATCTCCACATGGATGAAGGCACACCACCTCCAGCTAAACCTCTCAAAAACTCAACTGCTGGTCCTCCCAGCGAAACCTACTATACACCATGACATCAAAACTGCCCCCACCAGGGTGGCGAAAAACTTAGGGGTTATAATTGATGACCAACTAACCTTCTCCAATCGTCTCGCCTCAGTTGCCCGGTCATGTCACTTTGCACTTTACAACATCAGAAAAATCAGGCCTTACCTAACTCAACATGCTACTCAAGTCCTGACACAAGCTGTGGTCATCTCAAGACTGGATTACAGTAATGCCCTCCTGACGGGCCTCCCAGCCTGCACAGTAAACTACAGGCGTGCCTGGTCTACAACCAACCCAAAAGGTCACATGTTACCCCGCTGCTCATCGAGCTCCACTGGATACCTGTAGCAGCCCACATTAAATTGAAATCTCTAATGCTCGCCTACAAAGTTGTCTCCGGTTCTGCACCCACCTACTTGAATACCCTTATGTTACCTCACGTCTGTTGCGCTCCTCCAATGAACGGGTTTAATCTCAACACTTTGTGATTATGAATGATGATTTTGGGGATTCAAATGTTGTGAATATCAGATTGGATGTTTTTTTATTTTTTTATTTTACCTGCTTGAACCACTAAACAGCCACAGGCCTCATGGTAATCTGTTGTGTCGGCATTCAGCTGAAGAACGGGCTCTCACACATGAAAACATTCATCAAAGATTCAATTCCGTAATCAATTTTTATTTGCACTTCTTAGAATTTTTACTTCGACTTCCCTGAAAGAAACAAAGGGAGGATGACAGAGAGAGATTTCTAAGACTGTTACTATTTATTTGGAATGGATGCACAGCGAGCATCACTTCTATCTCATTCTATTTCTGTGACTTGAATTCTGGAGAAAGCGTACAGAAAACCTAGAAACCCTACAGTAAGAAGCATTATGTAGACTGACTTGTTTTGCAGCCAGCCTCAAATGGCCATTTGAGGAACTGCAGTTTTTGGCACTTCTGTGCATAGGCTTCATGTCACAACCACGAAGGTTACCGCTTGGTTTAAGTGCACATCTGTCCTATCACACAGTTATAGTTTCTGAGTCATATGATCCGAAAAAGAGAAGCTTAGATGAGTGACCTGACACCACAGACCTTTGAATTTTCTAGGTGAATATGTAACACCCCCAAAAAATACTGTTTTTGAAACAAAAAAAATAATTCTAATTACCTATTATTACTTTTAATTATTACTTTTTTGTACCCATACCACTCCTGCATCAGTGTATTGCAGCTGTAATTTTACATTTAGCAGTAGTTTAACTATATTAAAATCATACAAACTGCATCTTTGTATGTGGTCGAGCCAATGGTTTCACACTATTCCACTAAACTACAGGTGGCAGTAATGAGCCAAGAAACACAGCAAGGCTCCAACAAAGGCACTTATACCAGCTCATTGGCTGAACAGTTAACACATTCATACTCAGATTAGCACCATCTACTCCATCTATCCATCCACTGCTCTTATTTGTGTTTTACACTGACTGTATATTGTTGAACTTCCATTTTATCATTGACTGCAAACTTTTACAAACAGATTACGGCTGAAATGTAATTGTCATAAACAATAAATGACAAAATTCTCAACATGCACAACGAATTCCATGTTTACATTTTATTTTGATGTTTTATTGAACACAGTTTAGATATAATCTAACAAATTTGCCTTTCCGGCTTGACTCCCTCTGGACCACAACAGACCGGTACAACGTCTGTGGTACTGCAGACGCTGCACCAACCTGCCGATCCTTCTCACACTCCATTTTCCTATCACTCATGAACAGCTCGTTCTGTTCTCTGTCATAGGGGTCTTTGTGAATCGCCTTTAGTCTGGTCCCTCACCTGGGAACAATTTGCCATGGGAGACCCTACCAGGGGCTATTGCACCGGACAACACAGATCCCAGGATCATAGAGATACGCAAACCCCGCCACCACTGTAAGGTAGCGATTCTTGGGGGGGGGGGGGGATTTGGGGTTAGGGGGAGGGGGTTGAGGGGTTGAGGGAGGGAGGAAAATGGGGTTGAGGGGTTGAGGGAGGGAGGGGGAGGGGGAGGAGGGGGAGGGGGTTGAGGGGTTAACGGGAGGGAGGAAATTGGGGTTAGGGGGAGGGGGTTGAGGGGTTGAGGGAGGGAGGAAAATGGGGTTGAGGGAGGGAGGGAGGGGGAGGAGGTTGAGGGGTTGAGGGAGGGAAGGGGGAGGAAGGGATGGGGATGAGGGGTTGAGGAAGGGAGGGAGGGAGGGAGGGAGGGAAGGGGGAGGGGTGGAGGGAGGGAGGGAGGGAAGGGGGGGTTGAGGGAGGGACGAAAATGGGGTTGAGGGGAGGAGGGTTAGGTTAAAGTGTCAAGTCCGTGTGAGCTCATGTGTTAATCGAGCAAGTCATGTCCGGTACAAAGCGAAGATATGTGGCTTAGACTTCTTTAAAGAGGGAAAACACTCTTCTTCTAAGTCGGGAGAAGAATTTTCTGATTCTCCGAAACTTCTTCTTCTCCACAGCAGGCTGAGTGGCAGCTGCAGCTCCATCATTTGGGGAAATGTTGGTGGCTGCAGCTCCTTCAGTTGGGTCAACTGCAGCTGAAATGTCGTCTTCACTGGCCATTGGCTTTGAATGAT
This sequence comes from Sciaenops ocellatus, assembly GCA_033000465.1. Lineage (NCBI taxonomy): Eukaryota > Metazoa > Chordata > Actinopteri > Sciaenidae > Sciaenops > Sciaenops ocellatus. The sequence goes on along the minus strand of CP136866.1, from coordinate 11,104,825 downwards.
CAAAGATGAAAATCTCGCCCTCTGAGTATCTATTGCTAGAACTCAGAGAGGGTAAATCTTCTCCACGGGAAAATATGATTTCTGAGCCAGCGTCATCAAAATAAAGACTTGGTTCGGTTGACGATGTATTTTCTCTGTCCCAGGAACTTGGAAGATTGTCCGAGTCTCCACCACTGGGGTAACTGTAGTCTGGCTGAATGTCATCTTCATCAAAGGAAATTAGGGTATCAATGAGTCTCGCTCTGGTTACTGGTATATTGTCATCATCAGCGATGTGTGAGTCTTCATCAATGTTGCTCTTGATGTCAGAAGACTTGTCGCTGTCGTTCTTGATATCTGCATCGTAACCACCCAAACTGTTAGTGAGTGAATCTTTAGAGATGCAGCTCTCTGTGTCAAAACATCTGTCTTTATCATCGCTGCTGCAGTCTTCAATGTCTGAGTTGTCATCACAAATACTCTCAATGTCGCCTTCTACAGCACTGAAATTGCTGAAACTGCTGAAACTGAGACTGGCCAGAGATGGCAGCATTTCTAAGTCAGCCTCGATAGCTTGAGGGTCTGATTGTTCACAGCTGGAATCTTTCTTCTCACCTAACTGACTCCATCCGTCCATCCCTATTGTTATGTCAAAGTCACAGGAAAAATCATCTGATTCATCGAGATGATTCAGGGGGGAAAAAGTCATGTACTGACGTGCCTCCTCTGAATATAACCTGAAGTCCGTCATGTCTGCCAGGTGAACCATTGACAAAAAGGTGTTCTTTAAAGACTCCCTGGGAGTGGCTCTCCTTTCGGGATCCAGATGTAGACAATCCTTTAGGAGGCTTAGAAATGCCATCCTGTCTTCATAAACAATATCGTCTCTTATCATCCGGTATCTTTGTACGGCATCCTCCAAATTCTCTGCCAGGTGGAAAATTGTACGTGTAACATTGGCTTCGGCACCTGTTGTCTCTTTGTACTCTTGTGGGGACTTCAGTCTCCACCCTGGACTGCTGGAGTCGTCTGTCTTGCTAAAATATGCCGAGGTGTATTGTCCAGCGCTCAGCATGTGGTCTTCTGGCTGACCCAGCAGGTCTACCGTAAATCTTATCCAGTCATATGAACAGCCTCCAGGGAAGAGGTTCATACCAAAGTACATAATGGCCATAACACATCCCATTCCCCACATGTCAATGGCTTCGGTCAGAGGGAGGCCTAAGGTCACCTCTGGAGCCCGATATGAGAGAGGCTGCACCAATGTTCCGACGGGCACTTCACTCACTTGTCCGGCCACACCAAAGTCAATGAGTTTGAGTTTAAAAGGCTGATCCTTGTGATTCACAAACATGATGTTATCAGGCTTCAGATCGGTATGTACGACGCCAATACTCTTCAGGGCATCAAATGCTACCATAAGCTGGTGGATTACAGGACGGATTTCATTTAGAGTGAATGGAATCAACATTCTCTCAACCATCAAGTCCCAAAGGCTCCTGTCGAGCATCTCAAAGGCCAGGCAAGATAGGTTGTTGAACTTGAAATCTTCCAGGAATTTTATGATGTTGGTTTTGTCTGGATCCAGAGTCCTGATTGTTTGTAGCATTTCCAACTCCTTGTGAATGACGCTTTTTTTGTTGTATTTGTGGATCTTCACTGCCACTTGCTCTCCTGTTGTTAAATTGACACATTTGGCAACTTTGCCAAAACATCCCTCACCAGTGAAGTCCAATAACAGGTAGCGTGTGGAACTGCTGAACAGTATATCACGCTGATGTATGTTGAATGGTGCGGCTGGTGTGTCCTCGTTGCTTTCAGATGAGGTTGAAGTTGAGGAAAACATTTTTGCAATCAAATGTTTCCAAACACAGAATAATTCACTTGTGTTCTTACTCTGAAGGTAAAGAGAGGGAGAGTGACTTTGCTCAGCTTATAGCCTAGCGGTGATGACATCATTGTAACATCAAAGCTTCAGTGGAGTCAAAGCAGTTCCGTGGAAATCAAAGCAGTTTAAAAAATCACTTTCAAATAAAAACATTCCAAAAACATGTATTAATGTTAAAGAATTACACACTTCTAAACAAAATTACAGCTACTCTTTCTTATTGAATGAAGACACTAGCACAAAATGATTCAACAATCAATGAATGAATGGAGGAGATTCATGTGTGAGGTTGTGTAAAGGCCCCTCTGTGCTGACTGTGACATTGTTTTGCTATTTCACTGATTTTGGTGAAACTGGATTATGTTTTATGGAGAAAATGTTTTCTTGTTTTCGCCCTGATGTTCTTCAGCTGTTTCACCTCAACACTCAGTGATTTACAGAGTTTCCTGATGGACAAACAACTGCATATATCTGAAAACAAGTGCTGAGGAAGCTCAGTTTGTTAGCCGGGTTGTCCAGACTGTGAGCTCAGAGCACCATGTTTGTACCACAGGTGTTTTGAACCACCAGGAGGAGGAAGTTTTCATGCCAACTTTTAACCTGGAGCTTCCTGATGAGGGTTAGGATTTGGGTTAGTTAGGGGACAGTTCTGATTTCAAAACTTTAAGTATCTATTTTGTGTACAAACACAAATATACAATTGTATTTTTGCATATTTCTATTTGTATATGACAGCTCTATCTGTCATTTCCTCCTGACGACCCCTCGATCTCTGCACGGGTCTCTGCCTCTCAGATATCTCCACATGGATGAAGGCACACCACCTCCAGCTGAACCTCTTTGTACTCAACTGCTGGTCCTCCCAGCCAAACCTACTATACACCATGACATCAAAACTGCCCCCACCAGGGTGGCGAAAAACTTAGGGGTTATAATTGATGACCAACTAACCTTCTCCAATCGTCTCGCCTCAGTTGCCCAGTCATGTCACTTTGCACTTTACAACATCAGAAAAATCAGGCCTTACCTAACTCAACATGCTACTCAAGTCCTGACACAAGCTGTGGTCATCTCAAGACTGGATTACAGTATTGCCCTCCTGACGGGCCTCCCAGCCTGCACAGTAAACTACAGGCGTGCCTGGTCTACAACCAACCCAAAAGGTCACATGTTACCCCGCTGCTCATCGAGCTCCACTGGATACCTGTAGCAGCCCACATTAAATTGAAATCTCTAATGCTAGCCTACAAAGTTGTCTCCGGTTCTGCACCCACCTACTTGAATACCCTTATGTTACCTCACGTCTGTTGCGCTCCTCCAATGAACGGGTTTAATCTCAACACTTTGTGATTATGAATGATGATTTTGGGGATTCAAATGTTGTGAATATCAGATTGGATATTTTTTTTATTTTATTTTACCTGCTTAAACCACTAAACAGCCACAGGCCTCGTGGTAATCTGTTGTGTCGGCATTCAGCTGAAGAACGGGCTCTCACACATGAAAACATTCATCAAAGATTTAATTCCGTAATCAATTTTTATTTGCACTTCTTAGAACTTTTACTTCGACTTCCCTGAAAGAAACAAAGGGAGGATGACAGAGAGAGATTTCTAAGACTGTTACTATTTATTTGGAATGGATGCACAGCGAGCATCACTTCTATCTCATTCTATTTCTGTGACTTGAATTCTGGAGAAATCGTACAGAAAACCTAGAAACCCTACAGAAAACAGAGATGTGCAGTTTGATTTATACATGCCAGATTTTTGTTCCATCTCTGGGACAATTTTTAACCTAAAACATACAACATACTAAAACTCATTTACTTTGTTTCTAGGTTTAGGACACAGACTATAATATGACTAGTTTGGTGTCATTTTAATCACTTTTTGGATATATGATTGTGGCTTTGCTTTTTCCATTTGTTTTCATGTAATTAATGAATAAATAAAGAAAGAGATTGGGCTTTAATGTTTAATATCAAGGTCTCTAAAAATTACTTGTGATATTCTGTCTTACAATATTTTTCATCACACAAAAAAGATAAAAAACCCAGAAGATAAGTCTGAAAAGTAATCAATTCATGTAAAGCATTGAGGTCACATGTGGTCTCATGCTGTCATAAATGATAATGTCACTAGTTTAACTAAGGGGAAAATACAACTGCGCTGCCTTTTTTAAAAAAACCTTTTGCTTAGCTCTACTGTCTTCTGCATGACCAGGTGGAATAATATGACTTCATAACCTGCTCCCCTGAGGCTATTGCTCATTTCCCTCACCAAATAGAGCAACATAACAATACATTTCATGTGATAACAAATAAGTAGAATGGTGTGTGTGAAATTATTTGTTTTTCCTCCCACAGCAAAGAGAATAAAAAATGTGCTCCAGGCTGCAAACCCACTCGGAGAAATCAATTTGCAGGTTCGTGGTAACTTGAGACATATTGAACTCCTATACAGAATAATTTCTTTGGGTAATACAGAGGCAGTGTCTCAAAGAAAACGCAAGCTGAATTTTTCAAGCTGAAATGAAAAATTAAAGAGAAAGTACAGTCCAAAAAAAGACAAAATTGATTCTACTCTTTAGAATCAATAAAGAGTACTCAGCTACAAAATGAAGCACATTAAAACTTCAAGGTCTTTAGTTTCAGATAACGTCTAATGCCTGTCTATCTGATGTACATGTGAAAGCTTTCACGCTGTGAACCACTTGGTACATGGCTGATGTGGTGATCTGGTTTTTCAAAGCTCCAGAGGGGGGCACTTTAGGTATCATAGTTCATCTCTATATGAAAAGGTCAGGACTGAATCCATTACACAGATGTAACATGTGAACCATGAAAGATGAGTTTGAAGTTGTAAAAAGGTTGACTTCATCCTTACATCCTTTATGTATGGCAAGAGGCCTTTTGTGTACAGTTGTAATAGCCTGATATGCTGTCCTACTCTCTATAAAAAAGACTTACAATCACATATAACCTGTAGATATTGACTATATAACTGTGAAAACACCCAAACAAAGGTCATCCAGTCTGGATCTTGTACAGCAGCAAAACTGGTGAAGTAAAGCACAATGAGTGGCAGTGATGGAGGGCTAAAACCTGCTCTCAGCTATTCAGCAGGTCAGTAAACAGTCTTCTCAGCAACAACTTTTGATATGATTGCTGCAATTTTAAATCTAATTTGATGTATATGTAGTTTCTCTAATTATGTTTCCACGAAGACAAAAAACAAAACAATTACTTGTGTATTATGGTACAGTATGTAAATTTGTGTATATAGGAATCACCTGAGGAGGATGACCTCATCTCTGGCAGCTGCCTCATTGTCTATGAGGGCCAGGTTGGTCGTGTCATCAGCAAACTAAAAGATGATGCTGGAGCTGTGCTTGGCAGAACAGTCATAGTTGAACAGGGAGTAGAGGAAGGAGCACGCAGAAAACAGTATACTTATATGATTAGTATAAAGTACATGCTGTTTAGAAGTAGTATGGATTTGGGACCTGATGATGGCATATATTAGGTTAAGAGATCATCAAAATTATTGCATCATCCTGATGGTGACATGAATGTCTGTACCATATAGGCAATCCATCCCACATACATTTCACCCAAAACCACAAACATCAACCTCATGGCGGCATTAGAGGAAATGTCAGAATGACCATCGTCCTTGGGATACATCGTCTTAGCACAATGAGCAGCTATACCAAGAGATATCAAGATATTTCAATCTGGGTCAAAATGGTGGACCAACACTGCAATCCCAAGAGTCATGCGGCTCAGTCAGAATTATGAAATATTCGACTAAATGACTTGGTAACCTTGATTGACATTAAGTGATCCCACAAGTTCCAGCTGATATAATTCAAAGCTTTTAATGACACTTTCACCAAAATTGTATCTCGAGTGTCCTTTATCGTTCTGCTTTGAGGTAAACAGACAAAGACATGACAAATACCACAGAAAAGATGCCAAGAGGCTTCAAAATATCCTTGACTAAATGTCCTGCATACTGAGCTGGACAAATCATTGATTTTATCAGATATGTGCTGCCTCTCTTTGCTTGTTATTGATTTTGCAATGCAATTTTGTTTGCCAGCTATAGCACACAATACACGTCCCATCTAATTATTGAAGGGAACGTGCATCATCAGGTCTCCTCAAAAGCAGGATTAGTCCTGGCAGGTTCATGCTGCTTTTGTTACAGCAGCCAGAGGGAAGGTCAGTCTTTGTGTACTCTCTGACTTTTTAAGGACTACAAACTGACTCATGTATCGATTACACTATTAAAATTGATTTTTTTTTTCTAAATATATTCTGAAGTACTCTCTGCTGGGGCTGTGTGCTCTCTCTGCTGGATTAGCTGCACCTAAGATCATTAGTAATAATATTTCAGATGTAATCACAAGAACACTATTATTGAACACCATTTTCACATTGGAAAGAGTGTAAAATCATAATTAGGCACATCATTTCCAGGACAGAAATGTGACAAATGTTAGATGCACTGTCTGAGCATGGGAAAAGGAGAAGGTTCTCAGTTTCTCTCAGAAAAATCACAACACTTAAATAGTAAATACATTTGAAAAGAACAAACAGGAGGAACAGGGGTGCTTCTTTCGATTAAACCCTTTCGCTATAAGGCAGTGAATAATGCATTCGGTGAATCAGTTATGATGAAGGTTTATTGATAAAAAAAACAAAAACAATGCCAACATCTTGAGGGGAGCTGCAGACAAGCAGAAATTTAAAGTGGTGACAAATTTCTACATTTGAAAGCTAATTAATTTCCTGCCCATTTGTGTTAAATGTAATGTCAAATAATTCATCATAGACAGATGGAGCATCACTAAGGAGTGAAAATTGTCTTATACACTGTGGTCCCCTTCTGTGAGTCGATAGAGATTTCATCTAATTCACAAAGTCACAAAATCTCTCACTGCACTACATGCTTCCCAGCTGGTGAACATGTACGAAAATGAAATAAAATAACTAACAATACTATAACTTCACAATATATATATATATATATATATAGGGCACATATCTATTCATATTAAAACTCTCTGCACTCCATTTATGACTTTCTAATTACAATTTGACCAGAAAGAATGAACCATTGAGAATCTAATTAAAAATATCTAGAATTTTCAATCACCATGCAACTTAATGTTTCATTCTTACTAGTCACAATGTAATTAGAGATACCTTAAATTAAAAATCTGACTAAACATTACATCAAAATTCTACATGGTAAAGTGTTTAAGCTGTATACCATGGAGCTTTGTTGCATGTCATTCACACTGTTCACTGTCATATTAAGGCAAAATTAACCAAAACCAATTGACTATATATGTAAATCCCATTGACAGTCATGATAGAATAGTATCTGTGATGTCATGATAAATGTCTTAAAAAGGTTTTCTGATGTCTATTATGGATCTAACGCTCCTACCAGTTGTGATTGCACATATCTTATGTATGTACTGGTCATGTTGTAATCATGACCAGTCAAAATGCATTTGCCGATGTCAAAATAGTTGCTTCTATAAGCAGATATTTGCATATGAATGCAGAATCTGTAGGCAAGATTTTAGCACCGGTTCTGGTTTCCAGTTGTAGTCTGAGCCTGAGTTGTAGTCTTGTCACATTTGGGCAAGCTAGGTAACGTTAGGAAAGGCCTAATTGCAGACGGCACAGGAGGCGGAGTTAGTGTTAGAGTTAGTTTAAAATGATTGTTATGTGATGAAACTACAAAACTTACAGGGTGCAGAGGCAGGCCAAGGTAAAATCATTGGACAAGAGAAAAGGTAAGGTCCAAAAAAGCAGGGATTCCAAAACACAGGGACAAAACAGGGACAAAGCAGAAATGCAATCTCAGAACCCATAAACAATTTAGCAATTTAGGAAGCAGGAAACATCAGATGTTGCTCACAGAGGCAAGTCGGCATCAGGCAATAGATTGTCAAAGATGTAATAAGAGAGGGTCAAGTGATACGTTTTACAGTGTATGTTAACTGATCTCATAGAAACCCTAAATCAAATGTCTGTGATCAAGAAATCAGAGAATTTAAATTATTTGTTACTCTACTTAAAATCAACTAAGCTAAAAATATCATCAATTAACACAGTCATTTACAGGTCATATTGTAGGCTTATTACCAAAAGCCATTTCTCAGTTTCTCAGTTCAACCAGGATCTAATTAAAGTAGCAACATTAGCACATGCTTCCCTTGTGACAGTCACATAAGCAACTTAAGCAGCTAATTACAAGACAATAAATGATTTTTCCACTGAGGGTGTGATGTGCTGCATTTATGGAGGCACAACTTTTTGATGACATTTGTTCGTGCCGCCACTTGTCCCTATAGATCAATACAATAATGGAACTCCTTGGCACTATAACAGCTTTCCCTTTCATTTTATCCCCATACACTTCATAACAAAGTTAGCAACATAAGTCAGCCATGACAATCTCTTCAAATACGTGACACGAAGGAGACGAAGAAAGGGACATAATGGATTGGTGTCAAAGCTCTGGGGAGCCATAAGTCAGACAAAAAGCACAGGTTGCCCATCTGTCAACAATCTCAATTAACCAGTGTATAGATATAGGCATAGTGCTCTTTTATGCAGTGCTGCAGAAAAAAAAAAAGGATCTCAATCATGATGGTTGGCAAGATCCCATTTTTACAAAGAGAAAACTATGTATTCAAGTGAGCCAGATTGGTCCATCCATCAGCAGGAGGTTGAGTCAAATTGAAATCTGACATTTAGAGCCTTGACGCCTTTGCTCACTGGCACTGATATGAACTATACCAAGTGACAAATTGTTTGTATCAGGCCTGTCCCTGGGTGAAGCCTCTGATAATGTTTAGGGTTCAAATAGACACCCTTGACATTTCGCTAAAAGGTCATTTTTTGTGTTCATTAATGCTCCCTTTTTACATACAGCCAGCAGCAGGGATGCGGATTATTGTCATAATCTGGTGTTGCGCCAACTCATGGATGCTGTCTCATTTGTTTTGACTCCTCTCAATAACCAGGACACAATGAGTCATTCACAACAATGACAGGCAGTCAGAAGCATGATCACAGGGAGGTTTTACTGTGGCAGTCCGCTGATGTCACCTCTGTAAAGTTTCAACTCTTTATGCGTCTGTACAAACTCTCAAGTAGCTGATTTGATTAGCAAATAAACAACTGCCAGCTGTCTCCTTAGATTTGAACAAAATGGCAAATGAATACAAAACTCATCACTCTCTCTGCATGTGTGAAAGGATCTCTCTGACAATTTTTACAAGGAAAAACGTCCAGGATTAATTTGGTTCTGTAGCAGGGTGTCCATTTACAGCTGAATTGAATCCTATCTGTAATTCATTTAACGTCCGCACCAGACAAATTAGTGTCTTAGATCTGGAGCTAATAAACAGCTTGCAGCACCGTCGATATATACATAGTCCTACATTATTGCTGATAGCGTGTGTGGCATTTTTGATTAGCTAGGTTCCTCAGGGAACAGAGGGGTAAAGTGGGCTATTTTCTTTCATTCTTAGTGTCTGTTGGAAAGCGGATACAAATAGATAGAAAAATAGATACCCATCTGTTTGTTTTTCTCTTACAGCTGAGAAGAGATGAAAACCTGATTTTATTTCAGACACAAGATGGTGGTTCACTCCCTCAATTTACCCTAAATGTCCTCATGAAAAAATGCTATAGCATAAGAAGGTCCAAAGGTCTCAAATCTACCTCCCAGCACCACTAAATCTCACTAATGAGCAGTGTTGGGCAAGTTACTCTAAAAAAGTAAGTAGTTACAGTTACTAGTTACTTCTCCCAGAAAGTAACTAAAGTACTTACTGAGTTACAAATTATAAAAGTAACTAGTTACTTTGAAAAGTAACTATTGCGTTACTTTCAAGTAATTTTTTAAATGTTCAAATGTGTCAGAGAATTTGGACCACACCTCCACCTCTCTTTGACGGAACTTAAAATACATGTGCGTGTTCAGTTATTTATGATAAATCTGAATATTATAATGAAATGGACACTTCATACAATACATAACAGAAATCCACAGTACACAAATCTAAACTATTTTAACGTTGCTGTGGGAAAGTGAGACTAGCATCCAATAAAATGTCATGGATTATTGTAGATATTATAATTACTAGGCTATGTTTATAGAGTGGATCGATAAAAATAGATGTTTTGGAACATTTGATATTTATTGCACCTCAACAGGCCACAACTAAGCAAAATTAAATTATGCTTGTTAAGCAGTGTACCAAAAAATAAATAATATATTCACTCTTTGTAGTTGGAAGAAGCAGTACTTTTGGACTATTCGCGCTCGCCATTCCTGTTTCTCGTTGACTCACATGAATGTCCTGTGTCGTCTTTGTGTGTCTGATCAGACTAGTCAATAGGCTACGCGGGCTTTCGAATTTGTGTAAGCAAAGCAACACCCGCCCAACTCCACCTCTGATTGACTTACCATGGAATTTTACTCAACCTCAGCCAATCGTCATCATTTATGCGATGTCTCGTGCCCCCGCCCTCACCAAGGATTAAGGAGGAACAAGAAAAATCTTTGCTGCTCGGTTTAGCGATCTAGTTGGTCTGATGAAAAACAGCTGCCGTCAGTCATAGTAATGCGCCACATTTTTTGGCGGTAACGATAACGGCGTTATAATGATAGGAAGAGTAATCAATAAGATTACTTGTTACTGAAAAAAGTAACACCGTTACTAACGCTGTTATTTATAACGCCGTTATTCCCATCACTGCTAATAAGCCTGCTATATTCTGACTGATTGATTCATACAAAAGCTGAAATAAAAAATAAGTCTCCACTGGTGGACTGGAAACTCACGGTGACAACAATCATACACTTCCAGTCCAGTAAAAAACATGCATGCTGAATTTGAATGTTTCTGAGAAACTGAAGCATTAAGTGTTCTTTCATGGGTTGAGAAAATTCTCCTACTGCTTAATAAAAATGAAAGTCTTTCCCAATTTTTAAATTATTTATGCAGAGGCAGACCAGAGCCACCACATTCTAAGCTTTAAAGCAACTCTTCAGAAACCTATGGGTGATGTCACGGATATGACGCCCATATTTATGCTGTCTATGTAGCTAACACACTTACTAGAAGTAACTCATACAATCCCATGCACTTGAAAAAAGTCCAAGCACTTCCAAGCATGTTGGAAAAACTCTAGCTGCAAAATTCACATAAAAAGCAAAAGGCCATATTTAGATCAGCGTGTAGTTTGTCTGTTCTGGGCTACTGTACAAAAATGACCTTTCAGCATGGCGGACTCCATAGAAGAGGACCCACTCCCACTGTAGATATAGAGGGCTCATTTTAAGGCAACGAAAACATAATGATTCTCATACTCAGGTGATTATACACTAATGAAAACATATTAATGAAAGTTGTATTCCATTGCTGCAAAGAAATACTCCTAAATCTTACACACTGGACCTTTAAACAAAGGATCTAAATACTTCCTCCACCACTGGATTTAACATTCAACATTTATTATCGTTTGTGCTGTTGTTTGTGTTAGTGATTATAACCCTGTCATGTCATGTCAGCTGACTTTTCACCTGAGCCTCAGCGCTTCCTAGTTTGTAGTAAAAGAATGTGAGCGAGACGCCATTGGACAGCTGCAGACGCATTTTGATATCATTGGTCCAGATTTGCCTCAGTCATCAAGTGGGCGGGCTGAAGGCGTTTTTTGAATGAGGAAATAGATCCCAAAACATTCGTTTTACTGTCATTGCTGCATTCAAAGAGTCGAGTTTAAACATGTGCAGAGCTGTGTTTGTCGTCGCGCTGGTCGCTCTAATCCGCCCTGCTGCTGAAGCGCTGGACAATGGTCTGGCGCTGAAGCCCACAATGGGCTGGTTACACTGGGAGAGATTCATGTGTAATATCGACTGTGACAGGGACCCCGATAACTGCATCAGGTAAGAGACAGAGCTGTCAGATGGCAGGTGATCCAGCACAGTCTGACATGTTTGTGAGCTAACACACAAAGAAAGCAGTCATGTCAGCCTTGCTTAAGTCCTACTGTTACTCATTGTCCTCTGTGAGAAACACTTTAACTCCTCCTCCTTCTTCTTCAAACATCTCATTTATAAAATCTCTTCTTAAATCCCATAAAAGTGATTCAACATATATGAAATGTTTAATATTTTGTAAACAAGTCAAGTGGGATCCTACTCATAACAGTACAGGATCCAACCCTCTCTCTATACAGGAAGTGACACAATATTGGGAAAAAAACAAAAAACAACTTCCTTGTAATCATGATTTATTTAACCACAACCTCATGGTCATGTGTAACAATAATGTCTTTATAATGGACAGTGTAATTATTATGTCATATTATATTATAATTATGACATCTATCTTGTAATTATGAGATCTTTGTTTCATAATTCAGAAACCGTCCCAGAAGGAGAGAGAATGAGGTCAGAAGCACGTGATTGTAAAAGCAGTGGACATCTTGAAGACGGGACCATAATGGCATCACCTGATTTAATTAGCCTTTATTTCGTCTTTGGTTCGAGACACTGGGAGATATGCGATGTGTAATGGAATAACATGAATATATACAAAGTGCTGTGTAAACTAAACATACAGGGATGGACCAGATTAGTGGATTTTAAAAGAGAAAAATGATAGAGAGAGAAACACATCAAATTAAAGAGGGCTGCAACCAATAATTATGATTATGATTGATTATAAACAGTGACCCATGGCCATAAATGTTTGTCAAAACCCAAGGTGACACCTTCAGAAGTCTTGTTTTGTTTGTTAAAACCCCAAAATACACAATTCATATTAATATATGATGAGCAAATGCAACCTCGTCTCATTTGGGACACTGGCACCAGCAAATATTTAGCAGACAGATTCTGATCCCACTTTTTCTCCTGATTATTAGACGCTAATTTTACAGTTACAGTTTTACAGTTACTGCATCAGTAAATCTGGAGTAACTGATTAAAGAAGTACACATATACACAAAAAAAAAAAAAAAAACATAACCCATTTCCAGAGCTCAAAGTGACACCTCCTAATAGATATGCAGTTTATTATCATATGAGAAAGACAAGCAGCAAATCATCAAATGTGAGAAGCTGGAGCCAGCAAACATTTGGCATGTCTTGCTTTGCTTCTAAAATTATTGGCCTTTTTAAGATGGACGAGCAATTAATCGATTAATGATTACAGATTTAGTCATAATTACAAGTTGCTCAAGTCTGCGTGTTTTCTTTGATGAATGCAGAGCACTTCAGATGTGATGTAAGATCCTACTCCCAGTTTTTATTTTAGGAACCTGTGTGCTAATTAGTGACAAACATAAAATGCTTCACTTCCTGTGCACAGCAGTCCCCAGAAAGCCCTGAACAAGAGAAAAACTGGCATTTGTTTTTATGAAAAAAGCATGTATTTGTGTCTGCCGTATTGCTCTTGCATATGACATTGAACACTGGCATCTAACTGATAATATGAGTCCCGCCTGTTTCCTCCTGTTGTCCTGGCAGTGAGCGTCTGTACATGCAGATGGCAGATGTGATGGTGAAGGAGGGTTGGAAAGAGGCCGGTTACGAGTACGTCTGCATCGATGACTGCTGGCCCTCCCACCAGCGCGATGCCCAGGGCCGCCTTCAGGCAGACCCCAAAAGATTCCCAGGGGGCATCAAAAAACTGGCCGACTATGTGAGTAGAAGGTATAAAAGCGGTATGGAGAGTGAATATAGGATTAATGCCATAATTCCTCCATAGACATCAAAGAGAGAGGGGTTCAGATAGACTGTGAAAGAATGTGAGAAATACTTTAACTTTGGCTGTTTCAGTAGCACAATGAGAGCATGTAGTATGATATTTATTTTCATTTTTACTTTATTATAGTTTCCAGTCTTTAGGCTGCATTATAAATAGTGTACACAGCTATATAATGGTAAACCGTTTCATATTTGAGACACATTCCAACAGATGTGTTAATGAATCTGTGGTGCAATGCGTCTAAGTTTGGAAAACCTTGACAAATAAAAGGTTTGGAACCCCTGGTTAAGTAAAAAGTGATTACACAGTCAGATTACATATTCATTATACAGCCATCTCAGCCGACCTGCAATTATTTACATAATGAAGGGGAAAGGACCAGATGTGGAACCCAGGTCTCAGATTTCAGAGGTGGAAATTCAACCCCCTGGAGTCGTGGGTGATTCGGTGGCATATATTGTCTTATATGTAGGAGTATGCTGTCATTCACCGTCTTTGCTACAGTCACAATGTGGAGAAGCTCTCTTGAGTTTGAGACCACTATGACAGACTGATTCCTAAAAAGTGATGTTCACCAGGCTCAGCTAGATTATATTTAGGCCCACTAAGGCAGAGAGCTGTGTCCTGTAACTGAGGCGTCAAGCTTTTAGCTGTGCAACATCGCCACCTACTGGTACATATCCACAACCTGGCAAAACCAAAACAGCAGTCAGAACATTCTAAACTAAATCATTGAATTCATTTTTATGTTTTAAGGTCCATTCTAAGGGGTTGAAGCTGGGCATCTATGCAGATGTGGGGAAAAATACATGTGCTGGATACCCTGGCAGCTTGGGTTATTATGAGACAGACGCTCAGACTTTTGCTGACTGGGATGTGGATCTGCTCAAGTTTGATGGCTGCTATATGGACTGGAAATCGCTGGGAGACGGTGAGCTTTTAATTATGAAGCATAATTTACAATTATTGGAACATGGAGATGCTACATAAAATGTCAAGCTAGACCCTGAAGCAAATGTTACTTAATAAGGCCCACTGATGTATAGTATATATGAATAAACTTGGGAACATGATATGTTAACTTTCTAGTCACATCTTTATCAACGTTCTGGATCAATTTTCAGTTCTACTCTCACTCGGAACTTTGTTGGAGTTTAATCTAACAGTTAGTGACTTTGTTCTGTTTAAGGTTACACGAGCATGTCAAAAGCACTGAACAAAACCGGAAGAAGTATCCTTTACTCCTGTGAGTGGCCTTTGTATGAGTGGCCTTTCCAGCAGGTGAGTGAGAAGTAATTTGTCTTTACTCTACTTAGCCAAATGAGTATTTTTTTTAAGCAAATGTGCTAAGTATTCTCTGATTCCAGCTTCCCCCAATGTGAGGATATACAATAAACAATTGTTCTATTAATTGAGAAAATGTTAATTGTAGCCCTACTTTAAATTTCAACTTACTGATTTAATTTCTAAGACTCTACCCAAACAGTAAAAATAGATATAAAGAATACCTATTAATGACTGTCAGCTGCATGTTGACACCATACATCATGTGTTGACATAAAGGGGCATTTCTGTGCCTGCAGCCAAACTATACAGCCATTCGTGAGACGTGTAACCACTGGCGCAACTTTGATGACGTGTACGACTCATGGAGCTCTATTAAATCCATCTTCGACTGGACGGCTTCTCATCAAGACATCATTGTCCCCTCGGCTGGACCTGGGGGCTGGAACGACCCCGATATGGTATATCAGTTGCCAGTTGCTACATTTTGAAGATGGTGGTGGTTTGTTAATGAACTGCAGGTCCACTGGCACTTGAAGAAATAGTCTGATACTTTGGGGAATTAACCTTTTTTTCCCTCACTGAACGATATGGTAGAAGATCACTCTGAGGGTTACTCTTGGCAAGGTCGTTTCCCAAAATATCGAACTATTCCTTTAAATTTCTCAACACACGATGCACTGCACACTGTCCATAAACCTAACTTGCCTTGCTATTTACATATTAATGACATTGGTCCATTTCTCTAGCTCGTGATTGGGAACTTTGGGCTGAGTCACGACCAGCAGGAGTCCCAGATGTCATTGTGGGCCATCATGGCAGCCCCTCTGCTCATGTCCAATGATCTGAGGGACATTTGTCCTCGCTCCAAGAAGCTGCTTCAGAACAGACTCATCATAGCCATCAGCCAGGACCCTCTGGGCAAGCAGGGATACCGCACTGCCAAGGTAGGTGAGAGGTGACGCGAATGTCTGATCACCTCCTGGAATGACATGTCAGCATTTAGAGTACATTGAGTTTCTATGTAGAAAGGTTAAATGCTTTGGTAGGAGTCTTGTAGACAGTGACTTTGACTAGTGATCTTAATGAAATTGATAATGTACTAACAGAAATGGAATAGTACTGCAAAAAGAATAAAACATGACTTGTTCTACAGGTAGATAGTTTTGAAGTTTGGGAGAGGCCTCTGTCGAAGAACCAACTGGCCATCGCCGTGCTGAACAGACAGGAGATTGGTGGTCCCAGAGGTTATGCCATCAGAGCAGTTCCTGGCTGGAAGATCTGTGACCCTCAGTGTAACGTCACACAGATCCTGCCTCAGTATAAGGAAATGGGTGTTCAGACTCAGCAGAGCAAAATTGTTTTATCCGTCAACCCTTCAGGTACCGCTCTGCTGACCGTCAGTCCCATCAGCAAAGACTTTAAGGGGCTTAACAAGCTACACTGGGAGAACACGTCAGTCAAACGCAAGCACAACATCAGTTTGTAGTGCTCAGGTGGTTGGTTTAACACTTACATTTTAAAACTTGAACAGGTTTGCTTGATTATATTGATTACAGTATAGTCATTTGTAATAAATTTTGCACACTGAATTATTTGTATGTAATTGATGGGGCAACCACTTTTGTATTTAATACAGGCTGCAGCTGGCAGAAGCAAAACTTCCTGGAATATAATCCTTATAGGCAATTGCACGCCGTCAATTTACATGAACTAAGAATGCGTGTTTTAAAAATAAAAACACTTTCATAAAAAGGTTTGTTTTACCAGAAACAGCGGTTATGTTGCTTTCCAAACCAACAGACTTCATTGATAGAGTAATTTTACCTTGTAACATCACAACACAAACAGTGTGAAGACAAACCCAGGTTTTGGTGAGTTTTATTATCTTTCTCTAGTGTTACAATATTACCATTTTTAATAAAAGTCCAGTGGCTTTGAACGCAGCAAAAGAGTTGGCGGGGAGCTTTCAGTTATTTGCCATCTGCAACCTCACCACCAGATGCTTCTAAAAATCATACACACTGTATCTCTGAAAGACAAAGCTTGAATATTGCACACCTGACAAGTATCGTGAAACAGATGAAGGACAGGCCAAACTCCAAAGTTTGTTTTAATACATTTATTGAAAATAGTGACAATGTCCTCCAGAAGACGGAGCCACAGTTTAGAACTGGATGACCTGGCCCTGTAAGAGAACAGATGAGAAACTTTGATTAAAATGATGCTCAGAGTTAAACGCTAATGTGTCAGTGATTCATAATTCACACCCAATGCTGCTGTATTCAAATAAAGGTTTGTTGGCTTCACAACACATCAAAAGCAAAGTCCTATGTATAACATCTTAATTTGATTTTAACATTCTGTGTGAAGACGAATTAACGATGAAAACCAATTGCACAAATATGCTACGGTGCTATATACAAGTTGTCCGTTCATGCTGTTATAAAATTGGATCCAACTCAAGCTCATGAGCTTATCCTTGTGAAATTGCGCATAAATAAAACTAGAAATTCAGTTTCCTTCAGTCCTCTGCTGACTGAGTTCATGAGAATGGCTTAGCAATGGTTCTTGGTTTTTAGTATTAAAAGGTCCTGCAGGAATCAGTTACACCGAATTAAGATCCAATTTTGTGAAATTATGTTCTTACTTGACCTCTTCCCCTACCATCAATACAGAAGCATTTGTGGTCAAGTTATATTAAACCCTTTAAACCAATTAAAACAACATTTTATTGATGCGGTTAAAACATTGACAGACAAATGGGGCATCAAGTCCAAGAGTTTGTACCGATAGTTCTATGATAGTGACAATGTCAAATGGCACAACACATGCAGGTTGGGCAACTGGCCCAATTTTATGATTTCTAACAGTGGATTTCATTTTACTGTTCATGTTTCGTTATTTTTCTGTATTTGGTCTCCTCATGTGATGTATACCACCGTCTTATGCAGCCAAAGTCAACGCAATGACCCTTGTGGAAAAGGCACCACTGTCTAGATACATTTTCTGACTATTATATTATGTCCCATATTTTTCCACTTAATGTCATTCTATCAAAAATCTACACATTTTACCCCAAATCAAAAAAAATTAAAACCCTCTCCGTTAACAGCCAAACGTAGGTAAAATACAAGAATCATGACTGACAAATCAATTACTCAATATTCGATACCTCCTCTGTAAGATGTCTCAGAATTTGACAGCCACTATTGTCAGTGCACATGTCAAACATTGCTCACAAACTTGCATACACTGCATAGATTTGTCTCTCACAAACTGTACAATGTGCAGATCATCACTAAATGAAATTCATCAGTGACTCCTACCTTTCTCTTCTTGTCACCACCCAACTCGAAGTGCTTGCATCTCTTGATGGCCAGCATTCTCTTGGATCTGCAGTTGGGCTCCACGCACTCAAGCCTCAACACAATTTTCTTTGTGGTCTTAGCCTGCAAAGACAGCATATCGTTGAGTCTGATTTTCTCTCACATACACCCCCCCTTTACCTTAAACCTTACAGAACCCTTGACATGGCAGATGAAACATCACCGGAAAGCTGCTCGTACCTTCTTTCGGAAAATGGGCTTCGTCTGACCACCATACCCGCTCTGCTTTCTGTCGTATCTCCTCTTACCTGCAGAACATTACACACAGTTCAGTTTCATTTCATGATACAGAAGCTCATTTAGCGCACACACACAGATGTCACAGTATTTACCCTGTGCGTAGAGGGAATCCTTTCCCTTCTTGTACTGGGTAACTTTGTGGGGTTGGTGCTTCTTGCACTTTTTGCAGTAAGTCCTGCGGGTCTTCGGGACGTTCACCTGGACAACAAAGATATACTTTAAACATATGCGATATACCCCTTAACAGATTTAAACATTTCAAGTTTAATCTCTGATGATTTGGACAATAGGTCTTAGCAACAACAGCTAATCCTTGGCGTCAAGGCGGCACACCAGCAGTGTAGATATCGAGGACGACACCGTTAAAACATTCAAACTCAGTCGATACCCTGACACGTATACATTTTATAGAACTTCCCGTCAAAGGACGTAGTTTAATGTGCTCGTATTTATCAGCATTTTCTGTCAAGGCCCCGGTCAGAGCACAGGCAACTGACGCTGACTGGCTAACGAGCTAACATGTTAGCATTCTTGCCAGTTAAGTGGTGTAAGTGCGACATATGTGTGTAAACACGTGTAGATGCAACAACGTAACAAAGTTTACAGGTCGTTGTATGCCTACAGCTACTCTGACTGAGTCAACTTTAAAATGTCCTTAAAAAAAGAAAGGCCGGCTCGTGTGTGAGTACGCCTCACTAACACATCAAGCATTTTTAAGGACAACTAAACAGAGTAAAATGTGCACAACATGGCTAATACTACCATCGTTGTGTGTATCAAAACACTGTTGACATATCAGAGTTAACTAGGCGCAATAATCATTCTTTAATTAGCAAGATTGAGTTAGATTCTATAAAAATGCATCCGTGTAATAATTTCATACCATGGCTGCGACCCGATGCAGAGGAAAAGAGGAAGGTAAAGACCGGAAGGAGTCCCTAATGTAGACCCAAGCGGTGAACAGGCTGCACAGTCTGCCCCCTAGCGGCGGGACACTCCAGGAGGGCAAAAAATACAAACAAACAAGATATTGAACATGTTGAATTTAAGTGAATGCAGGGAGTTATACATTAAGTCTACACACTTAGCAGACTATACAGTACCTACATCAGTTTGAAGTTTGTTCATCTGTTGTGCATGTAATAGCCTATTTAAATTGAATAATAATTTAAAAAAATCCCCTGAAATAAAAGCGTAAGAGTTTAACTACATGCAACAACCTACACAAATATGGCACTGTGTTAATGTTTAGTCCACTTCCAGTTATCACCAAAACTGTCCAGAGGGCTGATATGAAAATGAGCAGGAAGAAAAAGGGGAAGTAAGCCTAGTCGATTCCTCTCTGTGGGTGGGTTTAAGTTTCTTGCATCACAGACTAACACACATTTTATGGAAGGCGAGCAACTAAGCCAAAGGTTCATGCCACCGCTTCAAGCCACAGCATCTATAGTTATCTGTCTGATGCTTGACCTTTTTTGGTGCCTGGGTAAGTGACAAAGATCTTTAAATGTAAGATGTGAAGTCAAGATGTATTTTTAGTCATTTGTTCAAATGATAAAAAGCAGCTAAATGAATGCATTTCTTATGTGGACAAAAGTAGTAATAAGTATGCGTGATATGTAGATTTGTGCAAGAACTGAAACCCTGTAATATTCAGTTTGTATGCAAATCCTAAAATCCTGTACTTACCCTAAAACTACAAATAAGTCAAGTCATAGCTTAAATGCAATGCTACACTTGTTTGTGAATGTTTGGTTGACACTGATGGATTATGGTGTATTCTGCTGTACTTGTTGCATGTTTTATAAACACTTCTTGCAGCACTAATGTGGTTTATATGTGTGGGGGAGTTATAATCAGTTAGTTTCTTGTGGTTACTTTTATCATCTACACATGAGACATTTTGTAGCCTGTGAATTAGTGAGCACTTTAACACATCACAATTAAAGACATTTCTTTCCTTTTTTTAATATGCTTCACACACAGAACAATTCCCACTTATGTATTACTAAAATTGGCCTCTACAGAACACCACAATGTAAAACTGATGTGTATCTTAGCATGTGTGTGGAGCAATTATTTGTGGTTAGATTTAACCCTTCTGGCTTGTACCAAACATACTTGTCACCCTTAGTTGTTTTTTTTTTTCACTGTCTTTTTCTCTCTCACACATACACACACACACTTTCTTACATATATACCACTTATCTGTCAGGAAACATCAGGAAAGAGAGCATCTTGACAGGTTCCTGTTAAACCGAGTCTTTAATGATATGATTAAAATTTGCTGTGTCATACTAAGCAAACATCAACCTACAAAATAAATACTTGCATTCTGGCCTAATACACATGTTCAAACTTATTTCATTAAGGCCTTTTCATTTTAAAACATGTTGCATTACCTCGCACACATTGAGATGGTGACATAGCTGTTGATTTCCACAGGTTATAAAGAGCAGTTGCACTCTGACAGCAATGACAGAAATGGTTTAAATATATTCAAATCTATGTTATCTTCCGATGAGATGATTCTTTGAGATTAAAATGGTTATTTTAAGGATGCACTTATGGCCACTGTTGGCTTTTGGTTTGCTGAAAAGTTGCCTTGTGTACAGTTATAAATGTATTTCTTTAGATTAGTATTATTTAAGCAGATAGTTTCAAATGTATAGATACAGTGTATCTAATTTCACAACCCAAGAACACGCAAGCAACTCAGAGACTGCGCGTTAGAAAGTGAGAAAAAAACTGTTAAAGTGTTGTTGTGCTGTGCAGAAACAGAGGAGAATTCTGCAAAATCTAACTGTGATGTATTTCCTAGCATACATCACAGGTCAGTAACTAACATTTTAAATGCTGATTTTAAAAAAAGACAACTTCATTTCAGAGAGATATATATATTTCAGGTTGAAGTGCTGCAGGGCCACTGGGTTTCTTCTCTCTTTATGTTGCAGTACAGCACTGATGCAACTTCCCTATGAGTTTGACTGTGTCAGCCACAGTGAGTCAACTCCCTTCAAAAAGAGAGACACACAAAAATCTCCTTTTGGTAGCCATCATACAGTGAAATACAGACGCACAGTTTCAGTCAACTGGCTCCAATTGATGAGAGGACAGGGAGGGGAATGGCGCATCAGTTTTTTATCTACAGAGGTTGTTGACCTCGCCTCATCTTAGTGATGTGAGAAAACATTAGGCGGTGACAAATGAGGAATGAATAAACAATGTTTCAGAGAAAAGGGAACAATGCTGTCTGTTCATGACGGCACAAACAAAACCAATACGTATAGTCAGTGTAGAGTGAAGAAATGTCTCACTCCTGGTTAGCATTGAGTGAGAGAAGCTTCTGGTAGCGTTACAGTTCAGATGATAGAAGGAAGTGCTCACAAGCTGAAAATAGGCTGAGCTGAAGTGCAAACACATCTGACAAGCGAACAAGCAATGAGTATTCAGCTGTGTGACGAGGGTGAGTTTGAGCATCTGATAGTCCATGTTTCACCTACACTGCTTTGATTTCATACCTTTTAGTGATAGTTTACCTTTATATATATTTGAAAATAATATGTGCTTTTTGGTTAAAGAGGTGGTTTTAATTTTAGTTTGAGCTCTGCTTGTTTCATAGTAAGTGCTAAGTCTACACACTGACCCGTCACTGGTGGAATTGTTCACCTTTTTTACAGCATTTGTGGTAATTTTCTTCTTATACTGCATGTTAATTCTGAATGAAACAATCATCTACCATATATAATGAGTTATGTTCCATATTAGAAGATATTAGATGCTGTTTTAGGATGAGTTGATATTACATGACCCTCATCCCTTAACAGATGCTAGTGTTTCTTTGCCTCACTACACTCTAATCTCACTATGGTATCAACTTTGACCTTGTCTAATTTTGGAGTTTGAAGTTTTAGTTCACCACTAGTGCTTTGCAGATGCTGAAAAGACATTCAGACAATAAACTGCCATAACCTTTTTTATTTACCTACTTATGTTATAAATCAGTTAAAATGTTATGTGTGTGAGTAAATCCTTGTGGGAGTGAAAGCTAGGCTTATGATGCTAAGTTTTCATTTCATTAGAAGAGTTTACCAGTAAACTTATTTCATATGTGTGTGTTACTTGTTGTTTTTGTAACCACTAAAGATCATATATTGTACTGTGTTACATGAACTGGGTTGCTGTATTAATAACCAGGTTTCTGGGTTCTAAAAATAGCATACAAAATGTACGTGCATTTATGTGTTTCATGTCACATAAATTTTAGATGTGTGAAAGACATCTAATAGATGTACATTGAAATACAATTGTCAGAAATGTCTGGGTGCAATTGATTGTGTTTTATCTGATACATCTTAATATCAAGTAATAAGAAATGAGGGAACAATGCCAAACCATCGTATTAGGAAGACATAGCAGAGGCCAGATTTGGTGGACACACTTGTCCACAATCTCCTTACAGTTTCCCAGTGCCCAAAAGCAGTTGGGTCATTGACCTAGTGTGTTGATGACAAGGATACAGTGAGGGAAATAGATGTACCATGCGAGGGGGTGGGGGGGGGTTGGAAACAGAGGATGTTTCTGGCAGTAAAAGCAGGGCTTATGCAAACTACGGCTAATCACACGCTGATACATGCTCACACTCATGCTGCATGTCTCTTCATCTCTTTCCAAATCTATACTCTCACATGATATAGGGGCATTGAAGAGTAGATATTAACTTAAATTCTGTGAAATACTTTTCAAAGGAAGTGTCAAGTTGTGTGAAATGCAATAACCCAAAAGCGTGCTTTATATTGCGAGCTAAGCAGAGTGGTAATGCTGAGTCAGTCACAGCTCTCAGCGAAGTGATTACTGTTTGTGTGGAGGTGCAAATG